>CM028134.1:126427500-127027500 GCA_016271365.2 Neoceratodus forsteri
CGGTAAGAGAAAAGCAAACGCAAACGTTAATTAAAACAGAAATGGCAACGCAAATGGTAATGCAAATGCTAATGGCAACAGAAACACAAACGTTAACAAAAACAGCAACGTAAATGCTAACACCAATGGAAACACAAATGGTAAGAAAAACGCAAACGGTAACACAAATGCAAACAGAAATGCAAACGGTAAAGGCAACGGCACAGCAGAAGGAAACAGTAACACAATCGACAATGGAAATGCAATTGAAAATGCAAACACTAAGGCCAAAGAAATGCAAACGGTGACGAACATGCAAACAGTAAAGGTAACACAATTGGAAATGCAAACAGTTACAGTAACAGCAATGATGACGCCAAAGCAAACAGTAACCCAAACGCAAACACAAACGCAAGCACATGCGGAAATGCAAATGGTAACGCTCACGGTCATGGTACCATAATTGAAAATGCAAATGCTAACAGTAACACTAACGATAACCCCAAAGGAAACACAAACGCAAATGGAAGCATGTACGCAAACGCAAATGGTAATGCACACAGTGATGCAAAATGAAACACAAACAGAAACAGTAATGGAAACACAAAGGGTAATGCACATGGTGGCGTAGATGGGAACGCTAACACAAACGGTTATGAAAACGCAAGTGGAAATGTTAACTGTAACAGTAACAAAAGCACACACCCTGTTTTTCCCAAAAAGCTGCATTGAGAAACACAGTGAATACAAAAGAATGTATGCACAGTAATGGGCCTAAGAGCAGAAAATGAACACGTGGAATACTAAATTACTTATATCTCAGGAACCGTACGACGTAGAAAAAAAATGAAAATTTCATATAATTTATGACTTTCCTGGCTTGTTTTGTATTTAGCCCCCTGGGCTAAGAATTTTTCTGATGAAAAGTCCATATCTCAAAGCGTTTCAGAGATACAGGCCCCGAAAGGCATGGAGGATGCCGTAATGTTAGCCTATGGGAAAAATTGTCAAATTCAGAGTACTATAACTTTGCAGACCTCTAATATTTTGTCACCAAACCTCCAAAAGGCACATCTGTGGTTATCTTGGCTTTCTTCCCTCCAAATTTCAGCCCAAAAGACCAAACCATTCTTTTGCAGTAGGGTGGCAAAGATTTCTTATTCTTTTGGGTATAGTGTCACAAACTAGTGTTGCAAATCACGACACTTTCGCAAAAAAAAAATCACGAAAGTGTCGCAAGTGCGGCACTACTTTGCGACACTACTGTTTCCAAAAATGTCAAAAACATATTTCTGGGGTGTTTAACCAACCAAAAAAGACATGGCTAGCATCCTCAGGGCTCGACTAGGTGAACACAAAAATAATTGTGTCCCTAGAGGGTCCCAAATTTAAATGCCAAGCATTTCTGTGACCAGTAACTAAAAACAAAATGGCAGATTTGCAACACTACAGGGGTCATTTGCAACACTAAAAACTGCATTTGCAACACTGTCGAACTTTTTGTTAACTTTTCCCATTGACTATAATGGGAAACTTGTTTTTTGAATAACTTTTGAACCATTTAATATTTGTTCATGAAATCTTTGAAAGACACATCGGAGACCCCGGCTGCATGTTCTCTCTTAGAGGCAAAAAAAATCCATTTAATGCATCAGTTAGGGTTGTTCCACATCAACAAAAGCAAGGAAATTTGGTGATAGGGTTGAAAGCCCCCCTTGGACCCCCCAGCCCACCCCCCAAAACAGCATCAGGGTGCGCGTTGGGGTCATCGGCCCTAACTCTCACCCCATCACATATGTAAAGAAGCAGGGGTATAGGAGAATGGGGTGAGAGTTAGGACCGACGACCCCAATGCGCACCCCGATGCCATTTTGGGGGGTGGGCTGGGGGTCCAAGGGGCGCTTTCAACCCTAACATCAAATTTCTTTGCTTTAGTCACTGTGGAACAACCCTAACTGATGCATTAAATGGAGTTTTTTTTGCCTCTAATTTCCCTTCTTTTTGAGAATGATGACAAGAAATAGTGAATGTAAAGCGGTGCAGGGTTCGGGCCCCACGCTCCCGCCACGTGATAGCTTGTGACATAGTAACAGGAACAGCAATGCAAACACAAGTGCCGACAGTGGCGCACATGGTAATGCAAACATAAGTGGTTAAGGAAACGTTAATAGAAATGCAAGTGCGAAGTGACGCCTAAGCAGACAGTGACGCAAACGGACATGCAAGCATGTAATGAAATGCAACTGGTAATGCGAACAGTGGTGTCAGCAGTATTTTAAATGGCAAATGTTAAGTGTCACAGCAAAAGAACGCAAAGGAACAGAAACGAAACTAATGCAAGCGCGCATATGTAAACACAAAACCAGTAACGCCGACAGGCATGGTACCACAATTGTAAATGCAAATGGTAAAGTTAACGTGAATAACACCACCAAAGGAAACAGAAACGAAACTGGAACAGAAGCGCATACGGAACGCAAAACCGAACACGCACGGGCACAGTACCACAATTGTAAATGCAAATGGTAACGGTAACAGCAACAATAACAAAAAAGTAAACAGAAATGCAAAAGGAAATGCAAGCGCATACAGAAACACAAACCGTAATGTGCACAGGCACAGTAACACAATTGCAAACGCAAATGGTAACAGCAAGAAAGACGCAAAACAAAAGAGAAACAGAAACGCAAACAAAAGGGCTGCCAGAAATGCAAATGGCAATGCGCACAGTGACGCAAACAGAAACAGTAGTGGAAACGCAAATGGTAACAGTAATGAAAATGCAAGCGCAAATGGCAACGCAAAGGGTAACGCACACGGTGGCGTACATGGGAACGGTAACTCAAACAGGGACATAAATGCAAGTGGAAACAGTAATTGTAACAGTAACAGAAGTGCATACCCTGTTTTTGCCGAACAGGTGTATAGAGAAACACAAAGAATGTATGCATTGTAATGGGCATCGAAGCTTAAAATGAGCAGTGGAAGTACTTAATTGCTAATATCTCAGCAACCGCAAGACGTAGAAAAAAAAATTTAATTTTACAAAAATCATGATTTTCCTGGCTAGGTTTTTGCAGTTACATAGCCCATTGGGCAACAAAAAATCTGTATCACACATCGTTTTCGAGATACGAGCCCCGAAAGGCACGGTGTACACCACCATGTTAGTCTATGGGAAAAAACGCCAACTTCGGAGTGCCGTAACTTTGCAGCCATGCAATATATGTTTTCACCAAACCACCAACAGACACATCTGTGAGATGTTGGCTGCGTTCCTGCCAATTCAGCTCAAAAGACCAAACCGTTCTTTTGCAGCAGGGTGGCAAAGAACTGCTGTCATTTTGGCCATAGTCTGAAAAAGTAGCATCGTGATTTGCGAAAGCTTTCACAGGCATTTGCGAAAGTGTCATGAGTGCGACACTACTTTGCGACACTACTTTTTCCAGAAATTTGAAAAAAATATTTCTAGGGTGTTTCACCCCAAAATAAAGACATGGCTAGCATCCTCAGGGTCCAACTAGGTGAACACAAAAAGAATTGTGTTGCTAGATGGTCCCAAATTTAAATGGCAAGCATTTTTCTGATCGCTAAGTGAAAACAAAATGGCAGATTTGCGACATTACTAGGGTCATTTGCAACACTAAAAATTGCATTTGCGAAAGTGTCAAACTTTTTGTTAAATTTTCCCATTGACTTATAATGGGAACTTGTTTTTTGAATAACTTTTGAACCGTTTAATATTTTTTCATGAAATCTTCAAAAGGCACATTGGGGACCTTGGTCACACGTTCCCTGAAGTTATTGGACTGGTTGCACAAACTGTGCGACCTGTGGATGCGAGCAAAGAATTCACCAGAAACCGTAAACGTGCGCGCAGATCACACTTAATAACTCCGCAGCCATATATCTGACCAGTACAAAAGGTGGCAGATCCCAAGAGGTATAGTTCTTGATCATGTGTTCCAAATTTCAGGCAAATCCATTTAACAGTGGCAAAGTTATTAAGGTGAAAATTTTGACCTTTAATCTTAAAAGCATTTCTCAACCCTAACTATGGTAGCACTACCTGCTACATAATAATATGTGATATATATATATATATATATATATATATATATATATATATATATATATATATGCAATGCAAACAACTGCATCAATGCATCATTTAGGTTAAAACACAAAAGTAAGGAAATGAAAATCTTTAGGGTTGCCCTCCTCCCATGGACCCGCCAATCATCCCAAGATTGACAGATGATGGGGTGTGTCATTGGGATTGTGAAGCCTAAATGTTGCCCCATTCCTTGTGTAATCATATTGAGAAGCAACAGTGAACAAGAATGTGTTTTAATCCTAAATGATACAGTAATGCAGTTTTTTGCACTGAATTTCCTTACTTTCTGAGAAAGAATAGAAAACTAATATCTTGCAGAAGTTGGGCCCTGCGCTCCCACCAACTTGCTAACTTGTCTCTACCATCAACACCCTCCAAATTTCAATATAAAAGACCAAACCGTGTCTAAGATATAACATATTAAAGTTTGAGATTTTCATTTGTTGGAGTTGCAGAATTCCACACCTGTTGACATTTTACAGACACAATGACTGAAAAGTACATCCATGACACTAAGGCTAGGCACCCTATCAATTTCAAGGCACCACCACAATGCAAAACACTGTCTGCAATATTCTGCTTTAATGCAAAGTAAGGCGGAATGACAAACAGTGCACTTTAGCAGCCCCCCCACACATCACATGGCTTACAGTACTGTAAGTCACATGCTTTAGCCAGGCAGGAAGGAAGTGAGTCATGCCAGCAGATACTTTCACTTTCTCCTTTGCAGAGGTAGAAAGAGGAAGGATAGTGTAGGAGAGGAGTGTTTATTTGTTGCTTTCTTTATACTATAAAAACCAACAGCTTTTTAAAAGCTAATTTTTCGTTTTAGTACTGTTTTGTGAGTTAATTTTTGTGACCGATTCATTTGTTTTATAAGTTTTGTTTTGTGTAAGTGTGTGTGCGTGTGTGAGACTGTCTGTGACTGTGTGTGAAGTCAGTCGTCATTGTCACGTGATGCATCGGAGTGGAGAGGAAAGGAGAGTTTTGTTGGGTTATGGACCAGGGACAGTTTGTGGCCCATGGTGGCCAGAGGGGAGTGCAGATACATGGGGGTCAGTGTAAGCGGGTGTTGCTGGACTGCTCCTGATTATTTGGCCCAGCCCACCCTCCGGAATCAGCAGCATCACCGGTGCTACCGCCACATCCAGCAAGTCCGCCTCCACTACTACCACCACCACCTCCACACCAGTACCAGCTGCAAGAGCTCCAGCAGCACCACCTCCCACTCCACATCAGCAGGTGGAGCCCACCAGGTGTGTGACAGTGCTGCTGGCAATACATCTGCCTCTGTTGTGCCTGGTCCCTCCCGCAGCTCGATAGTCTGGCAGTTTTTCTACTGTGTCGGGGGAACAGGAATATTGTGGTGTGCCTACTTTGTGGTGTGCAGGTGCACCGTGGCCCCTGGGGACACACCTGGGGACTGGGGCCAGAAGACACACATGCTTAACCACCACAAGGTGGAGTGGCAGGCTGCCACAGAATGGGCCAGGCCTCCACCTACTGGCCCTTCTGTGGCAGTGGCAGTAGGTGCTGCTGCTGTGCATCACCAAAGCAGGAGGAGGGCCACAGCAGCAGCTGCTGCTCCACCACTGCCCCCACCACTGCCACCAGCACCACCTTTACCACCACCACTACCTGGCTTTCGTCCTGCAGCAGTGGACCCCACCACAATGCCTGCAACATAGTCAGAAATAGCACTGCTATGGGCTGCGATGGAGGAAAGCAATCAGAGGATGGGTGCTGTTCAGCAGCAGATGGAGCAGATCGAGCAAGAGCAGCTGCAAATAGTGTCGAGTTTCATCTGCTGCTGGAACATCATGGGATTGAGCATTAGATTTTGTTTTCTGCACACCTCCCCCCCACCGCTGTACTGTTTTG
The DNA here is from genome assembly GCA_016271365.2 of Neoceratodus forsteri. NCBI lineage: Eukaryota > Metazoa > Chordata > Ceratodontiformes > Ceratodontidae > Neoceratodus > Neoceratodus forsteri. The sequence goes on from CM028134.1 coordinate 126,433,478, forward strand.
TGTTTTGTTTGTTTAATACTAGACAGAGGGAAGGCCACAGTATTAGTTTAAGGGAAGCAGTCAGAAACAGGAGCACCTGCATCTCGCCCCTGCAGAACTTTCCTCGGTTAAGCCTTTAGTATGGATTTTTGATTTTTCATGCCTCAACATACTTTATTGTATTAAGAAATGGTTAGCAACTTGCAGAAGTATGCGCAGATGCTATGGGGCCCATGTGTAAGGTGCCACGGCGACGCACTACGTGCTCAATACAAAAGTATTCAAGTGCATGGGCATTTCCGCCACACCTTCCTTTATACATAATGTGGCCCCCATAGCGTCCACCATCCTTCTGGGTCACTGACCTTTCTTTATTAAAATAAAGTATGTTGCGGCACGAGAAAAATGCTGCAACATACTTAAAAGGCTTAACCGGAGGGTAAGCCTTGCACTGGGCAGGACGCAGGAGCTCCTGCTGCTGACTGCTTCTCTTTAAATACATATATGCACATACAGTCATACATGATCCTTATATGGGTGCTCTTACCCAGGGTAATCGTTTTGCTTTCACATGTCCTTACATTCCATAGTGCAATACTTTTTCCGCAAAAATGCTCGTAATTTCAGTAAAATGGGTCCGGAGGACTTCCATTCTGAAGAGTTGCCTAAGTCCGCCACCGTGCTCAGCAATGTTATGACGTGATGTCAGGAGAGCATGGGGCGTGTTTTATTATAGTGAATGTCCGCAGCTTTGAATGTTTCTTTATGGTTATATTTGTCAGTTTAGGTGAAACGTGGCATGTTTCACAAACAAGGCTCTGGTTAGTTGAAACATGCCCACGTTTCACCACAACATTGCTGGGAGCATGGGGCAGAACTTGGCCGCTTCAGAACGTGAAGCCCCTCTGGGACACGGTTTACTGAAATTACAAATGTTTTGCTAGAAAATGATTGCAATATATAAGGACATGTGGAGCAACAAAGATTCCTGGAGGTTAGGCATAAATATATTGGGTGCACTACCCATAACTATGAAACTTGGTGAAAATCTTTAGCCAGCAGTGCAATCTGTTGAAAATTTCATCTATGTTTTATGCTATTTTACATTGACACTTTGATTATATCTCGACTTGTATGATACTACTTTTCCAGAGTTGAGTCCGCTTTATATTCTTTTTTCATGTTCGAGATAAAAGACCATCCTTTTAATATGGTGCAGACCAGGTCTTCGTCAGTATTTTTGCACTGTTTTTTCCATCAGTTGTTAAATATTACTTCTGTTGTCAAATTAACAATTATGCAGCAGCGTGTTTAGTGACCTCACAGAACAATAGTTGTTTAAAAACAGCTGCAAATAGTGATGAGAACCTGGTCAACAATAATAAATGGTGTGCCTCTTTTTATTTTCAGACATGAGAAAAAGTAGTAAAGCAGACACAAATTGTGAAAAGAAGGGTATCATACAAGTCATGAGGTAACTAGTGGCCAGCAACGGCGGCAATGTAAAATAGCATAAAAAAGTATAGGTCAAAATTGTCAGCACATTGTTGCAATGCTGCTTTAATTTATAATTTAAGTATGACATTATGTGCTCACAATCACAACACACAAAATGCATCTGTCTTCTGTCCAAAAAATTGACAAGTGCTAAGGAAGTGAAATGGGATTGCCACACCACATGCAAAGTCCCCCAGAATTTATTGCACAATCACTCATGCGGCAGTGGTCACAGAGTCCCCAGATTTTTTCTGCATGCCCAACATGCATCCGCCTTGTGTGCAGAAAATTGACAAGTGGTAACACAGTGAAATGGGAGTGTTTCAGCACATACAAAGTCCCCCAGAATTAATGGCGCACACAGTCATGTGCACAGTGGTGGCACAGAGTCCCAGATTTTTTCTGCAGACCCAAAATGCATCCGCCTTGTATCCAGGAAATTGACAAGTGCTAAGGAAGTGAAATGGGATCATCACACCACATGCAAAGTCCCCCAGAATTTATTACGCACTCATGCGCGCAGTGCCCCAGAATAAAATGATGACCTTGAGCAAATTGTTGCTGGTCCAATGTGTGCTGTGATTCGAGCAAATGCAATGTGATCATCTCAACTGGATAGAAGGGTGCCCTTTGTCGGTACACTAAAGGTGAGTTGATATATATGTATATATATATATATGTATATATGATATATATATATGTATTTCTGTATTTTGTAGGTGATGGGGTTGACATGGACATGTACTCATGGTATTGTTCTGTATCACAGGTCACAGATACTGTTGGTGTGCACATTCCAGTGCTCAATGAGAACTTTTGCATAGAAATTTGCAACAGATAACTGTCAAGCACATGAAGATGAGTATTTTTTTGGGGTGGGGAAGCATATTTACAGGTTTGTCTGTAAAGGTTTCTTATTTTGTTACTTCTTCACAGATTTCATCTGCATCCTTCTCGAGTCTGGTTGTTAATGATGGTCATGGTCATCTAATGAAATGACTTCTGCATGTTGCATGTGCACCCCAGCCTGGGGGGGGGGGCTGATGTTGAAGAACTTGTTTGGATAAGGCCACTTTGTCAGAACAACAAAGCATCTGGAAGTTTCCTAAAAAAAGAAATGTATGACTTCTTACAACTTAATTGTTATGTGTCCCTCCCTGGTTCTCAAATCTCAATCCCTAAAGTCAAGTTACATTTCAAACCCACATCTTGTCAACTAACACAACCTGTGTGCAATATTTGCTGCAGTCTTTACAAAACAATGAAACGGATGAAATAAAATCTTCATACTTACCAGAATGGATTTCACATGGATATTACATCACTTCTTCTCTATACAGTACAGAGACAGTACCATTCCCAACGAGTTTTAGCAATGGAGCCTTTTTTTGTTACCCTGTTTAAGAAACAAAAAAAGTGTACTGTATGTGTTTTACCATCGTGGCTCTGAAAAGCTACAGAAAACAAAACATACAACTAAAGGAAGTGAAGCAGCATAACAAACATGAGACATACTCACTTTATGGTTTAAATATTAAGAAACTTTGTGTCTCTGCTGATGGATGTGGTGGTCCGGACAGACTCATGGTGGTAGTGGTGACAGTGGCTAACATCAGTCCCAGTGGTGGTGGTTCGGGGGGCAGACAGACTCATGGTGGCTGTGGCTAACATCAGTCCCAGTGGTGGTGGTTCAGGGGTCAGACAGACTCATGGTGGCAGTGGCTAACATCAGTCCTGGTGGTGGTGGTCCAGGGGTCAGACAGACTCATGGTGGCAGTGGTTAACATCAGTTCCAGTGGTGGTGGTCCGGGGGTCAAACAGACTCATGGTGGTAGTGGATAACATCAGTCCCAGTGGTGGTGGTGGTTTGGGGGGCAGACAGACTCACAGTCGCAGTGGTGGCAGTGGCTAACTTCAGTCCCGGTGGTGGTGGTCTAGGGGTCAGACAGACTCATGGTGGTAGTGGCTAACATCAGTCCCAGTGGTGGTGGTCCAGGGGTCATACAGACTCATAGTGGAAGTGGCTAACATCAGTCCCGGTGGTGGTGGTGGTGGTTTGGGGGGCAGACAGACTCATGGTGGCAGTGGCTAACATCAGTCCCAGTGGTGGTGGTGGTGGTTTGAGCAGCAGACAGACTTATGGTGGCAGTGGTTAACATCAGTCCTGGTGGTGGTGGTCCAGGGGTCAGACAGACTCATGGTGGCAGTGGCTAACATCAGTCCCGGTGGTGGTGGTGGTGGTTCGGGGGGCAGACAGACTCATGGTGGCAGTGGCTAACATCAGTCCTGGTGGTGATGGTCCGGGGGTCAGACAGACTCATGGTGGCAGTGGATAACATCAGTCCCAGTGGTGGTGGTGGTGGTGGTTTGAGCGGCAGACAGACTTATCGTGGCAGTGGTTAACTTCAGTCCTGGTGGTGGTGGTCCAGGGTCAGACAGACTCATGGTGGCAGTGGCTAACATCAGTCCCGGTGGTGGTGGTCTGGGGGGCAGACAGACTCATGGTGGCAGCGGCTAACATCAGTCCCGGTGGTGGTGGTCTGGGGGTCAGAGAGACTCATGGTGGCAGTGGATAACATCAGTCACAGTGGTGGTGGTGACTGAGGTCAGACAGACTCATGGTGGCAGTGGCTAACATCAGTCTCGTGGTGGTGGTGGTGGTGGTTGGGGGCAGACAGACTCATGGTGGCAGTGGCTAGCATCAGTCCTGGTGGTGGTGGTCCAGGGTCAGACAGACTCATGGTGGCAATGGATAACATCAGTCACAGTGGTGGTGGTGGTTCAGGGGCAGACAGACTCATGGTGGCAGTGGCTAACATCAGTCCCGGTGGTGGTGGTACACATTTAGTATTTTAATGCAGATCAATCTTAATAAAGCTACACACATTTTAAGTAAAAGCAGTTTACAAAGTGAATTAATAGACCTCTACACATTCCAACCTGAAGGGTCCCAGCATGTGTACTTTTGTTCATGTGCTTTGCAGCAATACTACCGCAGTGGTCAAATCGCCACAGTTGCAACATTCTATCCACGCAGTTCTTCAATGAGATCCCGTCTATCACATGATCTAGCTAGTTTGTCAGCAAGTTCCACTATTCTAGAGTTATGTCCATGTACAGCAAATCTTTTGGTAAAGCATGATGTTGCTCTTTCATAACTCATATCTGTGCTACAATTACATCACCATCTCAGATATTGACCTTTGGGGATATTGCACACTATATGGTGTGGATGACAACTTGACACCAATAGTAAAGTGTTGCAATCACTTTCTTTCCTATAAATATCTGTCTGCAAGTTGTCCTCCTCATCCTTCTGAATCTTGTTCAAATCAAGGAAATTCACTTGGTGCTGGCCAGCATCATATATAAACCAAAGTTTGGACTGGAAGCTTGTAAATGCTCCACAAAATGTTCAACTTCATGTAAGCTGCCATTCCAAATAATTAATATGTCGTAAATAAATTGACACAACAATTCAATCTTTTCAAAAATGGATTTACATCTTGAGCTCTAACAACCTTAGATTCCCATAAGCCAACATACAATTTGCAACACTGGTGTCGAAAAACGTCCCCATAGTTTAAGCAAAAAGTCAGTGGGGAGAATAGATTCATCACCTTGGACTAAAGATAATGTACAATAGCACCTAAAGCTTCTTCTTGTGGAATGTTGGTATACAGGGACTCAATATCCATGGTAATTAGATACAAGTCCCTGCACACCACCACATCTTCCAAAACTCTCAGCACATCACCCATATCATTAAGATATGAGTCCAAATTGTGCACACATGGACCAACATGATAACCAACAAATTGAGAGAGGAGCTGACCCAGTGGTATACAGGGCTGTGGCGCTGCTTGCTCCATACCTCACCAAGCCAGTGACCTGAGTTCGGGAACAAGCTTGAGTCACTGGGAGTTGTCCGGGGAGAGAAATGATTGTCCAACAAACTGCTCTCCTATCCCGGGGTGAGGGAGGGATGTGGCACTGGTCTTCAACAACACCCAGTGGAGGCTGGGTGTGCATCCAGATCAGGCAACTATGGGACTCCTGGGGTTGGAGGCCATGGTGGACGTCCACAAGTTGGCTGCTACGCTAGATGTCATTGCACATTTGCACCTCCGGGTAATGGGGAAAAGCAGAAGCTCCCCTTCATCAGGATGCATAGTGACACCTAGATGCCTTCCCTAATGACGCTCCAGGCCAGCTGAGGGCTGGTGAATTGTGGATCTCAGTCTCTCTCCCTATCCTCGAGGAGAGCCCCACCACAGGGGGCAAGCTGCAGGCATCACCAGCCATGGAGGGCCTGGTGGGGGATGCTCACAGGAGATTGCCTGGCACAGAGCAGGGATAGCCACCCCCCAGCCACACTGGAAGAGAAGAAACAGAATTTAAAAAAAAATTGAGAAAGAAGCTCAGTGATGATTCCTAACGGTAGAGAGATTAGTGATCCCTTAAACTGCAAACCTGAGAATGCCTAACTTTCTGATTTTCCAGGGTAAAATGTAAGCTCATTTCAAGGTAGTTTTGTTGATTCTGTTTTGATCCCACTTTGATGGCCATGCAATCTTTAACTTTAAAAAGTGTCTGAAAGTGAAGTTCTTGAGGTAATTCCTTCAGTCCTCAATACGGAGTGTACCTGTGGGACAGGTTTGGATGGTTGTTTCTTAAGACTAGTGGCTCCTTATAGTGTCTATCCTCTATGCTTTGCTTTTAATTTATCCTTAATTTCTCAACAATTCCTGTTGAATTGAAATGTGCAAGGATTGTGCCAGTGCCTAGAAAACCGTATGCTGTTCAGGTTGAAGATTACAGACCTATTTCTGTTTTAAATCCTATTAGTAAGTTATTGGAGAAAATTGTTTCAGAACAAATGAACTGCTATTTGGAAAAGTATGATTTTTTTGTCTACAACAGCATGGGGTTTGAAAGATCCATGGTACAGGAACTGCCTTGGTCAGGTTCACAAATACAGTTCTCACTAGTTTTGATGCTGGCTCTATGACTGGGGCCATGTTCATGGACCTGACCAAGGCATTCAACCTAATTGATCGTAATCTGCTTTGTATTAAACTTATGTCTCTGGGTTTTCTACTAATGTTTGTTTGTGTGGAAGACTATTTAGCTAATTGAACTGAGTTTGTCAGAGTTGGGCCTGCTTTTTCTGATATGTGTATCATGAAGGAGTACCTCAGGCGTCCATATTGGGTCCCCTGATGTTCTTGTTGTTTGTTAACTTGCTTCCATTAGTCTGGACATTTAGTAATTCATTACTTTATGCAGATGATTTGATTATTTTTTCTACAGCTAGGACTTTGGCAGAAATATCCAGAGACCCTGTACTGGACTTCTAGTATGCAATTGGTTTTCCTGCAGTCCTTTGATTTTAAACTCAAAAGCCAAAAGCCATATTATTTTGTACTGTGAACATGCTGAGTGGAAGCCCATCATTGAGACTGCTGGATGACTCTTGATAACATTATAGAGCAAGTTTTTCAGTTCAAATGTGTACAGACAGAGCCGCACAGTGCTCAGACACAATGAGCAGCCCTAGGAGGCACATGCCAAGTGTGGTCCAGTCCCTAGCCTTACTGTCTGCTAAGCTTCACTGATCTTCACTGACTAAGAGAGAGACCAATCATGGAGGGAAGGCAGACTCTAACTGGTGCAGAAGCAGGTATTCCTTGACAGAAGTTTTACCTGGCTGAATCCCCCTTGGAGTGTACAGTCTGGGCTCCTATCTCAACTGAGGCAACTTCTCTCCTCAATCGCTCTGCTCAGACCCAGCCAGCAGCTGCTATCTCAGCATAAGGAGCAGTTGAAGCATTTACCCAGAATTCCTGGCTGCTGTATGTAAATCAGCATTTATACTACTGTACCACTATTGAAATAGTGGTCAGCTAATAGAAAGCTCTCAGCTGGAAGCAACAGCTCAGACACAAAGGGCACCCCTAGGAGACATACACCCAAGAATGGTCTAGCCCTAGCCTTACTGTCTGCTGCACCCACTACTGAAATAGTGGTTGGCTAATAGAAAGCTCTCAGCCAGAAACAACCAGAAGCAACAGCTCAGACCCAAAGGGTAATCCTAGGAGGCATACGCCAAGTGCAATCCAGCCCCTAGCCTTACTGTCTGCTGAGCTTCACTGACTGAGAGCGAGACCTCCTCTCCTCCCATTTCTAGTTGTGCTACTAAGTGGCAGACCTTAACAAACTGATTGTTTTTTCAGCAGGAAGGAGCAACAAAAGTTCTGCATGTCACTGCCCACTTCCTACCTGAACTGACTAGAAGGCAAAACAAAACAAAAAAAACTTTTGAAAAATGTTTTTGTTTTTTCCTCCTTTTCAATTCTCTCCAGCAGAACAGCTCAGACACAAAGGACAACCCTAGGAGGCATAAGCCAAGTGCTGTCCAGCCCCTTACCTTACTGTCTGCTGAGCTTCACTGATCTTCACCTGAGGGTGAGAGAAGCACAAGTAGGAGATTTTAATTCTTCCACGCTCTTGCTTGCAAGTCCGCTGAGTGCTGACTGGAGCACTACAAGTGGAAATCGCAGCAACATAGCGCATCTAGGTTCCATCTTGTCGCAGGATTCTACTCTTATTAGCAGCTTCTGCTGCAGCAGTTCCCTGGCATGCCAGCATTCAAGAAGGGTGGGTATTGTCCCGCAGCCAGTGGATCAGTTCCTCTCCTCACAACAGCAGAGAGCCAGGACACATGGACCACAGGCAGGGGTTTTACTGCAAGCAGCTGGAACTCCATGGAGCTGTTCTGAGCCAAAAGACAGAACAAGTGAGCTAGTAACCAGAATCCTTCTTACATGCAGGACTACAAGCTAGACCTCTTCTGTTCAACAGCTATCTAATTATTTTCTACAGCATACAGGGAACAGTTGGATATGCCCACCCACCTTCCCCCAATCCCACCCTCCTAGAGTGCTCTTGCTTTATAGGTGTGTAGCGCCACCCACAACACCTGATAGGAGGTAGTAAGGTACAAAAAAAAAACCTCACTGTTTTGCTTTCTTTTTTGTCTACACTTCCTGCCAAGAAACAGGAATCAGCACAACCTTTCAACTGAAAAAAAGGGCCTTGTCAGTTGTGAAAACTGCAGTGCACTGTACAATAGGATCTACAAACAGCAACAAGGACCCTGTTGTGCGTACTGCACCATAGCAGATCTTGCAGCCCAACTACAGGATGCTTGGACTATAATATACAGCCTCCAACACAGGGAACTCTGTAGCACACCTCCTCAACCCCCCCGACCACAAATACCAGCATGTCAGCCATGGGCCAGGACTCGAGACAGGGCCCAGAGGCTGGCAGGTGGTAAGGAAAAAGAGGCATCATAGGAGACCCAGGAAGGAAGTCAAAAACCAGAAGTGTTTCCCGGCCATCCAAACCAAAAACAGGTTTGCTCCAGAGCTACCAACCTCAGACAAAGTAATACAAGCTAAATAAATCTAACCACCAAAAAAGGCTAGCATGCCAATTAAAACCAATACAAACTATGACAAAAACAAAAATGCTAATACTCAAAACATGACCAACAACAATACCAAAATCAAATGCAATAACAACAAAAATACTAAAACTCAAAATAAAAGTGACACAAATCTAAACAAAGCAAAATTCTCATAACCAGGGATTCCATGATCCGAGGGTGGGCATACCTAACACAAAATGTTAAAAGTGACAATGTGGTAAAGTGTCTACCAGCAGGATCTGCAAGTAGGGACACTAACCGCATAAAGACAATTGTACAGGAATCCGGAGATGTTACACATATCACAATACACCTTGGTACCAATGACTTGGCAAATCACATAGTTCAGGAGGCCAAGAAACACTTTGAGGACCTGGCCAGTAAACTTTCTTCCCTTCCATCTAAATTAGCCTTCTCCTACAACCATATGAACAAACAAAGAAGCTGACAGAAGAAGACCATTTGGTCTATCTAGTCTGCTCGTATTGCAGGATACACAGCTTGAGTTACTGTCCCTGCCCCCTCCCCACATCTCCCATCCTCCCTATCCATGATCCTTACCTTCCCCCTATAACTATCCCAGCCTCTCTTAAAGCTACCCACTGTCTTCAACAAGCTCACCTGTTCTGGCAGTGCATTCCAAGTGTCCACCACCCTCTGTGAAGAAGTGCTTCCTGACCTCCCTCCTAAACCTCCCACCCTCCAGCTTAAGACTGTGCTCCCTCGTGTTATGGTTGCCACTCAGTTTACAGAGACTCTCCTTATCCACCTTATTTATCCCTTTCAAGTACTTGAAGGTCCCAGTCATGTCCCCTCTTTCTCCCCTGTCTTTCAGGGAGTACATGTTCAGTGCCCTCAACCTCTATTAATATGCCTTACCCTGCTGACCCGCTATCATCTTTGCAGCCCTCCTCTGGTTCTTCTCCAGCAGGTTAATGTCCTTTTTGAGGTGTGGGCACCAGTACTGAACCCCATACTCTAGATGAGGCCTTGCCAGGGACCTGTACAAGGAAAGTACAACCTCCTCTCTCCTACTACTGATCCTCCTAGATATGCATCCCAGCATTGTGTTTGCCTTCACTCCCAGGTCCTTCTCCTCCTCTGATGCAGATATTCGGACTCCGCCCAGGTAGTACTCTGTCCAATGCAACAGTTTGCATTTCATGGCATTGACACCAAGCTGCCAGATCCTGGACCACCTCCCCAGCTTTCCCAGATCATTCTATAGGTTCTGTATCCCTTCATCGGTGTCCACTCTCCCACAGAGCTTGGTGTCATCTGCAAATATGCATATTTTGCCCTTAATGCTATCCCCAATGTCATTGATGGAGACACTGAACAACACTGGCCCTAGCACCGAGCCCTTTGGGACCCCTACTGGCTACCTCTCTGGTGAAAGATAACTCTCCCCAACAACCACCCTTTGGGTTATGTTCCTTAGCCAGTTTCCACCCATCTGGCCATCTTTTCCCCAACCCCAAGATCCACCAACTTTCTGAACAGCCTTTTATGGGGCACAGAGTCAAAAGCCTTGCTGAAATCAAGATAGAAGATTGGCCCTTGTCTACTGTCTTAGTGACATAATCAAAAGGTTTTCAGATTCATTTGACATGATCCCCCCCCCCCATGAACACATGCTGCCTCACATCCTGGAGACCATGCTCCTCTAGATATTCCACCAACCTTTCCTTTAGTATGATCTCCATGAGCTTGACCACAATGGAGGTCAGACTGACTAGTTGGTAATTCCCTGTGTCATCCTTGGGACCACTTTTGTGAAGGGGCATTGCATGTGCTGTTCTCTAGTCCTGCGGTACCATGCCTGACTATAGTGAACTATTAAATTGGTCTGCCAGTGGCCCTGCCAGCTCCTCAGCCAGTTCCATTAGTACCCTTGGATGTACTTTGTCCGGGCCTGGTGATTTGTCCACCTCCAATGCCAGCAGCCCCTCCCTCACTCTATCATCCTCTATCACTACATCTGTGATCCCTTCCCCCTGCTCCTCTTTTCCTTGCTGAAGGCACTGGTCTGTCCTTCTTCCTGATGAAGAGAGAACAGAAGTATTCATTTAGTATCTCTACTTTTCCCTCATTATCCTCAACCCCCTCCTCCCCTTTCTTACATCTAACAATCCCTTCTTTCTTGTCTTTTTTCTTACGTATATAGAAAAAAAGCCGTCTCCCCCTTCTTAATTTCTTTAGTTATCTGCAACTCCTTCTATGCCTTTGCTCGCCGAACTTCCTTATTTGCCTCACTAGCCAACCTTAAGTAATTTTCCCTATTCACCTCTCTCTTGGTCTTCCTGAATTTTCTATAGGACAACCTCTTCTCCCTTACTGCCTGAGCAACCCCAGAACTGAACCAGCTGGATGCTGTGGCCCTTGTATGCTTCCCCCAAGCCTAACACTTTCATCTGTGGCAACCAGTACTCCTTCCTTAATGATGGCCACCTTTGGTCCACCCCCATATCTGCTCTGATGCCCTCCAGGTGGCTCCTTAGCCCTTTGCCCATTTTCCTGAAGTCCGCCCTCTTGAAATCCAAGATTTTGGTCTTAGTCAGGATGCTGTCCCTGCCCATATCCAACTGGAACCACACTGTGCAATGGTCACTTACACCCAGTGGCTCCCTGACCATTATTTCCTGTATGTGCTCCCATTTGTAAGCACCAGATCAAGAATTGCCTCAGCTCTTGTTGATTCTGTGGCACCCTGAGTCAGGAACCCACTCTGCAGTCCTTCCTGGATCACCTGGGTCCTAGCACATGCTGTGGATGCTGTGCTCCAGTCGACCTTGGGCAGGTTGAAGTCCCCCACAATTACCACCTCTCCTTTCCCCACAGCTTCCAATATTTGTGAGCTCAGTTTCCTGTCCCTCTCCTCATCCTAATTGGGTGGACTGTAATCCACCTCCAATTTCACCTTTCTCCCTCTAGTGGATCTTAATTGAATCCATAATGCCTCCACCTCCCCTTCCTATGACTCCTCCTCCTTTGTGCAAGTTATTCTCTCCCTGATATAAACTGCCACCCCTCCCCCCTTTCCGACTACCCTGTCCCTCCTGTATAGTTTATATCCAGGGATTGCATGGTCCCAGTCATGGTGTGATGATGCCCAAGTCTCGGTTACTGCAGCTATGTCCACCATCCTATCTGCTAAATCTTTGAAGTGCTGCCAGTATGGGAAAAAGGAAAAAGCACCAAGTAAGTCAGAGAGATTGAATTAGGTGAATTCAACTCATGGCTGTGTGACTGGTGCCAAGACAAGGGATACCACTACACAGGGAACTGGCACAACATTTGGGTAAGAGCTTTTTTTAAAATATGATGGATTACACCTAAACAGAGAAGGTATGCAAGCACTTGGACATAAATTTGATGTCTATACAGGTAGTTTAAACTAAAAAAGGGGAGTATGACACAACTCACACCCCTGCCATTGGTGGGTTTGTCATCACTCCCCAAAACACCAAATGTGTGCATACATCCTCAGAAAACAAATCACAGCCAACATTTGCCTGAACCAGCAACCTCCATAAACTCTTGGCTGGAAAGGGGAAACTGGAGCAGTCCAGGAAAAGGGTACAACCTCATACCAAAGAGGATGTACATTCCTGGAAGGCAATGGCTGCAAATACTAGGAGCCTAACCAACAAACTTCCCGAACTCACAGCAATTTTCAAAACAAAAAGGTTGGACTGGGTGGCTGTAACAGAAACGTGGTTCACGGAAAGCCACAGATGAAATATGACCATTCCCGGTTAAAGTCTGTTCAGGAAAGATAGGCAGGGCAAAAAAAGAGGGGAGGGAGCATAGCCATTTACATTCAGGAGGAAATAAATGCCACAGAAGTAAGAGGACAACCTGGGGACTTTGAGTCACTGTGGCTAACAGTAGACATGGGCAAGGGGAAAACCCTTCAGAACTGGCATTGTGTACAGGCCCCCAAATCAAGGAGATAAAGGAGACAAAGACCTAATAGAAGAAATCCACAAAATGTCTGATAAAGGTGAAGTAATACTGGCAGGGGACTTCAGCCTACCAGATATTAACTGGAGCACACTAACGGAAGCAACAACAAGAAGTAGGGACTTCTTATTGTCACTACAAGGCGCGGAACTGTGCCAACTAGTTAAAACCCCAACAAGGAGAGATGCCATTCTCAATCTTGTTCTCACAAACTCGGAAAGAATCCAGGACATCAAAGTGGGATGCCATATGGGCAACAGTAACCATCACATGGTATACTTTAAGGTAAACATAACACAGGACACCAGCCACGTAGAGATAAAGGTGCTAGATTTCAGAAAGGCTGACTTCCAAAAAATGAGGAACAACATAAGTAGCCAGTTAATGGAAATAGAGGTTGAGGAGGTGGAGATCATGTGAGGGAGACTCAAGAGAGCAATAAAGACTGCCACAGATCAATGTGCCAGATGGGTCAGCAAAGCAAAAAGAAATCCTCTATGGTTTTCCAAGGAAGTGGTTACCACAGTCAAAGAAAAAAAGAAGGCATACCGCATATACCAAGAAACTAAAACTGAGAAAGACTGGGAGTCATGCCAGGAAAAAATGAGAGTCTAACAGGGGCAGTATAGTGCAGTGGTTTAAGGCTCTGAGCTGCCAACCTAGAGACCTGGGTTTGAATCCCACAGCCCCCACTTGCATACTGTGTGACCCTGAGCAAGTCATTTAACTTCCCTGTGCTCCCGGGTCATACCTGTAAACAAGCTTTCAGCTTAGTGTGCCACTCCTAGTTAAACAATTGAAAAAAAACAAACAAAAAAAGCAAAAAAAAATTAGAAAGACGAAAACCAGACAGAGGAAAAGATAGCAGAAGGGACAAGAGGAGACAAATCATTTTAGATACATTAGGAATGTAGGAAGGCAAAGGGGGATAGTAAAGATTGCTACTGAAAAAGGGAAATGCATCAAACATGACCCAGAGAAATTTGAAATCTTCAACAAATACTTCTGCTCAGTGTTTACCAAAGATGATCCAGGGGATGGCCTAGCCCTGAAAAAACACAACTCCCCAGGACCAGGGGTAGACATGAGTCCATTTACAGAAGCTGAAGTATGGGAGGTGCTAAATAAACTAAAAGCAGACAAAGCCATGGGACCAGATGAGATGCACCCCAGAATCCTTAACGAATTGGGGGCAGAATTAGCAGCCCCTCTGGCAATTTTATTCATGAAATCTTTGAAGAGCGGTGTGGATCCCGAAGACTGGAAAAAGGCAATTGTGGTTACACTTCACAAATCAAGCAGTTGCAAAGAGGCTAGTAATACAGATCAGAGAGTCTCATGCTTATAGTAGAAAACTAATGGAGACACTACTCAAACAGAGGAACATAGCATTCCTCAAAACTAGCAGCCAACAAGACCCTAAACAGCATGGTTTCACAGCAAGTAGGTTATGCCAGACAAATCTGCTTGAGTGTTTTGACTATGCTACAAAAATAGTGGACGACGATGGGGCAGTAGATGTGGTCTACCTAGACCTGAGTAAGGCCTTCGACTCAGTTCCACACAGAAGTCTGGTAAAGAGGCTTGGCCACACAGGGGTTGGTCCAGAAGTAGTCAGATGGGTACAAAACTATTTACAGGGCAGAACCCAGAGGGTACAGGTTAATGTAACTTAATTAACAGAAGGTAGGGTGACCAGTGGGGTGCCCCAGGGCTCAGTGCTGGGGCCTCTGATTGTCAATGTTTTTTATAGCAGACATCGCTGATGGACTGGTAGGGAAGGTGTGTCTGTTCACAGACAACACCAAGATATGTAACAGGGTGGACATCTCAGAAGGAGTGAGCAAGATGGAAGCTGACCTCAAGAAACTAGAAGAATGGTCTGGAGTGTGGAAGCTGAGATTTAATGCCAAAAAGTGCAAGGTCATGCACATAGGAAAGAAAAATCCAAGAAAGGAGTATTACCTAGGAGGTGAAAGACTGGCAGCCTCAAACCAGGAATGAGATCTGGAAATCATAATCTCAGATGACTTGAAGGTTAGTAAGCAGTGTGAGAAGGCAACATTGAAGGCCAACAGATTGCTAGGCTGCATTGGGAGGGGGACTCACAAGCAGGAGGATAGAGGTGGTACTACCACTGTATAGATCGCTGGTCAGGCCTCACCTGGAATACAGAGTCCAATTCTGGAGGCCTCACCTCAGGAAGGACATTGACTGGGTGGAAACAGTACAGAGGAAGGTGACAAACATGATTCAGGACTGCAATACATGTCCTATGAGGAAAGACTTAGGGAACTGAATATGTACTCCCTGAAACAGAAAAGAGAGAGAGGACATGATTGAAACTTTCAAGAACTTAAAAGGCATTAACAAGGTACAGGCACAGGAACTTTTTCACTTCAAGAAGGGCTCCATGACCAGGGACATGACCTCAGGCTGCAAGGAGTGAGGTTCTCTACCAAAAATCAGGATGTTTTCTTCACAGAAAGAGTGGTGTTCACCTGGAACAGCCAGCCCCAAAAGGTTGTGGGGCCACCACTGTGGAGGGATTCAAGAATGCATGGGATAGACACTAGAGCCCCTAGCTACAAGGCAACTGGAGTGTCAAAGTAGGTCTAAAATAAATGGGCAGACTAGATGGACCTAGCTGTCTCCTTCTGCCATCAACTTCTATTTTTCTATGTGTATCAAACTTGTGATAAGAGAAGCCACAGCACTCACCATGTACACAAATGAAGACAAAGTCCTTTTAAAGTTTGCAAAAACTTCTTGTCTATTTACTAAACCACAGCTGCAAAAACACCCATGGGTGCAGAAATTACTGGTACAAACAACTTTAAAAGAACTCTGTCTTCATTTGTGTGCATGTTGAGTGCTGTGGCTTATTTTACTCAAGGGCCAGGTATTCAAAGGGTTGCACCATGCGCAATAGGGTTGTGCCTCGCATGTCGAACTCGCCATTCTGCGATATTCAGCAGGAGCAGTTGCGCCACTGAAAATAGTCTGAGCAACAGCACAATGCAAATGAATGCATGCTGAACTGGAGGAGG
This sequence comes from Neoceratodus forsteri, assembly GCA_016271365.2. Classification (NCBI taxonomy): domain Eukaryota; kingdom Metazoa; phylum Chordata; order Ceratodontiformes; family Ceratodontidae; genus Neoceratodus; species Neoceratodus forsteri. The sequence goes on from CM028134.1 coordinate 126,449,465, forward strand.
AACCATGCATAAACTGCACAGCCATTATTCCAGCCAGGCTGTGCAGAGTTGTGTTAGGGAAGTTTGGTATGCCTCCCTATCTTCATTCCGTTGTGTTCCTTATATTTCCTGAAAGCCAGCCTTTGGCTCTGACCTTTTCTGCTACTGTTTTTGAGAACCAGAGTGGTTTCCTCCATCTTTTGCTCTTGTATTTCTCTCTAACACAGTGGGATGTTGCTTCAAGTATTGCATCCTTAATGCTTGCCCACTTGCCTTGTCCCCCTCACCTGTATTTCATCTTGCCAGGGCTAGCTTAACTCTGTTGGCCATCTTATCAAAGTCAGCTCCTCTGAAGTCCCATATTTTTGCCTTGGAATGGGATGATTTAGTTTTAGTGGCCAAATTGAACCGTACTATGTGATGGTTATTGGCCCCAGATGACCTTCTACCTGGAGATCTGTGATCCTTTCCTGTTAGTCAGTACTAGATCTAGGATAGCCCTGTCTCTTGTGGGTTGTTGTATCAGTTGTTTGAGGCCCTCCCCCTGCAGGGAATCCACTATATGTCTAGTTCTGGCGGATGTTCCTGCTGGTATTGATTAATCTGTATCTGGCATGTTGAAGGCTCCCATTATCAGAACTTCCCCTTTAGCTGTCATGTTTTGTATATCTTCTAACAGTAATGTGTCTATGTCCTCCACCTGGTCTGGAGGCCTGTAGACAATCCCAGTTTGTATGGCTGTCCTATTTCCTGTTTCCAGGGTGACCCACAGTTCTTCTGGCTCCTTATGTGCATTCTGAATTTCTGTAGCTTTGATATTTTCATTGATGTAAAGGACCACTCCTCCCCCCCTTTTTGCACCTCATTCTCTTCTGAACAGTACATAGCCAGGTACTGAAGTCTCCTAAGTGTGGGTACTGGTGAACCATGTCTTGCTAATGGCTACTATGTCCAGTTTAGCCTCTGTCATTGTTGCTTGCCAAGGGTATGTGACTAACAGTGCTCGAAATACAATGGTTGTAATTGTAAGGCCTATAAATGCCCACAAAATATCAGTACAAAATCCCACAGTGTAGGCTGCAGGTTTTAAAAAATTGCACTCCCATTGGGACACTACCACTCATGGACATTGGATAAAGCTTCCCATTACGCCATGGGTAATTGTTGTACACACCGGTTTCATGGGCAGCATTGCTCCAAAAATGATTACGGGCAATGTTGTCCCAACAATTATTTATTCAGCCTGTGTAGGCCTGGCAATAATTTACAAAACATTAATCTTGGGAGGACAGTGTGGGCTACTGGTTCCAAAAATTGTGTGCCCATTAATTTGGAATAGTGCCTCACATATGGACAAGGCTTCCTGTTATGCCATAGAAAAGTGTTGAGTAGATTAATTTCATGGGCAACCTTGCCCCAAAAATGATTTATTCGGCCTGTGTAGACCTGCCAAAAACTCACAAAACATTAATCTGAAGAAGGCTAAGTGAACACAACAGTGCAGCATCCCACAGTGTTGGGTAGGCCACTGGTTCCCCCAAAATGTCTGCTGAGCACAGAAGCCCTGTCTATCCACCTCATTGTCCTCTTGCTCTGACTTTAGCCCAGCTGGAAGTGTAAGAGATTCATCATCCATAAACAGTGGCCTAAAGGGCTTTGAAAAGTGAGCATCTCTACATTTTTGGTTAAAAGGCATGTTCTTCTGTTATCGACAATGTTGCCTGCAGCACTAAAAATGCTTTCAGAGTATGTACCTGCAGGTGGCCAACTGAGGTGTTTGACATCTACTTGTGAGGTTGAGGGCCAAATGGTCTATTTTTTTATACCAGTCAATAGAGGATAGTCTCATGCTAGTTGTATGTTCTCATCATGATAATCCTGCATCATTTTGTTTATTGGCATCTCAGGCACCATTGTGTCAGAAAGTGACTTGCTTTTTCATCAAGCCATAGTTAAAAAGTTTCTCCTATAGCAATCCATCATCAGTGGCTGTCTTTCTGGGAGTGTAGTAGCAGCAGTAGCAGCAGCAGCAGTAGTAGTACTAGCAGGTTGACTTGGAGACAAAAATGAGTTTCTTCTGTGACCTTTAGTAGTAGCAATGGAAACACATTGGGGTCCTTCTTCTCTTCCACCTGACCTGTCAGTGTGATCTAAGGAATGATGATGACTGTTATTTATCTGCTCTGTTTGTGTTCCTGGTCTTGTTTTGTGCCATATGTACATTGATCAAATGGATAAGCCAGACATTATAGGAATATCTCAAATGAGTCTTTGAACTAAGGTACCGAGAGAGTGGCCATGGTGTATTGGTCATCTGTATATATTTTTGAAATGCATGTATCATTCCATAATGTGATTGTATCCTTTCTACATGACTAAGAGCAGTGGTATCCTCCTTTTCCTCATATTGAGTTTTCATACAAATAATTTGCAGGTTAATGAGGGCAATGAAGGGGGAGTTACTGATTTAGACCAACTGCATCAGCACTTAACACCCTTGTGGCCTCCTCAAAGGGCTTCAGCACAGTGCAAAGTGTTTCCATCAGGTGCCACTGACTCAGGCTGATGTTTACCTCTCTCTTGCCAATATCATGCTCAGTGACATACTGGTGGATAGCCACCTGTTGTTCTAGCAGCTGTTTCTACATGTACTAGGTGTAATTCCATCTTGTTGCCACATCTTGTTTCAGGTGGTGGTGGAGGGGAAGGTGGCTCTGCTGCTGAATGTTTCATAACAGCTGCTGTGCCTTCACAGAACGGCTAAAATGATCACAAACATCTTTGGTCACACCTACCCATGGCTGTAAATTGGTAGGGTGCCTTCTTCATCTAGGAATCCCTGAACTACCAGATTTATACAGTGAGAAAAACATGGGACATGTATAATCCCCACTGTTAACTGCCTTTATGATGTTCTTTGCATTTTCCAGTACTATGAAATCTGGGAGTGTGGTGTCAGCCACTCATCAAACTTCTGTTAAGGAAGTGTAACATCTTTTTTGCATAAACATAAAGCTGCCTGCCTGTGGAAGTTGGGGGACCATGGTGACTTGCGACGACTGCTACTGCTGCTGTTAGTACTTAACCCAGAGGAAAAGGAGGAGAAGAATGAAGAGGAGAAACTGACTCAATGGGCAGTCACTACCATGTAATCAGAAGTCTGACAACTGGTCCACAAAGTTTTGGTGATGGCAATGGTTACAACAAATAATGCTTTCAGGGCACGTGACACAGTCTTATAAACACTTTGATGCTAATCAGGAACAGCCACTGGGAAAATGTAGGTCTGGCTGGGCACTTGATTGCTTGGCACTGCAATTTGTGTTAGCAATAGAAAACTTGTGTCCCTCACAAAGGAGAATGGCAGCAAGTAAGTTGCTAGCATTGTCACAGTTGCTCTTGTAACCCCCCCCCCCTACAAATGGGGGTTCCAAAAAGTCTCTCTCTTGGCTTGCCTAAATGCCCACTGCCAGGCTGGTGTGCTGTGTCCTAGTAAATTAAAAGTGTTTGCATATCAGTGCCCTGTTACCCTCCATACCTGTCTCTTGAAGAGATGCCTATTTCATAGGGAATAATTAAATCTGGGTAGGGGCCGTGTAGTTTCAGGCTCAAGTCCCACCCGGGCTGCTGTATTATTGTGCCATTCTGCCATCGCTAATCGGACAGAGGGAGCCCTACAAGGAGCTGTAACTGTTTGCTGATTATCTGCTTTAATAATAGTAATGTTGTAGTTTGTCTAACTTGCCTTCCTTTGCAGCATGGACATTTCTGTTAGTCACCACCATCTTGGTTCTGGACTGCAAGTTTGGACCAATCAGTACCTTGTGGAACCTAAAATGGAGTCTGTTCCCAGGGTCTTGGGAGTGAATTTCTGTAGGAATTGTAGTTTTACCTTTTGGCACCTAAATGGACTGGGAGGGGGAGCGCTAGCAGTGACAGACAGATGGATCTGCCAACTGAACCTTTTGGATCACTGGACAAGTCCTAGGCTGTCTGCACCAGTGAGTCAGTGTAGGGATAGAGCTGAACCAGTGAACAGTTTGAGAGACTCGAGCAGCTGCTTCTGCATTGCACACAGGGGGAAATAGGTGGGAAGGCTGTGTTTGGCCTGCCGGCTACCATCTTCCAAAGTGAAAAGACCTTGAGCCTGAGATCGGGCTTCATCCAAAATTGCAGCTTTTGTGATCGGAATCTAATTTGTGACTAATTAAATTTCTCCTGAAGTGGACCGAAGATTTACCTTGGTGTGATCGGCCTGTCAGGACTTGAGATTTCTGCAAAGCATACGGTTTGTGCAGAGACACTGTGAATTGCCACCGGACTGTCTTCCGGAACTGTGGTATTTACTTTGCTTTCACTGTAAGTGTGCTGAATGTTGATAGTGGGTCACGATTTGGTTCCCCACTGCTTGAATGTGTCACGCTTGCTGGAAGCTGCATCCAGCCCTTACAGGACTGTCATCTGAACTGTTTACCTGGTCTGGGCCTTGCCACTTCAGTCCAGACAGCTGCTCACGCTGCAGAGAACTAACCGATGAGACACCCACATGGGGATTCGCCCCTGCTCAACACCAACGACAGGATCGCACCAAGGTGCTTTTGTGTGGGCCCCGCTTCTCCTGGCAATCCAGCACTTCATCCTGAAGTCTCCATTTCATCCATTCTGCATCCTGTACTGGTAGCGTGAGTAAACACCAGGTAGCTCCTGCAACAAAACTCAAATCAAAGTGTGTCAACTGATTTAATTGTTGTTGTAATCTTGGACTGAGCCATTCTGCTCCGGATTACAAATTGTGGGTTAAAGTGCATGCATGTTTTTTTTCTTTCCATCACATGGCTCCAACTAGCTGAAATGCCAGCCTACCCCAGGCAACGCTTCTGGCTATCCTGTAGTTCCAACTGGGTACCCAGAGTGTGTGACTGTGCTACAGGGACCTTTAAGTGCATGCCTTATAGCCTGAACCTTTCAGATCTTGAATCAACCATTAGATGTTGTCCCCTCCTTGTTACTGCCCCTTAAATAAATCAGATCTAACTTTTTGCATTGAAACTGGTTGTGGTGTACCTCTGTACAAACAGCATTGAAATACTGTTGGTTGTTGTGCCAAACTTAATTTTCCAGGGTCTCCAGGCCAAGCCAGCTGAATCAGCCCTGGTGGTAAGTGAACAAGTGCAGGATTAAAACTCTTGTCAGGTGTCAACTGCAGTGTGTATTCTGTGAACCATTTAAGCCACTAGAGGAAAAAGAGAGGGGGTAACAGTGTCCTGGAGGGCTCTACCCAGGTTAGCTACGCTACCACTAACCCTGTCCTCCAGGTGGAGGCACCCGTTTTCAGTACCCAGGTCCCTCAACTTGCAGCTGGTCATGCAGGCAGGTGTAGTATCCCTCGGGATAGCACCACCCAGGGGTTACATTCTTGTTAACTATTTTGCCTCTGGTCTGTTGGCTTTATAAATTTGACCCATTTCCAGGTGCTGGACCAGTGAGAGTTGAGTGCTTTTTGTCCTTGGACACGACAGTTGACTCCTATTTTGCCACCCTTGTGGGTGGAATTGGCTGGAAATTTGTGGACTCTCAGAGGTGTGGGAGTAGAGATGCAGTAAAATAAAATTTCACCTGCGAAATTGTGCGAAATCAGCAATATCGTCAGGCAAAATGTTTCGGGGAATTGCGGTGAAAATGCATAATTTCACCCACAATTTTGCCTGTTGTTGCTAGCCACAATGCAAATTGAACCCCTACACACGCACACACACATGAAGTTGCCCTGCACCCCCCCCCATTTGTTTTATTTAAAAAAAAATTCATTCATCTCCTCCACTCCTTGGTGTCTGGTGTCTAGTAGTGGTTCCCGACTGTCACTGGTCAGAACATTAATAAGCACCCCAAAGTTACCTTGCTACCCGCTGTTTGTTTTTAATAAAATATACCACTTCCTGTTCCCGGTGTCTAGATCCTTCCCCGTTACTGACTGTAAATACAGGCACTCTTATTCTCACACTGCTTGTACTGCGTCAGAGTTTATTTCTCTGTGTCTAGAGTAACCCTCTACAGAGATAGTAGCACTCACCCAGATCCCTATTACTCTTGATCATTACCAGGCGTTTCTCCACGGCCAGCAGCTCCGGATTTCAGCGCCACTGAGCACTTGAATGAATGAGCACGTACCACACTCATTCATTCATTCAGGTGCTCAGTGGTGCTCAGTTGGGCTGCCAGCCGTGGTGGTGAGTGGAGGGCTGTGCCGATGGCCTGATCGGGGATGGGTATTCAGAGGCAGCCGGGTGGGTGCTGCTATATACTAATGGAGAGGGGGTCCACTAGACACCAGGGAGTGAAGGGTAAACAATTTTTTTTTACAAACAACAAAAGTGGCAGGATAACTGGGGGACTGCTTATTAATGTTCATGGCCAGTGACGGCCGGGGTGCCACTAGACACCAGGGACTGGGAGTGAAGGGTATATTTTGTTTTATTAAAAAACAAACACCGGAGGAGGCAGGGTAACTTTAAGGGAGAATGTTTACAGGGCCATTGGACGGAATGGGGCCTACTAGACACCACGGACTGGGAGGAAGTGGCATATTTTGTTTTATTAAAACAAACACCGGAGGAGGCAGGGTAACTTTGGAGGTGCGATATGTTTATGCGGCCATTGATGACGGGGGGCCCACTAGACACCACGGACTGGGAGTGAAGAGTATATTTTGTTTTATTAAAAACAAACACCGGAGGAGAGCAGGGTAACTTGGGGGAGTTGCGCTTTTTCCTTCTCCCATTGATGGCACGGGGGCTCACTTGGACACCAGGGACTGGGAGAAGGGTATATTTTGTTTTATTAAAAACAAACACCGGAGGAGGCAGGGTAACTTTGGGGGTGCTTATTAATGTTTGCGGCCATTGATGGTCGGGGCCTACTTGACACCAGGGACTGGGAGTGAAGGGTATATTTTGTTTTATTAAAAACAAACACCGGAGGAGAGCAGGGTAACTTTGGGGGTGCTTATTAATGTTTGCATGACATTGATGGCGAGAGAACCACTAGACACCACGGACTGGGAGTAGAGGGTATATTTTGTTTTATTAAAAACAAACACGGAGGAAGGCAGGGAGGCAACTTAGGGGGTGCTTATGACTAATGTTTGCATTTGATGGCGAGAGAACCCACTAGACACCAGGGACTGGGAGTAGAAGGGTATATTTTGTTTTATTAAAAACAAACACGGAGGAGGCAGGGTAACTTGGGGGTGCTGATAATGTGTTTTACGCCATTGATGGCCGGGGGCCCACTAGACACCAGGGACTGGGAGGAAGGGTATATTTTGTTTTATTAAAAACAAACACGGAGGAGGCAGGGTAACTTGGGGGTGCTTATATGTTTTGGGCCATTGATGGCGGGAGACCCACTAGACACCAGGACTGGGAGTGAAGGTATATTTTGTTTTATTAAAACAAACACCGGAGGAGGCAGGGTAACTTTGGGGGTGCTTATTAATGTTTGCGGCCATTGATGGCTGGGGGCCTACTAGACACCAGGGACTGGGAGTGAAGGGTATATTTTGTTTTATTAAAAACAAACACACGGAGAGGCAAGGGGTAACTTTGGGGGGTGCTATTAATGTTTGCGGCCATTGATGGCGAGGACCCACTAGACACCAGGGACTGGGGTAGAAGGGTATATTTGTTTTATTAAAAACAAACACGGAGGAGGCAAGGAGTAACTTGGGGTGCTTATTAATGTTTGGCCATTGATGGCGAGAGACCCACTAGACACCAGGGACTGGGAGTGAGGGTATATTTTGTTTTATTAAAACAAACACCGGAGGAGGCAGGGTAACTTGGGGTGCTTATTAATGTTTACGGCCATTGACGGCCGGGGGGTCCCACTAGACACCAGGGACTGGGAGTGAAGGGTATATTTTGTTTTATTAAAAAACAAACACTGGAGGAGGCAGGGTAACTTTGGGGGGGTGCTTATTAATGTTTGCAGCCATTGATGGCCAGTGAGGGGACCACTAGACACCAGGAAGAATTTTGAACACAATTTCATAGAGGAACAGGAGGCAAAATTACTCTCATAGGTGGCGAAATTTCACCACGGCTGGCAATTTCACCCTCAGTGCGAAATTTGCCCACGGAAAGGAAATTTCGCCAGCTTGTGGGGTGAAATTTCATTCACAACTGTGGGCGTAAATTCTGCATTACTAAGTGAAATATTTCGCCAGAATGCATTAATTTCACTGGAAATATTCCATTTCGCACAGCACTATGTGGAGACAGTGAGCTAAAGAACTGATGAACAGAAGATGTCTGAGTTGTTAATTGACTACCACTTAAAAGACTTTTTCCTCTTCCTTTCTACCTGGTCTCTTAATATTCTCCCCCTTGTCCATAATTATCATCATCATCATCAGCTTCACTGCCTGCTGGTGCTTCTGCTGACACCTTGCGTTGGCATGCCTTCTCATACTGAGATCTGTGAAACTTCAGCAAATGCCTTTTCATGGTAGATGTTCCCAGCCTTGTTCTCTCCTTACCCCAACTTAGCCTGTCTTTACATAAAAGACCACTACATGTGTCCATGATTCTTTGCTTGAAAAAAATCCTACACCACAGATGTCACTGGTTTGTTTTTTTCCTCCAGGCAATCTCAGCTGTTGCATAACGATCAGGCTACTGTGGGCTGCTTACACATCATCACCATCCTTCTCCTCCTCCACCAGTTCTTCAGGTTCAGGGAATGGTTCTTCTTCCTCTACCATGTGTCCTGGGCCACCAGTTTTGTCTGTGTCTTATAGAAACATAGAAAAATGATGGCAGATAAGGACCGCTAGGCCCATCCAATCTGCCCGTTAACTGCTGTCTTACCACCACTAGTAGTCTTTTCTGATCTCTTATGTGCACCTGCCCCAAGTTGAACTCCCACCTATTCCACCTTCTCCTTCTCCTCCTCCCCAGAACTGCTGCTGCTATCACTTTTATCAGGTATAAAATCACAGTCTGTGTCTCTGTTTCCAAGCTCCGCCAAATCACTTTGCTCTTCCTCCTATGCCTGTGTCACTACCTGTCGCACTCCTTATTTCTTTTTCCTACATAGAAACAGAAACATAGAAGGTGACAGCAGATACAGACCTTGTGGCCCACCTAGTCTGCTCCTTTTCCTAACTCAAGGTTTTTCAACTGGGGGTCCCAGTCCCCAAGGGGTCTGCGATCATCTCCTGGGGGTCCATGCGAACCACCTGCTGAAAATCGCAACTGTGCTGAAAAAGTAATGAATTGCAAGTCATACAAAGATACAGTTTCAGTTCTGACTTTTTGCCTTGCCTCATTCAGTCTGCTTTGACGTCAGCTTCTTCACTAACTCACTAATGAGGTATGCTAACATCTACACTTAACTTACTAATTTAACTGAGAGACACAATAGCCTGTGATTAGCTACTTGTTAACCACGTCAGTATAAGACTGCTGTATAACTCACTTTCTGATTAATAGCATTACAATTAACTTCAGCTCTTCCCCTCACTCAAACCCATGTGTCCCGTGTATCTATGTTAGAAGAGATTCATTGACTCAGTTCCCTCCCTGCTAGCCTGTTCTGCAACGTTTAGTGGCTCAGTGTTTCAATATATACTGGCTGCTTCAGCATCTATAACGCAAGTAAGCAGCTCAGTTTTCAGTATCTACAAGTGGGTTCTCCTAAATAAAAGGAAAAAGTACTACAGCTTACTGGACTATTTTATTAATGCTAAATGGTGGTATGACAATGTGATAATGGCAGGACAGCAGTTTTACTTATTAATTATCAGTCAGTGGCAGGTTAGGTTAGCAGTTTGATGCTCTGCAGGTTTATCAAGGCAGGTTAACATTTTGTTCCTGTCAATATAAAGGTGTCAGGACAGTCAGTGTCATGGTTAATTGCCCCCCCTCCCCAGCCAAGGCAGGACAGCAATTTGAGAATGTTTGCGATAAGGTTACAAAGATCCTTTAAGTACCTTTTTCTGCTCCTTGTAGAATTGAAGCCATTGAAGACATCATTGTGATGGACCATTTCCTTCATCACATCATGCTCAGATTTCTCATCAGTGTCACTGCTTGAAATGTCATTCATGCATTATTTTTATTAATTTTAATTAGAGTTGTATTAAAATGACAATAAAAGCATTTTTATATTGGTTTATAGTGGTTTGTTGTTTTTTTTTTTATTTGTTTTATACTGGTATGTAAATTGGTACTACTATCACTGCCACATAGTATGCAAGCCGCATCTAGTAGGTAGTGGATCCCCAACACTACTAACATTTGTCCAGGGGGACCCCGGACCAGAAAAGGTTGACAATCCCTGCCCTAACTAATGCAATACCGCAGACCCTAGTTGATTCGTGGCTTACCCTCTCTTCCCTATTACAAGAGTACTCTTATCTCTGTCCCATGCATTCTTGAATTCCTCTACCATCTTTACCCTCTCCAGCTCTGCAGGGAGGCTGTTCCAAGCATTAACCACTCTTTCTGTGGAAAAGTTCTTCCTTACATTGCTCCTGAGCCTATCTCCCTCTAGTCTCATATCATGCCCCCTTGTTCTTGTATACCTCTTTTTCTGAAAGATGCTACCTCCTGTACCTTGTTTATACCACTGAGGTACTTGAATGTCTCTATCATATCCCCTCACTCCTCTTCTCCAGGGAATAATATTGAGGTCCTCTATCTTTCCTCATATGACATTTAGTGCAGCCCTTGCATCATTTTTGTTGTCCTTCTCTAGACTGCCTCTATTTTGTCTATGTCCTTCAGGAGATGTGGCCTCAGAACTGGACACAGTACTCAGATGAGATCTCATTAGTGATCTGTAAAGTGGCATAACCAGCTCCTTTTTCTGCTTATGATACCTCTCCATGCACCCTAGCATCCCATTGGCTCTCCCAACAAATTTCTCACATTGTTTGGTTATCTTTAGGTTATCAGCTATGATTACCCCAGGTCCCTTTCTTGATTGGTGGCCGTCAGTACCTATGACCCCATCTTGTACTCCTCCAATTGGATTTCTTTGTCCCAAATGTATAATTTTGCACTTCTTTGCACTGAATCTTAGCTGCCACACTCTTGACCACTTCTCAAGCATGTTTAGGTCCTTTCTCATTTTTTCCGCCCCCCACCGAGTGTTGACCCTGTTGAAGATCTTAGTGTCATCTGCAAAGAAGAATACCTTCCCCTCCGGCCCCTCTGCAATATTGCTTATGAAAACATTAAAGAGGACTGGCTCTAGCACTGATCCCTGTGACACCCCACTGGTCACTCCCCTCTCCTCGAATTGATCACCATTTATCACCACCCTCTGTGTCCTGTCACTCAACTAGTTTCTGGCCCAGTTTATCACCTTGGGGCCCACTCCCAGGCTGCCAACTTATTTACCAACCTCCTATGTGGGATGGTGTTGAAGGCCTTGCTGAAATCTAGGTAGGCCACATTGATTTACTTATGTTGCAGCAATACCAAAGTCGCTGACATCCCCAATATTGACAGACACAATACTGAGTGTCAGCATTGTACTGTCGGTATGCTGGTGTGTTTTCTTTGGGGGGCCCTGCTCCCCAACCACCCCAGTATTTATATAACCAGCTCCGAATCAGAGTTGTCTCGGGGAGGGGGCAAAACACCGGGAGATGTAGTGCTGGTGTCAGTGGGGACCATTACGGTGACCTGTCGATTTTTATCACTGTAATGGTCTTTGCTGTAGATGTTTCATTGTTTGGTCAGCATACCAGCCATCCACCCCCTCCCTGATCTGCCACCCTGATCTACCCCCCGGTCACCCAGTCAAAGAAATCTATCAGATTTGTTTGACAAGACCTTCCCATTGTGAATCCATGCTGCCTCCGATCCTGTGCTCCACTGGATTCAAGAAACATCACAATCCTATCCTTTAGCAGTGACTCCATTAATTGCTCCACCACCGAGGTCAGGCTTACTGGCCTGTAGTTGCCAGCCTCCTTTCTGTTCCCACTTTTGTGGAGAAGGACTACATTAGCCCTCCTCAAGTCCCCTGGAACCACCACTGTCGCTATTGATTGGTTGAATAGGGCTGTTATTGGTGCTGCCAGCCCACCTTTAAGTTCTTTTAATAATCTGGGATGTATCCCATCTGGCCCCATAGCCTTGTACCCTTTCAGATTCTCGAGTTCCTTTAGGACGTTTTCCTCTTAAACAGGCTGATGTGCACCTCTCTCCTATTGATGCTCCTATCGCCCAATAGTGGTCCTTCTCCTTCTCCTTCTTCTGTGAATACTGAACAAAATATTTATTCAGGACTGTTGCTTTTCTAGGTCCCCTCAAGCACACCCTTCTTCCTTTTTAACTCACAATCCCACCCTGGTCTTCTTTCTTTCACTAATGTGAAAGAGGTCTTGTCTCCTTTCTTAATTGCCTGGGCTATTTTTTCCTCCATTTGTGCTTTTGCATTCCTGACTGCTATTCCTACCTCCTTTGTTTTCCAGATACAGTTCTCTGTCTCCCCTCTGTTTTCTTGTACCTCCTGAAAACTAGACTTTTCTCTCTTATCTTCCTGGCCATGCCTTTGAGGAACATTAGTGTTTTTCTTCTCTGTTTACTTAGTTGCCTACACAAAGGCTTGTTGCTCTCTGCTATGGCTTTCTTAAGGTTAGCCCATTATTTCTCTACATTCCCAAATCTTCCTCCCCTGTCAGGGCTTCCTTGAGACATTCCCCCAATTTTTGCAAAGTCAACCTGTCTGAAATCCAGGACCCTTGATTTTATGTGGTTTGACTTCTCCAGTATTCTCACATTGAACCACACTGCATGATGATCACTGGACCCCAGGTGGCTACCCATCATTACATCGGTGACTATATCCCAGTTGGTGAGTTGGTGAGTACCAGGTCGAATATTGCTCCTTCTTTGGTGGGTTCCACCACAAGCTGCTTGAAGCATGCCCCCTGTATGGCATCCAAGATGCCTCTGCTCCTGGCTGTGGCTGCAGCCTGTGTGCTCCAATCCACAGCAGGCAAAATTAAGTCTCCCACCAGCAGGCAATATAGTGCAGTGGTTCAAGGCTCTGAGCTGCCAATCTGGAGACCCGGGTTTGAATCCCACAGCCCCCAGTTGCATACTGTGTGACCCTGAGCAAGTCACTTAACTTCCATGTGCTCTCAGGTTGCACCTGTAAACAAGCTTTCAGCTTAGTGTGTCTCACCTGGTTAAACAATTGGAAAAAAAAGCAACACTTCACCTTTAGCTGTCATTTTGTGGATAGATTCCATTAGTACCCTGTTCATCTCCTCCCCTTGTGCTGGAGGACTGTATATCTTGCCAGTGTTAATGTCAGTGACATTTCCTGTCTCCAGGGTGACCCACAGTGGTTCAGCTCCTTCTGCATTCCCTGAACTTCAGTTGCTTTAATTCTCCTTGAAAGAGATTGTTCATGTGCTAACCCTTGCAGGGCCACTGCAAGTGGTTCCTAAAATGTGTGATGCTTTATGGACTGTTTGACCGCTGCTGTCATCTTCTTCCACACTTGTAGTTTCCATTAGGGCAGAAGGTCTATGACCAAGCTCACCTGCTTTAGTTTTACTTTGATGTGACTGGATGATCTAATGCCACCATCTCCTTGATTTCTCTGTTTCTCCATTTCCTAATGCTTGCAACAGGACTCAACCACTTGGATGTTGAATGATGAAGAGTAATGTTTTATTTAAGTTTTCGATTTTTTTGAATTTAACATTTTATTTATTTTTTATGTTTATTTCTTATATTTATTTTATCAATGGTATGCAGTCAAGGAGTTCCAGAGGCCAGGCACCAACTCAATAGCAGCTGGCACACACTTGCTGCCGACTGACCAGATCACACTGCAGTAGAACAGCTCAGGACACCACACACACACACACACACACACAAATACACATATTTCAGGGAAATGTTTTCATTTTCATTCTTTTACTTTTTTATGGGATGCCACCAAGGTGCCAACTACCAGTGGCCAGTCACTGTTCTGCTGCCAATGCACACTTACTGTCCAGTAAAATTAGTAAATAAAGTAATAATAATAATAATAATATTTTATTTCTAAAGCGCCTTTTAAATTTCCAAGGAGCTGTACAAGCATAATAAAACACAAATAAAACACAGATGAAACTTCAGTCTCAGAATAATACATCATAATCAATAATCTAAAAAGGCAGACTGATGCAAATAGGTTTTAAATCCCTCTTAAATTCCTCCATGGGGGTGCACTGCCACAACCGATGGGGTAGAGAATTCCAAAAAGTGGGAGCAGCATAAGAAAAAGCTCTGCAACCAGATGAATTTAGGCTCACTCTTGGAATCTCTAGCAACCCCTCATCGGCCGAGCGGAGTAATCAGCCCGGGCAGTAAGAAACCAGGAGATCTTTCAGATAGGCTGGACCCTGATCATGTAGGGCTTAAAAAGTCAATAAACAGACTTTAAAGGTGATCCACCACCTAACAGGAAGCCAGTGCGGATCGCGCAGCACCCGGCAGATGTGGCAAGACCTGCTTGTCCCAGTCAAAACCCATGCTGCTGCATTCTGCACTAGCTGGAGGTGGCAGATTTCAACCCCAGAAAGCCCAAAATACAGGGCGTTGTAGTAGTCCAAGTGTGAGGACACAAAGGCGTGGACCAACGTTGGTAACGAGTCAGACGGAACAAGGTGTTTCACTCTAGCGATATTCCTAAGATGGTAAAAGGAAGTCTTGATGACAGCTGACACTTGTGACTGTAGTCTCAGCCTGTCATCCAAGATAACCCCTAGATTACGCACCCGTTCAGAGGTTGGAAGTGATACACCCCCAAGAAAAATTCCTGAGGGTTCGCCAACAGGCGACCTCTCTATTCGACAACCCGGATCCGCAACCAAAACCTCTGTCTTTTCTGAGTTCAACTTCAGCCAGTTAGAATCCATCCAATCCTGGATTTCTTTCAGGCAGTTGTTAAACATGGAGAGAGCTCCATCCTGGTCAGGAGCAAAAGACAGGTATAGCTGGGTATCATCTGCAGAGCAGTGAAACCTCGGCTTATACCGTCTTATAATGTCTCCAAGGGGCAGCATATACACCGCAAATAACATGGGAGATAGCACAGAACCCTGAGGCACCCTACACAACAAAGGAATTGGGCCAGAGGAAAAAATCCCTGACACAACTCTTTGTGACCTCCCAGTGAGGAATGAGGTGAACCATCCAAGGACGGTTCCCGATATTCCACAGATCTGCCTCAGGCGTGCTAACAATACCACATGATCTATAGTGTCAAAAGCTGAAGAGAGATCAAGAAGAACTAGAATAGAACGTCTCTTCTGGTCTCTCGCCCTCAGGAGATCATTAAGCACCCGAACCAGCGTAGTCTCGGTGCCATGTCTTTTATGAAAACTGGATTGGAAGGGTTTGTATATGTCATGGATGGTTAAATGGTTCTCCAATTGGACCACCACTACTTTCTCAATCACCTTCCCAATGAAGGGTAGGTATGAGATAGGTTTGTAGTTTGCAAAACAGTCTGGGTCCAAGGTAGCTTTCTTCAAGAGCGGTGTCACCACCGCCTCTTTCAGGAAGCTAGGAAACTCACCCGAGTCCAGGGAGCACAAGACTATTTGCACAAGGACTGGACCAATGATGTCACAACAACCCAATATTAGGGAAGTCGGTCCAGGATACAAACTACAGTTCATAGGGTGCATACCATGGATAATCCTCATGACATCCATGAAATCAGGTCTGCTGAAGGAACACCATGAAAACTGAGGCACTGTAAACTCACGCTGTTCTACCGCATCCCCTTAGAGCTGCAGGATGCAGATTTGCTCGATGTCAACCACCTTATTAGCGAAGAAGCGGCGAAACCCTCGCATTCTAATTTAGAAAAGCTCTCCGAACTTGTAGACAGGCTGGGCTGCACAGCCTGTCCACAGTTCGAAACAGCTGAGCCAGTCTGTTCCAGCAGCAAATCTCCGTGGACAGGAATTCTACCTTCTTATGGGAGATTGCAGATTGATAGACAGAGTAATGATCCATCAATTTAAGGTGGTCGGTATCACTGGCGGATCTGCGCCAACAGCGTTCTAATCTTCTCCCGTCTCCACATCTCCCTCAACGTCCCATCAAACCAGGGCACCTTGGGATGAAGGGAGAGGGGGCATACATGAACAGTAGCAATAGTATCCAGAGCCGAAGTAACTGCCCTATTATAGGCTGTCACCAAGGTCTCTGGACTACTGCTCACCAACGTGGGGGATGAGAGGTCAAGAACCGCTGCAAGGCCTTGGGGAGAAATATCCCATAAAGGGCAGTATCTTGCCATCTCCACAGGGGTAGGCCTTCTCAGGGGGTATTAAAATTGAACCTCACAGTGCAGTGGTCTGATCATACGACTGGTTCCACCCCCAAATCAGTAATATCAATCCCTAGGAGAAAGACTAAGTCCAAGGAATGTCCAGATTTATGGGTAGCAGTGGAAACCACCTGTGTAAAGCCCAAAGAAGTCATTAATTGGAGGAAGTGATTACCAAATTGTGAGAGTTCATCATTGACCCAGGCGTTAAAGTCGCCCAGAACCATCAATCTGGGCGACTCCAAAGACATGTCAACGATGAAGTCTGCCACTTCCTGTAAGAACTGTTTCCCATCTCTGGTGGACGGTAGATGAAGTACGATTTGGCCTAACACCCACTACCACTGTACACTCAAAGGACTGGTTCTGCAACCACACTTGTGAGGTCCAATTCCATCTTAAAACAGACTGCAACCCCCCCCACCCCTGCGGTCCAATCTCAGGCGGTGTATCACCGAGTACCCGGCCGGAGTCATGACTTCCAACGTGGGGCCTGGATTTTCATCCAGCCAGGTCTCAGTGATGCAAGCTAAGTTCACCGAACCAACAAGATCAGCAATAATGGCGGTCTTGTTTCTGACGGACCTAGCATTGCATAACACCGCCCGGGTTGAACGAACCTTGGAGGCTGTCAAGCTCATCTGCCTACCAAATTCTGTAGTGCCCTTGGGTATGGACACCAGACAGGGCAAACCACGGTCTGGATTCCATTTTGCCTCAGGGTGCCTTCTAGATCTCACTACCCGGATACGAAGGCCCCCCTCGTCCATCCTCCCTGGTTCACAACCCCCCAACCTCCTCCCTCTCCTTCGAGCAATTCCCAATGCTCTACAATGCTGATATATATCAAATTGGAGAGGGGGAGGATAAAAAGGGCAGAGGGCATGAAGCAAGGAGGATGAATAGCACACCATCATGGGGATTGTAGGCCTACACATGCCGCAATAATACAACTAAACCAAAACAATGATGTAAAATGAAAACTTAAATTAAATAAACCCCCAAAATAAATCTAATTAAACATATAATCCTAAACCCAAACCAAAAATTCAAAACAGCTCAATAATTCAAACATGGAAATACAAAACACACACACACCCCCACCCCGGTTCTCTCACAACCAGGGAGTAGAGGAAAACAATAAAGTAAAAACTAATAAAAGGTTCACACTTAACCAGAAAATGTCACACAGTATCTAATCTGCACAGTCTATTATAAAGGCAGAAGAAAGCTCACAGCTAGGTGGGAAGGATAATAGCCTGGTACTTAAGTTACTCCCAGAAACAGTACAGCAAAATATCCCCTGCACAACCTCTCACGAAGGCAGGTTTAGACTAAAATAAAAAACAAATTAACCAGGAACTCTCACTACTCGGTAGATTTGAAATAAAAGGTTCAGATCAAACTACCTCTCACATAAAAGACAGAGCCATAAATAGTATTAACAAATTAAATGCATTTTCACTGTTCCAAATATAATTCATCAAAGTCTGACCGTAACAATACCCAGAACTTTATCCAGGCGAATCTTCTTATGGGTTTTCAAAAACTCGAAATATGCAGAGACCAAGTTCATCAGCCACCAGGAATGCTAGCAGGGGTCCAAATAATCTGACCCAGGAGAACCACCACCAGGAATATTCTCCTCGCCAACCGGTCTTCATAAGAAACAGCCCATCGACCGATCCTTGAAGACCTCAAGCCCCAGGCCAAGCCAGTCAGCCCCCACTGCTAAAACCCGACTCCTGCTCAATGAGAGATCTGGCAGTGGAACGACCAGGAACAGAGTAGACCCCGCTCCACGCAACAGATAGTCAGTAGGTAGCTCCACACACACAAGATAGTTTTAATATTGTAGTCTCCACAGCCCCAGGACAATCACAAAGGGCCTCCAGTTCTTCGTCAACCAAATAATAGACAAACCACAACAGGAAATAAAGCAATTCATGATAGCCAGAAGATAACAAAATGGCTTCTTTGAGAACTCCTCTCGAAAATCATCAATAACCTGATTCCATTTGATAAGGGTCCTCTTCTGACGTCGTCCCACAGACAAAGTCCAAATGTTAGGCAGACAGAAACAATCCCAGTACATTCCCAAAAGAAAACTTACACTCAGAACTGAGAGCTTATAGAACGGCACTCTGACCGTGGACCGGAATTAACAGCATCCACAAAATGTTCCAGCTGTCTGACTTCAATGTTGAACCGAAAATAAAATAATGAACTGGGAGTAAAATAAAAATAAAATAGATAAAACCAATAAAAACTCTTGTGATGCACACACTCTGAAATAAGACTCAATGGCAGATGGCAACCACTCGTACACTCACTCACACTCACACAATCGGCTTGCCCAGCCTGGCGGCCATCTGAAATCCATCAAAGTAGGCCCCCTCCCCCCCAAAAAAATCACTTCTATTCTCAGGTTCTATCAGCAGGGACCCTGGTTTTCCAATTTTAACGGTAACACCGGTAACAATCACGGAATCCTGCTTGGTATGCGGATTTTGAATTCTTGTACCGGTGCCTCACGGAAATTGCATGTCACTGCACGGAATCTCTAAGATTTCAGCATCTTTTAATTTTTTTTTATTTTCTTTCTATGTC
Source organism: Neoceratodus forsteri (assembly GCA_016271365.2). Classification (NCBI taxonomy): domain Eukaryota; kingdom Metazoa; phylum Chordata; order Ceratodontiformes; family Ceratodontidae; genus Neoceratodus; species Neoceratodus forsteri. Next base: position 126,468,410 of record CM028134.1, read on the forward strand.
CCTTCCCTTCTCACAGCATCAGTCTCCACTTTTCAGAGATCCCAAGGCTGGGTATCCTCAGCCTTACCCCAGGTAATGCTCAGGAGCTCCTGTGGGCCTGCCCCATCCTGCCTGGATTGTACCCCCCCAGGTGGGAAGGGAGGGAACCCCAGGTCACCCCTCCACACTCCATTAGTGTGTAGCGGGCAGCTCAGTGGGTCCCTCATTGTGCCTGGTTATGAAGTCTGGGGCACCTGGGTCCCTTCTGCCAGTGATCAATGTACAGTGATTGTTCCTGGTTTTCTGTTCTCTGTCCCTGAGGGCATCTGCACTAGAGGAGTTCCAAGGAGGTAGGTTACATAGAGACATGCCACTGCTCCAGATCCTGGCTAGTGTCCTCCCCTCCTGATCACTCTGTGGCACCATTGCACCGCCATCTGTGGTCACACAGGTGGTGTAAGCAGCAGGACCTGCATCCCACCCTCCCGGAGGAGGTGAACAGTCCCCTGGGTGCTCGATACTACTCCCTGGCCAGACCTCCAGCAAACCGAGTTTACTTTGACCCTGGGTCACTGGCATTGCAAGCAATAGTGCTACTGCAGCGCCAGTGGGACAACCCAGATTTCAGCATCTTAAAATGAATGCTGCTGTATTTTGCATTCTTTCTGCTTTGCTGCATATAGATTCAGTAAGGAAATCACCCGCACTGCTTTGTTGTAATCAGCCATTCAGTTTAATCACCCATGCCTAGGGGTTAGATTAACAAACAGTGATTGAACTGGGTACATCCAGCAGTCTTGGGTTTGATTCCCACAACCTCCACTTGCATACTGTGCGACTCCAAGCAAGTCACTTAACCTCCCCAGTGCTTCTAGGTCACTCCTGAAAACAGACAGTTCTGCCTAGTGGGCCTTACTCTCCTTTACAAAGAATATAAAAAATACCAATATATGTTTATTACATCATAGAATAGTAGTCAGGGTACCATGTAATTTGTCTATGCTTTATTTGGACTGCAATGATTTTGTATAGGTAAAGGTACGTGTTCAGATACATTTATGTGTTTTATAAGCTTGTTTTAGATTTTAGTCAGGTTTTCATTGTATTGTTTGCATATGAGCTTCTAGATTGTAGATTGCTAAACACAGGATCACTGTTACCAACTAGCTTATTCAAGTTTATACTGTAATCAGTAGGGCCATCCAAAATCCTCAGTTGCTTGAATGAAAACTAGTCTGAATGAAAATATGTTCACAAAGAAGAAACTGCCTTCCTACTTTGTGAGAAGACTTCACAGTCAGCACCCCACTTAGGTGAATTGGATGATTTGCACCTTTTCTCCCACCTGCTGTTTCAGTCTCTGTGACAACAGAAAGTTTTCTGATGACTGCTTTAACAAAAAGCAAAAGTTAAGTATTTAAGTGTACTTATGTTTGTCCAGTGGATTTTGAAAGCACAGTCAATGACATACAGAAGGTAAGACCCCAAGGACTGTATGATGCTGGTGGGCAGAGTGGTGCTCAATTCACATCTGAACAGACACGAAAACTGGAGACATCCTTTTCATGGACACCAAATAAAAAAAAAAGCATCCACATGTCTGGGAGATGCATGAATCCATTTGAAGGTCCTCCACTAATCACTTGTGGATTTTTTAGGTGAAGATACTTTATTTCAAAGAAGCACATTCAAGCAGTTTTGTTTTTCTCCTCCTACCCCTGGCCATCCACTCCTTCAGGGCTGCCAAGGCCCCCTTCTGACCACCATCCACTGCCCTTTTAGTGCTGTGCTGGCCAGGTAACCAAAAGTAACCCCTTCATTGAGGGGGTCCCTACCCTGTGGAGGCTACCAGGGAGGAGAATTATCACAAAGAGCTTCCTGTGTATCCTTAGCATGGCAGGGGTCAGAACAGACACACGTGTGGGGCTTCCAGTTTATGGAGGGACCAACATCTGTCCTTCAGTTGGCCAGCAGGTGTTTTCCTATTTTCTTGACAGGCCACATGATGTCAAGGCACAAGCCGATGTCCATCATGCTCCCTCCTGCAGTGAGGGCTGACATGTTGTTGTGCCTCTGGCCTCCACCAGGGGCCAGCAAATGCTGAGCCATGAACCCAGCCTCCCTCCCAGGAGAAGGTGCATGGTCGTTGGACAATCAAGCCTTCACCCACCAGCTGGCCTTCCAACACCGAAGTCTGTTTCTAACCCTGGTCAGCTGTGTCACAGGCAGAAATCCAATTCAGGCAGTTAAATTATAGATAGGAAAAACTAAGATAGTCCACCTTAGTGGTGATTGTTCAGATTAATTCACATCTGAGTTCTAACAAGCAAAGAGACCAAATCATTTGTAACTTGTGCATGTGGGGTGTGGGTGTTGAAGAAAGGGGATCATAGTGCTGTCACTACTGCCATCACCCCAGAGGAATGTGGACTGCATTGTTGCTACTGCCATCACACCGAAGGGGTGGGGACTGTAGTGATTCTGCTGTCACCACTGGTGGATGGGGAAAGTAGTACTGCTGCCATCACACCTAAGGGATGGGGACCACAGTGCTACTGCTTCTGTCATGCCTGAAGGAGGGAGGTCATAGTGATGTTGCTGCTGCCATCACCCCAGAGGGATGGGGGCCATAGTGCAGTTGGTGCTGCCATCACACCTGAGGGATGGGGGCCATAGTGCTGTGTTGGTGCTGCCATCGCATCTGAGGCATGGGTCTGTAGTGCTGCTTCCATCACACCTTTAGGGATGGGGCTGTGGTGCTGCTATTGCCATCACATCTTGTACCTAAAAATAACTTTAAATTGGTACAAGGATGGAAGGATGTGCAATAGTGGAGGTCAACATTGCTAAAATGCATGTTAGCAGAGTTAAAATTGTTAAATATAGTACAGAGAACCAAATACCGTAAACCGATTTTGGCTTAGTAGACACCAGTGACAATACTGTCTTTTACAATGTGCAAAATGGAATATGCCCTTTCTCAATCCCGGTAAACCAGTGTCCCTGTCTATCAGGTACTTCAGCATTTGTTTATATTTCTAATACCGTGCTAAAATGTTAGTTCTGCAATTAAAAAAAAAATGTGTGCTGCTCTGCTGAGATTAGGCAACAAGTGGGCACTCACAGATTGCCACCGCATGCCCCATCTGCCCACTGCTCAGCCCCAGCACACTCCTCCTCCTCCAGAGTCCCGTGTCTCAGAGGTCTCACCTCTCAGGTACACCCATGGTGCCAGAGGCCTGCTGCACACTGCTGTTCAGCCTGTCTTCGGTTGTTATTTTTTTTAATTTCCCTCATAAATATACCCCTTCAGCAGTCCTGGTGTTGTAGGACTAGGGTAGGTCAAACCTTTGAAGATTTTCTTTGCTTTGAAGAATTTCCTAGCTAATCTGCCTTGAAGTAAATCATAGCCCTGCCTGAGCTGAGCTACCTAACAGCCTTACAAGCACACATGATCTTTTATACTGGCTCCCGTGATCAAGCGGAGTCTTGCTCCAAAATGAGGTTGTGACTCACACTGTGCCCTAGTTATAACTAGTGATGTGCGAAATGGGGAAAATTTGCTCCATGAAAACTTTTGTGGATTTTCCCCACTTCACCAGGTGTGTGAAGCCCTGCTTCACCACCTGAAACACTCCACAAAATGCCAGTTTCCCTGGTGTCTAGTGGTCCTCTTCCTGCCAATTGTCAGCCCAACATGAAAATATAAATCCTCCCCAATCACCAGGAAATCCCCCATGTCCCCCCTGCAGTGTTGTGTTCTCCCCATCAATTGCCTGATTGCTGTAAAATAAAAAAAAATCAAAGGTCCACTCCACTCCCCATCATGGAGTGCTTGTTTGAAATAATTTCCCTGGTGTCTACTGGATCCCTCACCCCGCTGATCACCGTCCCCAATATAATAAAAATATATACTAAATCCCTGGTGTCTAGTGGACCCCGCAACCCTGCTGATCACTGGCCCCAATACAATAAAAATATATCCTAAATCCCTGGTGTCTAGTGGACCCCCCAACCCGCTGATCACCGGCTCCAATATAATAAAAATATATACTAAATCCCTGAGGTCTAGTGACCTCCCGCTGATCCCTTGGCCCCAATATAAAAACTATATCTTAAATCTCTAGTGTCTAGTGGACCCCCTACCCTGCCAATCACTGGCACAATATAAAAAATATCCTAAATCTCTGGGGTCTAGTGGACCCCCACCGTTGATCACTGTCCCCAATATAATAAAGATATATACTAAATCCTTGGTGTCTAGTGGTCTCACCCACTGACCACCGTCTCCAATATGGTAAAATATATACTAAATCCCTGGTGTCTAGTGGCCCCTCAACCCTGTTATCGCCTGGCCCCAATATAATAAAATATTATATCCTTGTGTCTAGTGGATTCCCCCTCCGCTGATGCCTGTCCCAATATAATAAAATATATCCTAAATCCCTGGTGTCTAGTGGAACCCCACACACCATCCCATCTGGCAATCTCACCCACTCCCCGCTCCAACCTCTAGCGGGTCACACGGCACAGCCCTTCACTCACCTTCTGTGAGCAGCAGCCCAACTGGGAGCCTCTCTCAGTCATGATGATGACGAGCGTGTGCTTGAACAAGCACACATTCATTCATTGAGAGAGCTCAGTCAGGCTGCTGACTACGGAGGTGAGTGGAGGGCTGTGCGGGTGGCCCACTTGGGGTCAGAGCAGGGGGAGGAGCAGGATGGTGGTGGTTTGCCTGATGGGGTGGTGGGGTGGGGGCCACTGGACACCAGGGATTCAGAATATAGTTTTATTATATTGGGACCAGCAATGAGTGTGCTGGGGGGTCCACTAGACACCAAGGATTTAGGATATATTTTTATTATATTGGGGCCGGCAATCGGAGTGAGGGTCCACTACACACAGGGATTCAGGATATATTTTTATTATATTGGGGCCTGTGATCAGTGGAGGGGCCAGTAGACACCAGGGATTCAGGATATTTTATTATACTAGCTAGCAATCAGTGCAGGGGCCACTAGACACCAGGGATTCAGGATATATTTTTTATATTAAGGCCAGCGATCAGAGGGCTGGGGGTTCACTAGAGACCAGGGATTTAAAAAAAATGTTTATATTGGGGCTGGCAATCAGTGGGGGGGGCAGGCACTTAGCACTAGACACCAGGGATATGGGGGATTCAAAGTTTGTAACTTCTCCTTGCTTTGGGGATTTTAAAGTACAATTTGCTCTTTAGCCACAGTCCAAAAAAACTGAACACCCAAAGTTTGAGGTGTTTGACTCTTATTCTTTTGCAGAACCAAACTTTCAGCCCTACTTTTGAATATTAATTTATTATAATCTATATTGAATAGTAGAGTCCTTGCCATATACAGTTTGCTATACAACCACTGAAGCAGCCCAGTTTGTACTGGTACCAGGTCATAATGCTGAAACAAAAATGCACATGAATAATCATGCGTGTAGATCGCACTGGGGTTTACAGTGACAGGGGTATAACAGCAGTAGGGAATTACCGCTACTCTTGTTACCTGCACTTCCTGAATGGATCTGGTTGCTGTGTGCTGGAGTGCCTGGTTGAGCTGCTTCCATGGTGGAGTGGCTAAGGCACCTGCACACAGCAGGATGGGAGACCTGGGACTGTGGTTCGTTCCCCAGATCTCCCAGTGCTGCAACTTTACCATTCATTTTTTTTAAAGTTAAATTGTTCTCCCTTTTGGTGTTTCACCCAATCCCCAAATCCACACCACCTCAGAGTTTGTAATCTAAAGTCCAGGGGGAGTGGGGGGGATGCCCCTTGTCGGGGTTTGGGGGCAATGTCCCCCAATAAAAACAGAAAATCCCATTGCTTTCAATGGGTGTGCTCTTTTCTTGTGGATGGTGTTGTTTCTGACTCTATTTGGGTTGACGCTTTTTTGCTTGCGACGTCTGTTTCTGTGCGTTTTTTGTTGTCGGCATTATGGCCCTATGCCATTTGTGCTAGCCAACTCTTGCTATATTTATTTATGTAATTGCTTGGATCAAACAAGCAATCTGATTGATCAAAACTGGTTACATGATTGTACATAAATTTCACACTGCACATAGTTCAGATTATCTTTTCTGTTCTTTTTTTTAATTTTATCTTATAAACCCATTTTTTTTGTATAATGTTTTCCCCTACATCCCCAATGACCCCTACTCCATCAGATGGTCACGTCTCCTGACTCACCCGACTGTCCCTCTGGAACCATTCCTCAGTCCCAAATCTCAGCTGACCTCAAGTATTCCAGTGTAACCTTTGTGCTGTGTGGATCCCTCCTCCTAGAGGAAAGGCACTGGGGTGGGCATACCAGCATACTCTAAGTAGGTCTGGGATGCTGCTGAGACTGAGAGAGGGCTCCCTGGAGGACTACAGTGGTAGTGGAGAATGGCAGCCATCATCCGACTGCCATTAGAGCTGTTTCCATTTTTCTGGTTTTGTCCCTCCTGCACCGATACTTGTAGTGTCCCCTGTCTCCACCGGGGGCCACTACAGAGTGAGGTTTTCCACCCATCCCACCCAGGAGAGGAGAGCAGTCCTCTGGATGCTCAATCCTCTCCTTCCCCTGCCAGCCCCCAGTGCCAGGAGTCCATTCCTGAACCCAGATCGCTGGCATGGCTCGAGGTGTGGCATCCAGCACCTCAACCCTCTGTGTCTCCAGGCCAGCCAACCCATTTTATTTGCACAATAACACACTCCAGGTCTGTACTAATGCTGTTAATTGCTGCAATTTCCAGGTGGTTGAAGGCACTCAGCTGTGACTCATGCTTCGCAACTGATCTTGGGTTTGGGGTAATTTAGTATTAATGCACACCAGACCAGGTGTCATTGCTTACTTTTTAAGCCTGTGGGCATGGGTACTGTAATGTTCCCTCCTATCCAGTAAACAAGATAGTACCATCACTCATGTTCTCTTAATATCTGATTTATTTAATACAGTTTTACCAGGTGAGCATAAGGAGCCTGGGATGCCTCATCTCCAGTTATGACTGGGGATGGGGAGAACCTGGGAAAGCAGAGGAATACATACATACATACATAACATACATACATACATAACATACATACATACATAACATACATACATACATGCATACATACATGCATACATACATACATACATAACATGCATGCATACACATACATACATACATAACATACATGCATGCATAACATACATAAATAGTACAAAAGTACAGAGGAGATACACATATACACAGTGCAAAGCTGACATTATGATCCCCATATTAACTGTTTGGGAAAATATACGGCTACACAGTGCAGAGAAGCTTACGATAATATAATTACATGTCATGTCCAGAAGAAACAGCACATTGAAACAGGAAACTAAATTTTATCTTTTTCTCGCACCATGTGCGCCCTGAAAAATGTTATCACAGATATAAAATGTAAAATACAAGCAAAAAATTAAATAAAAAGATATCTGATTGTCCCATAAGAAGTGAAACAGGGCTTAGAACCACTTCACCAGGATAAACAACTGGTTGCTAGGAAACCTTTAAATGATTTAGAGGTAGAGTACACTGTAAGATGTCACCAAATGCTCTAAACTGATTGCTAGGCAACCTCTGTAATGCTTCTATGGATGTATATAGATTTTAGTTAGTTCTAAAATAAAAAGGAACAGTTTGGGATAGATTTGAACAAACACAAACCAGAAACAAAACAAACCAGAAGCAAAAAGTGTGATTGCTTAGATCAAGTCTGAAATAGTCAGATGGCAGCAGCAGAGTTTAATAGAACAGCAAAGAACCATATGATGATTTAAAAACTGGGCAAAACACTGCAAGAGATCCAATAACAGATGACTTCAGGAAGTAAAGTTATGAGACATCTAACTAGTGTACATTTTAGAAAGAGTGAAGGGCTAACATTTTCCAAAGTACACAACTTTAAGGAAGGTAAGGAGTTTGGGATTTTAGGAGGGTCCTAGACACACAATTTCTGTGGTGCATGGGCAGCAAATTTTGAGAGGGTAGGGAGATACATTTTAGGAAGTGCAATGGGCACACATTTTAGAAGATATCTTTCATGAGGAGTGAGAGATACAGAGCACAAATATTTCAAATGGGGATATTTGCAGACTCCTTCAGGTAAACAAAGAGAATTGGGAGGATGTTTAGGGGACCATGCAAAGAGAAAATTTGGTATGCTGTTTGCACTACACATGGCAACCTAAGGACATTGACCATTATTTTAACAAACTTACCAGGCAGTGCTCAAATTAATTAGATGGGCATTATAAAACAAAACAACCAGAAGTGAAATTGTGTACATGCTGCTACTGCTGTTGCTGCTGAAGTAGCAATAATCCAGAAAGCATCCAGCTCTACTAAATTGTGTACCTCTCTACAGGAAAAGCACTAGAACTAGAGCTGTGCAGAATATAAAATTCCACCAGTGGAATGCCTATAGATTGAACATTCAGATGCCAAAATTCTGTGGTGTTTTAGTGACAATTTTACATTTGTTATTTCACTATAATTGTAAAAGTATGTGTCTGAATAACATCAAATTTGAGCGCCAACATAATCCCATGGCTTACAAAGATGCATCAAACTTCAGATCTATAGATTGAAAAGAAGAAGAGTTATGAGTGGCCAAACATTTGATAAAAATTTAATTTTCAGTTATTTTGAGATCATTTAAAATTTATTATCCAAATTTCTCCACAATATAAAAATTTAGAGATGCATCTAAAATTCATAAATGCACAATGTTTTGTGTCTCAAGCTTTAATGGAGCTGAGTTATAGGTAGTCAAATAAGTTGCAAAAATTTGGATTTCTGTAATTTTAGTATAATTTTGATACTATTCATTGAAATGTTACAAAACTTGACAGATATACAGGTTACCACTACATTTGTATATGCACATAGTTTCAGATTTCTAGCTTTAAATGGGAGTGAGTTATAGCATGCCAAACATGTTGCCAAAATGTAAAGTTCAGTTCCCTCTAATTTTAAAACTACATATCCAAATGTAACCAGAGTTGAAACATTTAAACTGCTATACCACATGGTCATTTCTGAAAAAGTTCATATTTTCAGCTTTAAATGGGATTGAATTAAAAGTAGTCAAAGTTTCACAACATTTAAAAATTTAATTTTGCAAGAATGTAAACTTCAAATTCTTAACCCCCTGAAACTTTAAAATTACAGAATGCAACACCATTACATTTGGTAGGTTCTTCGACCTTACAAGGAGACTATGTGTGCCAATTTTATGAATTGTTTGCTGTGAGAAATTGCAAAATAACATGTACTTAGAGTCAAATTCCATGCATCTTTGTGAAAATTGTAGAATTTCATGAAAAATGCCATAAAACTGGAATTTTCTAATTTCACTCAGCCTTATCTATGGGACTCTAATTAAAGGATAGGGGCATAAGAGGCAAGTATCACAGGGGGGTCACCAGATTCTGGAGTTAGATGCACAGAAATGGACAGCTGAGCTGAGTAGCACAACAGTGGTAGACCCCCAGGTTGGAGCAAGAAAGCAGAATGTCAACAATTCCAACCTGAATGCAGGATATTTAAGGATTACATCCAGTAAATTTATGATCCAGGGAGCCTGGTATACATGCAAGTCTAGGACTTAGAGGTACTCAAAAGATGTAATGGGGAAGACAATGTCTTGGGCAGCCGGAAGAAAGCATTCTGGCTATTCCAAAAGGGTAGGTCGATAGGAAAAGGAGTAGGTGACTCATGTTTTAAGGGAGTTTGTCAATGTAAAGAACAAAGAGGATATCAGTGGGCTCAGTATTTCTACTGAATCAATCTGTCTATGCCAAAAGAGAAGGGGGGGGGGTAGTCACCTAGAGAGTAAAAGCAGGACTGCAAAAAGCTCAGCCCAGCTTATCAAATTGAAGTAGTCATATGTGCATTGTTAATGTTAAATTCCACACACAAAAAAATACTGGATGTTTAATTTAAAATATATGGTATCATAAATATGTGAGAAAATTTGTATTAATCATTTTTTTCTTCTACAGAATTAAAACTGCTTAACCAATTTATCAAGTTGTGTTAGACACCAGGATACACTGACTATAGATATGCATGTCAAATGTTTACTCTATGCATGCAAGAGCAGAGAAGTTACAAACATCCAATTTTTATAGTTTTCAAAAGTTGTGTAAATATTTACATAGTAAAGTTTTGAACCCTGGAACTTAAAATCTCTTTTCTGATTCTGTCCCTATTTAGATCATTATATAAGCATTACAAAAATGTTATCTGTACTAATTTACATAGCCTAGCTCCAAAGGTGCCTGAGTTGTATGCAGATAACATTTTCTCATGAAATCTTCTGAAAAAATAAATTGACAGATTTTGAGCACATATAATTTTGAGACGATGCATCATATTGTCATGCAGTCTGGCACATTGATAGAACACCTATCATTAAGAAATCATGCCAAATTTAAGATCCCTGATCCAATAGATGGTTAAGGTAAAAATATGAGATAAAAATGCTCATGAAATTTTACACAAACAATAAAATGACAACATTTGAGCACCTATAATTTTGAAAACTATGATCCAAAGTGTCCATATTCCAGATTTCAGAGCTTTAACTTGAACAGTGACAGAGTTATAACCAAGTTACTAAATTTAAAAAAATTACATAACATTCTGCAAAATTTCACAGAATTTTGCAAAATGTTATTGGAATTCCTCGGATTCAGAATTTTCCAATTCCGCACAGGTCTAACTAAAACAAATTTAAACAACGGTACAAATGGGCAGTCACAGTATTCTGACTTCAAGCAAACAAGTTAATCTGAACGCAAAAATAAATGATTTATTAAAATGCTTTTCCGTTTACTTTTCAGAATACTCTTCGTCCCACGTTTTTTAAAGAGCATGGATTTATGTCCATTGAATAAGCAGTTATTTATTACATTAACTGTTTTTTAATGTTAGTTACAGATTTAATGTTTTTATAATAGTTATTACTAACAATATGTACCATTATTAGTCACCTGCCTACCAGATGTATATAATGTGCATTGATGAATGGCGCTGTACTCCCATGGCATTGGTATCTGTCAGTAAAATATTAGTTCTAAGAAGAAATGCAATGGCCGTCCAGCAGCATTGGACCCCATATCCAACTGAATTTACAATGCTAATCTACTGGGTGACACCAGGATTCAAACTTTCAGTCATTGAATGCAGGCGAGCATTCATAAGTCTCCTAATTTATAGACCTGTTACACTAGTCCACAGTCTGACTCTTTTTCAATAAACATTATTCTGAGTTGGAGTAAGTTCTCCTGTACTGGAGTAAAACTATATACACATATATTATATATACATAACAGTGCATATATGCGTGTGTGTGTGTGTGTGTGTGTGTGTGTGTGTGTGTGTACATATTCATGGCAAAAAAATCCATTTAATGCATCAGTTAGGATTGTTCCACAGTGACAAAGTGAAAATTTGGTGTTAGGGTTGAAAGGCCCCTTGCCCCCCAGCCCACCCCAACTGCCATCGGGTGTGTGTTGGGGTTGTCTCTCTAACTCTCACCCCATTCCATGTAAGACAAGCTGAGGTGGTGAAGTATAGGAGAATGGGGTGATAGTTGGGACTGATGACCCCAACACACCCGATGCCGGTTGGGGGTGGGCTGGGAATGCAGGAGAGCTTCAACCCTAACACTGAATTTCCTCACTTTTGCCGCTGTGAAACAACCCTAACTGATGCATTAAATTGAAATTTTTGCCATGAATTTCCTTCTTTTTGAGAATGGGGATGATAAATAGTGAATGGAATGTGGTGGTAGGAGACCAGGCCATTCGGGCCCCGTGCTACCACCACATGATTTTTTGTCACATAGTAGCAGTAACTGCAATGCTAATGCAAGCGCAAATAGTTACGCACATGGTGACACAAATGTAAATGGTAAAGCAAACGTTAATAGAAACGCAAGCGCAAAGTGACTGCAAAGAAAACAGTGATGTAAACAGAGATGCAAACAAAAGTGCTTACAGAAATGCAACTGGTAGCATGCACGGTCATGGTACTGCAATTGGAAACTCAAATGGTAATGGTGACAGCAACAATAACACCAAGGGAAACAGAAATGGAAATGCAAGCGCGTATGGAAACGCAAACCATAACATGCACGATCATGGTACCACAATTGTAAACGCAAATGGTAATGGTAACAGCAACAATAACACCAAGGAGTACAGAAACACAAATGGAAGCATGTATGGAAATGCAAACCATAACACACACAAGCACGGGAACGCAATTGGAAATGCAAATGGTAATGGTAAGAACACGGGTGATGCAAAACGAAAGAGAAATGGAAATGGAAGGGCAGCTACCAACACAAATGGTAATGCGCATGGTAATGCTAAGTGAAAGACAAACACAAACAGTAATGGAGACACAAATGGTAACAATAATGCAAACACAAATAGAAATGCAAAGGGTAACGCACACAGTGGAGTACACAGGAATGCTATCGCAAACTGGCATGGAAACTCAAGTGTAAAGCCTACATGCAACAGTAAGTGGAGCACACACCCTATTTTTCCTAAAAGCTCCATTGAGAAAGACACTGAAAACAAAGAATGCATGCAATAATGGGCCTCGGAGCAGAAAAGCGAGCAGTTGTAATACTAAAATGCTAATATCTCAGTAACCATACGACGTAGGAAAAAAAATTAAAATTTCACATCATTCATGAGTTTTCTGGTTAGGTTTTTGCTAAATGCATAGTCCATAGGGCTATACATTGTGGTGTTGTCACGATGAAAATTCCGTATCTCGCACCGTTTCCGAAATACGAGCCCTGAAAGGCGTGGTGGACGCCACCATGTTAGTCTATGGAAAAAGAAATCAACTTCAGAGTACCATAACTTTGCATACATGCAATATTTTTTCACCAAACTACCAAAAGGCACATCTGTGAGATGTTGGCTGCCTTTCCTCCAAATTCCAGCAGAAAAAAACAAACCGTTCTTTTGCAGCAAGATGGCAAAGAATTCCTGTCATTTTGCCATAGCCTAGAAAAGTAGTGTCATGATTTGCATCACCTTTAGCAAACATTTGTGAAAGTGTCACAAGTGCAACACTATTTTGTGACACTACTTTTCCCATAAATTTGAAAAACATATTTCTGGGGTGTTTAACCCCAAAATAAAGACATGGCTAGCATGCTGAGGGTCCAACTAGGTGAACACAAAAATAATTGTGTTCCTAGAGGTCCAAATCTTAAGCATCAAGCATTTTCTGATTAGTAACTGAAAAGAAAAAATGGTGGATTTGCGATGACTACTAGGGACATTGCGACACTAAAAGTGCATTTGCAAAAGTGTCAAACTTTTTGTTAACTTTTCCCATTGACTTATAATGGGAATTGTTTTTTGAATAACTTTTGAACTGTTCAATATTTTTTCAAAAAATCTTCAAAAGGCACATCAGGGACCAGGCTGCATGTTCCCTGATGTTTTCAGACCAGTCATGCAAACCGTATGACCTGTAGGCACAGGCAAAGAATGTGCAAAAAAAAAGGTCATTGCTTGCATGGATGTTGCTTAATAACTCCACAGTCATACATCCCACCGGTACAAAAGTTGGCGGATCCCAAGATCTATAGTTATGCCCTGTGTCTGCCAAATGTCAGGCAAATCTGCTGAATGGTGGCAAAGTTATTAAGGTGCAAAGGTGCACCATTTAACCTTAAAAGGGCTACTCGACCCTAACTATGGTAGCACTGCCGTGCTACCATAATCTATATATATATTATATATGTGTATATATATATATATATATAGATAGATAGATAGATAGATAGATAGATAGATAGACAGAGAGATAGATATGGAATACATGATGGGCAGGAGTGGGATATGGAAAATATTCTCACTCCTGCAGAGTGAGCTGTGTATTCTCACAAGTGCCGAAGGCATGAGGTGAATACACAGCTCACGAGGCAGAGTGAAAATCATATTCCATGCTCTGCCATCATGTCCTGAATTATACCACGGGTGAGAGCTGCAGGAACATTTTTTCTGAGTCTGTGTGTTTTCTGCTCATTCTGTGTGTTCTGTCAGTGTGGGTGTGTGTGTGTGTGTTCTGAATGGACTGGGAGTCAGAAGCACAGGTGAGTGTGTTTTGCAAAGCTAATTGAGTGAGTCAGAGGCTCAGTGAGAAAGACAAACTTCTGCAGGTAGCACTGAGAAACAGAACTTGCTTTGTAAAAGACTTTCATTTAGAATTCAGGTTGTTTTGAAGCTGAGATCAGCACAGTAATGGGCTAGCAATGTTAGAAACACAATGGGACAGGTGAGAGTCTTTTGCAAAGCTAATTGAGTAAGTTGCAGCTTCAGAGAGAAAGAGAAACTTTTTCTGAAGCAGTTTCCTTTAGCATGCAAGCTGCAGTGCATTTATCCTCACTCTGGTGACATCAGCAGAGTATGGATAAATGTTGATATCCTCACTCTGCTGATGTCATTAGGATTTATCCTCACTGCAGTGGAAATAACACAGGTTATCCTACTGAGAAGCTCTCACCCCATGGTATAACACAGCAGATATGGGTCTGGATTGGCCAAGATAAAACTATCTTATGACCAACTTGCAAGATAGTACTACTGTCCTGCAAAGCTGAGTATGTCACAGTGGAATACTAAACCAATCAGAGATCAGCTTTTACAGTGCTGATGACATCACAATAACAGTGTGCAGTACAAAAGCCAGCATGTGTGAGGGGAGTCACGTGATGCTGTTTTCTTGCTAGCTGCACTCTCTGCAAGCTCCGCTTAACCCCTGCTTATTTAGTGTGTATTCTGCTCATCTTTTCATAAATTCGTTGCTGAACGAACCTGTTAAGATTGTGGACATCAGGAGGCAGTGGCTGGTTTCGTCAATGGAAGAGGAGATGCCGAAGGCTCTGCCAAAGCATCGCCACCCGCTACCCCGAGAAGGCCAAAGAAATGTGAGCCTTGCCAACACAAACCTCCCAGTCCTGCAGCTCTGGTGAGCGGAGAGAAGAACCGCTAATGCTGTCGCGCTTCCTGGAAGAATTCCATCCTTTTAAGGTGGAGATGGAGGATATGGCCTCAGAAATTAAAACATTACAAGTACCCTGAATTATCTGTCCAAAAGAACTACACAGATAATGAAGCCGAATAATTGCTAGAGAACACGGAGGCTGGAAGGCGCTCACCTTGGTTAAGCAGCGTGTGGCTAAATTGGATATGAAGGCCGAGGGACTTGGAGGGAGAAGCCGGGCGCAATAATGTTGTCTTAATAGGCCTACCTGAGAGAGAGGAGGGTGGGGATCCTGTTAAGTTCTTTCAGCGGCTTGTCGAAGATTGCGGTCCTTCTCCCTTTGGGCCATGTTACAGCATTGAGAGAGCGCATCGCTGCAGACCTATCCCCCAGGTGCACCTCCCGTATTTTCTGGCAAAATTTCTGAATTTTCAAGAAAGACAGTTGTTTCTGCAAAGGTCAAGGAGGTTAAGTCACTGCAGTGGGAGGGTGCGAATCTCAGGGTGACACAAGATCTGCCACTGTCCGTGCGGCAGAGGGCTACCTTTTACCCGCTGGTCTCCAAACTCAGTGCGGCGGGCATTAAGTTTAAGATGACCTACCCTGCGAGTTGCAAGTCCTGGTGAGCGACACCTGGAAGGCATTCGAGGATGTGATTCAGCCCTAGGCGTGCTAGAGGTCCTGCCTAACCTGTTTAAGCCTAAATGAGTGCGCTAATGGGCCCCCTCAAGGGATCGGATCCAGTTGGAGGTGTCATGGGGGAGTGTCGGCGTGAACTACGACTTGAAGGGGAGTAATACCTCTCAATATACCTGCCTAGGCTGGGGAAGCCTCATTTAAGGGAACACTGGAATGTTTGGCAGTTGTTGGTTTTGTTTAAGCTGCAACCCAGGAGTTTACATGTTTAAGGACAGGCCCGGGGTCTGAATGACCGGAAGAAGGAATCATTTTATTTTGAATGCTGAACGGCGATGCAACTCCTTGGGGTGTGGGGGAATTAAGTGGTTTTCAAGGAGACCCCCATGACGAACGTTGGACATGTTGGGAACAGGAATAATATAATGGGTCTCTTCATCATGTGTTTTTTATTTTCTTTTTGGGGGTAATTCGGTCGGGCAACTGCAATGGAAATTGTTGCACCTAGGGGCTAAAATAAAGCTCCATTTTTTTTTTTTTTTCTTTCTTTCTCTTCTTCTTCCCGCACCCGTGTAGACCTAATAAGGTCCCGGTGAAGGGGGATTGTTGCGAGGGAGGCAGCTCGATCATGTCGAATTTTTGCTGGTTTTTCTTTTAATGGGGTGTTATGGTACATCAGAATAGCAGTTTCAGGATATTTTTCTGGAGTGGGGGATGGTCATTATAGTGTGGAAGTTATGTTGGATGGCCTATTTATGGGCAAGTTTTGAAAGGGTTTGGGCAGGCTTACCTATCTATTGGGTCCTGTAATGGATGGGTGTGCGGTTCGGTATGGTTGAGCCGGAAATTGGGTGCGGGG
The DNA here is from genome assembly GCA_016271365.2 of Neoceratodus forsteri. Lineage (NCBI taxonomy): Eukaryota > Metazoa > Chordata > Ceratodontiformes > Ceratodontidae > Neoceratodus > Neoceratodus forsteri. The sequence continues at coordinate 126,484,941 of CM028134.1, forward strand.
TTGGCGGGCGGGGGATGAGGGTGGCAGAGCGAGCTGTCACCATGGACCGTAATGATGTGGGAGGGTTCATTAGGGTGTTTGTGGGGTATGAGGGGTTTAGCTTTTTGGTTTGGGGTGCTTGAGGGGTGCAAGGGGTGGGCAACACAAGGCTCTGAGGTAGCAGGTAAGGGTAACTGGAAGAAGGACACTTACACGGATTCCTGGTTTATCGGTTGGATCTATGGCAGCTTATAGAGTTTTAAATTTCTAAGTTGGAATGTTAAGGGGCTAGGCAGAAGTCCAAACAGTACAAAATTCTAAAACACATTGGTGCTATAGGAGCAGACATTGTATTTTTGCAAGAGACACATTTACTAAGCGGGAGAGCAACAATATGAGCGCCTTCAGGTTGGTCAAGTTTTTGCTTCACAAGGAGCTCCCAAAGCAGAGGGGTCATGGTCTTAGTTCACAGGGCTGTCCCTTTTACTCCCCTTCAGATAATACAAGACAAGGCGGGCAGATACATTTTGGTTTTTGGGAAGTTACAGACTTTAGAGATTTTAATAGGGTCGGTTTACGGTCCCAACTCGGAGACCCAGAATTTTTTCGTGCAGCTAGTGGAAGTCCTGGCACCCTTTGCCAATGTCCCTATTATTATTGGGGAGGATTTTAATTTGGTAATGGACCCTTTATTGGATAGGTCCAAGCCTACTGGTTTTGGACTTTCACCGGCTCAAAAGCAGTGAGGATTAGGTAGATCAATTTGGTCTATCGGATGTGTGGAGGTTCTCCACCCTGGAGATCATGGTATGCTTTCATATCTTCCCTTCATGGCACAGCCTCTCGTATCGATTACATTATGCTCTCTCGTAATCTCCTTCCGGGTACTAGGCTCGGAAATACAATCAGGGCCTCCCTCTGACCATGCAGTGGTTTTGGCATCGATGACCTTTGGCGCCTACCTAAGTATAATAACAGATGGAAGTTAAATAATCAAATTCTGAGAAACCATAATGTAGTCAAATATATCTCCTCTCAAATAGATGAGTTTCTCCTCAACAATGTGAAGGAAGATGCCCGTCCTGACATGATTTGGGGGGCGTTTAAAGCTTTTATAAGGGGAGTTTTGATAGGGCAGACAGTCAAAAGGAAGAGAGAAAAGGAGAGCCTTATGTCGGAGTTACTGGCTCAAATAAGACTCAAAGAGATCAATTTCTCTCACGATCCCTCAGAGAAAGATCATGAGACTTAATTAAATTGAAAAATCTTTATCTTACATTACTAGGAGAACAAGCTGAACTGGCCTTAATCAAAACTAAAGCTAATTACGTTGACCAGGAGGAAAAGGCGGGCAAGCTGCTGGCAAGGCGAATCAAGCAACTTGAGGCCTCCCGTATAATTCAGGCGGTCCAGTCCGAAAAAGATGGTAGGATAATGACCTCCCTGAAGGAGATAGCGGAGGAGTTTAGATGTTATTTTGAATCTTTGTATAGTCCAATGGCTAAACCTCCCTCAGATGAGGATATATTGTCCTCTCTCGAGGAGTTAAATCTCCCTTCCCTGACAGAGCAACAGCAGGCGATGCTTACCACGGAGATTTCTCAGGACGAGATTGAGAAGGTTATTAAGGGGCTTCCTCTGGACAAAACACCAGGACCGGATGGTTTCTCACCTAATTTTTATAAGTTTTTTCCAAACAGTTGTCACCTCTCCTGGTGTCCTTGTTTCAGTATATTCTTAGTGGTCAGGCTGTGGATCGATCCTTATCGAGGCACTTATTGTCTTGATTCAAAACCTGATAAACCCTTGAGCAGCTTGCTAGTTATAGGCCCATCTCTCTGCTTAATTCGATATTAAAATACTGGTGAAGGTGCTAGCCGACCGTTTAAACAAGGTCCTGCCCGATTTGATTGGAGCAGAGCAGGTTGGATTATGCAGGAAGGTCAATAAGTGACCACTTGAGAACTGTGCTGCACGTCTTCTCTGTGTCTGAGGAGAACAGTGACCCAATGGTTCTGGTCTCGTTAGACGTGGAGAAAAGCGTTCGATAAGGATTCATTGGTGGTATTTGATGTCCACTATGGGGAGGTTTGGTTTCCCTGAGCTATTCTTGCAATGGATTGGATCCTCTATCTTAATCCCACAGCTAGGATTTCCTGCAACGGAGTGACGTCGGACCCTTTAACTGATACGGCACTCGTCAGGGTGTCCGCTGTCCCTCTTCTTTAATTTATATCTTGAACCCCTTATTAGAGCATATTACATAATAATGATATAAGAGGCATCAAGATTCAGGATAGTATTGTCAAGGTAACAGCCTATGCGGATGATCTCCTGGTATATATCTCCTACCGAGTGACTCAATCCCTGCCCTATTAAATACGATACAAGAGTATAGCTCTTTGGCCAATTATAAGCTGAATTTGGGCAAAACTGTGGTGTACCCTCTCAACAGGAGGGTTTTCAAACAAGAGATTACGGAGCTGGGCCTGATGTGGAACTCGGATGCCATCAAGTATCTGGGTCTCTCCTTATCTAGAGATACGAGACGAGTAAGATATCAAAATCTGGATGCCTTGGTTCATACAATTGACTTAGACTTTAAAAGATGGGCAAAACTCCCAATTTCACTGTGGGGAAGGGTAAATTTGGTCAAAATGAATGTGTTTCCCAGGCTGTTTTACCCTCTTAGTGTTTTGAATATTTCACTTTCGCTTTCTGGTTTAGGAAGATTCATGGGCTTATTGCCAATTTTGTATGGGGATACAGAAGGCAGAATGGCCTATCATAAATTGGCTGCCCCTAAACTATTGGGTGAGCCAGGCTACCACACCTAGGACTCTACTATTGGGCAGGCCAGGCTAACAAGTATTTGAGGTGGGTCCAGGGCATGGAGACCTCATACTTCCCTTTATGGCTACAGATTGAATTAGCCCTTATTAAGGGAGCAGGTCTCACTCCTGAAGCCTTATTGTATATTACTCCTAATCTCCTACCAAAATCTCTCAGAATTCCCCGATTGGTTTTCTGTGAGGCTCATATGCAGCTCTGTGGTTTCCTGAAATACTCTCATGTCAGGGATCCAGCCCAACCCATAAGGGGCAATCCGCGGTTTCACATTGAGGGTAGATTTATGAGGGCTAACTGGCTAGCGCAGGGGGGAGAGTGTTGTATTAGTGATTTAATTTCAGTAGAAGGAAACGTGCTGCCTGCCCTTGAGATTATGAGCAAGTTCAAATTGCCAGTTTTGGCAATTTTTCAGGTCTATCAGCTTCGTCATCTATTAATCAGTAAGCTGGGTAGTATGTTAATACAGAGCCCGAAAATAGAATTCTCGGAGAAATTAAGGCCTATGGCGGGTTTACCTCACGCTGTTTCAAGTATTTATGCTATGCTATTTAACTGGGCCTATCCCAGAACTTAGCCCCATCATCTTATTGGGCCTCTGTCTTTCCCAGTGAGAACTGGACTGGACAGCGTTGTGGCATGGTTGTCATAAGTTGCTCTCTCAGGATCGTCTGAGACTGATCCAGTTTAAGATACTCCATAATATTTACTATTCCCTCAGAAGCTGGCTAGGTTGAAGATAACTGCCACTGCAACTTGTGTGAGGTGTCAGCAGGGAGTGGAGATCTGTTGCACATTTTTGGGTTGTCAGTAACACTTTGGACTAGAATTAAGAATGGGGTAGCCCCGTTGTTAGGATTGGGTGATCTGTTCACCCCAGAAATATGTCTGTTGGGAGATGTAGCTTCTATTCCATTTAAAAATAGGAGGTTTCATATCTCCTTAATTTCGGTATCCCTCAAGAGCATGGTTCTCAGACACTGGAAGGACTCTGTTGTGATCAGTTACTCAGAATGGTTAGAAGAGCTTCTAGCCAATCTCAGAACTGAGAGAATGATTGCCATTCTTCAAAATAAACTGTCTAGGTTTAATAAAATCTGTGGCCCCCTTTATACCTGTTACTCATTATAGAGTTGGGCTTTTGTGGTTTTCAGTGTTCAGCAGGTTCCTCAGAGCCTTGTGTAGGGTGGGGTGGGGGTGGGGTTAGGATGGGGGGGCAGAGGATGTTCTGTAATCCTGTTTTCTTGTGTATGTATGCTCATTAATACTTGTTGGCTTTATGTCTTACGGATACGTTCTCTGTATTAAAAACCGTTAATAAAATCTTAATGGAAAAAAAAAAAGCCAGCACGTGTGAGATGCTTTGTAGACTAGGTTGCTTTCTACTTCACTACAGTTTTGGTTGTATTGACTTTCACTCTGTTGACAGTATTGACTTCTGCTGTATTGATTTGTAATGTATTGATTTGTGCTGAGTAATTGATCAGAAGGCACAGTTTACATACGTTACATAGGTTGTTCAAGCTTTATTAGACTTGTGTCCATAGTTTGCTTGCCTCAGTATTTTATGTCATTTCATATTTATTTATAGTACACCTATCAAGCTTAGTTTTGAGCAGATTTATGATTTTGCTCATGACTCTATTGAAACTCATAATAGGATTAAGCAATTGACTTTATCAAATAATGAAGTGCTACATGATTTATCCTGCGCATCACCCTCTGTTGATAATAATGGTTTAAAACACTTTTCAATCAGGAGTTAATGCCCATGAATATTTGTCCTAGTAAGTCTCAAGCTACCAAATCAATACCTATTAAGGGTAATCGCTTCAGAGTGTGTTAAACAATCGCCTGTTTCTGATTCTTGTACTGCTACTGTCTCAAAACAAGTGTTAGTCCTGGGAGATTCAATCATTAAGCACATTGACAGGGCGGTATGCAATAGTGACAAGAGCAACCGCACTTGTTCTAGCTTCCGTGGGGCCAGGGTATCTGACATTACCTCCATGATGCCTAAAATTTTACAAAATGTGGGGGAAATCCACTGGTTATCATACATGCTGGTGTTAATGATATAAACAACACCCCATTTAATCAGTTACAACAGGACTATGTGGCGTTATGTAACCTGTTACTTGATAGGGGATGCTGTGTATGTATATCTGAAATTCTACCTGTCCCGAGAGCAACATCTACCATGATGCAGAAAATCAAAGCCCTAAATGAATGGCTTAGAAAGTGGTGTTTTAAGCAGGATATACCCTGTATTACCCACTGGGAATCATTTTCAGATCATTCTTCCTTGTTTTGCTGGGACGGGTTACATCTCAGTCGTGGGGTAGTACACTTATGGGGAAAAGTATCACTAAAATCATAAATCATTGTTTAAACTAAAAACAATGGGGGAGAATGGGTCTTTTTTTTCAAGTCTCTGAATACTTACTAAAATATTATTACAACTAAATGTAAATTCCTAGCTTTGAATGCAAGATCTTTAAACCAACTCAAATTAGCAGAACTTGAAGCCAAATGTAAAAGTTTAAATATAGGTGTGGTGGGAGTAATTGAAACTTGGCAGAACACATCCTCAATTTGGTCCAGAGAAATTCCAGGTTATAGGTTATATCATAAAAACAGATTAGATAAGCAAGGCGGTGGAGTTTGTATGTACATGCGAAATGATATTCCTTCTTTTGAAGTGTGTTCTCCCTTTCCTTTGGAAAGTATATGGGTTAAAATCTTATTGAAGGAGCAGTCCTGTGTAACTATTGGTAACATCTATCGACCTCCATCTGCAAATTCAGATTACACAACTGATATGTTTAAAGAAATTACACATTTTCAGAATCTCAAGATACTGTAATATTTGGTGACTTTAACCTCCCTCATATTAACTGGGACTCATTCTCAGGACAGTCCTATGCTGAGAAAGGACTAATAGATGTGCTAGTTAGTACTGGATTACAACAACTTGTTACTGAACCCACTCGAGGTCCTAATATTTTTGATCTATTATTTACTAACATAGAGCAACAAATTAGCAATTTACACATTTGGGATACACTTGGGACCAGTGATCATTCATCTATTCTTTTTGAAATTCAACAGTTTAAAACTACACAAAGGAAGTTATACTGTACAAAAAATCATAATAAAGCAATTTTTTTCTAAAATCAATGAATACTTACAAAGCATAAACTGGGAATCTAATCTTCGTAATTGTACAACACAACAAGCGTGGGACTTTTTTAAAAACATTGCACATTATTTGGAAAATACCTTTATTCCATCTAAGAGGAAATTTAATAATAAAGGAAAAATTCCCCCTTGGTTCAACAAGACAATTGAAAATCAGATTAAAATAAAAATTAAACTTTTTAGGAAACTTAAGAATAGTTCTGTTCCATTTAAAACTACTCTATTACATAAATACAGACTATCTGTGAAAAACTTATAAAAATTCTATTAAATTGGCAAAAAATAAGCTAGAATTTAAACTAGCTCACACAAAAGACTGTCACAAATCTCTTTTCTCCTATATAAATAGTAAAAAAGGTGTATCAAGGACCATTGGTCCCATTATAACCAATGGCTCTTCTCTATCTGATATAGAAACCTTGAATCTCTTTAATAAGTACTTTTGTTCTGTCTTCTCTCAAAAATCACCTATTAGTACATTTAAAGTTCACCACGTAGATTATCATAGGTTCTATCCAACTGACATTATACAAGCTATCAAAAAACTAAAAACAAAATACTAGTCCAGGCCCAGACGGTATTCATCCATGGTTTCTGATCGAAACCTCTATAATTTTTGTTTACCTTTGTCAATTATCTTCAACAAATCCTCACAAGAAAGCATTGTACCAAATGATTGGCCTTCAGCAATAGTTACTCCCATATTTAAAAAAGGCAGTAGAGGTTCTGTGCAAAATTATGTCCAATTAGCCTGACCTCAGTGGCTGGTAAATTAATGGAACGAGTAATAAAGCCTCTAATAGATCAAGATTGTAAAAAATTAGAAATTTATGATTCAAATCAGCATGGGTTTACTCCCAAGTATTCCTGCACCACCAATCTGATATCTTTTTACAATAATATAAGTACTCTACTAGATGTGGGTATCCCTACTGATGTATTTCTTTTGGACTTTAGTAGAGCTTTTGATAAAGTCTCACATGAAAAACTCATTACTAAAATGCACAATCTAGGTTTGTCACCTGATATTGTCAACTGGACTTTAAATTGGCTTACAAATTGCTCTCAGAGAGTCAGAATTAATGATATCTTGTCTGATTCGGGTAGTGTGACAAGTGGTGTACCACAGGGGTTGGTCTTGGGACCAACATTGTTTAATCTCTTTATCAGTGATTTACAAACTTGGCCAAATAACTTCATGGTTAAATTTGCAGATGATTCTAAATTGGGGGGCAAGGTTAATAATCAAGAAAATATTTCTGTGTTAAAGAAGGATTTGGAAAAATTAACACTTTGGACAAATGAAAATCATATGCAGTTTAATCAAGATAAATGTTTAGTAGTGCATTTCGGTGTAAATAATCCAAAAACGATATATTATATAAACAGACTACCACTTCACTCATCAAACTATGAAAAAGATTTAGGGATATATGTTAATAGTAAACTTACATCAAATGATCACTGTGTTAGAACTGCTTGCATGACCAACAGACTTTTGAGGCAAATAAAATGCACTTTTGTTAATCGCACTGAACAATGCCTTATTCCATTGTATAGGGCATGCATTAGACCGTATTTAGACTATGGCTCCCCCTTTCTGGAATCCAAACCAAAAAAAAAGACATAGCAATTCTTGAACAGGTTCAAAGGAGAGTAACTAGAATGATTCCAAGATTAAAAACTTGGATTATCAGAAAGAGCTCTTCTCTCTTCAAACTAGAAGATTAAGAGGTGATATGCTTATGGTTTTTAATTTAATAAAGTCACCAGATCTAATGGAAAAATGCGGTCTAACACTCTCCAAAAGGAGACATGTTCCAAGACTGCATAATAAACAGCTTGAAGTAAAAACTTATAAAACCAGCAAAAGGGGAAACTTTTTTTCAATCAGAGCATTCATTGTAAGGAACAACTTGTCACAAGAATTGGTAGAGGCAACTAGTGCCACTGTCTTTAAAAACAAATTAGATGTTTGGTTGAGGGATAATAGATAAATAATGTCCCACATAGTGTGGGGAACAGTCTTGATGGGCTCTGGCCTTCTTCTGTTCTTTCATACCAAGTAAGTAATACCAAGTAATATCACCTCTGTTGGTAAGTTGTTCCATAAGGGGGCAACCCTGAGGCTAAACCAATGCCTCCTCTTTAGTAAGTTCCATTTATCAAGTGTTAACTGCAATGGATGGCCTCTGGTTTGGTATGTTCCTGTGAGTGTCAACCCATACCTATTAGCTTTGATTCATTCTGCTATCCTTTGTAATCCATACACATCCCCCCTCCATTCTCTTCTGTATTGGAGAATATATAGATTTAGTTATTTTAATCTTTCTGAATACGTAAGCTCTTTGCAGCCAGATACTGCCTTTGTTGCCCTCTTTTGAATTTTTCAAGTTTGATGACATCTCCTTTTTGTAGGGTGACCACACTTGGGCCCCATATTCTAGATGTGGCCTGACCAGTGATCGATACAGGGCATCACCTCCCTATCCCTGCTACTAATGTGTCTCAAAATGCAGTTCAAGTTCTGACTTGCCTTGCTTGTCACAGTACTGCAATGGTCACTGAATTGGAGGTTTGATGCTATTATTGCTATTCCTAGGTCCCTTTCCTTTATGGTAACTGGCAGATTCCTGTTTCCCATAGTAGATGCAATGTTTAAGCTGCATCTTTCCATGTGCATAATAGCACATTTATCACATTCAGGGCCAGTTTATATTTGACTGTCGGTTGTAGATTTCATTAAGTGCTGTTTGCAGAGATTGTCCACCCCCAGCATTGTTCACTATTGCCCCAATTCTGCAATCGTCTGCACATTTTGTGGTCCAGATGTTAGGATGTGAGCAATTTAGGGATCCCACATATATATTAAATAAACAAGGACCCAAGATGGAGCCCTGAGGAACCCCGCTTGTCACCCATGCCCAAACTGACAAAACCCCATTGACCACTACTCTCTGTCTTCTATTGGACAGCCATTCTTTCACCCAGTTGATTACATTCAAGTTCAGTCTGTTTGACTCCAGAACACCCATTAGCTCTTCATGAGGGAGTTTGTAGAAAGCTTTAGAAAAGTGTAAATAAACCACATCCACTGAGCCTCCCTAGTCTATTGCCCTACTGACTTTTTCATAAAAGAGGAGCATGTTTGTTTGGCATGACTTTGATTTAGTGAACCCATGTTGTTGCACATCCTGTAGATTCTCCTCCTCTAGGTGTTTAATAATGAGGTCCTTGAGTATGCCCTCCAGAATCTTCCCCAACACTGAAGTGAGGCTTGCTGGTGCAAAATTCTTTGGTTTAGTTCTGGAGCCCTTTTTTCAGGATTGGTACTACCAGTGCCTCCTTCCAGTCCTGTACCACCTCCCCCCTGTCTAAAGATCACAGGAAAATATAGGTCAGTGGGGGTGCTATATAATCTGAGATGTCTCTCAAGACCCTAGGATGCATGTTATCTGGTCCTGGGGATTTGTTTATGTTAAGTTTTTGCAATCTCTCCCCTGACCTCTTCAACATCAATTTGTATTCCCCCTAGTGCAGATGTAGCTATTAATTCTACTTTGCCCAGTTTGGTGGGGTTGAATACCAAACATTTTCTACTTTTTTATTTTTTTAACTTTTAACCCTTTCTATCACAAAACCACCTAAACATATTTTTCACAAATCAAATATGATACAGGTGAGAGTGAGATAGAAGAAAAATCTTCACTCACAATACTTGACCTCTTCTGACCTCACTCATGGCTATGCTACTTATGAGGTCAGGAAGTCAAGTATATCTCATGAAGATATATATCGTGAAGACTATATATATATATATATATATATATATCTACACATATATATATATTAGTAGCAGCACGGTAGTACAGCTATAGTTAGGGTTGAGTACTAGGCACTTTAATGTTAACACCTCAAATTTTGCACTTTAATAACTTTGCAACCATTTGTCCTATTTGACTGAAATTTTGCAGGTGCCATCTGCTGCCATAGATCTCTGGATATGGCAAGTTGTGTTCCAGTTGAATTTGTGGTTGTGGAGCTGTGGCGTGCCAAACAAAGTGCAAAATAACACTTTTTTGGCCATTTTTTGCACATTCTTGACTCATCCCTACAGCCTGAATGGTTTGTCCATCTGATCTGAAATGTTCAGGGTATATGGAGACTGGAGCAGGGAAGTTCCTTTTGAAGGTCTGGTGAAAAAATATTAATCCATTCAAAAGTTATTAAAGTTTAAATTATAGCCTATGGGAGCAAAATATATGTTCTGAAAGTGAAAGCAGGTAAACAGCCCCCCCAAAAAAAATTTCTTTGCCACTTCATAGCGAAAAAATGGTCAGAACTTTGGGCTGAAATTTACTGGGTAGCAATCCCTTTCCACAGATGTGCCCTTTGCTGGTTTGGTGAAAAACTGACACCAGTTCCATAGTTACAGCATTCAGTTGCACATTTTCCCATAGGACAATACTGTGATGGTCACTGCACCTTTTGCAGGCTATTTCTCAAAGCATTTCAAGATACAGATTTTTGCTAAGTGCAGCTTACTATGCATGGAGGTGGCCAGGCCATGAATACAAATGCCTAGGATTTTTTCCAATGTTCCAACAGTTCCTGAGATATTGCAACTTTTGCAGCACAAAGGTTACCTGTAATGGCTCTAGGCATGCGCTATGTCTTTGTACTTATGGGTACATAGGAGCCCCACATTTGGATTCCATTATGCAATAATGGGAAAGCATGACCCACCATTACGCAGTAGTGGGAGTGCAGGGCCCAGAAGGCCTCTGGCTCCCACCAGAGAGATGTGATATCATTAAAATATCAGTTCACTTTTGTATAGATGGGAGCACAGGGCCCTCCAGTCCCTATACACCCACTTGACAATCAGAGACAATTTCAAAATGAATGCATGATGGTGCACTGTGCTCCCACAACCACATATAAGTAACATTACACTTTCTCAAAAAGAAGGGAAATTCATTGCAAAAATCTTCATTAATGCATCAGTTAGCGTTGTCATTACAGTGACAAAGGTTTGGAAATTCAATGTTAGGGTTACCAACCTACCCCACTCCACACAAAAGGCATCAGGGTGTGTCTTGGGGTTGTTGGGCCTAACACTCACCCCATTCTCCTACACTGTACCACTCAGCTTCCTTACAAATGGAATGGGGTGAGAGTTGAGTGCTGACAGGCCCAAGGCACACCCCGATGCCTGCTGGTGTGTGAAGAGTGGTGGTGGTGGTGGGTAGGTTGGTAACCCTAACATTGAATTTCCAAACTTTTGTCACTGTAATGACAACTTAACTGATGCATTGACAAAGTTTTGCAATGAATATATATATATGTGTGTGTGTGTATATATATATATATATATATATATATATATATTAGAGGCAAAAACTCAGTTTAATGCATCAGTTAGGGTTGTTCCACAGTGACAAAAGTGAGGAAATTCAATGTTAGGGTTGAAACCCCTTTCACCCTCAGCCCACCCCTCAACTGAAATAAAGGTGCGCATTGGGGTCATTGGCCCTAAGTGTCACCCCATCACATGTGCAAAGAAGCTGAGGAATAGGAGAATGGGGTGACAGTTAGGACCGATGACCCCAATGCATACCCCGATTCCAGTTTGGGGTGGGCTGGAGGGGTGCAAAGGGGGTTTCAACCCTAACATTGAATTTCCTCGCTTTTGTCACTGTGGAACAACCCTAACTGATGCATTAAATGGAGTTTTTTTGCCTCTAATTTCCCTTCTTTTTGAGAATGATAATGAGAAATAGTGAATGTAATGCAGCGGTGGGAGAGCAGAGGTGATGTCTTGTCGCATTGTAACATTGTGCCCGAAAACGCAAACCGTAATGCGCATGGTGATTCAAAGCAAAACAAAAGAGAACAGTACTATAGACAGAAATGTTAAAACAGGAGCATAAACGCATAATGAAGCGAAAATTGTGCACATGGTGGCGTGAACGTGAATGGTAAGTAAACGGGTACAGAACCGTAAGCAGAAACAGTAATGGTAAGAGTAATGTAAGCGCACAGGCTGGTTTTCCCAAAAGCTGTATAGAGAAAGACAGTGAGTAGAAAGAATGTATGCAAAATAATGACTCTCGGAACACAAAAATCAGTAGTTGTAATAGTAAATTGCTTATATCTCAGTAACACGTCGACATAGAAAAAAATTTAAAAGTCATATGTATTCTCACTTTCCTGGCTAGTTTTATACATAGCCCCTATAATTTTTGACAAAACTCCGTATCTCGACCGTTTCTGAGATATGGGCCCTCAAATGTATGGCGAATGCCGTAATGTTATCCTATGGGAAAAAACAGAAGTTTGGATTGCCACAACTTTTGAACAGTTTAATATTTTTCATGAAATCTTAAAAGGCACATATCGGGGACCCTGGCTGCATGTTCCCTGAAGATTTTGGGCCAGTCAACGCAACCATCGACCTGTAAGTCGCGACCGTAGAATTCCAGAAAAAGCATAAATGCACACGCAGATCATGCTTAATAACTCCACAGCCATGTATCTGATCAGTACAAAACTAGGCAGATCCCAAGGTATATGGATCTTAATTGTGTATTCCAAATTTCAGGCAAATCTGTCAAACGGTTGCAAAGTTATTAAGGTACAAAGTTTTGGGTTTAACATGTAAATGGCTCCTCAACACTAACTATGGTAGCACTATCGTGCTACCATAATATATATAACAGTGGCACGGTAGTGTCACTGTTGTTAGGGTTGAACACCCCATTTAAGGTTAAAGTGTGAAATTTTGCAGCTTAATAACTTTGCCACCGTATGACAGATGTGCCTGAAATTTGGCAAGTACAGAGCAGTACCATAGATCTCTGGATCTGCCAAGCTTCGTAACAGTCAGATATACGGTTGAGGTGCTATAAAGTGACATTCTGTGTCACATTTATGCTATTTTGCACATTCTTTGCTCGCATCTATAGGTCGCACGCTTTGCGCGACTGGACTGAAACTTTTTGAGAACATGCAGCCGGGGTCCCCAATGTGCCTCTTGAAAATTTTGTGAAAAAATATAAAACGGTTCAAAGGTTATTCAAAAAACAAGTTTCCCATTATAGTCCATAGGAGTAGTTAACAAAAACTTCGACAGTGTCGCAAATGCAGTTTTAATGTAAAAGCGACCCTGTAGTGTCATGGGTCAGACATTTTTTTCAGTTACTGGTTACAGGAATGCTTGGCATTTAAATTTGGGACCCTCTAGGGACACAATTCTTTTGTGTTCACCTAGTCAAGCCCTGAGGATGCTAGCCATGTCTTTTTGGGGTTAAGTACCGAGAAATATGTTTGAAATTTTTGTAAACTGTAGTGTCACAAAATAGTGTTGCACCTGTGACACTTGCATGATTTTTTGCAAAGTGTCGATTTGCAACACTACTTTTGCGACACTATGCCCCAAAAAATATGCCACCCTGCTGCAAAAGAATGGTTTGGTCTTTTGGTCTGAAATTTGAGGAAGAAAGCCAGCATCAACAGATGTGCTGTTTTGTGGTTTGGTGACAAAATATTACAGGGATGCAATGTTACAGTACTCCAAAGTTGACGCTTTCCATAGACTAACATTGTGGTGTCCTCCATGCCTTCGGGGCCCATATCTTGGAAATGCTTTGAGATACTGACTTTTTGCTGGAAAAATGCTTAGCCCCCCCCCCCCACTAGGGGCCTGAGTGAAAAACTAGCTAGGAAAGTCATAAATCATACGAAATTTTAATTTTTTTTCTACGTCGTAAGGTTCCTGAGATATAAGCAATTTAGTATTCCAAGTGCTCATTTTCTGCTCTGAGGCCCATTATTATGCATACATTCTTTGTATTCACTGTCTTTCTCTATGCAGCTTTTAGGGGAAAAAAGGTGTGCGCTTTCGTTACTGTTACACTTACTGTTTCCACTTGCTTTTCTGTTACTGTTTGCGTTACCGTTATCGTCTATGCCACTGTGTGTGCTACCCTTTGAGTTTTTGTTTGTGCTTGCATTTGCATTACTGTTCCCATTTGCATTTGCATTTGTGTTTGTGTTTCCTTTGGCCTCATCATTGCTGTTACCATTGGCATTTGCGTTTCCAGTTGCGGTACCGTGCTCATGCGTGTTACCATTTGCTTTTCCGTATGCACTTGCATTTGCATTTCCCTTTGTGTTACTGCTCACTTTGGCATCATTGTTGCTGTTATTGTAACTGTTTGCATTTCCATTTGCATTACCATTACTGTTTGCGTCTTCGTCAACGTTTGCATTTCTGTTGCCCTTAGCGTTTGCATTTTTGGTTGCATTTCCATTGTCGATTGCATCACTGTTTCCTTCTGCGGCACCATTGCCTTAACTGTTTTCATTTCTATTTGCGTTTCTGTTACCGTTTGCATTTTTCTTACCATTTGTGTTTCCGTTGGCTTTACCATTAACTTTACTGTTTCCATTAATGCTTGCGTTTCTGTTGTTGTTAGCATTTGCGTTACCGTTTGCGTTACCATTTCTGTTTTCATTAACATTCGTGCTTGCCTTTCTCTTACCGTTTGCGTTACCATTTACCTTTGCGTCACCATGTGTGTTACCGTTTGCGCTTCCGTTTGCGTTACCATTAGCATTACTATGTGACATAAAATACACTATTTATAGTGCTTATTCTCAAAAAGAAGGGTCCTAATTCTCACCCCATTCTCCTATTCTGCACCACCTCAGCTTGTTTACACATAGGATGGGATGAGAGTTAGGACTGATGACAATGCACACCCTGATGCCTGTTGGTGGGGGCGGGGTGGGGTGGGGTGAAAGGGTGGGAACCCTAACATTGAATTTCCTCACTTTTACTGCTGTGGAACAACACTAACTGATGCATTAAACTGAGTTTTGCCATGAATATATATATATATATATATATATATATATATATATACACACACACACACAGATAGTTGGATAGATAGATCCATTGCAAAAAACGTTGTTAATGCATCAGTTTGGTTTGATAGTACAGCGACAAAAGTTTGGAAATGTGATGCTAGGGTTACCCCCCCACATTCCACACACCAACAGACATTTGGGTGTGTCATGGTGTCATAAGGCCCAACTCTCACCCCCATTCATGTGCAAACAGGCTGATATGCTACAGTATAGGAGAATGGGGTGAGAGATAGGCCTGATGACCCCATGACACACCCGGATGTCTGTTGATGTGTGGAGTGAGGGGGTGGGGGGTAGGGGGATAATCCTAACATCACATTTTCAAACTTTTGTTGCTGTGTTATCAACCCTAACTGATGCAGTAATGAACTTTTTTCCAATGAATTCCCCTTCTTTTTGAAAAAGTGTAATCTAACTGGTAGGTGGTAGTGGGAGCACGGGACCTCTGGGCTCTGTGCTCCTCTCATGCTGCCCATTTTTGCATAATGGTATGCATATGTGGGTGCATGGGCCCTCTGGGCTCTGTGCCCCACTAACACATAAGTACGAAGCCATACAGCAACTGTATAGTACTGAAAAGGAACCCGTGTAACATTAATTTGGCAATATCTCAGTAACCGTAGAAACTATGAAAAAAAATTCCATTGCAGTGGTATTCATGATTTCAAAACCTCCACATGGGCTTAGTCCACCTAAGGTGGACTAAGCTGTGGAGAATGAAACATCTGTATCTTGCACCATTTCCGAGATATGGGTGTCGAAAGTCTTAGGACAAATAGTTTCTGCAACTGCCCAATTTTGACACCTCAAGGTATATAAGCTTATATCTGTGCTCTACAAAGAGCTGCGTGGTCAGACCATTATCAATAGCACTAGACATGCTCAGGTTATATTCACTACAGGCATGCTTGAGCTGGTATTTCGCTGGTTCTACGTAACCAATCTTCTTTGATGTGTGAAGTGTCAACTGTAAACAAAATATAAACACCTAAGCAATAAATATAGTTATACAAAATCAAGTAATATTGAACTATTTATAGATATACCAATAGAGATACAATAGATATATATAAAAGAAGCTGCCAAAACCCATAAACATTTCAACAGTTTCACTCATATTTAATGCATTTCTGTGGATTGTTCCATCCTCATTCTACACACACACACACACACACACACACACAGCATCCCCAAATAAAGGGATAATTTTAAAACTGAAAGAAAAAGCAGAGAATTTTAGCAAGTTTTCTTATTTGTTTCAGATACATTTAGGAGTACATTATTGTATCATCACATATCATTTTAACGCTTACGCTTAAATGCCCTTCTTACTATTCCTCTGTACCTCAGTTGTTTTATCACTTCCAAACCAACAATCTTAAACTGAAAATTAAGAACATGATCAGAGGTTGGTGATGGTGCACAGAAACATAGAAGTTGGCAGCAGATAAGGCCCACTTGGCCCAGCTAGTCTGTCCTAAATTCCATTTCCAAGATATGGGTGTCGAAAGACTTACGACAAATAGTTCCTGCAACTGCTTCACCTAATGGTACTACAACCTGTGCGCACTCCAGGTTCCTCTTTTACACCCCAGAGCTTTATCTTTCCAATCCTTGCTATATACTCCTGCCCTCCTCCTCACTCTTTCACCCCCCCACCTCACTCCTACCTACCTACCTACTACCTGCACCCTCCACTCTTTCTACACCTACTGACAAGGCCTTCTGATTGCTTACCACTCTTCTTCTTCTTCTCCTCTCTTATTACCCTTCCACTCCTTTCTTCTCCACTACTAAAGTTATTAATTCTAGATAATTAAAGTATGTACTTTACTGTTTTTTAAACCTAGTCTTTGTTTTACCATCTCTGTGTGTTTGTTCACCCCTCCCCATTGACATGGAACCTTTGTAGATGAGCATCTTTCACTCAAAGGTATTGTAATCTGACACTGGATTGGATTAAAAGTTGCCACGGGCACCGCAATGTTAGCCTATGGGAAATTTCTCAACTTCGGGGTGCTGTAACTATGGGCCCATTCAATGTTGTGGGACAAAACCACCAAAAGGCACATCTGTGGGACCAGGGTTTGCCACCCTGCAAATTTCAGCCCAAAAGCCCCAATCATTTTGATGCTGTGGGTGGTAAAAATTGCTGTTTTGGGTGATGTTCTGTTGCAAATTGCAAATTTGTGACAGAATGAGCATGTACTTTCATGATTTGCTAAAGTGTCACATCCATTCTGTTGCAATTTGCAACACTACAGGGGGTCTGATCTCCAAAATGGCATTTCTAGGGGGGTTTCCCCCCAAAAAATATAGTGCTATGATACTCAGGGCTCAGCAAGGTAAACATAGCTGTCAGTGTTTACCTAGGGGATCCCAAATTTAAACACCAGACATTTTTCTCTCTCACTAACTGAAAACAAGATGGCCACCACATGACAATAAAAGGGCCATTTGTGACAGTAAAATGTAGTGGAGGCAGCTTTCGAGAGACACATATGTTTTTTTTTCCATTGACTGTAATGGGAAACTTTATCCATTTACCACTGAATACAACACTTTGGCAGTAAACATCCATTTTTGCAGAAATACATGTATTGGTACAATGGCATGAGATCTCAACAGTGCAAGTACCAGACATTTATAACTTTATAACTTATTCATCATACATAAAGCACAAAAACAGGGAGAGAACCTCCTCATGCCAGTCCAGTCAGTATACATTCCCCTCCTTACTTCCCCTCGCTTCCCCCACTCCTATCCCCAGAGCCACAAATACCTTCACAGGTGGTGCCTTTCCCAGTTTCGTGTAAACCCTGACTATTTCATCCTGGGATTCTTTCAGGGTGGCCTACTAAGACCTTATTCCTCCCTAAGCTACTACACTGTTCCCAGCATGATTTATTAGAGAGGGAGGGAGGGAGGAGAGACTGAAGCATGAAGAACTTCTCCCATCTAGATTTACACAGGGTAAGCTTACCCCGTAAGCTAGCAATTGCTTTTTCAACTCTTAAGTTGTATAATAACTCCTTGACCCATTCAAGATAAGAAATCACATGCTGGTCCTTCCAAAATCGAAGAACAAGCCGTTTGACCGTCAAGGAGATAATGGCCATATAGTATGGAAACTTGTTTTTGAATAACTTTTGATTGGTTTAGTATTTTTTCACCAAATCGTCAAAAGGCACAGACTGCACTTGCCAGAAGACTTTAGACCAAACAAACAAATCATGCAGGCTGTAGCCACAAGCAAAGAAACACACAAAAAAAGTTTTTGTCTGTTTTTTTGCGTTCTGCAGTTCCACAATCGCTCATCCGACTGTAACAAAACTTGCCAGAGCCAGAGATCTATGGTACCAGACAAAACATGCAAAATTTCAGGCAAATCTATGATATGCTGGCAAAGTATATAAAAGTGCAAAATTTGGGGTTTAACATACAGTGGCCTGGCAACCCTAACTATACTGGCACTACTGTGCCAGTAATATATATATATCTATATATATAGATATGATATATATATATATCTATATATATATATATAGATATATATCTATATATATATAGAGATAGATATATATATATATATATATATATACACACACACACTATCTTATCTAGCGAGCTATTTTCAGCTTAGTACTTTTCATTTCCCATGTATCTTTGAAGGAGGATGGCCTCTATATGGGAATGAGTAATTAAACAGTAGAAAATCTATTTTGTACTTTTGATAAATGTCATCTATTTCTTTTCTGGTAAGGTTGCTAAGAAACCATTCCATGATGTTTAAGGTTGTCCTACTCTCATTGCTGTGTGACTTGTAATTTGGGTAGCGCAGGTTCCTTGGGACACCAAGATACCTCAGGATAAGATTTGCATCCCTTTCTATGGACTCAAACCTTCCAATGAAATCATACTGAATGTCACATGGATGACAGAGTCTAAACATCATTTTCAATGAACATCATTGTAATTTTCTTCTACTGCAAAACGAATAAACTCTTCAAATGTTAACCTTGCTGTGCTATTGCTTTTACCCTGTATTTTCTTTTTATCTTGTTTGCAATGTTATCATAGTAGGTACTGCTGTGAAGGAATTTGTCCCTGTAGGCTGACACTAGACGCTCTATGGGGTCTCTGGAAAACATTATCTTGGTATAGTTCTGCAGCAACAATATTTGCTTCTCAGGGGAATAGGAACTGAGTCTCTTGAGCAAGGAAGTTCTGTGGATAGCTTGCCCATTAAATTCTGCAGCCTCCCTGGTGATGTTCATGGTTAGCTGGAGAATTATCCTCTTCCAGTTGAGACAGCCCACTTTTGGCACCTCACAGTATATAAGCTATATCTGTGCTCTACAAGAGCTGGGAGGTTAGATGTTTATCAACAGCACTAGACATGCTCGGGTTATATTTACTGCAGGCACGCTTGAGCTGGTATTTGCGCTGGTTCTGAATGCGTAACCAATCTTCTTCAACATGTGAAGTGTCAACTGTAAACAAAAAATCAATACATAAGCAATAAATATAGTTATACAAAATCAAGTAATATTGCACTATTTATAGATACCAATAGAGATACAATAGATATATATGAAAAGAAGCTGCCAAAACCCCATAAACATTTCAACAGTTTGACTCATATTTAATGTATTTCTGTGGATTGTTCCATCCTCATTCTACACACACACAAATACACACACACACACACACACACACACACACACACACACACACACAAACACACACACACACACACACACACACAAACACACACACACACACAGACACACGCGCGGGCGCACACACACACACACTTCAGATCCCCAAATAAAGGGATAATTTTAAAACCGAAAGAAAAAGCAGAGACTTTTAATAAGTTTTCTTATTTGTTCCAGATACATTTAGGAGTACATTATTGTATCATCACATATCATTTTAATCGTTTACGCTAAATGCCCTTCTTACTATTCCTCTGTACCTCAGTTGTTTTATCACTTCCAAACCAACAATCTTAAACTGAAAATTGAGAACATGATCAGAGGTTGGTGATGATGCACGAAGCATAGAAATTGACAGTAGATAAGGCCCACTTGGCCCAGCTAGTCTGTCCTAAATTCCCTGCCTATAGTGCCACGGAGACCCTACTTGGACTCCGCTAAACCCTCGTCTTACTTCTAAGATTCCCTTATATCTATTCCATACATTCTTAAATCCTGTGACTGTTCTAGCCCTACCACTTCCTCTGGGAGGCTGTTTCAAGCATCCACCACCCTCTCCCTGAAGGAGTGACTTAGCTCTTGTAGTCTGCCATTGCCTTGCTCTTAGTACTATCTCTGACATGTTGACCTGCACCTAGACAAAACCACATGTGTGCTGTCATGTTACTACCTTTACTGCATTGTCAGCTTTCTGTTGTGTTGTACTATAGTAATGACAAGGTACCTTTGAAAATGAGCATTTGTGCCCAAATGTGCTGACTTGTCACTACTGCTACAGTCCTATCAGCTCTTTCTTGTTGTGTTGTAGTATACTGATGATGAGGAACCTTTGTAAATGAGCGCTTGTGCTCAAAGGTGTATGTCCAAATTGAACAAATAAACAAATAATAATAATAAATAAATACTTTCTCACATTTCCTTTCAGCATCCCCCCTCCCCAACTTCATATTATGATCTCTTGTCCTTGAGAATCTTTTCCTTTGGAAAATGCTCCCTTCCTGTACTTTGTTTATTCCTGTGAGGTTCTTGAATGTCTCTATCATATCCTCCATTCCCTCGTGTCTTCTTGGGAGTATATATTTAAATCCTTAAGCCTTTCTTTATAGGGCTTCTGATGCAGGCTCTGCACCAATTTGATTGCCCTTGTTTGCACCACCTCCACCTTGCCTATGTCCTTTCAAAGATGTGGGGCCCGATTCTCAAAGCTCTGTGCTAAACATGAAGGTCACAAGTGGCACCTTGCATCAAACAATGCCCCCTGAGCTAGTCACAAAAGCAGCCTGCATCAAGTGTGGCTGCCTGCCCAGGCTGGGACTTGCACCACCTTTGTGCCAAATATGGGCTGTGACCTGATGGGGGCATGTGGCAGATACAAGCTGCCACATCCCCTAATGTTGAATTTACAGAACTCTCCCCGATGGAGAAATTCTAAGTACCCTTACACCAGCCAGGTCTGGTCTAAGGGTACTTAGAAATTTCTTCTCTGGGAGAGTAGCCTATTTGTGGCAATGTGCCATGGTCCCCCTGTCCAATCCCTGATGTCCCCGTCAATATTACATTAAAATAATTCCCCATTCACTGGCCTCCCCCTCTCTAATCCCTGATGTCCCATCAATACTACAATAATTATGTTCCCAATCAAAGAAAAAATGTTTATTCAAGTGCAGCTGATATGGATCATTTAGAGGTATGAAGTTAATTTCAGTATACTGTATGAGAATATAATAAACAGCTGAAATTGTCCTGTCTCATTTATTCATGTCAGAGAGTCTAGTACAGTTAGAATTAAACCAGAGTCTCTTTTTAGATGTGAATACTATTGCTTCATACGTGAAGCACTTTGACAGTGCAAGAGAATGTTGTTTTGTACTGCAGCAATCGAGAAGCAGTTGTGTGTGCTTGTACAGTAATGCAAGCAAAAACATTGGTAGCATACTAGAGTCTGTATGTGTCTCTTTTCAGTCAGTGAGTGATGGAGAAACTGCCTCCACTTTTCATCCAGTGGTGTAATGAGTGACTGACTTGATCTGAATATTTCCATGTGACCCCTTGAAGTTTGAAGTTTATTTATATTTAGACAGGATAGTGCACTGGGCAAAGTCTGTTTTCAGGGCCATCCTGTATATATACATAACATATGTCAGGTTACATAAATAACAAATTACACACACTGTTTGGAAAGGACAGAGTGGGAAGGAAAGGAGGGAATGTGGTGCTTTATGTGAAGGAAAGCATAAAAGCAACAGAAATACTGGGAATTTGGGGGGGGGCAGAGGTGCTGTAGACCCTTTTTGCACATTGCAGCCCAATGTTTTATTGTTTGTACTTATAAGATGTGATGTGTCTGGGCAGATGCCAATCCCTGCCAGGTCTGTTGCAAAACAGATGTTTTCAAAAGGCAATGTTATCTCAGACAAGAGATTTAATTAATCATCTGTTATTTCAGCATGGTTATGCAAAGGTCACATCTGCAAACAGTTTAATCTTTGCCACAGCATCATTCAAGTGATAAATACATTCCCAGAACCAATATATAAACATTGTACAGATAATCAAATATGAGCACATATCAAGGGTACAAAATCCAAAATTTATTACACTGCCCCTTCCCACAGATTGATGACATCCTCATAATCTGACTAAACATTCAGAATCACTGTAACAAAATGAGTTGTTATACAAAACAAACAAAAATAATAATACATGCAGATTCTTCATCAATTAGCTCCCACTGTGCTTGAATACCCCAAACAATCAGGCTGCACATTGTTCAGAAAGGACAGGGTGAGAAGGAAAGGAGGGAGCGTGGTGTCTTTAAGTGAAGGAAAGCATAAAAGCAACAGAAATACTGGGAATTCAGGGTGGCAGGGATGCTGTGGGTCACCCTTGAGTCAGGAAATGGAGCCACTAGTTAAACATACATTATTTATTTATTTATTTGTTTTGGTAACGGGTGGGTGCACTAGGCATGGGAATGCCTATTTTCAATCACGACCGAGAATACAGGTAGACAATACATGAGCATACCATGTGATGCAGCACATGAAATAGGTAATACAGTAGGTGGTCAGAACAAATGAAAGAGGTTGAGCTAAATACAGTTTAGAACAAAGTCAGGGTACAAGCAATATAACATTAGACAAGGTAACAAAATATGAACAAGTGCAACATAACTTGAAATACTGAGTACAAACATAGATGAGATAGATTATACTACAGTATACAATAAGAGTCTTTGTGGTAGTCAAGCTTTAGAGAGAAGGAAGGAGGATAAGATAGAGGCAGGGGTGAGGGTGGTACAGAGTGTGAAATGGGAGGGTTGATACAGAGAAGATAAGACAGATTGGAAGGGAGTAGATAAAGGGTGGGTGGACAGAGGAATGGAAAGAGGGATCTACGGTAGTGGAAACAAGCACAGGGGTTAGAGCACATAGATGATCTTGGTGGAGTTTCTTGAAGCTGGCATGGGTGGAAGCTAGGCAGACAGCTTGAGGTATGGCATTCAGTGCTTCAGAGCAGAGTGAGAGAAAGCTTGTGCACCCATAGAGGTTTTGCATTTTGGGATGTAGAAAGGGGCTAGGTCAGTAGAGTGGAGCCCATAAGAGCGTGATGGGGAGTGAAGCATGGAAGCGAGAGATTGAGGGAGCCCTGATCTAACTATTCCGTTAATTAGGGAGCCATAGGACCAAAGTCGATGGGCAGTGGGAGAGGGCCAGTTTAAGTCAGCATAGAGCAGGCATTGGTGTTTAAATCTAGGTGATGCAGAGGCATAGTGGCAGATGTTGTTATAGGTTGTGTCCCATTAATGGAGGGAGGACTTAGTGGCATTTAGGTATGTGACCATGCCATAGGCCAAGGCCAGGAGTAGGAGGCCTTGTGCAACAGCAAGTCTGGCAGATGGGGTGAGGGCATAGCTAGTACGGTAGGCCCCTCTAATTTTTGAGTTGACAGATTTACAGGTGGCGGTAATATGTTGATCAAAATCAAGGGATTCATCCAGGAGAATCCTCAGGTATTTAAAGGATCTGGAAGGTACAAGTGGGGAACCATCTACGCACAAGATTTTGAGGGAATTTTGATTTCCTTTAAGTCTGACAGAGGAGCCAAAGAGCATAGTGTGTTTTGCTAAAATTGAGCATGAGTTTGTTCTCTGTCAGCCAGGATTTTATGCTATGGAAGTCAGAGGCAAGAGAGTGGTTTATATCTGTGGTGTTTTTGGCACTATAGTAGATGACTAGGTCATCCACATTAAAAGAGATAAGCAGGTTGGGGCTAGCAATGGGAGGTCATTGATGAAGATAGAAAAAAACAGAGGGCCCAGTATAGAGCCCTGAGGAACACCAACTTGAATAGAAGAGAGATCTGACATGGTGGAATTGAAAACTACGACTTGCTTTCTGTTTGAGAGGTAGCTCTCAAACCATACCACTACTTCAGCAGAGAAACCAAGGGAGTGAAGTTTAGAGAGGAGAAGGCTGTGGTTGACCAGATCAAAAGGCTTAGTCAGGTCAATGAAGATCGCACCTGTCAAGAGGCCAGTATCCATAGCAGCATAGATATCGTTTGTTAGCTTCAGGAGGGCAGTGGAGGTACTATGGCCTTTTCAGAAGCCAAGCTGTGTGCCAGAGAGGAGGCTGAATTTCTGTAGGTAAGCAATGGTTTGAGTAGCCACTAATTTTTCTAGGATCTTGCTGAGCACTGAAAGAATGGCAAAGGGTAGATAATTGTCAATTTCTTTTGGATCACCTTTTTTTTTTAGGTAAAGGTGTTATTTTGGTTATTTTCGAGATATCAGGAAAGGTGCCGTGGCACAGTGATAAGTTAAAGACTTTGGTTGTGGGGAGGCAATGATAGGGGCAGCTACTTTCAGAAGCCGAGGTTCAAGCCCATCAGACCCAGAGTCAGTGCTGTCCGGGATAGCCAATAGTAGCTTTAGTACTTCAGTTCTTGTGATAGCCTGGAACCAAAAAGGTGGATGAGTGGGCATGGATTGTGTATCTGTGGGGGAGGACATAGTGCTTCCATGTGGGGGAAGGAGGCCACATGACTTGATAGGTCAGAAAAGTGATGGTTGAAGGAGTTGACGATGGTCACTGGGTTGTTACAATGAATGCCATTTAGCAGCATGTCATTCGAAGTGGCCTTGTGATCAGTTCCCGGGAGGGATTTTATGACTGACCAGAATTTCCTTGAGTCACCTGCAGCTTTTGTTAATAAATCTTTGCAAAAAACGCGTTTTGCTAGGTGGATTCTTCTTTTGCAGGTATTTCTCAATGATCTGTAGGTGTCATAATCTGATTTAAGTCCAGAGGCCTTGAAACGCCACCAACTTTTGTCTCAAGCCTTAATTTGGGTGAGAAGGTCCTTGGTTAGCCATTTAGTTTGAGTTCCTCGTATATGGCGGGTAGCTCTGGCAGCGTGTATATCCTGGAGGGGTTCAAATCTTGCTAGGAAGAAATCAAGGGCTGACTAAGTATTAGAGGTATTGAAGATTGGGGACCAATCAGTCATAGAGAAATCGTACATAAACAGCGTCTGATTAAAGTTACCAAGATTGCGGAAGGTAATACGTTTTGGGGGAGGGAATGGTCGACTGGGGCGTGCCAGATGCAGAAGATAGGAGAGTGATCACTTATTGCATCTGCAAGGGTACCATTCAAGGCTATACTGTCAGGATGGTTTGTAAGGATCCAGTCAATTAGTGAGCTAGACCGGGGTGAGCCAGGACCCTTGTTGGGTCAGTGATAATCTGGTGGAGGTTGTGGCCCTGTACTAAGGTGTGGAAGGGCTGGTTTGCTTTACTGGTCCAGTTCAAGTTGAAATCCCCTAGTATCAGAACCTCATTCCATCCGATCATAGTGTCCACCTGGGAGAGGAGTTCCTTTAGACCAGAGATGCTGCTGACCAGTGGGTTATAGGCACACACTATGTGAAGCTTCTTTGAGCCGAATTGGAGAACTGCATGAATTGATTCACAGAGAGAGAGGGGAAGGGATGTGCCTAGATAGAGATAGATGTGATTTGTAGAAGATGGCAATGCCACCACCACGCTTAGCTAGGGGCCTGTCTTGCCTAATTATTTTATAATTAGTTAACATGCACTAGGAATCGGGGTGGTTGGTTTCAGCCAGGTTTCGGACAGGCTGAGAATGTTAGGGTTATACAGAGCAACCCAGGCCTCAAGTTCAATAAGGTTGCGTGACAGGCTTCTAATATTCTGGCGAGTAATGCAGAGGCCCTTGGAGTGAGCTGAGGCTGCATTGGAGTAAGGTGGACTACCTATGGGCTCTGGGTTTAATTCAATATCTCCAGCTAACAATAGTGCTAGTAGTGCCAATACTACAGTTTATGGTGGATGAATGGAAGTTGGCAGTATGGGGTTGCAGGACAGAGATTTATGAAGGTGAAGGCTACATGGTAAAAGAACCTGTTAGGGATAAGAAGAGGTGTGCTGGCGAAGGGCAAGTAAAATTGTGTAACCCGCTGTGGTCAAAATGGTCCCTAGGATGTGTGGTGAAGATTCGAGATGGTGAGCAGTGTGATATAGTGTTCCTTGTGAGAGGTGCAAGCAAGAAGCAAAGAAGGAGGAGTGTGTAGGAATTTATGGACTGTAGATTTTTAACTATGAAAGCCATTTCTGCCTGAATCAAGATTGGAACCTGGTAAGGTATGGCTTACACTTGGGTGGAAGCTTTGTGGATAAATCAAGAGGACTGGATGATGGTCAATCAAGAGGACTGGACTGAGATGCTGTAAAAATCAGTGTGGTTTAAAGCCAATGGGAGTAGTGGCAGCAGACTACTAACAGTGCAGACTCCCCTACTGGTGAAGAAACATAGGCTGCAGAAGGAAAAGGGGAGATAGTATAAAATCAGCAATACCTACTAGGCCTCTGGCACAAGGGAGGAGTTAGATAAGGAAATGTAGAAGCAATGGGCAACATGGCTGAAAAGGGGCAGGTGTTGCTGGTGGGACTTCAATCTGACAGATGTAGATTAGAGCTTCTCAGCTGTGGCTTTAACTAAAGCTGGGACGACCTGGACTCATTTCAGGGGCATTCCTCAGGCAACTAGTCAGTGAATCCACTCGTGATGGGAGCAATGCTGGACCTGGTGCTTACTAACAGGGTCAGTATTGCAGACATCAAGGTGAGAAGCCATCTGGGGACCAGTGATCATTGTAAAGTGTGGCTCAACATAAGAACAGTCAGGGAATCCAACCACACAATGGGGATAGTCTTGGACTTCAGAAAGGGCTGATTTTATAAAGATCGGTGAATGCTTCAGGAATGACCTGGCAGGGGAGATGACTGGGGGGGGGGGGTTGGGAGAACAGTGGGCTAAACTAAAAGAGGACATAGTGAACTCAACAAAACTCTGCATCAAGCAAGGAAATAAAAGCAAAAGGAAGAGGCGACCATGATGGATCTTGAAAGAGGTGGGAGGAAAGCTGAAGGTTAAAAGAGTAGCATTCAGAGGGTATAAGGAGACCCAGAGAGAGGAGAATAAGGAAGTGTATTAGGAAACACAAGGAAAGCAGTAAACAGTGCAAAGGCACAAAGTGAAGAAAGAGGCAGTATCAAAAGGGATAAAAATGTTTTAGGGTACATTAGCAAAAAGGAAGACTAAGGGAGAGATTGTAAGGTAAAGGCAAGGGGACTGTACAATAGGGGACCAAAAAAAGGCAGACATTTTGAACAAATGCTTCAGCTCAGTGTTCACAGTGGAACAGGAAGGGGAGGGACCATGAAAAAAGCATTAGGAGTTCTGTTGGGAAGGAAGTGGACACTACTGTTTTCTCTGAGGACAAAGCACTCTCTAACCTGAAGGTGGACAAAGCTATGGGGCCAGACAGGGTACATCCAGGAGTGCTGAGGGAGCTCAGGGAGGTACTAGCTGCACCTCAGACAGACCTATTTAACAGCTTATTGGAGACTGGAATGGCCCTGGAGGACTGGAGAAGGACAGATGTCTCATTTCACATAAGTGGTAGCAGGGAAGAGGTTGGCAATTATAGGCCTGTCAGCCTGATAATTGGTGACAGGAAAGTTAATGGAAACATTACTAAAGGAAAAGACTGTGGAATATCTGGAATCCAGTGGGTTACAGGATCCAAGGCAGCATAGATTCACAGGGAGAGGTCATGCCAGACAAATCTGATAGATCTCTTTGATTGGGTGACCAAGCAGTTAGATTATGGCAGAGCAGTGGACAAGGTCTCCCAGATTCCAGCAAGGCTTTTGACACCATTTCACATGGGAGACTGGTAAGCAAGCTGGGTAGCTTGGGGATGGGCAACAAGGTGGTAACCAGGGTAAGAAACTGGTTGGGGGATAAGAGACATAAAGTAGTAGTAAATGGAGTTCACTGCAAGGAAGGGAGGGTGACCAGTGGGGTACATCAGGTTTCAGTGCTGGCAAAAGTCCTCTTTAATGTCTCCATTAGTGACATAGCAGAGGAGCTGGAAGTAAGGGTCTGCCTCTTTGCAGAGGACACAAAGATCTGCAAAAAGGTAGTTATTCTGTGTGTGTGTGGGGGGGGTGGAAAGGATTAGTAGAGATCTGAAAAACTGGAGGAGTAATCAAGAGTATGGCAGTTGGTTTTTAATGCAAAAAAAGTGCACGGGTGCCACAGACACCTGGAGGCAGAGTGCAGAATGAGTGGAGTGATACTGACAATGACCTAGCAGGAAGGAGACCTGGGGTTAATCATAGCAAATTACCTAAAGGTACCCTGGCAGTGTGGCAAAGCATTCAAGAGGGCTAGTCGGATGCTGGGGTGCATAGGAAGGGGCATCGCCTTGCAGGGCCTGTGTGGTGTGTTGGTTGAGGGAGGCTCCTACCCCCCCCATGCCTGGATGATCTTGGGTTATGCTGCCTGGGACTGAGCAGGAGCTGCTTCATTTTGCCTCTAGGGAGCTAGAGGTTTTTAAGGTACTCCTAAGTTATTCTGGGGTCAGCCTTGTTAGTCTGGTCTCGGGGTATCTGTAGCTGCGGGTCTTGAGTGGTGTGATAGAGCCTGGGCGGCTTGGGGGTGTGGGGTGGGGTGGAGTCTTCACTCTCTGTTGTTTTGGCCTGTGTACATTCCTGACCTGTACTCAGGACTTCCCTGCTTCCTTTTATTAATTTGCACCCAGACTAGTCCTCTTAGCTTTCCCCAGGGGCCAATTGGTTTAAATTGCCCTGCCAAACTTTAAGAAGAGGACTCCAGTTTTTCTTCTGAATTCACCGATTATGGTCAGACTTTGAATTTTATTTGTTTTACTTGCTTTTTATTGGAAGGCAGTGAGAGTGCCTTTTTGGTTTCCCCTGTTTTGAGAGTGCTCGGGGCTGAAAGACAAAATAAAAACAAAGTTGTTTTTGGGGCTCAGGAAGTGAGAGTACCTGTGCTTTACTGGCCTCCCTAAGCTGTGAGAGGGGCCTTCAGGGGCTGAAGAATTTTCTTTATTTTACTTCCTTCATTATAAACTTTGCATCCCTGGACTTAAGTTACAGTTATAACTTCAAAGAGCTAAATCACTTATATTATGACTGTGTTTCTCTGGCTGACCTTTATTATTTTGGTTTTGAATTTAGTTTTTTTTTTTTGAGGGTGGGTGATTGGGGTATTTATTTATTTTATAGTTTATGGAATAGTTGATTATTATATGTTTGGATATGGGTATGGGTTAAATTATGAGTTTAGGATTGTTTATTTGTTGGTATTACGCTTAGTGTGGTAAATATGTGTTGGGAAGGCATAAGAATGACAGGGAGAGTTATTCCCTCCAGGCTCAGGGACCTCTGTCCTTTTTCTGCCCTCCCATCACCAGAGGTGTACAGAGGGTGTAGGGCTCTGGGGATTGTTAGAAAAGGGGAGGACGAGGTTTGGGCCTGGAGAGGGATTGGAAAGGAGTGGGTGGATAGGAATAGTGGGGACGAGGAGGCGCCGGGGCTTAAATGGGTCCAGGAAAGGGGTCCTCCCTGATCCCAAGGGTTCTGTTGGTAGTCAGCAGGTGCACGGTCATCCTCGGATGCTCATCCTACTCGGGTGGTGCTATGCAATGCCAGGTCTATTAAAAACAAGACCGCTTATTATAGCGATTTTGTCAGAACATCTGACCTGGCGTGCATCACTGAGACCTGGCTGGATGAGAATGCTGGCCCAGTTTTGGCATCAGCAATCCCAGCTGGCATTGGTGATACACCGCCCTAGGATGGATCGAGGGGCGGGGTGTTGCTATCTGTTTTAGACCGGAACTGGGCCTAGTGGAAGTACCAGTGGGAACTACCAACACCTTTGAATGTATCATGGGCGAGGGTGTAGAGTGCAGGATTCTTCTCGTTTACCGTCCACCAGGTGACGGGAAGGTTTTCCTGTGGGAAATCGAAGACTTCTTTGTCGATCTGACGTTGGGATGCACCAGATGGTTGGTTCTGGGGGATTTCAATGCCTGGGTCGATGATTAACTCTCGCAGTTTGGTCAAGACTTCTGTCAGTTAATGATTTCACTGGGCTTCACACAGGTTATTTCCTCCTCGACCCATATTGGTAGTCATTCATTAGATTTGGTGTTCCTACTGGGGATGGAGTTATCTGATTTGGTGGTGGAACCAGTCGAGTGGTCTGACCATCACTCCATTGGGTTCCATTTTGAGGCCACCCCTAATATGCCAGCCCCTATGGAGATGGTCCGGTACCACCCTTTGAGGGGTGTTTCCCCAGATGGTCTGATGGCAGTGCTGGACCTATCGGGTTTACCGAGTGATTGCATGGACCCAGGGACTTAGTACTTTCCTATAATAAGGCAGTGGCAGAGGCCCTGGATTCCATTGCTTCGATTCGTGTTGATCCCTCACTCTTCACCCTAGGTCTCCTTGGTCTGATGAGGCTTTAAGGGAATTGAAGAGAGTTGGATGAAGATTAGAGAGGCGCTGGAGGAAATCGGTCTTGGATTGTGACAAACTTAGTTTGATGGACCATTATGTTGTCTATCAATCAGCAATCTCTCGTCAGAAGGCAGAATTCCTGTCCAGAGAGATTGCTGCTGCACAGAATAGACCAGCTCAGCTTTTCCGGACTGTGTACAGATTGTGCAATCCAATCTGTCTTCAGCCCAGAAGAGCCTTTTCTCAAGAATGGTGTGAGGAGTTTACTCAATTCTTTTCAGATAAGGTTGCCACAATCAGGTCTGATGTCCGCTTGACCCTCCCAAATGGGAGTTGTGATGGTTGGCAGATGTTGAACACCCAGTTTGTGTGGTCTGACTTCAGCCTTACCACAATCAATGACATTGTGATGGTTATCCAATCATTGCATCCGACCAACTGTGGTTTGGACCCGGGCCCCACACATCTCGTAGTGGGCTGTGTGGATAAAATTGACCCGGTCCTTGCTGAGATAGTCTGGAGGTCTTTGGAGAGGGGGAATTTTCCAAATCATCTGAAGGAGGTTGTGGTTCAGCCCCTTCTTAAGAAGTGCTCCTTGGACCTGGATTGTCTGGCTAACTACAGGCCTGTCTCTAACCTGCCCTTTGTGGGTAAGGTTATTGAAAAGGTGGTCACGTCGCAGCTGGATGATCATTTGACCAGCCTCAATGTCTATGATTCTCTCCAGTCCGGATTTAGGAAGAGACATAGTACCGAGACATAGAAACATAGAAACATAGACTTTGACAGCAGATAAGGGCCCACCTAGTCTGCCCATTTCCCTACCTAGAGGATAAGTTGCAGATCCTATTTAACTAACAGTCTATTTCTTCCTACCCACGACAAAAATTGCCTTATGTCTGTCCCATGCATTCTTGAATTCTCTCACAGTTTTAGACCCCACAACCTCCTCAGGAATGCTGTTCCATGTGTCCACCACCCTCTCTGTGAAAAAATACTTCCTCACATTGCCCCTGAGCCGTCCCACCTCTATCTTCAAATTGTGTCCCCTTGTTCTTGCACATCTCTTTTTCTGAAAGATGCTACCCTCTTGGACTTTGTTGATTCCACTGAGGTACTTAAACATTTCAATCATGCCCCCTCTTCCTCCTTTCCTCGAGGGTATACATATTAAGCTCCTTTAGTCTTTCCTTGTATGGCTTCTCTTGCAGACCCTGCACCAATTTTAGTTGCCCCTCTGAACTGCCTCCATCCTGTCTATGTCCTTGCAGAGATGGGGTCTCCAGAACTGGACACAGTACTCCAGATGGGGTCTCACCAACTGTCTATACAGGGGGATAACAACTTCCTGTTTTCTGCTGGTGATGCCTCTCCCTATACATCCCAGTATCCCCCCAGCCCTCCCTACCGCCTTCTCACATTGCTTGCCAACCTTAAGGTCATCTGATATGATTACCCCCAGGTCCCTTTCCATTTTTGTTGTTGTTACTACCCCCATTGTGTAATCTTCCCCTGGGTTTTTGTTTCCCAGGTGCATTACTTTGCACTTCTTTGCATTGAATCCAAGCTGCCATATTTCTGACCATTCCTCCAACCTTGCCAAGTCCTTTCTCATCCTTTCCACACCTCCTTGTGTATCAACCCTGTTGCAGATCTTTGTGTCATCTGCAAAGAGGCATATTTTTCCTTCCAGTCCCTCTGCAATGTCACTTACAAAGACATTAAAAAGGACTGGACCCAGTACTGAACCCTGCAGTACCCCACTAGTAGCTCCTCTTTCTTCAGCGTGGACTCCATTTACAATTACCTTCTGTGTCCTGTTGTTCTGCCAGTGTTTTACCCAGGCTACCACCCTGGGACCCACTCCAAGGCTGGTTAATTTGACTACTAATCTTTTGTGTGGGACTGTGTCAAATGCCTTGTTAAAGTCTAGGTAGGCCACGTCCACAGCCCCTCCCTGGTCTACTACTTTGGTCACCCAGTCAAAGAAATCAATTAGATTCGTCTGATATGACCTTCCCACTGTGAACCCAATGCTGCTTTGGGTCCTGTGCCCCACTGGCCTCTAGGTACTCAACAATTCTTTCCTTCAGAAGTGATTCCATCACTTTCCCTACCACAGAGGTCAAACTGACAGGTCTGTAGTTTCCTGCCTCTGTCTTGCTCCCACTTTTGTGAAGGGGAATCACATCAGCCTTCTTCCAGTCCTCAGGTACCACACCATCCTCCCATCATTTGTTATAAAGGGTAGTCAGTGGTGTCACTAGTTCTCTGCTTAATTCTTTTGGACAGCTCTTGTCTGGGTACTAAATGACCTCCTAATAGTGAGAGATCGAAGGACTTGTTCCATCTTGGTCCTTCTTGCTCTCTCTGCAGCACTTGATACCATGGACCATGATGTGCTACTGGAGCACCTGCGGTTTATCTGTGGGCTGTCTGGTACAGTCCTCAGCTGGTTTTGATCTTTCCTCGGATAGGACTCAGAAGGTGGTGTCTGGGATTTTTTTTCCTTGGCATCATTCCACCTATCCTGTGGGGTGCCACAGAGCTCCATTTTGGCACCCATGTTGTTTGCGGTGTATATGCTACCGTTGGGAGCGATCATTAGATGGTACGGTTTGAGTTTTCACTGCTATGCAGATGATACTCAACTGTACATGTCCTTTGTGCCCGGCCAAGATGCTGCCTTTTCGGTCTTTAACAACTGTCTGGCCAAAATCCAGGACTGGATGAATGTGAGCTGGCTGTGGTTGAATCCAGAGAAAACTGAGGTTTTGGTTGTGGACCCAGGTCACTGGGAGGTGGGTTTGTTGGCAGGATCTCTCTCGGGTTTATGGCTTGGGGGTGTTCAGCTAACTACCTCAGACCAGGTGAGGAACTTGAGTGTCATGTTTGATGACTGTTTGACACTTAAATCCCAGGTGTCGGCAGTTGTCAAAGCCTCTTTTTACCATCTGAGAAACATAGCCTGGGCGAAGCACCTGGTTCCTCCTGATGATCTTCCTACTTCAAATTCACTTGCGTTACCTGCCGCCTTGACTACTGCAATGCCCTTTATCTTGGGCTACTGGGGGTTGATATTCGCCGCTTGCAGCTAATGCAGAATCACGGCAGCCAGGCTATTGACTGGTTCCGCTAGGTCTAGTCATATAACGCCTGTGCTCCGTGGACTGCATTGGCTGCCAATATGCTGGCGAATCACCTGCAAGGTCGGTTTGCTGACCTATAAGGCCCTACATGATCAGGGACCTGGTTACCTGAAAGATCTCCTTTGTCCCTACTGTCCCTCCCACTTGCTCCAATCCACTGACAAGGGATTGCTAGAGATTCCCAGAGTTCATTTGAAGACCTCTGGGGCCAGATCATTTAGCTTTATGGCCCTGACCCTGTGGAATTCTCTACCTCATCAGATACGAGATTGTCCGTCTGTCCAAAGCTTTAAGGGGGCATTAAAAACGCATCTTTTTAGCCTTGCATATAATGATTTTTAAATGTTGCAGGATTGGATTAATTTTAATATTCTCTTAATCATATTGATTTTTGTATGTTATGTACAGACGCCTTGGTTTTGGAAAGGCGCCTTTTATAAATAAAGTTTGATTTGATTTGATTTGATTTGATCACCAGCAGTTAAATGGAGGTGGTGTTGCCCCTATACATGTAAACCCTCCCCTTGCGGGTGGGCTTATTTCTACCTTTACGGACAACTCCCCCCCAGTGCTTAGGGAGTTTGCATGGTGTGGAGGTGTTTTTTTCTGTTTCAGTCAGTTGGGGTAAGCAGAGGTTGGATTAGTATATATAGATGGGAGATAGGCAGTAACCAGGGAAAGACCAGCAGAGCTTGCTGCAGGGCAGTTCAGGGGGGAGTTTCTCCCCCCTCCTCTTAGGCAGGTCAGCAGTTTCAGTGGCAGTCTGCCGGGTCCCAGGATGGGGTCTCCATGGGTGGAGGGAAGACAGGCAGTTGGGGTCAATGGGTCTAGGGTTCCTTTGGGAATTCAGGTGGTGAGAGCATCCATGGGAGAAGTAGGAGTTTGGCAGAGCATGTACTATAGGACCCAGGAGGGATGTTGTGCCCAATTTTGTAAGCGGTGTTCTTGGACCATTGGGGGCTATTGCAGTAGTGGCTGGGCCTCGACAGGGGATCGGTGGATGGTGGCAGCTCCTCCCAATCCCAGTTACCTATGTGGCATGACAGCTCAGGGGGTAGAAGGTGGGAGTGGGTGGTGGCCTGGACTCGATGGGGTCTGCCGAGTCCGTGTCTGAGGCAGGCCCCAGGACCTAAAAATGAGTAGGCCTTTAGGACAATGTAGGCCATGCCTAACTCTGGAAACAGGATTTTTGTTTGGAAGCAGGGAGCCACTGTAGCTGTTGTTTGGAGGGCTTGGCTCTGGGGAGATCCACGGGGAATGTATAAGGGAGAATGCACCAGGGACCAGGCCAGGACCAGGTTTAATGGGAGGAACATTTATGGGAGTAGCCACGGAGATTTCAGGCTGTTCAATTTTCACTCAAGCAAGAATTAACTCAGCGGTAGCAGAGAAGTACTTCACTCCCCTGAGGAGGAGAAAAGGAAATGGAAAGAGGTTTAGCATAAAAGAAGTAGTGATGGAGGAAGGCTCTTACCAGTGCCTGTGGGTCATTCAAATGGTATTTAAACTCTGTCTTGTGTGAGTGTGAATGTGTGCGAACATTGAGAGGTTTATCTGCTGAGTGGTATAGGGAAGGGACCTCAAGCATATTTATATTTTCAATAATCAAAATGTTTTTAATGATGCCTAAATGTAGTTTAAAAGTTTAAAGCCTCCTAGCACAGGTAAGTTAGAATCTTGTTTTTCGAGTGGTTTTAGCTGTAGATGAGAAGGTTTTTCTCCTTTGGGTCAAATTCTGGTGGGTTCCCCTCCAACATGCTGGGAGTGCACATTACCTGGCTTGGATGGATGGGGGTCCTGCTTGGCCCTCTGCCCCATTTCCAAGAGGAAATGTTTTTTTTAGGTGGGAGGAGAGTGTAAGCCCCCCCTTGTGGCAGGGCTTATTTCTACCTTTAGGGACCCCCCACCGGTGCTTAGGAAGTTTGTACACTGTGGGGGTGTGTTTTTATGTTGCTGCCAGTTGGGGCAGCAGAGGTTGGATTAGTATATATAGATGGGAGCTAGGCGGTAACCAGGGACAGACCGGTAGGATTCACTGCATGGCAGTTTGGAGGAGGGACCCCCTCCTCTTAGGTAGGTCGGCAGTTTCAGTGGTGGAGCGACAGGTCCTGGATGGGGTTTCCATGGGAGGAAGGCAGACAGGCAGTTGCAGTCAATGGGTCCAGGGTTCCTTTGGGAATTTGGGTGGTGAGAGCATTCATGGAAGCAGTAGGAATTTGGCAGGGCATGTACTGTAGAATCACAGGGACATTTGGCCCAGTTTTGTAAGTGGCATTCTTGGGCCACTGGGGACTATCACGGTAGTGGCAGGGCCTTGACAAGGGATCAGAGGATGATGGCAGCTCCTCCCAATCCCTGTTCCACATGTGGCACAATGGCTCAGGGTATGGAAGGTGGGAGTGGGTAGTGGCCTGGACTCGATGGGATCTGCTATACCCATGTCTGGTGCAGACCCAGGGCCTACAAATGAGTAGGCCTTTAAGCCAATGTAATTTGTACCCATCTCTGGAAACAGGATTTTTGTTTGGAAGCAGGGAGCCACTGTAGCTGCTTGGAGGGCTTGGCTCTGAGGACAGCCACGGGGAATGTGTGAGGAAGAATGCACCAGAGACCAGGCTGGGACCAGGTTTAATGGGAGGAATGCTTATGACAGCAGCTGCAGAGGTTTCAGTCTGTTCAATTTCTGCCCAAGCATGAATTAACTCAGTGGCAGCAGAGGAGTACATCATTCCCCTGAGGAGGAGAAAGGGAAATGGAAAGAGGTTCAACATAAAAGAAACTGTGACAGAGAAAGGATCTTGCCAGTGCCAGTGGGTCAGCAGGAGCTTTTCATTCCTGGGAATTTTCAGTAGTCAATACCTGATCCTGGGGTTAAGTTTGCTGCTGATTCTGTTGTATGGAAAATCCATGCCTAAGAATGCCTGTAGCTCTTTCTGTCAAAAAATCAGTTTTGGTAAATAAGTTAGCCCCATGGAGCTGTATTATTTCAAGATTTTAAGCTACTATAACCCTGAGCTCTGTAATCATTTTAGGAACTCAGGAGAACAACATTGATTCATTTGTAGAAATCAGAGTCCAGTTTGAATATTGTCATAGAAGGATTTTGATGAATTATAAGTCCTTTAGTTTTTTAGGGATTTTCACAGTCTTTCCTGGGGTCTGAAGTATTCAATCCCATATGCCGTCCTGCTCCAGGTTCTCTGGGTCGGAGAAGCTTGAAGATTAACTGACCAATCTGCCTTCTAGATTTCCTGCTGGGTGAGAAGTTGAACACCCTTGGAGCCCGGTGTCTTGGGGTTTGAAGATGTCTTAAGGTAAGATACCCATGGTTTTTATTCCGATTTTGATCTGTGGAGAACTTGGTGAGGTTCTAGATCCTGAGGCCCCCTTTCCCTCTGTAACATCTGGTCCCTAGACATGGGAAGGGGGGGCTACATAGATAGCTAGTAAGACCCCACCTTAATTGCTGTGTCCAGTTCCAGAGACTGCATCTCAGGAATGGCATAGATGGAGTGGGGGTGGTCCAGAGGAAGGCTACCAAAATGGTGCAGGGTCTGCATCAAAAACCCTATGAGAAGAGGCTGAAGGAGCTCAATATCTACACCCTGGAGTAAAGAAAGGAGAGGGGGGATATGATAGAGATATTTAAGTACCTCAAACGGGTTAATAAGATACAGGAGGGGAATATTTTTCATGACAAAAGGTACTCTAGAACAAGGGGACATGAAGCTGGAGGTGGGTAGGTTCAGGAGGGATGTGAGGAAGTATTTCTTCACAGAGAAAGTGGTTGATTCCTGGAGCAGCCTTCCAGTTGAGGTAGTGGGGCAAAAACAGTGGTGGAGTTCAAACACAAATCACTAAATAAATCAATGAGTAAACAGGACAGTCTGTGTAGGCCAAGCAGCCCATATCTGCTGTCAGATTCTATGCTTCTGTGTTTGTGTGAATTTGCTTGGGCTTGCATAATCTGTGCAGTAGCAGGCTTAAGTCAGCAGCATCTGAAGACTTGGCAGTCTTACTCTTATAAGAGGCTAATGATGTCTTGACAGTCACTGCTGTGTTTAGAGGTCTATCCTCCGCTGTCACTTCCTCCACCTCTGCCTCTTGAGGTAGATGGTTTCTCCTGTCTACCTCTAAAACCTATCCCTGTGAGGCCACCTTAGGTTTATATTATTGACCCTGCTGGATATGGTATGCTACTGCATTTGTCCTTTCCAGTACACTATAGGGCCCTTTCCAGGCCCAGTCCAGTAAAGGTGTTCTGCCCTCCCTTATGTGGGGATTGTATAACCAAACTAGATCCCACTGCTAACATCGGTTTTCACACAATTTGTTTATTGTTTATTTTTATTCTTATTGAGTAAGTTAAGGTTTAGTGTTTATTTCTGACTCACCTGTGTTAGTTGGTGTGACAACTAGACAATGTTTGCTGGTAGTTTGAAATATGTTTATCAAATGCTACTGTAGTAGCTTCTGTAGCACTGGAAGGCCAGGAGGCAGTTTTCGAAAGTGAGAAAAATAGCCTGTTTGGGAAATTTTCAACAGCACAGCAGGGTTTCTTTAGTAAGTGTGGACTTTCACTCTACTGGCTTCCTGGAAGAGGGATAACTTTACTAGTACACAAAGGAATCAGAGACATTCTCTCTCATTGGCATCCAAACATATACTTTCAGATGCTAAATAATCTGCAATAGCAAGTTGGGTCCCAGAGACACAAAGGACAGATAATACCACAAGGTAGGCATCACTCAAAATTCTAGGCCTGAAGCAGTTTCAGCCAATCAGATGAACCTGGGTACAGGGAAGTGACATCAGCCTCTCATGATTAAAGGGAACAGGGAGAGAGAAAGAGAGGAGAAGGGTTAAATGCTTCATCCAAGAGAGTTTCTGTTTCTTTTCACTGGGGTTTCTCTGCATCAAAGAAGGGAGCCAGACTGTGTGCCTGCAGAAGGAGAGGTTGAGGTAACAAGGCTGGTGGATAGTGAGGTAAGAACATTGTATAATGTGTAGAAATGATAGAAGCATTTACCTATACAAGTGTGCAAGATTCCTTTTATAATCCTGTATGTGTTCTGTAGCTCTACTATACATAAATAGTGCTATACAGGATTATTACTGTTGTATTTACACATCCAGAGTTATTTAGTACATTATTTAATTTTCTAAAGACTGGAATAACTGGTTGTTTGTGACTCCATCTCTGAGGGAAGGGTACCTGTATAGAAGGGGTGCATAGGGAACGGTCTCCAAGAGAATAGAATGTGTCCTACCCAGAGCAGAGATCCTTACTGTGGGAAGTTTAAAGGGTAGAATGTGACAGAAAAGGGCCATTTGAGCACCAGGATCTGAGCTCTTGCTAAAGAGGGGACTTTGACAGCGGTGACACTGGTCCAGGCTGTCTCTGTGTCAAAGGCCTGAGAGAGCGAAAGAGGCTCACTGGGGACTGTGGGGTGCTCTTACTGTCATGATGGTGGCAGCACTGAGGATGAGAAAGTGAGACTTACCTGCATAAAGCACAGTTTGGCTATCCAGTACCAAAGGGGCAGTCACAAAATTAAGTATTAACAGGTATACAACAATGCACCACTACAACTCTGTCTATCTTCTCACATTGTACTTTTTTATTTTATTTTCTATCCAGGTTTGCAAAGTTTAGAGATAGAAATGCCAGCAAGTACAATGCTGTGAGGTTACCTGAGCTCCAGCATCTGTGTGAGGAGAGAGGCACACTGCATGAAGGCTTGGACAGAGCTAAGCTGATTCAGACTGTGGAAGCAGCTGACCAAGGAGACCTGGATGACTCTAGAGGCTTCAGTGAGAGGCAGCCCTGCAAGCTGAGTTGGAATTAGTTCACATTGCAGAAAGGCAGAAGGACAGTAGATAGAACTTGCTAGGGTTAAAACTGAAGTAGCTAAGCCAGATAGAGAGGCAAGAGAAAAACAGAGCAAGGCAGATGCAGATGAGAAGCAGAAGCAATGAGATGCAGAGCAGCCTCGAGAGAAAGCCAAGCAAGTGTCAGTGGCAGCATGAGCAGAAGAAAGGGAGAAGGAATGCAGACATCAGCTCGAGATGAGAGACCATGAACTCGGATGACAACACTTCCGCAGAGGCATGTATTGTACCAGATGAGTAATGGGGTAGATGGAGGCAGCAACGGTGCAAAGGCTCAAAAATGGAGTCCAATGAAATTATTGATGATTTTCTTAATTCATTTGAGAAGTTGTGTTTGCAATATGAACTGGCAGAGGAGCACTGGTCAACCTGTCTGACTCCATTGCTTGCTGGGAAGATGTGGCAAGTGTTTTCATGCTTGGACCCTAATGATGGCAGGGACTATGTGAAAATTAAGGGCACTATTTTAAAACAACAAGTTAACCCCTGAGGCTTACACACTTAAATACAGACAGTTAAGAATGCAGCGGGGAGAGAATTATAAAGGACTGAATATGCAACTGATTACTTTGCAGGGAAGATGGTTAAAGCTGCTTGCCAAGTTCTCAGGTTCCTATGTTGGCATTGCACAG
The DNA here is from genome assembly GCA_016271365.2 of Neoceratodus forsteri. NCBI lineage: Eukaryota > Metazoa > Chordata > Ceratodontiformes > Ceratodontidae > Neoceratodus > Neoceratodus forsteri. Next base: position 126,525,166 of record CM028134.1, read on the forward strand.
TTAGTTCTTGTGCGATCCTAATCTCAGCTGGCAAGAAGTTAAATAAATTATATTTCAAAATGATGTTTTTTAGATCATTTTCGCGCTGCAGTTATCTGATCTTTTTTTTTGTTGTCCAAAGTTCACGCATGTGTATTGTGTCTGCATACATGAATGGCATCAGCCTAGGGAAGGCATTCCCACAGCACCTCTCGGTCCTCTGTCACTCAGTTTTGGGAGATGCAGCAGAACAGGCATACCCGCAGGAGCATTATAACACTAAGTAAACTGGCAATATTCTGACCTGATCAATGAAACCTGTGCTTATATAGTGTGCTGAGGCAGATACTTCTGTTCAGGACTGCTAATTCCCTTGAGTTACAATTTTATTCATGACTGGCTCAAAACTCTATTTCCTCAGTCAGTTGGTCCTGGTAACATCGCGATTTACATGTCCAGAGTGAAATGTTACAATTGTAATAACTTCAGGTGGTACATTTTTATCCTTTAAGATACAATAAGTCAGTGTTAAAATGACAACTTTTGTACCTGAGCTGAACAGCACAGTGCAATAAGCTGTAAAGTATTGGCCTGCACTGCTTCCCTTCTGATTGCTGCTGCCCCCAGCCACTGGTATTGCATCCATTATTGTAGTCATTGCTATATTTCCCTGTACTCCTGTGTTTTCATTGGTTCATTTAAGGAGTTCAAATGCAAACACCATAGCACTGATCTGTAAAGTATGTTTTGTTTTGCATAAATAAAGTTACACGGTGCATTGAATTCTTTCTCCCCCCCACCAACATCTAAAGAAATTTATAAATAAACCTAAACATACTGTACATAGTTTGCAGTGCATCCAGCAAGTCCTTTCTGAGACTGTTGTTTTCAACTGCTGGTTGCTAACATCTCCATAGTCTCTATTTGTGATGTATTTTGGCTTATGTAGTCCACCGTGATATAGCCACATACTATATACTGCAGTTTGGCTGTTACCAGTATCTCCTGATTTTTACGTAGTTGTGATATCTTGATAGCAGTTGTACTATTTGGCTGTTTGTTTTTTGTCGATCTAATTTCAGCTACGTTTAATTACTGTGTTATCAGTGGCTGCAGTAATACTCTCTCAAGTGAGATTTCACTTTTTGAATTTCCAAAATGTGGATAGGTCACCAACACGATTTAAGAAGCGGGTGTCCTTCATTCTTCTGGACTGTGAGTGGGATTGGCAGTCAGCCTTTGCCCTCACAATTTGTTCCACCCATTTTCCCCGGATTCCTTTACCAATGCCATGAAGTTTCATTACAAATTTTGCAAATCATTGAAATTAGCCAAAGATGAAATCCCAAGAGTACATCCCTTCATAGCACAAAAAACAGTTACTATCACCAAACCCGTGTAAACATTTTGGTGAAGACAGACCGACACCTGAAGAGCAAGCTAAACGCTGCAGTCAAGCTGCAAAGAATTGATGGCTTTAAGGGTATGTAGAGCTTCATTATACAAAGGCAAGAAAAGATCCTGGACTCTGATTGGTCAGTCTTGGGCTGGACCCGTGATGTTATCCCAGCACAACATCACGGCTCTAGTCTTAGCCTCACTGTGAACCTGCAGATGACCTTGAGCATCTTGACATTTGCTTGATTGTTTTATCTGCTCTTAAAAAACAAAAATATTTTTCCACACAAAAACATTTTTAAAATGATTTTTTTTTTAATTCTGTATAACAATGAGCCATTGTATAATAGCAATAATGCCCTCCAGGATGTGTGTTGTTTGGGATAACGTCACGCCTCAGTTGTTGGATGCACTTGGCCTTCGGTTTCGTGCCCAACCACCTGAGGCGTGACGTTATCCCAGCACGACACACACCCTGTCGGGCATTATTGCTTAAATATTTATCTGTCCTTACACTGTATTATGTTGTTGCAGTCAATTTTCATGTTTTTGTTTGCTTACTGTGCAGCTTTGTGGCTGCTGCATTAAAAGCGCAGGTGTCTTTCGCCACCCATGTGCCTTCTGCGCAGCAACTTACCCATGTCCTGTTTTGAAACATCTGAGTGTTCTGATCCTCCATCCAAATGGTGGTTAGTCATGTGCCTTCAGCCTCTCACCCCAACTGCTGTGGGCCACAAGTCGTGCCATGAGCGGCAGACATTAAGGAGTGCAGGCTGTGCTCACCCTCCTATGAAGGAGAGTGTCCAAGCATATGCCTTAACCATTCCCACAGATACAATGTTCTCCAGTCCTGTTTGCCATTGTAGTTGGCAAGTCAAGGTTTGCTGCATGCCATGACATGCCGCATCGACCACATTCAAATACTCTGTCACAGCTGCAAGCCCACAATTGACCAGTATAGCAAGATTAGAAACAGTATTCTGTTTTCATGCTGATTACGATAGATACGTGGAAGCACATCGCACATGCACACATTAAATGGGTCTGTAGGATTTGAACCATGTTTTGTTCCAGCCTGCACATTTTTGTAATTTTAATCCCAACTGTATTGTGTTGTTGCATTCCATTTGTAGACATTAGTTGCTATGTGGCACTGTGGTAGGTGGTATTCAGGTCTGTTGCCTTGTGTGGTTGAGAATTTGCACTATTGTGGCCAAATGCTAGTAGATTTTGTTTCAACAATAACCATGACTGGGAAACAACTACCCCAGGATACCATATTTTCTGGAAGGACAGAACTGGTAGAGAGGGGGGTGATTATATAAAGGAGAAAATTAAAGCTACTAAGGCCCAAAGTGACAACATGGAAACCAAGTCACTTTGGGTCACTCTGAAGGCTGGTAATGAAGCAGTAACTCAGGTAGGATTTTCTTACCAGCCACAGTGACAGTGTTGGAAGGGGACAAGGAAATATTGGAAGCCATACACAAAATAAGCAGGGGAAGTGATAGTGATGGGAGACTTCAATTTACCCAACATAAATTTGGGTACCCATACAGCAAGTTCAACCAGAAGCAAAGACTTTCTGGAGGCTCTGCGCATAGCGGGCCTAAAACAGCTTGTAAAGGACCCGACAAAGGGGAATGCTCTCCTTGACCTGTTTCTAACAAATGATTGCAATATCTCAGAGGTGGAGGTTGGGAGCCATCTGGGGTCTAGTGACCACTGAATGGTGTGGTGTCAAGTCAAGACAAAAACAGAAACTAAGCACTCAAAAACTTAAGTCATGGACTTTAGATGAGCAGATTTCACAAAAATGAAGCAAGATTTTAAACAGATGTATTTATTTATTTAAAAGTTTTATCAGGAAGGCGTGCTGAGCAGACTACCGCTCAATTCCAGACAAGTCCTGGAGGGTGGGAAGCAAGGCAGGCATCACAGAGTAGAATACAACAGTAAAATGCATGATTGCAAAACACATTATGTACAAGAATCGGGGGGGTGAGGAGCAGGGGAGTCAACACAGAGTATGAATACATCGGTAATGTGTGAGTATAAGCACATTAAGTGCAGAAAGTACAGCAAGAGAATTAGAATACAGGTAGCCTGTTACATCATGGAAGGAATTCCTGGTGGAGTACAGTCATATAACAATACAGCCAGTACACAACTGTTAAGATGACTAGGTACAGTACAGCTATAATCAGGAATGCGATTACAAAAAAATAACCTTCAAAAAAGGTATATTTGGGGTATTAGCCAGGAGGAGGGAGATGGTCAGTTAAACTGTTGGACCATAGCTACACACTGACAGTAAGGTCAGCCATCATAGACTAATCACTTTTTAGAGTTACCAGTCATCTAGGTTCATGCACAGGAGGTGCAGAAATGGGCTTTGAGGAGGGAGTTTAGCCGGATGGCACAGCTGGTTTGCCAAATGGCTAGTGGTAGGGAATTCCACAGTTTAGGCAAGCGATATGAGAAAACTGCCTGTCCTGCAGTGGTGGTCATATGAGGGATACTGAGGGAGTGGGTGTCAAAATTTCAGAGGGAGTGCAAAGGTGGAGGGGGGGTGAGGACAGGGTACCATAGAGGTATGGGGTAGAGATCTGGTCCAGAACTTGGCCATGAGCCTGAATACAGGTAAGACAACCTTCTATCCTGCAGTGAGGGAGGTGCAACTACTGGTAGAGGCTGCAGCGGTGTGTGCTGGGAGGACAGTCAAGGCGAAATGACAGAAGGAGTTGAAGAAGGTGTCCAGTCTGGTCAGGGTAGTTTGGGGAGGCACAATAGACTACACTACTAGTCAAGGATAGGGAGGATCATTTTCTGTACAATCTCCCACCAGACCGGTAACAGGATGAACCTACAGTTACGGTACAGTGCCCCAAGCTGGGGTGCAGCTTCTTGTGGAGTGCCTCAATGTGTACAGAAAAATTGAGGTGTTGGTCTAGCCATACTCTGAGGCATCTAAAGGAGGAGCAATTCTCCAGCTTCGTCCCATCCAGGGGGTGGAAGGTGAGTAGAGAGGGGAGCCGAGATAGTCTCTGCCTTGCGCCAAAGGTCATGGAGACTGTTTTCTTGGCATTCAGGAATAGTTGATTTGAGCAAAACCAGAGCTGGACATTACTGAAGTCTAGCTGTAGTCTAGATTCGACATCAGAAGGAGAGGGGCCTGAGGTATATAGGACTGTGTCGTTAGCATACATGTGAATGGATATATGCTGGCAGGTCGAGAGCTGGTCATTGAGGAAAGTGGAGAACAGTAGTGGCCTTAGGACTGAGCCTTGCAGGACCGCAGATGAGATGGGGAGAGGGGAGAGGAGGTGAGGAGATAGGAGTTCACAATCCTGAAGGATTGGGTCCTGCCTACCAGATAGGATTGGAACCAATTGGTTACTATGCTGGAAAGCCCAGCTAGGAAAGCTCGGCGAGGAGAAAAGGATGTGAGACAGTGTCAAAAGCCTTTGCATGGTCAACAAAGATGGCTGAGGTAATGTGGCAGTCCATACAAGTGAGGATGGCATCAGTAAGCCTTATGAGGGGGTGGTAGTGAGTGGACTTCCTAAAACCAGACTGAAAAGGGTGAAGAAACCCTCATGATCAGTCGGACAAGGCTTGGAAGAACTTCAAGCTCTCCTCCCTTCTGGCAGACCTTGTGTCATACAAAGCCTTAAGAAACAAAACCAAGAGAGCCATTAAACTTGCTTAAAGGGAGTATGTCACACACCTCCAGAAAACCAGCTTAGACAACCTCAAGCAATTCTGGAATCATGTCAACAACCTGATCAAGGGCAACAAAAAGACTGAACCTGGCCCCATTGAGGTCAATGGTCAGCTTGTTAGAGACTCCACTCAAATAGTGACCGCCCTTAACAACCACTTCACAGACCTTGAGGCCTACAAGTCTGGCCAGTCTCCCCAACTTCAGCTACTAATGCAGGCGAGCCTATATACTATGAACGACCCTCTTTCCACCTGAGACTGGTAAAGCGAAAAGAGGTCCTAACACTACTAAAGGCACTGAAAGTTAGAGGCTCAGGGGACCAGATGGAATAAACCATTGGCTACTCAAGTCTGGAGCCCCTTCCATTTCCAGACTCTTGACCTGGCTTTTAAACAGATCGCTACAGAAAGGGATCGTTCCCAACCAGTGGAAACAGGCCAACATGGTCCCAATCCATAAAGGTGGCCCCAGGAAAAGCATAAGCAATTACAGGCCTATCTCCCTGCTCTGCACACTTGCTAAGCTACAAGAAAGGCTAGTCTACCACCAACTCCGTGACTACTTGGAGGATCATCAGCTCCTAGCTCCCTCACAACACGGATTTAGATCTAACCACAAGACTGACACAGCCCTTATCAACTTCTCGGATGAAGTACTCAGAGCAATGGACAATGGGATACCCACAGGTGCTGTCTTTATAGACTTGTCCATGGCATTTGACCTTGTTGACCACAAACTCCTGCTACAGAAGCTGAACAATGTGGGCTTAGACCCCCATACCCTCAAGTGGTTTGGGAGCTACTTATCTGGCGGACACAGAGGGTCACCTGGAAGGGAGCCATATCAGGTCCACAACCTCTAAAACAGGGTGTACCGCTGCGTTCAGTCCTCGGCCCTCTCCTTTTCTCCATGTTTACCAGTGACCTAAATACCCACTGTGGGGGTAGCTCGGTTGTTCAGTATGCAGACAACACTGTCATCTACCGATCCTTGGGTGAAGTGGCAGCTCTCGGTCCCCTCCTCCAGAGTGACCTTATATCACTTGAGGCATGGCTGAGTGATAACAGAATGGTACTAAATGCAGACAAAATCAAGGCGGTGCTATTTGGGCCCAGATCCCTGGGTCATGACAGGACTTCATCCTTGCAACTCACCACACTCTCTGGAAGAGGCATCAAAGTAGTGCCCTCCCTGAAATATTTAGGTCTCACACTTGACCAATCTCTCACCTTCAAGAACCACGTGGATCAGGTTATCAAGACCTTACACCATAAACTTGATACCTTGTACCGACTCAAGGACCAGCTCATCCCTGAGGCCAGGATTTTCATTGCTACAAGTGTCCTGCTCCCTACCCTGACCTATGCTGCACTGATTATACAGGACATGGCTAAACAAGAGGTCTCCAGGATGCAAATTTTGTACAACAAGGTAGCTTGGTTCGCTACCCAGGACCACCCGTGACATCACCACTGTGACACACTGGCCCAGCTATGGTGGCCCTCATTGACCGCTCGCCTACAATACCCCTTGCTTGCCCTGGCCTTCAAGCTACTCAAGCTGCCCGCTCCACCCAGCATAGTAGGAACCATAGCAATTAAACATAACCCCAGGAGCCTACAGACATCAGAATGAACTCTACTGGAAGTCCCCACAGTCAGGACTAATGCCAGTGAAAGATCTTTCTCCTACCTAGCCCCCAACCTGTGGAACAAGCTCCCTCCTTTGGTGCAGGAGGCCTCCTCACTTAGGAACATCTGCACCAGACTCAAGGCTCATATGATTGACTGCAGCACATGCTATTGCCACGGCTCATAACCCCCCCCCCCATCAACCCTCCCGAAAGTGAGCCTACCCAAGTACCCCCCTCAAGATCCAAGGTACCTTGGTCATGTTATTATCCTATAGATAGCTTTTGTCTTGGAGATAGTTCTCCACCTGAAATCTGCAAATTGCTTGTCATGTATATAACCACGACAGGCAGTTACTAGGTAAAAACTGTGTCATGTTGATAACCATGGCTGTAACCTCCATGAAAACCTGAATATATTTTGTAACTTAGTGTCTTTCCTCTGCATCAAAACATGTATTGTTATCCCGGGTTGCCCCTGAAAAAGGGACCTTTGGGGCTCAGTGGGCCTACCCGGGCACCAAAATTTAATAAATAAATAAATAAATGTAGCTTCAAGGAAGAAGGAGAGTGGGGAGAGGACTGGATGTTCCTAAAGTTTAGCTAGAATGGAGGGAAGGGAAATAGGGTGGTAGTTACCCAGGAGGGAGGGGTTGCCACCCTTCAGGAGAGGGATGACTGTGGCATGTTTCCATTCAGCTGGGATAGAGGGAGAGAGAAGAACAGATTGAACAGAGAGGCCAGTGGGGGAGGCAATGGCTGGGGCAGACAGGATGAACATTTTAGCGTCCACCCCAGTGGGACATTTGCCTTTGGATGGGTTTAACTTAAGCAAGCATTGTACACATCAGCAGGGATAACATGTTGGAAGGCAAAAGCACTGGAGGTGGCTTGGGCAGCTCGTGGTGTTGTAGGATGGGCTGGTGTGGAGTTGGGGAGAGAGGACAACAGAGATGCAGTGCAGTTTGTGAAGTAGGAGTTGAACTCCGAGGCCACTGCTTGTGGGTCCTTGACAGTGGTGTCCCCAGTGTTAATGACAGGGGTGGGGGGTTGTGATGGTGGGGAAAAGAGGGACTGAACCACTTTCCAAAATTTATTGGGGTGGTTTATATTTGAGTGGAAGCTGGATCTGAAATAGTTGCTTTTGCCTGGTGGATTTGCCTAGTGCATGCATTTCAAAGGGCTTGGTAATTCTGGTACGCTAAGTGAGAGAGGGTAGCTTTATGGGCCCTCCAGGCCTGGTCCCTGGCTCAGAGACTGGCCATGACATCAGCAGAGATCGAGGGCAGGTGGGCCTCCTGAACCCAGGTATGTCCAAGGGGGCATAGTGTCCCAGACCGCCAGGAACTTTGTCTTGAAGGAAGCCAGTGCAAAATCTATGGAGGAAGGTATACGAGATGGCAGACCAGTCTATGTTTGCCAGGTCATTTATGAGTGACGCAAGGCCCAGGGAGTTATATGACCTAATCAGCAGTGTTCGGAGGGCTTTGGCCTGAAGACTTTTCTTATTGAATAGATTAGATGATGGTCGCTTAGGGAGTCAGGTAGCAGGACAGCTGAGATAATCCAGTGAGAGTGGGAGGTGAGGGACCAATCTAACAGAGAGTGGTTTGTGCTTTGGGGTTTAGGTAAGAGGGTTCCATGATCAGTTGGGCCAGGTTCAGTGCAGCCATGTCATGTCTGAGCCAATTCATGTTGAAGTCACCCAAGATGTTTAGCTCACTGCTTGATGCATGGAATTTGAGGGCCGTTAGATGTTCCTTGAAAGAGGAAATGGGGGAATCTGTGGGGTGGTAGGAGCCAGCAATGTAGATGGGGATAGCATGAGGGAGGGATATTTTCACCATCGAGGATTATATAGTTTGTGAGGAAGTGGGGAGGGAGTGACACGGTGGTTGATCGAAGGGTGGAATTGATGTACATGGCTGTGCTTCCACCCCTTTTGCCACTCTGCTGGTCTTGTCAGATTACAGTGTAACCAGGGATAGAGATGCATGCATCCTTGGTGTGAGTTTTAGCCATGTCTCAGTAATGATAAATCGTCCGGTTTTGGGACAGGACTGGATAGGCTGGAGCAAAGCAATTTTGGGAGAAGGCTGTGGATGTTCAATTGAGCCAATCTTAGACCACGGGGGAGTTGAAAGGGGGTCGGGGCCCGGATTTGGTTCAATATCCCCTGCCATCAGCAGCAGCAACATGGTCACCAGGAACTTTGTCAGGGCTGACCTGGACTTACTGTCAGGAGAAGGAGATTGAGTAGGAGGAGCCAAGGTGGTCTGTGGGGGGAATTTTAGTGTGATCAGACCAGCGTGAAAAGTGGGGGGCAGTGTGGAGGGGCCAGGTGACCAGGAGCAATAGTGGGCAATGGGAGGTGGGTGGTGATAGAGTTGTGCGTGGTGGGAGACATGGGATGGGCTATTTGTTGAATGTCTGAGGCCACTGGGTAGATGGAGGATGGTAGGGCCACCGAGGGTAGAAAGAGGGCAAGGGTGGCAATGGGGATGAGTGCCATGATGCGATAGGCTGCTGTGGGAAGTGTGCAAGCTTTTAGCAGGAGAGTGAACTCTATTTTGCACTGCCCAGGAAATTGTGCTGCAAGTTGGGGGAGGATATGTGAGTGTGACATCTAGTGGAGAGATTCTATAATCTGTAAATGGGAGCTTAGAATGATTGGTTTTAATCAGTCATGTGAGCCACACTATATAGCGAGTTGTTGACCAAGGAAGGTGGTGTTGGTGATGGGGTAGTCAACGCAAAGCATCGGTGGGACAGTAAAGTGCAAGACGCAAGCAGCAGTAGCAGTTTGGGCAGATGCTGGGACTGCCGAGAAGCAGGGTCTGAGAGTCGTACCTGACAGGGGTCCAGCAGTTGGGGAAGGGCAGGCAGACTTGAAATTCAGGGCCCTCACAACTGCTCCAACTGCTGTGGAGAGAAGAGGAGAGAGTCAGGATTTAAAACAGGTACGACTGGAGGAGGTGCTGGCAGTGGGAAGGGGAGTTTCTTAAGTTCTTAAATCGGATTAACAAAGATACAATTTAAAAAGGACACAGTTGATTTACACAAGCAGGGGCTAGTTTTGCGATGCACTTAGCAAATGTTTGCACATAGCTATACTGTTTCCCAAGGTTTAAAAGTTAAAAGGAACACGTAATAGAATTCAGCAATTTTCTTTTTTTCCTTTATACAAGGAGGAAGGGCTAGTGTAGTAGATCAACAGCAATCACAGGCATGGCTGCTCTTTAGCACACTAGCCAAAGCTGTTTCTCTAGTTAACTAAATTAAAGTAACTAACAGAAAATGGCAAAAATCATTTAAATCGGAGCAGCCAGACAAACAAAATACTATCTAAACTATTCTGCCGACTACAACTGCAGCATGGTAAATACAGTGTTTAAAGTCACAGATTAGATTCTTGGCCAAAATTCAAAGTGCAAGATGCAAGCAGCAGTAGCAGTTTGGGCAGATGCTGGGACTACGAGAAGCAGGGTCCAGATTCATACCTGGCAGGGGTCCAACAGCTCGGGAGAGGGCAGGCAAACTTGAAACTCAAGGCCCTCATGACCACACCGACCACTGGCAGGGATCCAACAGCTCAGGGAGGGCAGGGAGACTTGAAATTCGGGACCCTCACGACTGCACTGACCACTGGCAGGAGTCCAGCAGCTCAGGAGAGGGCAGGCAGACTTGAAATTTGGGGCCCTCATGACTACACAGACCACTGGCAGGGGTTCAGCAACTCAGGGGAGGACAGGCAAACTTGAAATTCAGGGGCCTCATGATCACACCAACTGCTGGCAGGGGTCCAGCAGCTCAAGGGAGGCAGGCAGATTTGAAATGTAGGGCCTCACAGAATTCAGAAACTGCTGGAAGGGTCCAGAGCTTGGGAAGGGCAAGCAGACTTGAAATTCGAGGGCTCCTCACGACTCACTCAACCACTGGCAGGGTCCAGCAGCTTGGGGAGGCAGGCAGACATCAAATTCAGGGCCCTCACGACCACACCACTTGCAAATATTGTACAGGGAGGGATGCTGAAGAGTACTGGCATAACTTAAAAACAGCTATATCCAAAACTGCAAACCATTCGCATAAAATGGGTAACAAAGCAAAAAGAAAAGTTAACCACTTTGATTTTCTAACAAAGTAGTCACCAAGATCAGGGAAAAGTGGACTGCTTTCAGGAAATACAAAAAACAGATACAACAAGGACAGAGATGACTACAAAGAAAAACAAAGGGAAGTAAACAAAGAAATCATGACAGCAAAAGCAACAACAGAGGAGAAACATAGAAACAGAATTTGAAGGCAGACAAGGACCGCTTGGCCCACCCAGTCTGCCCATTTCCCTACCTAATGGATAAGCTGCAGATCCTAGTTAACCAGCAGCCACTACTATCTAACACCACCCCCTAGAACTGCCTTATGTCTGTCCATGCAGCTTAGAATTCAAGCACTGTTTTTGACTCTAGCCTCCTCCGGAAGAGCGTTCCAGCCATCCACAACCTTCTCTGTGAAAAAATACTTCCTTACATTACCTCTGAGCTGCCCCCATCTTCAAATTTGTCCCTTGTTCTTACACCTCTTTTTTTGAAAGATGCTACCCTCTTGGACTTTGTTGATTCCCAGAGGCACTTGAAAAGTTTTTATCATGTCCTCCCTCTCCTCCTTTCCCTCGATGCTATACATATTTAGCTCCTTTAGTTCTCTCTTCATATGTCTTCTGTTGCAGACCCTACACCATTTGGTGCCCTCATCTGGACAGCTTCCATCCTGTCTATGTCCTTGCAGAGATTGGGTCTCAGAGAACTGCACACAGAGTACTCGATAAGTCTCACCTGCTATCTGTACAGAGGGATAACAACTTTTTGTTTTCTACTGGTGATGCCTCTCCTATGCATCCAGTATCCCCCAACCCTCTTACTGCCCTCTCACATTGCTTTCCCACCTTTAAGTCATCAGATATGACTACCCCTAGGTCTCTTTCCATTTTTGTTGGGTGTTAGTATCTCACTCCCCATTGTGTACTCTTCCCCTGGGTTTTTATTTCCCAGGTGCATTACCCTGCCCTTCTTAGCATTGAATCTAAGCTGCCATACATTTGACCATTCTTCTAACCTTGATAAGTCAATTATCATCCTTTCCACCCCACCTTGTGCACCAAGTCTGTTGCAGATCTTTGTATCATCTGCAAAGACATCTTTTCCTTCCAGTCCTTCTGCAATGTAAACATAAAGACATTGAAGGACCGGTCCTAATAATGAACCCTGCGGTACCCCACTAGTAACCCTTCTTTCTTCAAAGTGGACTCCATTTACTATTACCCTCTGTGTCCTATTCTCCAGCCAATTCTTTACCCAGGGTATCATCTTGGGACCCACTCCCAGGCTGGATGACTTGTATATTAATCTTTTGTGTGGGACTGTGTACAATGCCTTGCTAAAGTCTAGGTAGGCCATGTCCACAGCCCCTCCCTGATCTACTACTTTGGTCACCCAGTCAAAGAAATCTATTAGATTCATCTGTCATGACCTTCCTGCTGTGAATCCATGCTGCTTTGGGTCCTGTGCCCCTCTGGCCTCTAGGTACTCGACAATTCTTTCCTTCAGAAGTGATTCCATCATTTTCCCTATCACTGAGGCTAAACTAACAGGTCTGTAGTTTCCTACTTCTGCCCTGCTCCCACTTTGTGAAGAGGGAATCACATCTGCCCTCTTCCAGTCCTCAGGTACCACCTCATCCTCCCATGATTTGTTAAAGAGGATAGTCAGTGGTGTCACTAGTTCTACCTTAGTTCTTTTAGAATTCTGGGATGAATCCCATCAGGCCCCATTGTTTTGTCACACTCATGTTTTAAGAATAACAGAACCCTTTCTTCTGTAATATGGTAGTATCAACTTCTGTATCCAGAGTGTTTCTATTGTTTGTTTAGGTACACTCCCCTCTTCATTTGTAAATACTAGAGCAAAAATATTTGTTTAGAAGATAGCCAAGGAGGTCAAAAAGGGAGACAAAACCTTCTATAGATACATCAGTGAGGAAAAAAAGAAAGACAACAGGTTGTATTGTCAGACTCACAAAGAAAGGTGGGGGGGCACCAAGGATGATAAGGACAAAGGAAATCCTCAACAGATAGCTTCTGTCGTATTCACCAAGGAGGAGAAAGTTGCAGACCCACCATTGCAGGGGCAACAAAGGAGGCAACGGACTATATTCAGGACCCTTTAGCAAAGGAACTGGAGAAACTCAATATAAACAAAGCCATGGGACCAGACGAAATGCACCCTTGATTACAGAGAGAACTAAGAGAGGAACTGGCGGCTCCCTGGCTGATCTTTTAACATACCATAAATTGGCCAAAGTCCCACAGGAGTGGAAAAGGCTGCAGTTATTCCTCTAGCAAAAGCGGCAAGGATAGTACAAGCAATTACAGACCAGTAAGCCTCACACCTCAGTTGTGGGCAAAACAATGGAAACCCTTCTAAAGGTGAGGATTGTATGCTTTCTCGAGGACAACAGCAAATTAGACAAAAAACAGCATGACTTTACCCAGGAAGGTCATGCCAAACTAATCTGACTTCTTCAATTTGGTGACAAAAATAGTGGACCAGAGCAGTGCTGTGGATGTAGTATATCTGGACTTCAGCAAGGCCATTATCTCGGTCCCATATGAAGAGCTACTAATCAAGTTAGACAGCATGGGAGTAGGGCAACAAGTGGTGAACTGGGTACAGAGCTGGCTTACTGGAATGACCCAGAGGGTACTAGCAAATGATTCACTTTCAGAAGAAAGAGGAGTAGCTAGTGGAATGTGCCACAGGATCGAGTGCTTGGTCTGATCCTATTCAATATTTTTATCAGCGACATATCTATAGGACTGGAGGATAAGGTGAGTTCAATTGCAGACAACACAAAAATAAGCAAAAAGTCAGGTGGAGTGGAAAAGATGAAGGCTGATCTTAGGACTCTGGAAATGTCAAAAACATGGCAACTAAGCATTTCAATGCAAAAAAATGCAAGATCATGCACCTTGGAAGGTTGACCAGGGGAGGATTGCTGGTAGGAGGAAGTAAACTGGAATTCTCCAAAAGGAAAGAGATCTGGGAATAATTATAACAGATGACCTAGAAAATGTCCAACAATGTGAGAAAGTAGCACTATGGGTGAATGGTATGTTGGGCTGCATAGGAAGGGGATTACCAGAGAAAAGAGAAGTCATCCTGCCACTCTATAGATCACTGGTGAGACCACACCTAGATACAGCATCCAGTTCTGGAGACCACACCTTAGAAAGGATATGCACAGACTGGAAACAGTGCAAAGAGAGAGCTACAAAATGATACACAGATTACTGTAAAACTTAGTGAGCATCTGTGTGACCTGAACTATGTATTCCATGGAGCAGCAGAATATACAAGGTGCAGGTTCAAGACCTGTTTCAGATCAAAATAGCATAGAACCAGGATGCACAACATGAAGCTGGAGGACAGATTCATAGGCAACACATGCAAGTTCCTCTTTACTGATATGGTGGTAGATGCATGGAACTGCCTTCCTGAAGGAGTGGTGGAGGCAAAAAGTGGGGACTTTCAAAAATGCTTGAGATAGGTACAAGGGCACCATAACATGGAATAGCAATTAAGGGAGGGGGGAGGTTTATGGGTAGACTAGATGGGCCATATTGATCCCTTCTACTGTCATGTTCTATGTTTCTAAGTATCAGGCTAGTGAGAGTTTCCTTGATCTAGCCCTGTTGGTTTGTGCCGGAGAAGGTAAAATTTCAATAAATACACCTGCTGGACTAGTGGAAAAGTCTGTGGGGCAAAAATGGATTTTCCCAGTCACTTGCCCTGCTAGTCTATGACTGCAAGAGATCATTTTGACCCCTGCTTGTGCCACCTGAGCATCATCACAACAGTGGCATGCCAATGTGTGCTTGTTAAATGGTTTACTGTTGTAATCCTACATCAACATGGTAATCAATAAGTAGTCTCATACAAGACTCAGTGCTGACACTGGATAGTAACAAAGGGATCATATTCATTATTTTGTCATTTTAGCTTTGCTTTTCTCTGCTAGGAGGCCATCCATCACCACACCCCTCATGCCACCACCATTCATACGCATCCATTGACCCATGCTCTCCCATTTCCACCCATCCGCATTCCATTTTGTTGGTCAACTAGGCGTATACCTTTTCCATGTGTTCTCCCACAATAGTGACCCTGTGCTCCATGGATAGCAGTGAATCTGACTGTCCCTCACATGGAGGGAATGGCCAAGGTGAGCATGGTATTCACCATTACTCATTGCCACATAGCAGGCTTACTGTGTAGGTAACAAGTCCCAATGTATGTACTTGGATGTCAACACCATACAAAGTACGCACTACTCATGATGGTGCCCTGCATTTGATAAACTTACTGCATTGAAATAAGTCACGATGTAAAGCCCATTGCAGACAAGCTTACAACTACACCTGGTGTTGCATAATACTCTGCCAGACAGCATGGTGACTTGGTTAGTGGTGGCACTTAGCACACTAAGTATTGTAATGTGTTTAATAGATATCATCAGAAAATGTCCAAAGTAAAGCAGTATTCTGATTGTTACTGTCTTCTTGTGTTCATGGTTCTACATGTCAGTACTGCTTGCAATTCTTTCATTTCTGTTTCATTTCACTTTTTACACACAGCTGTTTCATGACCATACCAATGAAGCTCACTTGAGCCAAGAATATCAATCCAGATACCTACATAGGAGCAGCTGATTGCCTTGCATCCTGTCACTGATGGTGATGCCATGGTCAGTCTGCATATATATATTACACAAAATGCAGTACTTATATGCCATATCTTTCAACACTGTGCTTTTATCAAAATCTAATACTATTATTCTTACTTTTTGACACAGGGCACTTCCAGAAACAGAAATTACAGAAGGATAAAAACAACCAAGCAAGCCACATCATTTTAGGTTGTGGCTAGAGTGGCAACAACAACCACGTTGCCAACCTGTTGACTTCATGTCATGAGCATACCCATGCCCTTTCTGTTATGAAGAAGTCTGTGAATGCAGCCACCCAAACAGTGCATAAGAAGGCCAAAGGTGCATGCCTTGTTGTCCTACTGTCTGTGTAAAATTAGCCGACATGTCATATGTGCAGGGAAGGATCATTCATGGGCAGAGCTATGTCATGTTGTTGCTACCACAGTCTGGGGTTGTAGTTCTGGTGACATCAGCACTGTCATCACACCTCAGCACAGCGTGTTTCAGCTCTGTGATGTATAGAGTCAATATCTGAGCCACAGTGTGCACCGCACTATGGCATGATTGTGGCCGGCAATAAATGCAATTTCAGTTGTGCATATTGGTCATCTACAGTGTTGTCATTCCTGACATTGTGCATGAGATCCACTGCAGTCAGTGACATTGTTGCCCACAGCCATGTGGCATAGTAGAATACTGTTGTACAAATGCATAAATGCAGTATGCATTACTGAGTATTGACTAAATTCATGCATCAAGACCTACCACATACAAGACCAATGTATCAGTAGCTATTCCAATGTATCTTAGTCCCACACGGTGGAGATATCCACTGGACTAATTCCACTGGCCCATGCTGTTCATTCCATGAACCAAATAACCATGGTTGGCACCTTGGAACAATAACTGTATTCAAGTTTGCCATCATCACCACCTCTCATTGCATAACAATCTTGCAGTAATATTTTATAACTCTTCTCATTCATTTCACAGGGTGTCATGGCTAGGCCAAAGATCATGTCTGTTGGTATTCGGTGTGAGGTGATGAGTGATCACACCCTGCAACAGTGTAAACAACCACAGGAGTGCAACGCTTGCTGCTCCACATTCTAAACACCTCCCTGTCATCTTTCTCGGATGAAGACAATGCAGGTACAGAGTCTGAATACAAGCCCAGTGATGACTACATCATCGAAGCAGAGAAACAACTATCCGAGGACATTGATAGGTTTGTACTGAATCCCTGCTTCACTACTGTAGTACTTATTCAAACCTTTTAGAAATGCCATCAGATACAGGCCATTAGGTCTATCGGTCTGCTGAGTATGCAGCTATCAACATTACTCTACCACAGCTACCTTCTCCCACTTTTATAGTATTGACCTTCAAGCTCTGCCTTTCCATCCCCTCTTCCAAATGACCACACTCTGGTACATTTCACCCTAGCACCCTTTCTTTAAAAAACAGTACCTTCTCATTTCCTTCCTAGAACCACACCCTCCATTTTAGACTGTGCTTACATAAGCTCTCCTCCCTCCCTCCCTCCCTGTAACCTAAATATCCCTTCTGTACTAACCTTTTGTATGATGCCCACTTATTTAAAGTTGTTGATCCATATCCCTCTTTCAAACAACATGAGAGTCTTTCTATATTATGACAATTGCAGTATGACCTAGGTTAGAACTGCTCCGTGGTAAAATAGTTAACTTTCCATGCAGGCATGGAACTTAGAGCCTGAGCTCCGGTTGAAAACTCTGTCTGTGATTGCTTCAAATGCAAACTGTCAGATTCTTTACTCCGCCTCCACTGAACAGTCGCTCGAATTTCTCCTTCTGCTCCAGTTCATTTTGTTGGTTTAAAGTGTTATTTTGATGGTTTTAGCCAAGAATTAAACACATAACCGGTTAGTTCAAGCTCTGTCTGTGGTAATGTAAGTAATAGATGGGTTTACATTTATTTTCTGTAATGGAACTTGTAATTCTTTATCGAGTTCGGTTTGAACTGATCAGGTTATGTTAAATCTATAGTCCTTTTTTAGAGTAGGTTCCCGGTTCTTACTCGGTTCTAAAAAAGCAGTTCATACATTTTCCACGACCAGTATACAGTTGGGAACTGATAAAGGTGTCTTGTTTGGTGGATTGCCATAAGCAGGGCAGAATTGGTTAGGCTGGCATTATGTCACAGAAACCCAAAAGAAAAACCAGACCCACTGGGTTTCAACACTGTAGTGTTTGTGGGGAAGCTTTTGCTAGGCTGACCCACACACACCACATGTCTATTGTCTGGTGTTTGACCACCTCAATTCAGACTGCCAGATTTGTCACAATTTCCTGCTGCCACCATAGATAAAGAGTTGGTAGGCTCAGGAAAGGGTGGCCAAAAGGTCCAGCTGACCCAGATGGCCTGCCCAGTTCGATAACCGAACCGGGAGAGAAGTGCCCTCGACCAGAGGCGATACTTCCAGTGGGCAAGCGAAGAGCCGGTTCTGAGGGCCGGTTCAACAAAAAGGACTAAAGTCAGCTAGTGTAGAGCCAAAGTTCTCTCCCAACTGCTAAGGAAATAGCTAAAGCAATTCAAATTGTCAGTCTCTCTCTCCAGTTCCGACCGACCGACACCTTCAGGTAAGCGTTAGGTTGAAGAATTTTATGAACCAGGGAGGAGGAGAGGTAATATGGGAGAGTGAATAGTTGTGAAGATCTGGATGTACCCATTGATCAGACATCTCTCAGATAGACCCTAGGGGTTTCTCCTCCAAGGCTTTCTGGTACCTTCTCATTTCATGTTTATAAAAGTCAATGAAACTCTCAGCTCCCTGTTGAGGAAGCTGTTGATAAGAGGAGCGAGACTATGTAGAAATGATGGATATTCCAGAGTCTAGGAGCTGTCTATTCCATTTGCATAAATCTTTTAGGAAACAGACAGTAAAAGTTTTAAAAACTCTCACTATACCTCCTGTGGATAAAAAGGATGGACAAGAGGTATACCTTATCAGGCTCCGACACTCAGTTTCCTCACTCAACAATGCAGCCATGTAGGGGTAGTGCAGGCTGCAGCCTGTGACAAGGCTAATATTCCCTAGCTTCCACCCAAGGAGGACTCAGGAAGATTGATGTATGGCAAAGAAACAGTACATGGCAGCATCTTTGGGACTCAGACAAACAAATGTATGGCTTATGCTGCTAGTACCAAAATCCAGATGGGATACTGTGCTGGCCCTAAAGAACAAGTCCTGACCAGCTTGCCAGGAGCTGGAACAGGTGGCTATGGATGAGTAGTGAGGCATCAAAGGTGCAATTTCATGCCAGTGGACTCTATAGATGTTTCCATCAAGAGTCATAGCTACATCTGTAGCACTTGACATAGGATGAAGCTTGGCTCAGATGTACTACCTCTCTCAGGATGCAGTCTAAGGCCATGGATTTTCCTGTTGTGAAATTCTCTATTTGGGAGCAAACAGAAATTACATGAAGAAAATGGATGAATATAGGACCACCTATAGGGTGCACAGGCAAGGAAGGCGAGGCCACTCCTCAAAAAGCAGCTTCCTAGAGGCCAGGGCAGGCCTTCATCATAGGCCTTTTTGCCAAACCAAGCTTCCTGCTCCACCTATGCTCAGAGGAGGTTCTTTAGAGAGAGGCAGGCCGAGGTACAAACAGGTCTGCTTCACCCCTCAGCCAGACCCTGCCAAGCAGGCACCCTGATGGGATTGCCAGGGCCGATTCTCTCTACCTGTAGGGCAGGCTGGCTTCCTTTGTCAGGACTGAGTCTTTAACATCAGACAAGTGGGTCTTGGAAGTAGTAAGCCAGGGACTGGTTCTCAGCTAAAAAAAATTTCAAAGCTGAGAACCAGATCTTTCCACCTGCAACTCCATCAGAGCCACTCGCCCTAGAGGCAGAGGTCTCTACCCTCCTGGCTCTCAGAGCTGTGGAAGGGTTCCTCCCCTACACCAAGACAAAGTTTGTACTCAAGTACTTCTTACCCAAAAGATAGGAGAATGGCCCATCCTGGATCTCAGATGTTAAACAAGCACCTTTTAAAGCCAAAGTTCAAAATGGTGACTCTGGGTGCTCCTACCTCTACAAAGGCCAGGGACTGGCTAGCTTCCCTGGACCTCAAGGATCTCTACTTCCATATTCCATCAGAAGCTCCCATAAATTACCTCAGGTTGAGCACCCTCAGGCCACTACAGTTCAGAGCAATACCCTTGACCTCACTTCTGCCCCAAGGGTATTCACCAAATGCCTGGCTGTGGCAGTTGCCTACTAAGAAGGCAAGATTCCATCTTTCCTTACCTGGATGATTGGCTCTTAGTGAGGACCGAACCCAGACCAAGTCGACCACCTTCAGATAACCGTAACTGCTTGCCTCTCAGGTTTCCTATGAATCTCTCAAGTCAGTTCTAGAGCCGGTCCAATTCTTACCTTCATAAGCAGCAGAACTGAACACACAGGAAGCCAGGGCCTTCCTCCCCTGGACAGGGCAAGACCCTAGTCTCCCTGGCCTCCTCATTTACTCTACAGGTCTCCCAGCAGCAAAGCTTTTCTGCAGCTCCTAGAACACATGAAACAGCTACAGCAGTTGTGCAAAGCAAGATTTCAGATGAGGACATCAGTTCATTTGAGAACTTTTGAGTCTCAAAGAGGATCCTCTTGCAAGCTGATCCAGTAACTCCAGACCCTGATCCAAGCCCTACAGTGGTGGCAGGATCAGAGCAACCCTGAGACAGGGGTTCTTTTGTCACTCAGTCTCATTCTCTAATCCTTACTACAGATCGTCCATCTTGGGCTGGGAGCTCCACATGGTGACCTCACCACCCAGGGTCATGTAGTCTCCCAGGAATCTCTGCTCCACATCAACCTGCTGGAGCTCAGAGCAGTTTTCTAGCACTTCAAGTTTTTCCAAATCTATTCAGAACAAGACTATTCAGGTCAGAGACAGACAACACCACTACAATGTGGTACATCAACAAGCAAGGAGCACTCAGTCCGCCTTGTTCACGAGACGATAAAGTTGTGGTCTCTGGCACTCCTAGACACCTCCCTTATGGCAATCCCTCCCAGGCAAGGACAATGTCCTGGCAGATGCTCTCAGCAGAGATTTCCCAAGGCCACCAAAGATGGTCACTGGATCCCTAGTCTTAGGTAGTATTTGCCAGATGGGGCACCCCCAGATGAATCTTTTTGCAGCCCCAGACAATCACGAACTACTCTTTTTGCTGCAGGCGCCCAGTGTTGGGCTCACTCCCACTGGATGCCTTAGCCCTCCAGTTGGGAGGAAGTTTCTATCTGCCCTCCCTTTCCTCTCCTGTGTTCAAAGTGCTAGTCAAATCAGATCCCAATCATGCAAAGTCATTCAGTAGCTCCAGATTGGGCCAGACAGCCCTGGTATCCATTCCTGCTGTCCATAGCAGTCCATCCTCCCTGTCCTTCCAGGAATCACAATCTGTTAACCTGTGCCCAGGAAGGGTCTGGTACAGAATCTCAAATCTCTCAATCTCAAGGCTTGGTTCTTGAAGAGTTAGAGTTTGCTGATTTACACCCTTCCCAAGGTGTAATGGATATATTGAAGGCCGCAAGGAAGCCTTCCACCAGGGCTACTTACAATTTCACAGTTGATCTGCACTGTATCCCAGCCAGTCATTACATATCATTCTTTAAGAATGTCCACCAGACATAGCACCAGTACTACAGATGCAGTAGCACCAGCGCTTTGTACAGTAGCCCACATGACCTCCCTTCACTCCAGGAGGGGAGATACCAGAGTAATACATCTCAGCATTTTGTGCATTTACCGCCTTATGACTTACTACACTATGCTGAATGGTTCATCTGAACCTACATAAGCTCCAGATCCTAAATGATTTTGCAGCTTACCTTCTCAACTCCCTACTAGTATGATTGCCTTCTGTCTATCCTATGCATTCTTGAATTTGCCTATTGTTTTTGCCACTACAACCTCTGTATGGAGTTGTTACATACATCCACTGCCTTTTCTGTAAAAAATACTTCCTCATGTTACCCTAGGTCCCCCCAGCCTCATCTTGTGATGCCTTCTTCTTCACTTATCTTTTTCTGAACAATACTTCCCTCTTGAACCCTATTTAACCCATTAAGTATTGAATATCTATCATATCCCCCTCCTTCTTTCCTCAAGGGTATACATATTGAGGTCTTTCAGTCTTTCCTCATATGTTTTCTGGTGCATTCCTTTCTACATTTCATTGTCCTTCTCTGCCTCTTCCATTCTGTCTATGTCCTTCTGAGATGTGGTCTCAAGAACTGAACACAGTATTCAGATGTGGCCTTACCAATTGTCTGTGCAGTGGCATCACCCACATCTTGCTTTCTACGGGATGCCTCTCCTATGCCCCAGCATCCCTCAGACCTTTCCACAGCCTTCTCACATTGTAGCTACTTTCAAGGTCATCCACGATAATCACCCCAGGTCTCTTTCCAGTTTTGTTGTTGTTAGTATCTCCCACCATCCTATATTCCTCTCCAGAGTTCCTGTACCCCAAGTGCATGACTTTTGCACTTTTAATGAATTTAAGCTACGCCCTCTTGACCACTTCTCAACTTATCAGGTCTTCTCATTTCTTTCCACCCCATCTGGAGTGTCCACCCTATTGTAGATCTTGGATTGTCATCTGCAAAGAGGCCTATCTTCCCTTACCACCCTTCCACAATGTTGATAATGAACACATTGAAGCAGGCTGCCCCCAGTACTGAGCCTTGTGGCACCCCACTGGCCACATTCCTGTCCCAGGATTGAACTTCGTTAACAACCACCCTATGTTATGCTGCTCAACTAATTTCTGACCCAGTTCACTACCTTGGGACCAACTCCCAGACTGCCCAACTTGTTTACTAGTCTCCTGTGTGGGATGATGTCAAATGCTTTACACCACAACCTAGGCAGGTTACATGGGTAAAGAAATCTATCAGATTTGCCACAGCAAGATCTACTAGCTGTGAATCTATATTGCCTTGGGTCTTGCATCCTGCTTGCCCTCCAAGATATACAACATCCTTCTTTGCATCTACTTCATATGTTCCCACCACTGAGATGAGACAGCTGGTCTACAATTTCAGTTTCCACCTTACTCCCACTTGTTTGTAGTAGCTCACATTTACCCTCCTCCAGTCCTTTGGAACCACTCTCTCTCCTCCATTGGTTTGTTGAATAAGACTGCTAATGGTGCCCCAGTACCTCTTGGAGTTATTTCAGTATTCTGCGATGCATCCCATCTGGACCCATTGCCTTGTCCACTTTTAGTTTCGGGACTTTCTTTAGGACTTTCTTCTTTGTGAGTGGACTGGTGTCCTCCTCGCCTCCATGTGTGTTTCTACCATAAAATTTTGGTCCCTCCCCTTCCCCTTCCCCTTCTCTTGTAAATACTAATAGTCAATTGTGTGAGTCTGCATGCTTCACCCCTTTATCACCCACCCTCCTTCTTTCTACATCCTAACACTCTGGAACAGTTACACTTTAAGTGTCCTTAACTACACTGAAACTACTGTATAAATACAATGTAACTACTATTTAACTTCTGTGTAGTTACATATAACCTAATGAAGTAGTCAACTAGTTTCACATTTGCAGTTTAGTGTAATTACACAATTGCATGAACTGAGTGAATTACCACAATTACTGTTGCAACAGCTGTTACATAGTAGTTACACTTCAGCCTAAATAAATGTTTTGTTGCACTTTACATGCAGCTGTTACATGTAGTTACACTTCAATATAAATCAATTTGTACCAAAAGGAGACAGTTGTGGTTGCATGTGCAATCACCACATCATGCAATTTAGTATAACTACACACCAGGAAGGGTCACTACCTGTGTATCCTTCCCACCCACCACCACTCCAAACAGCAGATCAGTGGTAAAGCACATGGTATGTAGCCATATGCCCCACCCCAGCCACTCACCTGGACTGTAGACAGGCCAGAGTCTGGATACAGAAGAGGTGTGGGCCAATGCCACAGAAGCATGCACATTTATAGTAACTACAGCATTGTTACAAGCCAATAAGTACTTATGTAATATTATTATTATTATGCACACAACCAATGTGGTTGTATAGCAGTTAGGAATATTAGATTGCATGTTTATTGAGCAGTAACTGCATGAGGACTGATTTCTGAAGGAAAGCATACATCAGAACTACAAGCATTAACATTCAGTGTAAGTGCATAGTAGTACACCCTTCTTATCATCTTTATTTTAAGCATCAGGTTCTCGCACTTACTTTGCAAATGCATGTTAGTTAGTCATTAACTGTGGAAACAATGCCACAGAAGCAGCACATTCCTTAGTAACTACAGCACTGTTACACCCTTCTTCTTACACTTAATTTTAAGTGTCTGTTTCTGCATACTTACTTTGTAAGTACATGTTAGTTAGTTATTAACAGTGGAAACAATGCCACAGAAGCAGCATGTTCCATAGTAACTACAGCACAGTTACACTCTTCTTCTTACACTTTATTTTAAATGTCAGTTTCTGCATACTTAACTGCAAATACATGTTAGTTAGTCATTAACTTTGGAAACAATGCCACAGAAGCAGCACATTCCATAGTAAGTACAGCACTGTTACACCTTCTTCTTACACTTTATTTTAAGTGTCAGTTTCTGCGTAATTACTTTGTAAGTACACGTTAGTAAGGCATTAACTGTGGAAACAATGCCACAGAAGCAGCACATTCCTTAGCAACTACAGCACTGTTAAAAGTCAATAAGTAATTATGTAAATTTGTTTAAATGAAAATTAATGATTTTTTAATTGCATAGCAATTTACAATATAAGATTGAATGTTTATTTTTAGTTCTTTTTTTTTTTTGGTCACACAGTCACACAGTATAAAAGTGGTGGCTCTGGGATTCAAACCCAGTTCTCCAGGTTTGAGGGCAGTGCTTTTAACCATTACGCAATACTGCAGTAGCTTCATGAGGGAGAGATTTCTGAGAGGATAATTTTAAAGGAAACACTGGAAAAGGCACAGCTTTTAGACAACACTACAGAAATGACTGATTAGTGCTTTCAGACAGTAAAATTTATTTTAAATTACCTCTAATTGCTTTTTAGTATTTAAACAGTGGCCTTCAACTTTTACTTTCTATTGCTAGCAGCCACCATTTCATGAGCAGCAGAGGCTTCCTGGGCTCACTTTGTGCTACTATATCCTGCCAACCAATAGCAGAGGTCAAACAGACATGATTAGCATAAAGTGAGCTCCAGGAACTACTACTGCTCATGAGATGGTTGCAGCCAACAAGAGAAAGTGGAAGTTCTGGTAACTGTTTAAATCATTAAAACAAAGTTGATACTGGCTGAAAGCACTAACTGAGAAGTTCTGTAGCATCCAGGGAAAGCTGTGTATTTTCCAGTGTTTTCCTTTGTCACTAACTACACTGTAACTACCGTTTAACTACACTGTAACTGCACTACTGTAGTTGTTAACTAGTTTCACAACGCATGTTGTGTACTTACATAACTTTAAATGTGCTGCTTCTGTAAGATTGACCCACACCTCTACTGCACCCACACCCCTGTCCTGCTGCTGCCCAGGTGAGCGGCTGGGGGTGGGGCATGGGCTACCTTTCAATGACAGTCCTAATTCTTCTGTACCAAAGACTAAACTGTCCCATTCTACAATGCTGAACAGTCATTATAAGTATAAATGTGCATCATGTATATTGCACCCACACATTAGTTGCTACTCTAGTTGTGTTTCAGCTGTATTCTTGCACTTAATTTTACCTAGCTATACTCAGTATATTCTAAGTATTCTATTTCCTGCACCTTTCTCTGTTAATGGAAGTGTATTGCCTGTATTACCTATGTACCATCTTTATGGCCCAGGTCATGCCTGAAAATGGTTCACTGAATCAGTGCACCTACCTGGTAAACAAACAAACAAAAAGACAAACAAACAATAAATAAATATTACTGATCTGCTGTGTGGAGTTATGGTGGGTGATGCCAGATACACATGCTGGGATGCCTCCTTAGCCATTACATGCCCTTCCCACTAGCTGAATGAGGTGGCAGCCATGGCACCATCATTCACACCAAGCTACCACAGCCCCTGACTATACCATGAAAGTTGGGGCATTGTGGTAAAGACATGCATGTAATGACTAAGGAAGAGTCCCTGCATGTGTATCTGGCACCACCCACCATTACTCCACAGCAGAGATTTGTTTACTGGGAAGGCTGTAAGAGAGGTGGAGTGGTGGACCCACTTACAGGGAGTTACCACCAATCTGTGTGATTCACGCTCAACATGGGCAGTGAGGTGGTTGGTACAGGCATCAGGGTGGTTGACTTCAGAAAGGCTGACTTCAGTAGGATGGGTGAAATCATAGGAGAGTACCTGGCAGAAATTCAGTCTCACTGGGATGCAAACCAGAAATGGGGAAAAAAACTACATTGGGGCTTGTGGAGGCTTTTGGGACCTGTACCAAACTGCAGAGCAAGAAGGAAGATCAAAAGTCAAGCTGGATGAGTAGGAAGTTTTAAATAAGGTGAGGGGCAAAAAAAAAGCAGCATTCCATACATACAAGAATTCCAGGAGGGAAGATTGGGATGAGTACAAGAGTAAATCCAGAAAAAGTAACCAAGGGTGATTAGAGCAGCCAAGGCCTCCAGGGAACAGAGAGGCTAGCTCAGGGAATCAAAGACTGGAAAAGGACTTCTTCTTAGGGATTGAAGGAACTGCAAGGATCAGACAGTGTGGATCAAGAAGGGCAGGGTGGGCAGAGAAAGGAGCAGAACAGGCAGAAGCACTAAATGAGTACTTCTGTTCCATATTCATGAGGAGAATGGCAGGCAGCTTCTGCAGGGTGGGGAGGGTGGGCAGGGGAGGGATGAGAGATGGGGTAATCACTGAGGGCAGATATTAGAGGTCTGAGGGCTCTGAGGTGGATAAGGCACCAGGACCAGACAGCATACATCCCAGGTGCTGAGGGAACTGGCAGAGGTACTGGCAGGGCTACTGGCAGACTTATTCAATTCCTCCCTGGACACAAGGTGTATGCCACAGGACTGAATGATGGCCAATGTGGTGCCCCTGCATAAAAGTGACCCTAAGGAAGAACCAGGCAATTACAGACCTGTAAGCATGACATCCGTCGTGGGGAAGCTGATGGAGACAATCCTGAAGGAGAGGCTGGTGTCATTTCTGGAGGATAATGGACTCCAGGACAGCCATAAGCGTGGGTTTGTCTCAGGAAGCTCCTGTCAGACTAAAATGGTTAAGTACTATGACTGGTACTGAGGGTACTGAACAACAGTCATGTGGTGGATGTCATATTTTTGGATTTCAGCAAGGCCTTTGATTCAGTGCCATATGGGAGGTTGGGGGGGAATTGAGGTATGTGGGGGGTTGGGACTAAGGTGGTTAACTGGATCAAAAATTGGCTTCAGGAAGACAGCAGAGGGTAGTGGCTGTGGGGAGCTCTCATCTCCAAGGGCAGTTACAAGCAGCATGCCGCATAATCAGTACTGGGGCCAGTGTTGTTTGGGATATTCATGGCGGACATTTTGCATGGCATCAGGAATAAGATCAGCCTCTTCGCTGATGATACCAAGTTGGGGGTGGTGGTGAGTGACATAGAGGGATGGCATGAACTGTAGAATGATCTGATTAAACTGGAAGAGTGGTCAGAATAGTGGCAGCTGGGGTTAAATACTAAAAAGTGCAAGGTGATGCACTTTGGAGTGAAGAGCCCAGGGAGGAGCTATCATCTGGGTTGAGTACAGCTAGGTACCACCGAGGAGGAAAAGAATCTAGGGGTGACTGTAAATGAGAAAATTAATAACTCAGGGCAGTGCAGGAATGCAGCAGCAGAGGCCAACAGGATGCTGGGGTGTATTGGGAGAAGAATCTCCTCCAGGAACAAGGAGGTGATCCTGCCACTTTACAGGTCACTGGTCAGACCACACCTGGAGTACTGCATGCAGTACTGATGCCCATATCTTTATTTATTTATTAGATCATCAGTTTACAGACCTTTGAGTCAAAGACTCATGTACAAAAGCACCTCGTCAAGAGAGCAATACATCACAGCAAACAAAACAGTACAGTACATAACACTTAGATTAAAAAAGCAACCAGTGTTACAGAAATTAACAAATTAACATACTAACATACTAATTGTCAGCAGATTAGGCCTTATGGTCTATCAAGTCTGCTCAAACCTCAGATCCCTAGTTGGGTGCCAAGGCCCTCCCCCCCTTGTGTTCAGTGGTGGTACAAGCTTGGTAATAGGTAGATCACAGTAGTCATAATATAGGAACACGAGTACCAGGACAGGTAGCAACAGAGATATTTTATTACATTAGTCAGCAGATGTTGCCTGAGACCCAGGCATACACAGCAAAAGTAAACAGAACAAACCCAGCCAAGGGTGATGGTAAAGGGCAGGTGGGGATTATGTGCAGTTGCAGCAGCGAGTGCTTATCAGATGGTTTCTGAGAGAGACCTTGAAAGGACCAGGCTTAAGTGGGTCAGCTATGTTGACTGGGAGGGAATTGAACTAGGAGGGAGCCTGACTGCAAAAGGATCTCTGGACCATAGAGGTCCTTACCCTGGGACAATAAGGGAGGTTTTGACAGTGCTATGGGTGGAGACTGAGGGGGAGGCATGGTGCAGGGAAGTGACAACCCCACGAGGGAGGAGAACCCTAGCAGGGTCTTTTTTACAAGAAGGCAGGTTTGGAAGCGGAGTCTTTCTTCAAGATTGAGCAAGTTGGTGGAGGAGTACAGCAGGCACATATGGGTGTGCCTAGAGGCTCCCAGCATTAGCCTGCAGGTCTTCTTTATAGAGAGCTGAAGTCTTGCAAGTGCAGTGTTGTTGGCTGCAGCATGGATGGACAGCCCATAGTCGATAAGCGGCAGGACAGAGGAGGTGATTGCCAGTCTAAGGGCCTCTTGTGGTAGACAGTCCCTATGGTGGTATAACAGTCCAGTCCTAGCATTGGTGGCAGCAGAAAGGGGAATCAATATGGGAATGGAAGGAGAGTGCCGAATCAAAGCTAATGCCCAGATACTGATGGAGAAACCTGCTCAATGGAGTTTAGTGTGCTAGGCAGCATCACAAGAGGCACCACTGGCTGCTTTGGCAATGTGAAAAAAGCATAGCTTTGGTCTTTTTAGGTTCAGGACAGCCTTTATGATGATGTGAACCAATGCTCAGCTCTATCAAAAGCTTGGAGGGTGGCCTGGAGTGTGTTGGGGTTGGGCTCAGAGGCGAAGAGCACAGCGTCATCTGCATAGAGGAGTATCTTACTTGGGCAGGCCGAGGGGAGAGAGGTGAGGTAGAGACTGAAGAGGAGAGGGCCTAAAATGGAGCCCTAGGGAACCCCAGAGTGGACAGGTCATGTGTCAGATGGGGTGTTATTGATTTTTACACACTGAGTTCTGGCAGAGAGGTAGCTGGTGAACCATGGAAGGGGGCCAGGGGAGAAACCAAGACATCTGAGGGAGTCAAGCAGGAGAGAATGGCAAATCATGTCAAAGGCCTTGGAGAGGTCAATGAACACAGCACCGGCAGGACTTCTGGCATCAAGAGCAAAGTGCAAGGAGTTGGAGAATTCAAGTAGCACGGTTGTGGTGCTGTGACCTGCATGAAAGCCATGTTGTTCAGGGCACAGAATATTGTGCATGGCCAGGTGTTCGGGAAACTGCTTGGCAACTACTTTTTCAAGGGCCTTAGAGAGTGGGGGGAGGATGGAAATAGGTTAATAGTTACCCGGGGTCGCTCGATCGCCGCTCTTTAGGATGGGAGTGATGATGGTGGTTTTCCATATGCTGGGGAACTGCCCCAGGCACAGAGAGCGGTTGAGCAGCTCAGTAAGTGGAACCAGGATAGCATCCAACATCAGATGAAGTAGCCTAGTGTCCAGTAGGTCGGTGCTGGGGTTGTTACTACTAAGAGCTTTTTGCAGAATGGGTCTAGCCTCCAGCGGGGAGATGGTATGTAGATAGAAAGGAGGTCTCTGGAGAGTGGGCAGGGGTGCTACTGGGTTGTAGTCAAAGAAGTTACTGGGCAGGACTGAACTCAGGTCGAAGAAAGTGTGGTTTAGGCAGTCTGCAATGCTAAGGGGGTCAGAGCAGACAGTTCCATTAAGGAGAGTTGAAGGGGGATGGGAGTGTGATTTCCCATTCAGCTCTTTTACATTATCCCAAAAGTTCCTAGCCGACCCCCAGAAGGAGACAAGAGCGGATTGGTAGTACTGGCCTTTGGCCTGTCGAATGGCCCAAGAACACTTGTTGCGCTCGGTGCTGTATGCTTGCCTATCAGCTGGCTTGCCAGATTCCATGGCAATGTGCCATAGGTTGTCTTTCATTTTAAGTTTGTGAAGGAGGGAGGGGGTAACCCAGGGCGTGCTTTGCTTTTTGGTGTGATTTATAGTGAAGGGGGCATAGAGGTCACAGGCAGTGTTAAAAGTATGAGTGAAAAAATCCAATGCCTCATATATGGATGGTGCAAGCCTGATTAGGGACCAATCCAGTTGTGAGAGGTACAGTTTAAGGCCGATGCATGCCACCTGGGAGTAGGCGACGTCGCTGGGTGGTTTGTGGTGCAGGTTTTCTGTTGGAAGCGGACCAAGAGAATACGACCAGGGAGTGGTCACTAAGTGAGTTGAGAAGTATACTGATATCGAGCACCCTTTGGGGGCGGTTGATAATGGTGATGTCCAGGAGGGTGCTGGTGCCAGTAGAGGAGTTGAATCTAGTTGGGGTGGTGACAAGCTGAGACATGTCAAGGGTGGCAAAGATATCTCTGGTTTTGGAGGCCATGGCAGAGAGCCAGTTGATATTCAGGTCACCAACAATTATCTGAGCCATTTTGGGTGGTAGGCCAGAGAGGTAGTCAACAAGCACCTGAATGGTGAGGTCTTGCTTTCTGGGGGCAATATAGGAAACGATGAGAAAGAGTGGGCCCTCACTAGGGTTGGGGGGAGATTTTTAGTGCAAGGGCTTGTGCCCCATTATCAAGCTTTGGTGGTGGGAGTGCATGTCCAGGGAGGGAGTCATGCATGTGGACAGCACAACCACCTCCACGCTTACCCACCTGATCATCCTTGAAAAGGGTGTAACCAGGGAAGGAGACAAAGGAGTCAGGGGTGGATTTGGATAAACAGGTTTCGACGAGTGCAACAATGTCTGGTTGGTGCTGAGTAACCCAACACTGGAATGCAGCAGCCTTCTTAAGGAGGCTACAAATATTCATGGAAGCTATGCGGAGTCCTTGAGCCTGGGCAGGCTTGTTCATAAGGTCAGGCACGGGGCCAGGGTTTGGATGAATGTTGCCTGATAGAAGCAACAGGAGGGCGATTAGGCACACCAAAGCATGGTAATGATTGGGGCATCTCCCCTTGCAATCAGACAAGGGGCTGGGCACTGGGGTGCAAGGGGTGGGTAGAGTATGAAGGGTGGGAAAGGTATAGAGAGAAGAGACCAAGGTATAGTGGGAAGTAACAGGTAGCAGGGTGGAAGTGTGAGGGGTACAGAGGGGGAGGTGGTCGAGCATTGGGGGTCTGGTAGAGGTGTTGTAGACAAGAGGGGGTACCATGAGTAGAAGGTGATGGTCCTAAGTGAGATGGGACTGTGTAAGAAGTAGGAGGAGGACCATGGTCAGTGTCAATGCACTCGATCATGGATGCATTGAGACGATAAGTTAAATTTGAGCACAAGAGAGTATCACCCCTTTAAGAAGTTACAGGAAGGAGAGCCCCTTTAAGGAGTTGCTGCGATTGACTAGTGTGAGGCCTCAGGGGCGGAGATCACTAGAGAAGTGTATTTAATAAGGGGGGGGCCAAAAAACTGTCCAGAGAGCAGTACAGCAAGACAGTGGCCGAGCTGTGTTTTGAAAAAGGTGCCTTGGGTGCTTACTTTCTCAATGGGGGTCTGCAGCATCCAATCGGGAAGTGGCCACTGTCCCCAGGGGCCAGTCCAATTATGAGGATTAAGCCTGACAGCTCCGAGCTAGGAGCTGACCAATCGTACCTGCTTTCCTTGGTCGAGGGTGGCGGGCTGGATGCAGAGGTCTGGTCACTGGCAAGTAGCAGTGCCAGGGCCATTCGGCTGACATGGAGAGCCTGGTTTGGGCTTGTGGCTAAAAAAAGAGCAGAAAAAAAAAGGCAGGCCTTTAGTCAAAAAGTCAAAGACAAAGCTCAAGTAAACTGGTGGGAGAGCCCTGGGCAATTTAGTGCTCAGGGCAGAAGTAGATGCAAATAGTGGGAGAGAAACGGTTCCTGCAGAAGGGTCTGGTCAAAGGTGACAGGTGGGAATTCAGCAAAACAAAAGACTGGTTCAGGAGGTTGATGGGGGCCCCTTGAATGAGACCAGGGAAAGCTGGAAAGGAGGCGTGTGGTGGAGAGGACTCAGGGTAGTCTGGAATGGGTAGAGAAGATGACCAAATATGCCAGGCAATATTTACAGAATGTGCTGGTTCAGGGGGGTGTCAGGAGAGGCAACCAGGGGTCCAGTAGATGGCAAAGAAACAGTGTGGGGAACAGAGAGGAGAAGAAATGCAAAAGGGAAAAAGCAAGAGAAAGAGGGAAACAAAGAAGGCAGTCCAAGGAGGAATGAGAGGAACCGTGATGGGAAAAGAGTGTGGCAGAAAAACAGCAGGCAGTAGTCAGTTGTTCAAGCTGTTCTACAATATTGGGCAATTAGCTCAGCAGAAAAAATTCAGTAGTGCAAGCAGTAAGCTATATAGATGTCAGGCAGCCAGTTAACGTTTGCTACAACTCTGCTATACTCTGGAAGTTAATTCCTATATATACAGTGAGATAGTTTAAAGGTAAAATGTTCAAGAAGTAAAAATATTCAGTAGTACAAGCCAAAAGCTATATAGAAGTCAGGCCTAGCTAGTACAGCAGGCTAAACAGCAGAAAATTCCAAGAAGATAAAAAAAAAAACATTTCCACATGAGCAGTAAATTCAGCAGAAAAAAATATCAAAAGCAGGATGTCACACTACTGGAAGAGGTACAGCACAGAGCAACTAAGATGAAACAGGGACTGGGAGAAAGGTCATATGAAGAGAGGCTGCATGATTTGAATATGTACTCCTTGTAGGAGAGGAGAGATTGGGGGATATGATTGAGACCTTCCAGGGTCGGACTGGCCCACCTGGATACCTGGAAATTTCCAGGTGGGCTCCCCTCAGTTGGGTACCTGTTCACGCTCTGAACTCTGAAAACATTTTGTATTTATCATCTTTTTTCTGATTAAATGGAGTATCTGGGACACTATAGATAAATGTAAGATGTAATCACATAGCTAATGTATCATATTGAAGTTGAATACTGATATGAGTGTGTCACTGTGTGCCCTCCTGTATTAATTTTCCAGGTGGGCCCTTGTATCATCTTTCCAGGTGGGCCCTCTGCACCCCAGTCCACCCCTGAGACCTTCAAGTACTTAAAGGGGGTTAACAAGACGGGAACAAAAGGGATATTTAAGTTAAGCAGGGGAAGGGACACAAGAGGTCATGGTCTTAGATTGGAGGTGGGTAGATAAATGACAGAAATGAGAAGACACTTTTTCAGAGAGGGCTTTTGATGGACTGGAACTCTCTGCCAGAGGAGCAGATATCCTCAAGTCAGTAGGGGTGGGGTTCAAAGGGATGGGCCAGGGTGAGATGGGAGGTTATTCTGAGGGGGAGGGGGAGGGGCAGCTGTAAGGTAGGTGTGCTAGCTGCACATTCAAGCAGATTTGATAGACCATCTGGCTTGTTTCTGCTGGCAAATTTCCTATATTCATATGTTCCTAGGTGCACTGATTCAATGAATTGTTTTCGGGCACTACCCTGGCCATAAAGATGGTACACAGGTAATACAGACAATACGCTTACAGTAACAAAGAAAGGTACAGGAAATAGAATGCATTGAATATATTAAGTACAGCTAGGTACAACTAAGTGCAAGAATACAGTTGAAATACAATAGAGCAGCAGCTGAAGTGTGGGTACAATATACATAATGCACAAGTTTTATGACTGTTCAGCATTGTACAACAGGACAGTTTATTCATAGGTAAAAAAGAGCCCCTCCTGTTACCATTGTCCCAAGAGGAAGATCCCACAGGGTTCAGAGAGCAATCCTGTCCAGGACAAGTCCTACACCCCCTAAAGAAAGTGGGAGGGAGGAAGAAAAATTATATAAGGAGGGAGAAAGAGTCCCGTGGTCCCTCTCCTCTCCTCTCAACCCCATCTGTGGGAGATCCCCCCACAGGACCAGACCACGTCCATGAGGAACCCCTCTGGCTGAGAAGGGAAGGACCTACAGGGAGCCACTAAGGCCAGGGCAAGAAGGCCTACCTGTCCTCCCAGAGGGTGGGCCCTCTGTTGCTTAGGAAGGTAACAGAGGACCCAGAAGTACCAGTAGGACCCAGCCCACAACTGGTCTCAAGGAGGGGGAGGGCAAGCAGGGAGGGAGCATTGCTCAGGACTGAGGCCCAGAAAGGAAGGTGCCAGTAACGAATGGTGAAGATATACAAGAAGATCAAGAATTATGATAGCTACATAATTTTCATATCTTTCCTTTGTTAATCTTCACCATTCATCACTGTCTGGGTGAGTACCGAGCCCCCAAGAGGGCCCAGCACTTCCCTGAGGGATGTGAGTCTCTCATTATCCTGTAGGGGAGGACCAAGAAAGGAGGTGACCCATTACAGCCAGTTAGGTCTACGACTGGTCAGGGCGAGGTGGGGTCTCCCATTGCCTGGGAGATGGAAGTCACTCTTGTAGTTCCCACCTTGCCATGTGTGAGAAAAGGTGGATTCTCTGGAGAGCAGAGGCAGCACCCTACACCATGCCAAGGGTGACAACCTTGATAGATGAAGTCATGCTGTCTGCCTAATGCAGATCACTGTCACTGCTAGCCTTGAAGCTACCTCATTGGCATCATAAAACACCCTTGCCTGGTGCCTTGTGAGCTCTAGACCCTGTGCAGAGTGTCATGGCCTGTCTGGTTGCCTTCATATCAGGCAGCACTGTCAGTGCCTGACCTAGTATTCACCACAGATGCCTATTGTAGGCAGTGTAGTGTGCTTGATGAGTGGCAAAGCCAAGCATGATACTGGTCGAAGAGAACACTCTCCATCTCCAGCAGTCAAACTACCGCAGAGTCCACATCTGAGGGCTGGTTGTACACCAGGTGTTTATGCCCAGAAGGGGTATCCAGTACCTTCACTCTCAAAATGGGATGAGGCAAGGTCCCTGGAGACCCCTGGTGTGACTTTTCTGTTCAAATTCAGGCTCAACTCCATCTCGATCATTTGGACTGTGAGTGTGGTGTTCTTAGGGACAAGCGGCAGGACTGCCAGCCCGCTTCCTTCCAGAGGCCTCCACGATTGGCTGTAGGCTGTTTTCCATCACAACAACCAGCTACTGATAACAGTGAGTACCGTCCAAATGATATAGCTCAAACTGTGTGATTCCATCAAAAAGCCAGCTGAATCTGTGTATAGCAGTGTAATCTCTTTGCAAAGAAGGACTGTGTTAAGTTTTACCAGCTAAAGCAAGAATTCTAAGCAACAGACTGTGAGCATAATTATAGGTTCAGCGTCAGTATAATTTTCAAAGCCAAGTGAGAGACTGTTAGTTGTATGAAAGATGCAGCAAAAATACAGGCAATCCTGTGCTTGAAATACTGAGACTTTAAGGGACTGTAAGCTAGAACAATGTCTTCAGCAAGTAAAAAGTCTGTGGTAAATCATATAAATGTACTAGGAAGAACAGTGCAAGTTTGTGCAGTTTGAGCAAGTTATCAGTAGTGTGTGTAAATCGGATGCGCAGTGGCTTGACCCATTTGCAGAATGTTGATGTGCAGGAGTGCTGCTGCCACCATGATAAGGTGGGGCAGGCATGTAAACACAGCAGCAAAGGAGCCATTTTGTAAAAAGTTTTTCGATTCAAGTTGGGACTGGTAATAACAGTGAGTGTTTGTTTTCTCTGCAGTCATGGCTTCAGGACCAGCCCATTACCCTGATCATGCCCGGGCTATGATCGTAGGAGAAGTTAAAAAGTTGAGAATTACTACTATGGAGGATGACTGCCTCATCATGTGGCGATTCCTGGATATCCAGTACGAGTATGTGTGGTGTGCTAAAAAGCTGGAAGGGACGTCTTCATGGTACCTCGCTGTTCTGGGTGTCTAGACAACTATGGTTTGTGTAAAACAGCCAAGATTCATTTGGCTCCCACATGGACAAAGTTACAAAAACCTACAATTGGCAGCACACAGCACCAGGAAGGACCTGAGGAGGGAAGTTCAGTAAGATGTGGCATAAAGCTAGAGGGTACAGATCAACAGACAGCACAGACAACTGATGTGTCCGAGTCTAAGACA
This sequence comes from Neoceratodus forsteri, assembly GCA_016271365.2. Lineage (NCBI taxonomy): Eukaryota > Metazoa > Chordata > Ceratodontiformes > Ceratodontidae > Neoceratodus > Neoceratodus forsteri. Next base: position 126,561,039 of record CM028134.1, read on the forward strand.
CTGAGAGACAGTGCAGAGGGAGCATCAGCAGACCTGTGGTTAGAGGGGCCTAGTCCAAGTCTCATAGGTGAAGATGAGACAGAAGAGGCCATTGAATGGGAGGCTTTGACCTCCATGCCCCGTGAGGAGTGGACCGTCTCAGGAGTGAAGATGACTGTTCACTCCTGGGCACAGAGTTTTAGTGACGATGATGAGGGGAAACACATTTGGCCAGACGAAGAAGGCGTGGGTTCACAGCCTCCAGTTCCTGGCTTAGAGGAACTCATGGAAGAGAGTGGTGATGCCACTGCCCTGGCTGTGCAAGAAGGAGCCAGGGATCCATTTTTTCTGTTGTTAAGTATGCGTAGCTGGCAGAACCAGGACTGGCCACTCCCCAAGCCAGGCCAGAGATTCAGGTTGACCAAAATGCAGTAAGGAGGAAAGACTGGTTCATAGGAAAGCAAATGAAATCTATGGAGAATCATTTCCTACCTTTCCTCGAAGGATATGGGAGGAGATAGAAAGATGCAGGAAATCCTGGATTATGGAAGAGGCCAAGACACATGTGCACCCTCGTGCCAGCCAATTTGTAAGAGACAGAATCTTGCAAGAAAAGTTACAACAATGGAAAGTGGGCAGGATATTGTTTATAGACACTGTTCGGATCATGGACAGCAAGGGACATGAATCCTTTCATGATGTGAATTATGAGCACCCACACGGGGTAATAATTCATGCATCTGACCCATTGTTCTATTTTCCACAATGCCAAGAACATCCTGTGAATGTGCCCATGCCGACCAAGTGGAGAGCAGAGCAGTGGTAGCCAATGCTGCCATTCCAGCCATTGCCATACCTATATTGTTCTGCCAGTCTGGATGTCCAGGATCCAGGTGCCCCACCTTCAACAGTTCAACAGTGTACTGGCTTTCCAGAATCCATCAACGTGGCCCACCAGATGACTTCAAATCCAGAGAGGACACCAGCCCAGCTGTATTCTGATTCATTGCCTGGGTATCAGATGACTTCAGACCAGCTCTTTTCCTTTTTGTTCCTGTTCCAAGGTTCCATCTCCAGAGATGACATCAACCCAGGTGTTCCCAGATGTGCCATCCTGTTCATGTTCCGGAAGATGTCCACCCAGCTGTATTGACAGAATGCTGCCAGGAAGAGTCTTCAACAGGGACACAGGTGTCGTATGCTTTCCATTCTTCAAAGGACTGGTAAGTCCAGACTTTTTCTATTTCTGACATTTGCAGTACACACCCTATATCAGCAGACTCCAAATGTGTGAACTGTCCTCAAAGACTCTCCTCTTCGGGACTTTGGCCTGCTAGAACTTTGCTTCACCGGGCTCCGGCCCAGGAGAGACTCTTTATTGGACTTGCTTCGGGCATTGTGAGTCACTAGTAAGGGACATTTAGGGCATTCCATTCCCAAAAATTGCAAATGTGTATTGTAAATATTTTATTTTTCTACTATTTATACTGTTACTGTTTTCTACTTTTCTAAAAAATCTTTTTGGGATTCTTCAGTGTTTAGATGGTAGGGGTTTAGATAGACTGTGTATGCAGATTAGGACGTGTGTTTTGTTTTTCTCTTTTCTTGCAGGTGTTCCTGGAGAAAACCAGAAGAGAAGACAAGAAGAGGAGAGGGACTCATCGAAGTTCCTCAGTAGTACTTTAGAGTGCAGTGTTTAAAGTACTGTTGTTGTTGTTGATTACTGTATGTCATTTTCCTTCCACAGGTATGGTTGTGGGGGAGTGTCGGAGTAATGCATAGTGTATGGTATTGGCTCCTGGTATATGGTTGCATGGTGTCCAGGGTTGCAGTGAGGTCCCCTGTTGTTTTGTTTTTGGGTTTTTGAGTTAGAGACAGACAGGTTTTCCCTAGAGGGCTTGGGGGGATAGACAGGCTATGGTTCTGAATGGCCATAGAGGCCGCAGTACTGATCTATTAGGGCTATGCTGTGGACAGTTCTTCCAGAGCCACTGGCTACCCATAGTCAGCGAGTAGAGTAGAGGCTGATGCATCAGCCGATGGCCTCTGGGCCCTTAGTGTTGCCTGCCTGTGCCTAGCACATGGTAGGAGGGGGCCTGATCACCCCTCTCCATAGGTAGCACATAGGGTAGGATGGCCTAGGCCGGGTAACTAATGACTGCAGACAGTCATTTTCCTGGCCCAGGGTGAGTGTAACCCTCCTGTTACTTGGGGTTACAAGAATCCCAGTTAGACCAAGTGGCAGGCAGGCAGGGAAGATAGCTTGTGAAACTCCAGTTAAAGGGATTTCACACTGTCTCACTCTATTCTCAGTCTCAGCTGAGACTGAGGGATGACATCATTTTAGAACTGTCGCAGCTGCATAAGCCACACTGGAATGTTGCAGCTAGGGAAGTTAGGATAGAATGTTGGAGAATCTGAAGGGAGTCAGTAGTAGTTCAGTAGTGGGCTCAGTAGAGTGAAGAGGTGTGCTGCAGCTGCAGGCCCTCAGAACCCTCAGCTCAGATAAACAGCTATATTTTTGTTGAGGTGTGTGTTCTCACCTGAAGAGGAACACAAGAAGAGCCAAGTGAAGTAGTAGAGACCGCTTTTAAAAGGTTCAGAGCCCCATCCCTGCGGGGATGGGGGGGAAGGATTCAGCCTGCTTCCAGGGGCAATCCCCTGGCCCAGCTAGAGGAAGAAGAAGCTGCCTGTGAGGATTTGTGCTGAGGCACCAGATGTTTTTGTGAGATTTCTTTGAAGAGAAAAAAAAACATGTGGGGCACCTGCAACCAAGGGGTGAGTTTGCTCTGCTAAAGGGACAATGTGTTTTCACCTGGGACAATGTGAATTCAAGTGACTGTTGCTGTGGGGTAAGGAAAACACAGCCAAGTACAGTTAAAAGTTGTGGGAATTGGACTGCTTAACTCTGTGGGGGTCTAGAGAAATGGACACAGCCATTCTTTAAGTATGTTTCAAGTTCAGCACATGTTGGGATGGAAGGAACCGTAGATTAAGTGTGACATACATTTAAGGAGCATCTACAAAGTAAAGTGTTTTCAGAGGTGAAGTGTTAAAGTTCAGCGGAATGGCCGGTTATGATTTATGGGAGCAAGAGGTGGGCGACCCCCCATCTGGCATGACCTGAGTCACCTCTACGGGTTTGCTTTGAGACACCTGTTTGCTTTCTCTCAGGTACTTGGCCAGTGCCTGAGCAAAGTACCCGGATGTGGGACTGATGATGAAGATTCCCAGATAGAGCCAGGAGAGCTCATGTGTGGTATGGGGAGCCACAAATAATTATCCATGATAAATGGAAGATAGTCCAAGGGCTGGCAAGGGAGCCAAGCCAGGGAAACCAGAGAAAAGTCAAGTTCGGGCCAAGTTCCCCGAGTGTTTCTAAACCCGAGGGTTTAAAAGTTTAGAAGATGAATGTCTGTTTCAAGAGAAATCTGCATTGCCAGGAGTGTAGCTCTGTGGGGGTCTGTCTATGCTTTATTGTTCCATTTTGTTGTGAACAAAAGTCACACTTTAGAATCCCAACTTCTGTCAAGGACATTTCAGTTATTGCTTCCTGTGTCTGGAGTTACTTGGAGGCCCCTGTGCAGAGTAGCCAAACCTAATCACCATGCCGAGTGACACCTTTCTCCCCAGGTTTCAACTTATTAAAAATGGAGGCACCGCGTCATAGGACCCAGGCCCCTCAACCTGTTCACTAGCCACAGAGGCAGGGGTAGTAGCCCTCTCAGTTTAGTGCCGACTGGGGGTTACATCAGTTTTTTTTTTTATTTGTGTGTGTGTGTGTAGACAGTGGCTTCATGTGGCCTTGGGATTTACTTTTATTATTTTAAGCCCTCGCCCCTTCCACACAGTGTGTTTTGTGCTCAGAGAACATTTAGCTGTAACAAGAGCTCATTTGTGTAGCTTGAAGATTTTGTAATGTTCATGAACTATAACCTGTTCGGTCTGGATGTTTTGGTGGGGTTACTGCAGCAAACAATTTCATCTGACCCACTGCTGAAGGGCTAAAGTGCAGTGATTTTCAGTGGTGCTGGCAGTTGATTATCAAGTGTGTTTGGTAATACATATGACAGCGCCACTCTGGAGTGAGAGGAGCTGCCTTCTCCATAATTAAGGAAAAAACAAATCTGACACGATTGCTGGTTTTGAAGCACCCTCTGTCCTCCATCTTCCTCTTGAGGCACAGTGTGTTCATTGACGCCAACTGATATAACGTTTCTTCCTGTGTGGCAGCAGCCTGTAAATGATGACTGTGGTGGGCATGGGCAGGGTGACCAGGAGTCTAGGACAGACATTGACAACCCAGTTTTGACCTAAGTACTGTCCAGAGTTTTCTGCCACCATTGTACATGCATCCTTGAGTTTATTGTTTCCACTGTGGTGTACTTCAAACAAAAAAAAAAATCTGAGATGGAGACAGTTTGCAACTTTTTAACTATGGCTGCTATATATGCCCATTAAATGTCCATCGATGGGTTTGAGGAGGACCTGGATATTCCACTGGTCTAGCACTAGTGGGTGCTCCCTTGGCCCCCTCTGTTTGAGTTAAGGATATGGGCATGATCCTTGACCATGGCCTGATGCTTGATGCACAAGTGTTGGCCATCATCAAAATCATTTTTTACCATCTGAGGAACATTGCTGGATCCACATCCCTGATACCAGCTGAGTACCTGAGCATCCTAGTGCATGCCTTTGTCATGTCCAGGCTGGACTACTGCAATGCTCTGTACCTGGGACTATCTGGAGACAATCTCTGCCACTTGCAGCTAGTGCAGAATGTGGTGGCAAGGCTACTAACTAGCATTTTGAGATCAGATCACATTATGCCTGTCCTCTGTGAACTGCACTGGTTGTCAGTAAGGTGGAGAATTGCCTTCAAGGGTGGATTACTGGCCTAAAAAGCCTGCACTTGGGGGGCCTGACCTACCTGCAAGACCTTTTGGTTCCTCATCACCCATCTAAGGCTCTCCATTCCTCCGAGGCTTGCCTCCTCATGGTTCCCAGGGTTAGATTGTGGCATTTTAGGGACTGTGCATTCTCAGATGCCATACCAATCCTGTGGAATTCTTTACCACGACAACTAAGAGAGGCACCCTCAGCAGAAACGTTCAAAAAATCAAGAGAAAATCTGAGCTACAAAAATATAAGAAAGAATTGTTTTCACTAACCAAAGAAAAAGCTGAGTTTACAATTATTAGGACTAAAGCCACATATATTGACCTGGGGGACACACCTAGTAAACTATTTGCTAATAAACTAAAACAACAGGGACAATTGAGATATACAGAATCCATTATTTCAAATGAGGCCAATGAAGTCTAAACCAATCCCAAAGATATAGTGTTGGAATTTCACAAATTGTACTCCCAACTATATGCTCTTATGTCTGATCAACTCTCGGAGTTAGAAATTCAAAATTACTTAAAGAAGTTTGATTGTCCAAAGTTATCAAAACCCCAAGTGAGGGACATCTCTAAACCTATTCAGAGGGGAAAAGTAGGAGAAGCTATTTATAATCTGACCTTAAATAAATCCCCAGGCTCGGATGGGCTCACAGTGAATTTCTATAAAACCTTTAAGTCCATATTAATTCCACTTTTACAAGATCTTTATAATGTTATTCTAGACAAGGGTTTGGTTGAAAAGTCTTTGTTTAGAAGCTCTCTTAATTTTTTTTCCCGAACATGAGAAGCCAAGAAACAGAGTGGAGAATTATAAGCCGATCTCTGTAATCAATTATGACTAAAAATATTGACCTCTATTTTAGCCCAGAGAGTTAAAAGCAAATGGAACCCATAAACATCCAGGGAACAGGTTGGCTTCATCTCTCACAGACAAGCTTCAGATCATATCAGGAAACTTTTTCATGTCTTCTTGTCCAGGGATTCCAGGGTCCCTTTGCACTGGTGTCCCTTGACACAAAGAATGTCTTTGATAGGGTCAATCACACATTTCTCTTTCAAACTCTATTTAAATTAATTTTTCTGAGAATTTTACTAACTGTCTGAGAATTATTTACCCATCCCCACAACAAAAATGCTGTGTTATGGTATCATTTCTGACACACACTCTTTGCACTGTGGTGCTGTCCCAATAAGGGGTCTAGACATTGTTGGATAGTGTACCAAAAAGGCCTTACTTTCTCGCAAAGCCAGAAAATATGAAACAAGGTACTTGTGTCTTTCTGGCATCTGGTGTATGAATCAGACACCAGCTTACCCATCTGATGCAGTTTAATCAGAGTATAATACATGTTATGAAGTATCTGGAATTGCATAAACCAATAGCAAAATCCCATTTAAGGTATCGATAAGGATCCTGCCATATATAGGACCAGTCACGGGGGTCCTTGCAAGGAGGGAAGTGCTAGATCCCCAAGAATAGAAAAAGTCAGTTTCTTTCACAGCATTGGTCTCCCACAGTCATGCATAGTAGAAGACAATGACATGAGAGGTAGGAGTGGCCAATATCAGTCCAAGCAATCTATCCCCATACACCAGGGACCAAACCCCTGGACCAAAGTGCTGGAGCAACATGTGCCTAATTTGAAAATATTTAAAGGCCAGAGACTGCAGCCAATCAAATTTCTGTCAGACCTTTGAAAAGGTAAGGAGTTTGCCAGCCTGTACCAACTGTGCCACTGACAATGTGTCCAAAAAAGGCCAGGCTTCCGGCTCAGCATCTGCCCTGCAATTTTTAAGTTGGGATTGCCAAGAATAGGTTGGGTGATGTCTTTATGGGGGGTCCAGACCTAACAGGAGACATAGCTGTTGATGAGCAAAAAGGGAGTGACTGATATGGGTGTCTCTAAGAGGCCTGGGAATCTGTTTAAGGGGAGTGTACAGGATCCACGAAGGGTGTTCGACAAAATATTCATTGAACGCCCCGACAGTCAGCTGCCTGTTTCTAGTGGCTGGATGTGCTTTTCTTGGGGTAGCCAAATACCTGTGACCTCATGTCAAATTTGATGCCCAAGAATGAAAGCCGCATACAGCACTGCCATTCCATCTTGTCATGTGCTAATGAGACACCTATCTCAGAGCACACCTCCTGGAGGCCTCCATCAACTGGGCACAATGCCTGGTGCTGGCCTGTCACATGAGCAATTGTCAATGAATTATTGTCCTTTGAATTTCATGCCCAACAGCTCTCTGTTGGCCCGGTGGACTGGTAACAGGTGAATTGCTGACTCTACGTTGACCTTCCCTAAGAGGCACTCTGGCCTGCCTGCTGGACCACCTTGACCACCTTGCCAAATGATGCATATGACACCGCAGTATGTGTTAGGTCAATGTAGTGGTTGATGTAGTTCCCTTCCATATATGAAAGATAATTTATCATCCAAAACTCATCCAGCACCTTCTTGGGAACTAAGCTGATTGTGGATACCTTGAATCTTGGGCTGGGGGTGTTGCAAAGGGGCCATTTTTCCTCCCCACTTCTAATGCTTTCTGTAGTTTTTTCACATAACCTCCAGTCGCTCCCTTGCACATTTCAGGTTGTCTGCTTTATAGGCCCTCCTTGGCCCTTCGTATGAGATGTGAATCCCCAACCTAAACCCTTCTGCCAGGGAGCAAGCGGCTGTCCTATTTGGGTAGCTGGCCAGCCACCCCTCCATATTTTCCACCTCCTCCAGCCTTGGGCTTTCCTCTCTGAAAGGGGTGAGAATTACCTGTCCCTGTCCCTTTTCCTGACCCTGTCCCTGTTCCTTTGTTGCACTGCTGAAAGTGGTGCGGCTTTCCATAAGCCATGCACTCATGTTTGTATCTGCATCATTCTTGGATATAACTAAAGCAATGCCCACTCCCCCCTTCCTGCTGCTACCCTTCTTAGGTGAGGGGGCGGTGAAGAGGAAAACTGCTATCCATATGCTGACCCTCCCCCCATGTCTACCATCCACAATAATGGTAGGTCCAGCATGGCGCATGACCTGCCAGTATTGTTCTGTTTTCTGCTCCAGAATTCCTTATCTATTCTAACCACCCACCCTCCAGTTTACTAGCATGCATTGTCATAATCCGACTGAAGTACACCCATAACCCCTCTGCTTTGTCTGGAATGCATTGGTTCAACATTCCCACATATATTGTAAAGCCAGCTACCCAATTCTCCTACCTGCAATGAATAGCCACCTTGTGCTTCTGTTACACCCCATTATCACTCCTCTTCTCGTCTTTTTCCTTTTCCAGCTCCTTGGGCCAGTTGAGTATGGAAAAAACATCCATGTGCTCCCCATTCACAATTTGATCTCTCATCTTGTCTGGCAAGTGTGACCCCACTGGTTCACCTAGTGATGTAAAACTCACTGCCACTTTTTGCTCTGTGATCTGTGGTGGTGTCATTGTCATGGCCCCGCTATCTACACCTTGTGAACTGCCGGGAGCTTGGGCAGTCTGGACTTGCCCTTGCTCAGCTGAATAAAGCTATCAGGTGGTCAGACCTTTGTTCTACCCCTGACTGATTCAGGCTTCAGGCTGTTGTCTGTGGCACTGCCACCACCTGCCCAGGTGGCACCATTATCTGATCTAGGTTTATGGGCTCCACTGGAAACTGTGTACTCTGATCTGCCTGCATGTGTTGCTGGGGTTGCCACAGTCCTGCCAGCAACAGGTTCATCAGTGCCTGCACCATAGTTGGCTGTACTTGCTCCGTGTTCTCTGGGGAAGCACTAAGGGAGGTCAGCAGTGAAAATGCCGACCTCCCGTATAGCGATGGCACAATACCAACACAGGTATTGTGCCGTCAGAATGACGAGTGTTTTCTGTGGGGGGCTCTGCCTCCCACACCCCCATGCAGGGGGCTCTGCTCCCCACACTGCCTGGACATTAAGATTGTCAACTCCAGGGTGGAGTTGTTCCAGAGAGGGGGCAGAACACTGGGAGATGGCTACACTCAAAATCAGACCATTACAGCAACTGTCGCTGTAATGGTCTTTTTTCGAGTGTAGCTGTTGCGGTGTCCAGCAGAAGGAGGGCACTGTTCTCTGGCACCACTAAGCTCCCAGGCATCTGACCTGGAGATCCCATTGTTGGGTTCTCCAGGTGCACTGTGCCCAGTGTTACCCTGTCCCTTGATACCCCCCAGAGAGCTGACCCCTGGCCCTACTGGCACCATGTTTCTACCTCACTTCCGGGATTGCCTCTATTTTGCTCAAGGTGCACTTTTCCCACCTCTTATCAAAGTCTACAGTTCCTCTGCCAACATCTTATCTAGGTCAGGTATACCTGGAATTGGATCTAGGGAAGGAACACCTGGCTTACTTCTCCTATTGTGCACCTTCTTGGTCGGTGGTGGAAGTGCTGGGTCCTTCTCCTGTATATCTGGACTTTCTGGTGCCTGTTCTGGTCCTATTGGATCTTCCCCTGGAAGTACAATCTCTGCAGGCTATGTGTGGATGTTCAGCTTGGGAAGCTCCTCCTTGGGTGACCTGGCTTGTCCAGCTATTCCCAAGAGTTGGGAGCCACTGGGTCACTTGGTTTTGGCTGGATTGTTGGATTTTGATTGCCCTGGTCCCTCCTTCTCCTTGCCTTGGTCCTGAAACAATGCATCCCACCATGCCTTACCTTTCCCTTGCATGAGAGCTGCCAATTGCTTCTTGACCTCCATGCTCATCTCGTAGCCTGTCGCACTCTGTACTGGAGACACAAAAGAAACACAGCCACCACCACACTTCCCTTGTTGTCGCTTAATCCTCTGCTGCCACCAAAACTAAGGATCAACTGAGTGTGCATGGCCTCATTAGTACCTTTTATTGCACATCCCATTCTGAAAGTCTAGCAGCTTACCCAGCCTTTGATTTCTTTTCTGTTTGTTTTTTCTTTGTTGTTTTTTTGTTAATGGGTGCCTGCTGGAGAGGAAATGCCCTAAGTTTACGCATCACTTGACTTGCTGTAGTGATATGACTCACACTAGTTCACCCATATGCAAGTCAAAGTTGTAAAACCACCCTAGGGCTGCCTGATGCCCAAACCATTCCCCCCTTTTATATTCCTCTTTTTTTCTTTAACCAGCTATCCAGGATAAGTGCACTTACTGAGATACAATTGGCCTCAGTGAGCCCTTTATTTGAGCTTTTTTTCATAGTCTGCAACTGAAAGATGAGCCACTGCAGGTGCTGGCCACTGGGAATGCCCTTGGAATATCAAAGGGCAATCACTGAAAAGGTGTTGAGTGTGGTGTCAATGGCAGGAGGTAATACTGAACAGATAAACAACAATCAGCTGCTTATCATGCCTATGAGAGAGTTCAGCCTACTGTAATGTGTAGCATTCTGTTTCTGTAAGACCTGACTTTGACTGATTCCCTTTACACCTCTACCTTAGGGGCCAAATGTATGAAAAGGGATATAGGACATCCTGCTGCACCTGTGGGTCATGACATCTCTGAAATAACCCTTCAATAAGCAATAATGCAGCCGTCTTACGGACTTATTTTTATCATTAAGCTTCAACATATGTATATAAATATTTATCCTCTTTCTATATCAAACACACTGATCATAAGTGGCTGACACAACTGGTGGGGGCACGCAGGTTTCCACAGAGAGTGTTTTCCAGTATTTGTCTGGAATGCTGGCTTTGCTAAAGTTGATAAAATATGCAGACGCCCTTTAGTTTAATTGGTTTTATTTACTAGTCACAGCATCACATTAACTGCAATGTAAATTAAATGACAGGCTGTTTGGCATACTACTATGATTATAAGGGCATGGCAGTATGCCTAGTATCTGACCACATTGTGTTGGCATGCAACCGCTGATCTCATGGTTCTTGCCTACTGCCACCCCTGCCCGCCGACCTTAAGACCTGCCTTGCCTAACCTAATGGCTCTGTACCCAGGGAATACTGCTTTAATAACAGCTTAACTCAACCGGAGGGCACTCAGGGAAGGCAGCCATAGCACTTTTCTTTGCCAAGTCAGAATCTGCCATGTGGTGCCCTCCCCATGGCATCTGGTCATGCTGGCATTCTACTCAGTTGGCCTTAATCCTGGGCAGCCTATGGAGGAAACAAATGGACCTGTGTTGATAACTCCAGACCCAGCAAAGGACTCCTCTCCTAGCAAATTAGACCCTGTCTGCTACTGTAAGAGTACTCAACCCCCAGAAGGCCATAAACTCAGTGACTGAACCGAGCAACCAGAAAAATAGGCCTGAATCTGGCTCACTGGCACTGGAGGCTGATATGCTTACTCCAACCTCAGGTAGGCCAGCTGGAGCAGGGCAGAAACATAACTTACCACCTGATTGCATGGCATAGAATATTGGCACAAAAACACCCAGGGTGAGGGAGGACAAACTATCACCATAGGTGGGTGATTGAGGATGGGGAAGGTTCCCACAACCTACCATCCTACTTGTGTTGTTTTTCTAATCACATTTAAAAAAAAGGTACCTTAACCCAATGCCCAGACCTCCGTCATGTGGCACCCCTCCCCCCAGCTAACCCAGCCCAGGCCATGCCAAGGGTGACTGCCAATTGTCAGAAAGGGGAACTCTCCATAACCAGCATTTCTTCTCACCAGCCTAGCTACTGTAGGCCCTGCTGCTCCAATACAACCGATTCCCAAAGCTTGCTTCTTAACCTCTAAACATCCTTACAGCTGTGGGATGGAACCCACAGTTATAGCGCTGTGGCTTGCTCAAAGCCCCCAGGGCCTAAGCCAGGTCTTACTTCAGCCTTGTGTGTTCCTGGGAAGCCTGGCTTCTTCTTGGCTTCTTCCACATCATCTTCCAACCTGAAGGTGAGGAGAATGGGAAATAATCCTTCTAGTGCAGCCCCTCTAATGGGCTATGCTCCTCCCTTCCTGTCTGCAACTCATCTTCCCCCCAGGAACACCTACCTCCTACCTCTCTGCCCTAGTGGATGGCTCCTACCTAGACTACCTGGCTATCCAGGTATGCTTTGGCCATGCCTCCAGGCAAAGTCCCATCTCCTGCAGTGCCTTGCAGGCTTCTTAATTAACAAGACTGTAATAAAGGGGAGGTGTTGGGGCTGTAGGTCACAGAGATTACCCTTGACCTCTACAACTAGTGTCTAGAGTGAAACCAGATTACTCCAGCCATTGCCCATTAGACACCACTTCTACTCAACTCACACAAGCCTTTGAATGTGTGAGTGAGTGAGAGAGTGAGAGGTGTTAAATAGCTTTTAATTATGATTCCAAAAGTATTTAGCTCAGCACTCCCCCTCCCTTGCAGTTTACTTGGGGTTTATCACATATCTCAGAAGTGTTTGTTCTAGCTGCTCTGCACTCCTCTATCTCTCCTCTCCCCCAGCCCTCAGTCAACACTTGCTTTGACCTAGTTGGGGTTCCTTATAATTATTTTGATAAGAGTTTTAAAATTCTCAAAATACAGCATGTAGTTTACAGACAAGTCACAAGATATGCTCCCCTCAGGTCCTGTGAATTAATGTGACATATTCAATTCAGAAACTTATGAATATTCACAATGACACTGTAGTAAGATTTTTTGAATGTTTTTGATTTAAACAATACATCATCTATTTGAGATCATGCATTAAATGAAGTGGATTTTAAGCTACCAAACAATGAGATCTTTAATGCCATTGACTGGAACTGGATTCATTTTCATTTTGAATTAATTCTTGCTTCTAAAACAGTTGTTAAAAAAAACAAACAATAAATGTACCCATACAATGGAAACAAACTCTGATTTACACTAGTTGCAGCTGTTACCATAAAACAGGGAATAAAATCATGTATTCCATTCACTGTGTACAGACTGCAGCATTTAACTGATTTTTTCTAAATATATTTTTATTTTCACTTACTGTAATTCAATTTAGTGAAATTATGCTCTGCTCCTGTATGGGCATAATTTAAAACTTATTACTTTTAATATAAAATATAAAACTCAGCAGGAATTAAAACCATTGCTATTAGACATGTAAAATAAAAATGATGCAGCTCTTCTAAGGGCTTTGACTCCCAAACAATTTTTTTTCTCTCTTGATTGGTTCAGTGGATACTATAACTATTTTATGTACAGCAGCACAGTTCATTTAATTTTATTTCATTTCATTTAATTTCTTTATCAGGAAAAGCTCATTTCTAAGGAGTGTCTGGTTAGGGCAGTACAGTACAGAAAATGAACACAACAGTGATTAGTATACAGATTGCAGAATAACATAAATTATAGCTCAAGGGAGTGCTCCCAACTAATTGGAGTACTCCTTGCCCCTGTATGTGAGACATTTTTTTTCTGTGAGGAGCATCTCATGAGCAGATGCCCTGGAAATGGGCATATTCTGAGAACAGTTTTAAAAAAATATATATTACTGATTTCTCTCGATCAGTAATATATTGACATGTCTCCCATTATCACTCATTGCTGTATTAGAGTGGTTTCACTTGCCTTCAGCTTGAGCCAGAACATCTCAGCTTCACTTCACTTCATTGTTCTTGCTCCAGCTGAAGACACGTGAAACCACTTTTATACATCAATGAGTGGCTAAGGGGGATGTAGTAACATTTATTTTAATGGTATACAGTCTGCCAGGTCATGGCAGCAAAAGCGGGTACAAAAATAGAGGCAAGAAAATATGTAATCTCAGACACAATATGAAGAGATAAAGGCAAAAGCATATAATCTCAGGCATATTGTAAAGAATAAGGCAGTACAGCAGTAGTAAACGGATAGTAATAGTGATACTAGGAGCAAGTGCAATTGTTAGAGCAATAGGGGTTGATCAGGGATTTAAAGATTCCCAAGCTCACAGCTGAGTTCAGTTTGAGGTTTCACTTGAAAGAGAAATAGATTTTGTATTTGTGTGCATGCTGTACTATTGTAAATGGTTATAAGTCATTTAGGGAGTAGAATTCTTGTTTTTATATACTATAGATGTGCTGTACTGTATGTTGCCCTGTACTGTAAAGCCCTACAGGGACAATAGATCCCAGGGCAGAGAGGGAAGTCTGGGCAGACTAGATGGACCTTTGGCCTTTTTCTGCCATCACTGTCTATGTTGCTATGTTTCTAGGCTTGCAAAATGATTGGCTTTTGTGTACTGATTAAAATTCACAGTTCCAATTCATGTTGTACATTTATACATGTGATAAATAGTGTGTACATCTGCACAACCTGAAAAATAAAATCAATTTGAGCTTTTATGAGCAGTATCTGTGTACCATCGTCCGCTGTATAGACATGTTGTGAAGTTATAATTTGCTGGTGTATTTCTGGCAAAGTCACCTACTGTGCCTCTGTGGAGCAATCCATGAATTTTTGCTATCAGCCTCAAAATTTGTCTGTGTGACTTTGCTGATGACTTTGCAGAATTTCTCTGTGAATGACATAATTTTGCCTGTGAACAGTGACATTCTGCCATTCATGGGTGGATTTTCCACATTTCATGGGTGAAATTCTGCTGTATATGGCAAAATTCCACACTTCGCACATCGATCCATGCTCTGCTAATTGTGCTAAATGTGTGGATTAATTTGTGGAGGGAATTTCACCAACTTTGCCTATCTCCACCGCTGTATCCCTCCTCACCACATACAGTTCTATACAGCATGTACAGTACAGTGACCTACAGTTTTATATTTATCTAGCTATGTTACATAGTGTATAGTATTTGGACAATCACCCTCACCACCCCACCTTTCTACCACAACTGTGATGCAATTAATGTAGCTAATAAATATTTTGTTGTTTTATTTATAGTTTTCTTTCCTGCACCCCTATTCAAGACCCAAAACCCACAATATCATCTTATGCAGCCCAAGTCCAACAATGTCACTAGGTTTGAGAAAGGACTGAGAAATTGAAGTTGTCTCATCCATACCTACCCCTCTCCCAACTCAGAGTATTGCTTGCAACAATGCCTTTACCTAGATTCTATATATTTGGTTACTCACACCATCCAGTCACCAGCACTTACAGATGTTGGTAGGCAGTTTTGTATCTTTAGTTATTTATTTTTTTGGTATTCAGAAAATAACCTTGAGCCAAGGCTCTTTTACAAAGGTTCCACATCATGTGAACAGAGTATAGACATTCAATCAAGAAGGTTACAGAGTTTTAACACATTTGAGACAATGAACAGCCTAACAATCAGGAAATGGTTACAGAGTTTCTTAGTCATTTAAAACACTATACAGCATATGGATATCAACTTCAGTTAATTACAAGTGCAGGTAAAGTGCAGAGGCACTAGAGGTTAGGTTAGGTTGGACAGAGGGTCAGTAAGGACAGAATTTTGATAGTGGAGGAGGGTGGCCTCTCTTAAAAGTACTCAAGGAGGGCAGGTCTTAGGCCAGGGAGGCATAGACCCATCCTAGTGTGTAGACAGGGTGGGGGGGTGTAAAGGAGCAGCCTCTTAGAGTGATTCAGAGGCATTGTCAAGGAACATGTGGGAGGGTGGCTTCTGTCTTGTGCTGAGAATAGTTGCTGTTAGCAGAGCCAGGCCTTGTCATCCAGAGTCTATCAGCTGTTGGAGAAGCAGGTGCATACAGAGCTGGAGGTCAGGTAGTGCTTAAGGTCTGATTTGAAGCCAGACAGGCTAGTGGAGTTCCAAATGGAATCTCCCCCCCCCCCACACACACACACACCTTCACCCACATCTACATCTACAGTACAGTGCAGTGCATATGGCAATCTAATCATAGAAATGGGTCTTGTTAAAGTACAGTATGTATCATAACCAGATATTTGTACCCACCTCCACCTCACCCACCACACATGCAAATTTATCGTGTTGTCTGGATTTACTATTAATTCTGATTCTGTATTTTGTCATTCCACATTATCTCACTCCCATCCTTGAACTCATATCACCCACCTCAACAATTGCAATGCTTTATTCACAACACTTTTTGCTGCCTCTCCATTTGTATTGTATTTAAAGCACAACAATCCCAGTCCATTTCCTTTTTGTCTGTGTTAACAAATTAGATATGCAGTCTCCTTATTTCCCTTTTCCACACAAAATTTCAGGCCATGATAGTAATGAATGTGGATGAACTTGTCTGCAATTTGCCCTCCCTACATCAATTTCTGCCAATGCATGTGTGTATGTTGCCATTATGCACTCTATTTGCCTTCCCCACTATCCAGTTACAGACGTTCAAAAGGTATAAAATAAACATTGTATGCAACATGTCTTGATCATCCTCTGAATTCAGGAAATTTAGCTGTGCATCCATTCTTATCCCTTCAAAAATACAGTTTTTATCATCAACCCAAACTTGTATAATTATTTGGTAACTCTGCTGACTTACTGTACACACACTCACATCTCCAACATAAAGTATTGTGTTATTTTGTAATCCTTGTATTCTTTGCTTTTAAATCTATCCTTTTTGTGTCCTGACCCACCCAGTGGGCAGGACCAGGGAGCAGGATCATGGCAGTGGGATGGAGCAGGAGGGATGTTTTATTAATATTTTGGAACTGGGTTTGGTTGGGTTAGGGCAGGATTGTAGCAGTGGGTAGGAGTGGGGCATTGCCTTTTTATTACACTACAGTGCAGACAGCTGGATTATGGCATCCCACAGTGCTCTGCATTATTTTACTGTTGCCAGGTTAGACATCTTGGGCCATTATGTGACTTTTACCACTCGGCCCATAGTATCTTGCTGTGGAAGAGGTTGTCAGACACAGAAAACAATTTTTCTATCAATTTAGCAGTGTGGGGGAAACATGGGTTGGGGGCAGGATCAATGAAAATAATCTGAATTACAATCCTTTGAGTTGTAGACTCTTTTGCAAAGGCTCCACATCAGGTAAAGTAAAAGAACAAAGCAAGGCTCAGTAAAAATATATTTACAGTAGTAGTATAATAATGCAGGTTAGACAATCTTGGCTTATGTTAACTTAGTAGGTTACATCAACTGGGAGCATATGGGAGTCCCCAGGTCAAAGTTAAGACAGGAAACATTTTCGTAGGGTCATGAGGGACCCAGAGTCATAATACCAGCATAAAGGGATAGGTAAAGTTTGGGTGTCTTGGAAGGGAGGCTAGCAACAATCAATCAAATGTTAAAGGGTGTTTCTGATACAGAGTAGGCATGGCAGTGGATTGGAGTGAACAGAAAGTTTTATTTATAAAACAAGAAAAAACAGGTGCTCATCACCTCTGTTTGCTAATACATCACTCAGGGCTTTTTAACGTTTTAAAGTGATTTCTTCAGTGCCAATATTGCCTGATGTGATTTGGAATCTTACTCCTTTAGCAAAGGCATAACGTTCAAAGTGAACATAGACTTTAAAAAATACACATAGACATATGACATCACAAATGCACATCATTATTACCATAGAACAAGACATGTAAAAAATAGTGCACATCTACATTTACTAACCAGAATTCAATGATCTAATTACTACATGCATATTAGCTAATCTAAAAAGATTATACAGCTCAGTACATATATGGCATTTCATTTAGTGAATAAAAGCATTCCTGTGATGACCATTTAATATGTATCATGTCACATTAAGGCATCACATGTATTTACTAACATTAATATATTGGCATCGTTAGATAAAAAAAACTTAAATAAAACCACACATGAAGTGATGTTATCTGTTAGTGTTGTTTAATGAAAAGCTTTAAATCAAATGGTGCATTAAATCCTGTTGACTTTGTAGTCTGCAGACTAAAAATCCAGAAAGCCTCTCCTTTTAAAATCAGGTTTTCAAAATCCCCCTCTCTCAGGTGCCTACTCACTATGCCTGTCACTTTGAATCTAAACTAGTGATCTACAGGGTTAGATGCCTCTTTAATGTGTAAAACAGTTGCATATTTTATATCTCCACTTGTTATTGCCGTGCAGTGCTTCCCCATTCTGAGTTTAACATTTCTATTTGTCTTTCTGACATAAAAAGAACCACACTTGCAATGAACTATATATATTATTCCCACTGTATCTCAAGTAGCAAATTGTCTGATCTCATAGATTTCCCTCATTATGACATATAAAATTGTCCCCTTCTTCCAAGAATTGACAAAAGCTACACTTTTTACACCTGAAGCATCCCCTCACCCCCTTTTGAAACCATGTCTCCATTTTATTAGTGTACAGGCTGTGGACCAAATTATCTTTCAGTGTTGTTTATTTGTCTGTAAGCCTTTCTGGGCAAGCTGCTACTAACTTCTACTAGTACTTCATCACTTTTTAGAATATGCCAGTTACTTTTAATAATTTTCTCAAAAAACTCTACATTCCCAGGAAATGTTGTAACAAAATTATATTGTGTATTGCCCCCTTCTCTAGTTTTGATCTCATATATAAATTAATTCCTGTCTTGTATTGTAACATAATTTATAGCTTCATTTGTTGTATTGGCCCTGTAGCCCCTTTTCTTAAATCTCTACTCTACAGCCTCTACTTCATTTCCAAACGTTTCTATGTCCCCCCAATTTGTAAACCCCCCCCAACAGCGACACTGGTGCAGTGAACAACACTACAGCGACTACAGTGCCATATCACTGTAGTGTCTGCACTGGAACCTGGCACTGTCTGTCGGGTGCCTTGTACCTCCTGAAATGAGCTCTGACTTGTAGTTGGAGTTGGAGTTGTTGTGCAGGGCACATCCCCCCCACATGGGGGGGTTTTGGGGCAAGGCCCCCTGAAGAAAACACTTTGCTTTCTTTGGAACCAGTAGTCAACCACAAAAGCGGTTGACCTGCCAGTTTCGCTGTCTGGCCGTTCAACAAATTTTTTGTCGATAACCAGTTGTGGATCCCCATAATTTCTCCTCAGCCATAAAAACTCTCTCTTAGGGATAATATCTACTATGTAATAAGGATAGCAACTAGAGGCTTCTAACAGAGTAGTCTTATCTGTCAGTTTTCTGAAAATATTTGTGGTAACCCCTTCATACTCTGTCTATCAGCAATGTATGTAAATTGCAAGTTATCATTTGTGAGATGTAAGTAATTAACAAACTCTTGTAATTTGAATAAATTCCCATTCCAAATCATAATAATGTCCTCTAGATAATGTCTTGACAGGTCAATTTTGTCCAAAATTAGATTTTTTTCTCATTGTACAGATATTCACTTTCCCAGAGGCTCACATGTAGATTGGCTAACGTGGGGCAAATGTAGCCCTCATTGCAGTCCCTTTTTTTCTGAAAGAAAAACTGGTTCAAAAACATAAATACATTACATTTTAATACAAACTCTGTAAGTTTTAATATAAATTCAGTTCTTGAGCCCATATTATGTGTCCCATTATTCAAAAATGAGCAACCGTGTCTAATGTTCCTTCATGGGGGATATTAGTGTACTGGGACTCTTCTATCATGTATGGAAACTGGTTATTATATCAGAAAATAGTGTCAGTACAGTCAATAAATAGCATCACCAGTAATTATCTTAACAATAATACAACCTTTACCCACTTAAGTGACGTATTCAGTTAACATTTTATAATCAAATACATATTGGGATATCAGTCACACTGTATTTGTTTTGGAATATACAGTCACAATTCACCACTTATTTCATTATTGTTCTGAGTGTAATCATGTAACTGCTCTTGAAATATATGTAAAGTAAGGGTCCCATGTATGTGTATAATTCTGGTGCTTTCCCGAGGCTAGGTGACAAAGTCATTCATGGTTGGCAAGAGTCCCTACCACTCTCTTCCAGTTGAGCACAGGTGGAGGCCAGTGCTTCTCCATTTTTGTAATATAAGATGTTTGGCTTCAATAGCCTCTGCCCTTAACCATCGACCTTGGTGAGGGTCTAAGTACATTGTTGCCTCTGTGTTTTCCCCAAGATATATAATAAAGGGAAGGAGGGTAAGGAGGCATCAAGAACTGCTTGACATTTATCATGAATACTGTTCCTGAAGCTAGCTTGGACACTGCAAGTCCATAAGTTATGTAACAGTGATCGACAAATGGCCTGGCATCACCAGCACTAATCAGTTTGCATTAGCCCCATCCTGCAGAGCACCTGGGGGGGGGGGTTCCTGTACCAATGATGCAGGATCCTATTCTGAATCTTTGTATCTCTGCAGCTTGTGTGAGCAACCTGCTAGCATCAATACCAATTGTCTATTGATAATGTTGTAGCCAGCTCCCTTTCCCACTGGTCTTCTTTTGGTGACCAAAGTAGTAGACCAGGGAGGGGCTGTGGACATGGCCTACCTAGACTTTAGCAAGGCATTTGACACAGTCCCACACAAAAGATTAATAGTCAAATTAACCAGCCTGGGAGTGGGTCCCAGGGTGGTAGCCTGGGTAAAACATTGGCTGGACAACAGGACACAGAAGGTAATTGTAAATGGAGTCCACTCTGAAGAAAGGGGTTACTAGTGGGGTACCACAGGGTTCAGTATTGGGTCTAGTCCTTTTAATGTCCTCATCAGTGACATTGCAGAGGGACTGGAAGGAAAGTATGCCTTTTGCAGATGACACAAAGATCTGCAACAGGGCTGATACACAAGGAGGCGTGGAAAGGATGAAAAGGAATTGGCAAGGTTGGAGGAATGGTCAGAAGTATGGCGGCCAGGATTCAATGCAAAGAAGTGCAAAATAATGCACCTGGGAAACAAGAACCCAGGGAAGAATACTCAATGGGTGGGAGGTAGTAACAACAACAAAAAGGAAAGGGACCTGGGGATAATCATATCAGATGACCTTAAGGTTAGCAAGCAATGTGAGAAGGCAGTAGGGAGGGCTGGGGGTGTACTGGGATGTATAGGGAGAGGCATCATCAGCAGTAAACAGGAAGTTGTTATCCCTCTGTACAGACAGTTGGTGAGACCCCATCTGGAGTACTGTGTCCAGTTCTGGAGACCCCATCTCCACAAGGACATAGACAGGATAGAGGCAGTCCAGAGGAGGGCAACTAAAATGGTGCAGGGTCTGCAAGATAAGCCGTATGAGAAGAGACTAAACGAGCTTAATATGTATACCCTTGAGGAAAGAAGGGAGATGGGGACATGATAGAAACTTTTAAGTACCTCAGTGGAATCAACAAAGTCCAAGAGGGTAGCATCTTTCAGAAAAAGAGACATGCAAGAACAAGGGGACACAATTTAAAGATAGAAGGAGGGCAGTTCATGGGCAATGTGAGGAAGTATTATTTCACAGAGAGGGTAGTGGATGCATGGAACAGCCTTCCTGAGGAGGTTGTGGGGTCTAAAACTGTGGGAGAATTCAAGAATGCATGGGACAGACATAAGGCAATTCTTGTGGGGGGTAGGAAGAAATAGGCTGTTGGTTAACTAGGATCTGCGGCCTATCCTGTAGGTAGGGAAATGGGCAGACTAGATGGGCCTAGCGGTCCTTATCTGCCGTCAAAGTCTATGTTTCTATGTTGCCAAGATCTGCAGCAGTTGAGCATCCTGGGGAGCTCTGCAGATGGCCCCTGCTCTACCTTTAGGCAGTTTCAGCTATCCACTAGGTAAGGTGGATGGTGTTGCTGTGATAGGAGTGGTGGACTTCTCAGCAACCCTTGCAGAGTACTCTGGATTTGCAGAAATTTCCAGTGATCTTTTCTGGATATGCTAAACCTGCTACAGAGGTAATCAAATGGCTGAAGCTGTTTTGAGTGGGGGATCAGAAGATCACTAATAAAGTGAATCCCCTGTTCTCGCTATGTTGCCCAGGACAGATTTTTATTTTCAGTCAGGATTCTGTTGTTATCCCACTGTGCCATAAGTTCAATGGGAGTGAGGTAAGTTTTAATCAGTTTACCCAGAGCTCTCCACCCTTGCAAGGAGGCAACCATCATTGGGTAGGCTCATACCTTGGGCATCAGGGATCCACACAAAGAGACACTTGGAGAACAGTTACTCTTCAGTGAGTATTCAATAAGGACCCATGGATCCTGAGTTGTTCTCAAACCACCAAAGAGTCTGAGCCCCCCAAAGAGCCTAAGCGATAACCCTTAAACCACGGGAAGCTCTACCACACCTTGTTTCAAATGGGTCCTTAATTGCCCTCTACTGTACCTCAGAATTTTACCCTCCCACTGAAAGGCCCCAAACAACTTATCTATCCTAGAGAACCAGTGGCTGGGAATTGAGATGGGGAGATAACTGAGCAAGTACAATCTGGGGTTAAATTGGGATGTCTGAGAAGGTGGCACTCTTGCTCCTGGGCAAAGACTCATCTGGTGCATTGCACATCGCACAAGACACAGTGATATAAGTAGTGATACAAGTAACCAAAAATAAGACAACAGGGTGTATATCACATTTTATTACTAGCTACTAAAATTAATAAAATTCAACTTTTTTGTAACCATGAAAAAAAAAGACCTAAGGTCATAGAGTAAAAATAAACATTTATTGCAGCCACCAACCACCAAAACAGAAAAGTTGCCCTTATCTACCATCAAATTCTATGTTTTGTCTGCTTTTTACTATGTCACTTCCTTGCATCTTGGTCCCTCCTGTTCCTACTGTGTCCCTACACTAATGCCTCCTTCCCTTCCCTTCCCATTCCCTTCCCTTCCACTTCTCCCATCCTTCCACCACTCACCCCTCCTCTTCCCCACCAGGGTTTTTACACACGTTCTCCCCATTACATCCCCCCTTCTCTGTCTCTGGACACTTCAGAGTGATGCTGACCACTTCTGAAAAGGACACCCTGAGCTCTGGCCGTTGCCCTTATAACATGGCATCTAATGCCTGTGAGGCATGCTCTAATATAACTGCCCCACTAACACAGAGACACCAGATTTCATTGAGCCCAATTCTGTATA
The DNA here is from genome assembly GCA_016271365.2 of Neoceratodus forsteri. Classification (NCBI taxonomy): domain Eukaryota; kingdom Metazoa; phylum Chordata; order Ceratodontiformes; family Ceratodontidae; genus Neoceratodus; species Neoceratodus forsteri. Next base: position 126,583,715 of record CM028134.1, read on the forward strand.
AGGTTCCCTTGTGCCTATCCCATGCATTCTTGAATGGGAAAGGGAAAGCAGGAAACAGACTCCCTGTGTAGGGCAAGGTAACAAACTAGTTTTAGGGAAGCAAAATGGAAAGGTAGAAGTACCAAAGAAGTATGAAGGAGGTAGAAGGATAGCCAGAACTTGCAGGGACAGTAAGCAAAGAAAAGTAAGGATGATTAGCAAGGCCCCTGGAAGTCTACAATTCTGCAGTCATGGAATTTGCCACAGAATATGCATCATGCTGCAGACTATAGATAGTGCTGCAGAATGCATTGTTCTTGCGGAATTTTCATTCAAATATGCATTTTTTCCATAATTCCTGGCTAACTACCCATCTCATTTATCTCCAAGCCCCTCCTGTGTGCTTGACATGTGATGTCAATAATGACATCACATCACATTTTAGCCAACGGCAGGACTGCATTCTACCACAGAAATTAACAAATAATGCCATAGATATTAAAAAAAGCTGCTACAGAATCCTAGGAGCCCTGTCACAAAAGTCAGGACAAATTGCCACAGAGCACTAAGGGCTTGATCATGGGAGTGGTGTTGTGTAATGGGTGTGGGGTTGCAGCCTTTTAGGAGATGTTCTGGAGAATGAGGTGCTGTCCTATATGTACTCACCTTTCTGGGTTGTGGACACAGATTGCTGAACTCTTGGTCAAACTGGTAAGGATAAAGAGGACTTTGTGCCTCACCCTGGGGCCTCCAAGTCTGCCACCATGGATCAACGATGCCAGTGTGACAATAATTTTGTCGGCCAACATTATAGAGATGCCTTTCTGTTGACCGCATTTGTGGTTGGCATAAAAGTGGTCACTGCCTTCCATGTTTTCTTCAAGGGACTTCACCCCAACGCCCCAATTAAACTAATCAACTCTGAGTTGGAGCTGATTAGGGGAAGGGGTGCAAGACCCCCAGAAAACAGTGCCAGGGTCCAGTGGTGACACTACAGTGACCTGGCACTGTTGTTGCTGTGGTGTTGGTCACTGCTGACTTGTAGCTATGGGGGTGTATACCTGCCACCGCTCCCCCAGAGGATGCCTAGACAAAGCAGTTGGATCTTGTTATGCTCTGGGGAAGTGGATGTGGTGGGAAGGGTGCATGATCCTTCACCTTTACTAAGGAGGCAGTATAGCATAGTGATTAAGGGCAGAGAGCTGCAAACCTGGAGACATGGGTTTGAATTCCATCAGCCCACACTTGCATAGAGTGTGACCCTGAGCATGTCACTTAACTTCCTTGTGCTCCAAGGTTGCACCTGAAAACAAGCTCTGGCTTAGTGTGCCTTTCTGGTTAAACAATTTCTCCTTTCCCTTATACCACTGCAGAAGTCCTTTGCTATACTGGCTGGATTGGGCAGCCAAGAGGAGGTGCTAATTGTAGTGGAAAGGGAAGGGAAAAGGTAGGGGTCCTCAAGTGGAGCCCTAGGAGGGAGGGAGGGAGGCACCAGCCCAAGAGAAAATAGCTCTTTGTGGGGACTCCATTTTGAGGGGGGATAAAGTTGGGAACGGGAGAGGTGATAGGGAGGTGTTGTACCTGAATGGTGCTTCAACTTGGAGGATGGAGAGCATTTTCAGAGGATTGCTAGGGCAGCAAGAGCTGAGAGGGAGCTAGACATCATTGTCTATCTGGGAAGAAATGACCTGGTAAGGGATGACATAAGAGCAAAGCAAGGTAACTTCAGGGTCTTGGAGAGGGGCCTCAAGCAGGTGACATTCATGGTGACTTTTTCTGAGGTGTTACCTGTGTATGGCTGGGGAAAGCAATGGTACTCCTTGCCTGGTCATTAAATGACTGGTTATAGGCATAATGTATGGAAAAAGGCTTTGGCAACATGGGGAATGGGAACAAGCCTGGATGATACAGACCTCTACAGGGGAAACTGTCTTCATCCTTCCTGGAATGGGGCCACAGACCTTGGTGGAGGTTTAAATACTACTTGGATAAGCATTTAAACTAGCCAGGAGGGAGGCATTAAAACCAAGGTGGGCAGCAATTGTCCCCCCCCCGGATAATGGAGTGTCAAGAAGGGAGGGCCCGAGAGGAGCAATCTCCCCTAGAGGAGAGGGGTACAGAAAGGCAGGGACAAGATAGAAAAAAGGGGGTTGTAATTCAAGTAAGAAAGGGTAGAAGACTGAAGAAGACAAGAAATGGTGAAGGTAAAAAAGGAAGGGGTGAGTCTGGGGGTGCCCACCTGGATACCTGGAAATCTCCAGGTTGGTCCCCCCTCAGTTGGGTACCTGGTCACCCTCTGAACTCTGAAAACATTTGTATTTATCATCTTTTTTCTAATTAAATGGGGTATCTGGGACACTGTAGATAAATGTAAGATGTAATCACATAGCTAATGTATCAAATTGAAGTGGAATACTGATATGGGTGTGTCACCCTGGGCCCTTCTGTATTAATTTTCCAGGTGGGCCCTTGTAGCCTCTTTCCAGGTGGGCCCCCTCTACCCCAGTCCAACTCTGAGGGAACAATACAGGCAGGAATGAGAAGAGGACTCAGGGCAGCAGGTAGGGGGTGAGTAAAGTTGTAAAGTGCTCTGTATGCCTATGCAAGGAGCCGTGGAAACAAAATTACAGATCTGGAAGCCATTATGGCAGAGGCTACAATAACAAAAGAAGGTGCACAAAAAATTACAAATGCTGTAATTCAAATACTGGAAGTGCAAATTTAATGGAGTTTGAAGTAACAAAGGGACCTCACAAACTCCCTGGCACTTTGGATCACACTGATCCTTCTTCAAGGGGGAGAGGTACTAAACCTCAGAATACAGTTTTATACACAGTTCACCAGATGTTTCAAATTCATCCAAACACATTGATTACAATGAGAGAGCTACAATACCTCACTCTCATCTATTACACACATAATAAACACCATTAATAACAATCATTGGCAAATAATCAATAAATACCCCTAAGTGACAACAGTGAAAATAAAATATAGGTAATAAGCATTACAAAGGCTGAAATATTGGAGCCAGCCTGGTGGCGCTGAGGGCTGAGGCACTGGATGCCTTACTTCACTCTACGGCAGCGACCCATGGTCGGGAACAAGCATGAGCCACTGGGGGTTGGCCGGGAGGAGAAGTATTGAGCATCCAAGGACTGCTCTCCTTCTCTGGGAAGGGGGAGACACCAGCTTTCAGTGCATGACTGGCCCCTAGCGGAGGCTGGGGGCATTCATACAGAGGCTTAGGAAGAGGAGAAAGATGCGGCAAATGTTCGGAGGAGCATGTGCAGTAGCATGCACACTTGCTTCTTGTGGCATCCTTGCATGCTGCATCTCGAAGGCAGAGAAAATGGAGGAGAAAAGCAGGAACTAGTGGGCAGAATGATCCGATCCCCACAGGCACCACCTCCACGATGGGCAGTAACCCTTGGCACCAGATTTGTGTGTGATGACAGGTTGGGGGTTCCTGCCACCCTGCCCTTGGGGGGCACAGCTATGGAGCAGCTGAGTGGTATGCTAGGAGTGGAGGACGGGGCTGGGGGATCATGAGAAAACAGTTGCTAGTGCCAGGAGGACAAACATGAGTTGCTGCAAAACAAAGGCTGAAATATTATGAATACCTGAAATAAATGTTCTAAACAACAGTTACAAAGAATTAATGTCTTCATCAGTGACATTGCAGAGGGACTGGAAGGAAAAGTATGCCTTTTTGCAGATGACACAAAGATCTGCAACAGGGTTGATACACAAGGAGGTGTGGAAAGGATGAAAAGGATTTGGCAAGGTTGGAGGAATGGTCAGAAGTATGGCAGCTAGGATTCAAATGCAAAGAAGTAAAATAATGCACCTGGGAAACAAGAACCCAGGGGAAGAATACACAATGGGTGGGGAGGTAGTAACAACAACAAAAAGGAAAGGGACCTGGGGGTAATCATATCAGATGACCTTAAGGCAAGCAATGGTGAGAAGGCAGTAGGGAGGGCTGGGGGCACTGGGATGTATAGGGAGAGGCATCATCAGCAGAAAACAGGAAGTTGTTATCCCTCTGTACAGACAGTTGGTGAGACCCCATCTGGAGTACTGTGTCCAGTTCTGGAGACCCCATCTCCGCAAGGACATAGACAGGATAGAGGCAGTCCAGAGGAGGGCAACTAAAATGGTGCAGGGTCTGCAAAAGAAGCTGTATGAGGAGAGACTAAAGGAGCTTAATATATATACCCTTGAGGAAAGAAGGGAGAGGGGGACATGATAGAAACTTTTAAGTACCTCAGTGGAATCAACAAAGTCCAAGAGGGTAGCATCTTTCAGAAAAAGAGACATGCAAGAACAAGGGACACAATTTAAAAGATAGAAGGAGGGTGGTTTCAGGGGCAATGTGAGGAAGTATTATTTCACAGAGAGGGTAGTGGATGCATGGAACAGCCTTCCTGAGGAGGTTGTGGGGTCTAAAACTGTGGGAGAATTCAAGAATGCATGGGACAGACATAAAGCAATTCTTGTGGGGGGTAGGAAGAAATAGGCTGTTGGTTAACTAGGATCTGCGGCCTATCCTGTAGGTAGGGAAATGGGCAGACTAGATGGGCCTAGCGGTCCTTATCTGCCGTCAAAGTCTATGTTTCTATGTTTCTAATCTAATGCAGAGTCTAAGCAGCTACTGTAATAAATTGAGTCTAACTTCAAGGTCACAGTAGCTTGAACCTGGTGACCTACAAAAGCAGACAAGGAGAAAAGCATACAAACACGAGTAAATAGTGACTCGACGATTGATTATTCAGTATCACAATCACTTATAATATCAAATTCTTATTGTACCATTCTCTAGTATTAAAGCATTCATTCAAAACATTTAAATGCAAGCTACATAACAAGCAAACCAAGGGAGAAGGGCAACTGCTGGGTGGGGGGAGAGGAGGGAGAAAAATATTTTAACATAAATATTACAAGCAGGAATAAATGTCCCAATCATTGTTTAATCATCTGGTGTGTAACCACCTAGTTTAAAAATGAGTTTAACTTCAAGTTGTGACAGTATATTAGTACTACCACCCCCACGGGGGGGGGGAGGGGGGCATGATCAATACCCATAAAGTGGAAACTACTTAGAGCATGTGTGCGCCCCCATTTAGAGTTTGCTTCCCAGTTGGGGAACCCTTTCAAAACAAAGGAGATTAATATGATTGAGAAAGTACAAGAAAATTCACCAAATCAATGAATGGACTTATGGGCAAAGTTATGAGGAGAGATTAAAATCCTAAATATGATGTCACTCACTATTAGGCAAGCTCGAGGTGACGAAATGCTTAAGTTGGATAAAATGAAAGACCCAATACTAATACATGAACTAAACTTAGAATTTAAGTATGGAAAAATGCAGACATGAGGTCACCCACTGCAAATTAAGGGTGCAAAATACGAAAGCAAGTCAAGAAAGTACTTCTACACAGTAAGGGTTGTGAATGTATGAAATAGTTTGCCAATAGAAGTTGTTATAAGCTGGACAAAAGCAGATTTTAAGAGAAGACTGAATAAGTACATACTGAATGGTGGTAAACTGAGGTATTTTTAATAAAAGCTTTATAGGAGCAAAAATGGGCTTATGTCTTCTAGCTTCTGCCAGATCTTAGTATGAAAACCAAACCATGCCTTTCATGCCAGTATTTCCCCACAGGAGTGTCACTTTCCAGATTGCTGATGGAGCGAACATGCTCCTGAATGCGTTCTTTAAGGGGATGAGTAGTTCTACCAATATACAGCACAGGGCATGTTCATCAAAGGGCATATATCACATAAGCTGTGCGACAAGTTATTAAGTGTTAGGGCCAGCCCGTCAGTGCAGTGATTGGATTTCCGCTTATGATGCTGGCAACCCGGGTTTGGGAATGGACTCAGGTTGCTGGAGGGCCGACTGGGGGGAGAAGGATAGAGCATCCTATGGACTGCTCTCTTTCTCCGGGGGGAAGGCGAGGTAGTGCCTGGTGCAAGACAGACCCCTGGTCGTGACCGGGAGTCATGCAGCTGCTGGTGCTTGAACGCAATGGAGGCGGGGCGGACGCCGGACATCATTGCATGTCCCCGCCTCCCTGAGAAAAAATAGAAAATCAGGAGGGGCGGGTCCTCCATTTTCATGAAGCCCTCTCTGGGCTTCAATTAGCTACCATTGCCAGCACTCCCAAGCAGTTACTAGTTCCGTGTCACCGGAACTGAGGAACCAGTGCTGTGGCCCCACCTTCTGGGGGTAAGCCGGGGTTGACCAGGAGAATGCTGGCAATCGACAGTTGGTGGGAGCACCTGGGGCCATAACCAGGGCAGAAGTATGACAGAGGACCTGCCAGGTAAAAAGGAAAATTAAAAAAAAAAGTTATTAAGTGTTTAACCATATTGCATACCTGATTTGCTGGACTTGTAAATCTTTTGCCCTGTGAAGTAAACTTGCACACATTACAATTTCCACAGTGATGAATGGCAGTAGGAATATTTCCAGTAAAAAGAGTTTTTTATCTGCTTGAAAGTGGCTGTGGACCACCCTATGCTAAATATTTGTACCTCTACAGTAAACTACTCTCAACCCACTTTCAGTCACTGATCTCAGATCTTCATCAGCCTCTAGTGTGGGCCAGAGCCATTTAAGGGCTCCTGCTACCCTTTGAGTTAAGAAAGGAATTACATTTCATGATGAAGTTAACATGTTCAAATGAGTTTAAAGATTAATTGTTTGGGTGTAAGAAGCTTCTTTCTATCTCTGGCTCTTCCCTGAGCACAAGCTTAGTCTACTATCTTCTCCCCATATCCCCTTTCCAGGAACCTGTTCCTTAGATCCTTGGCTTGAGCATCAACTCTAGTAAGATCAGAACATTTCCTGTGAGTACACATAAATTGACTAAATGGGATACCTCTGATCATGTGATCCGGTGGAGCTATCTGCTCTAAGTAATGTATTTCCTGAGATCAGTTTATGATATCATTTCAAGACCAAGCCATCTGTATTGCCTTGTATTTCAAATCCAAGAAAGAGATACACTCTGTTACCTGGAAAAGTAAACTGAAGATTATATTCATGCTGCAGCTTCTGCCTTTGTACCTTGCCAGATACAGAAGACATCACCAATAAAGCACCCCCAATATTTAATTTTTGAAAGAAAAGGGTTTGTCAAGGGGTCATAGATGGCCACCTTCTCCCACCATGCCAAAAAAATTATTGGCAAAGGAGGGGGCCACCGCCAGCCCTATGGCAGTACCACAAGTCTGTAAATAAGATTTAGAGTCAAAACAAAAATGATTTGAAGTCAGTATGAATTCTGATGCTATTACAACAAAATCAGGATGCTAGTGTAAAGTGACATCACATCAATAGTGAGCCACATGTAGCTAGCATCCCATTTGAAGTTTTCAAGGACCTTCTGCACAGCCATAGAGTTTCTCAGATATGATGAAATACATTGCAGAACTGTCTGAAAGAAAACATCCATGAATATAGATAATTTCTCAGTGAGGGAATCTACAGTTGAAACTATTGGTCTCCCTGGTGGATGCTGGGGGTTCTTGTGCATCTTAGGTAAAATGTGAAATGTTGGGACCTTGCGTGTTTTATTTAATAAGTATTCAAGTTCATTTTTAGTGATTACTGCTTGATGGAGGGATTCATTCAAAAACATTCCAAACATGCCTGAAAGGGTATGGTGGGGTCTCTGAGCAGGGGTTCATAAAAATGTGGGTTATTTAAATGATTCAGTATCTCTTGTTTATAATACCCCTCAACCATAACCACCACCATACCCACTTTGTCTGTGTGCTTTATGACTATATCAGACATTTTTCTCAGTTCAGCAAGAGCTGTTCTTTCATCTTCTGACCGGTTACATTGTCTCTGATAATGATTTTGTAGGATATTTTCGGCCTCTTTCAGTATGAGTTTTTCTTAATTTAAAAGTGCTGGTGATTGACCTTTATTTAGACAAAAGGTGTCACTGGCTTTGACAAATGTATCTATATGTGGTATGTCAACAACACTTGGAGAGATCCTAGCTTCTGATATGCTCAAATCAGTCAAAAATTGTTGACCCATTCTGGCCCTTTTACTGAAAGTTTTTTCTTAAATGAAACTTATGAAATAATTTTTTTAAATGTACTTGTAACTAAAAATTGTCAATGGTGCCTCTGGAACAAAGCTCAAACCCATAGACAATACCAGAATATGTGCCTCATGTCCCAGCGGTATGGGAACAACTTCAGCTTTTCAGCACCTCATCTGGCTACAAAATAAAATGTTCAAAAACTGAAGTACTTGATTTTTCCTTTTCTCCATCCAGACAAATGAAACTGGAAATTCCCGTCCGCTGGCATAGGCTTGTGATGAGGTACCTAGGGATAAAAATCCCAGCTAAGCTAATACATCTTGAAATGGTAAATATGGAACCAATTACACAGCAAATCACTTCAGATATGTCTAGGTGGACACAATTCCCCCTGGGCTTAATCGAGTAGAAAAATTCCAACAAAATATTTTTCCTCGTTTATTATTTTTCCCACAAACTTTGCCAACTGTTCCCTCGGACTTTTATTTTTGATCCTGGGACAAGCTTATCTTGATGTTTAACTGGGGAGAAAAACCCCCAAGGGTAAAATACACCTTATTGCAACTTCCTAGATCACAGGGAGGGCTAAATTTACCTAACCTGAAAGAATATTCTAAAGCTACTCAAACCCACACAGCCCTATTACTCATCAATCCCTCTTACAAGGCACACTGGAAAACAATAGTAATAACCTTAAATGGACTGGAATCTCTATCAAAGTACCTATTGGGAGATCACACCAGGTGTTATCCCTTGAACCGGTTTCTGAAAATGACTGTGGTGTTTTTAAAAAACTGGCTTTATATCACTCGGTATAGATTAACCTCCCAGGAGAAATACTTTTTAAATGCCTTAACTTGTAATAAAGACCTCTTTCCCTCGTCGTTGGAGACAGATCTATTAAGATGAGAACACCATTCCATTAGATATGTATTCCAACTGATAAGCCCTTCGGGAATTCATCCATTCACATATTTACAATCCTCGTATGGATTACCCCAGAGAGAACTTTCAACTTATAAAGCATTACATGCTGTTTTAATTGAGATGGTTGAGTCCTTAACTGAAATAGCAAAAGCTCCCTCTAAAAAGGTACAATTGATTATCCAGGCTATAGAAGGTAGATCTCAGGAACACATTAATAGCAATATTTATCTGGCAATGCGCCCTATGTCCTCACAGGAACATGACCAAGTGAGAACCAGCTGGCCAAGAGAACTTAAATTAGAACTAGACCCAGACAGATGGTTACAATCCACCTAATTTTATTCTAAAAACTCATCGATGTCTTATTGGAGGGAATTTGCCTGGAAGACAAGGGTTAGATTCTTTAGAACCCTAGATATTCAGCTAAAATTGGGAGCACCAGATGGTAGTCTCTGCTGGAGAGGATGTGGGTATTCTCCTGCAGGCCAAGAACATATATTCTGGGCCTGTCCCCTCCTATCAGATTTTTGAAGGGATATCATAGTGGCACTTAACAATATTTTTGGCATCCCTGATCTATTTACTCCAGGATTTATCCTGACAGCAACACCTCCACAGGACATACAGATTAGCTGGCCTAAATATAAACTGGTCACCCTTTTAATCCTAATAGCTAAAAAAGTTATTGCCAGATTATGGCTCACTAAAATGGTCTCTGATAGGGCCTCTTGGAGAAACCTCACTTATGAAGTATATAACTTGGAACGTCTCTCATATATGATAAATAACAGGATTAACACCTTTAATACCAGATGGGGACTATGGGGTACATACCAATTAGAGAGCTATTCAGATTTTGTACCATGAAACCAAAAAAGGATTATCCTATGTTTTTCATGTTAATCACAGTTGGGATAGCATATTATCTTGGGGTTTCTGATGCTAAGGGGAGGAGACCCAGATGGAGAGGGATGTTGATCTGGAAAATATGGGAGGGGTAAGCAGGGGAATACTATTTATTTAAGACTACAGTTTTTGAGATCTTATTTTGGTCCAAGTACCAAATAATGAAAGACAATATGATGTTACTAGAGGGATATGTTAAACAGTCTTATGTGTATAAATTAAATGCCTGTAAATTAACTGCCTGTATAAGCTGTATTATGGAACCTCAACAATTAACATATTGCATAAAATGTGATTATGTATGTGCTATTCTATACTAAAATAAAATAAAAAGATATATTTAAAAAAAAAGAATATGTGCCTCATTAAGTTTTCTTCTCGAGCTATTTACTACTGCTGACTTTTATGGAGATTGCATTGGTCTTGTTGTTGCTGCTGATAATTCTGGCCCTCTTTTTGACCTGTTTCTCTGCAATAGTGTGGACACCCAGGAGGGGATAGAGAGAATGGAGAGGGGTCATGGGAAACTTAAGGAGTGGTCAACAGCATGCAACTGGGGTTCAATGCCAAAAACTTGAGAATTGTACATCTAGGGCATAGGAACCCATGAGCAAAGCATAGTATGGGGGCGGTACTGACAGTTACCAAACAGGAAAGGGGCCTTTGGGTTGTCATATCTGAGGATCTCAATGTGGTACTGCAGTGTGACAAAGCACTGGGTAGGGCTAATAGGATGCTGGGAGACATAGGGAGAAATATTGCCAGGAGGAGGAGTGAGGTGGTATTCACACTGTATCATTCACTGATAAGACCCCACCTGGAGTATTGTGTCCAGATTTGGAGGTTACACCTCAGGACATAGAAAGGACATTGACAGGGTAGAGGCAGTCCAGAGGAGGGCAACTAAAATGATGAAAAGGTTTGTACCAAAAGCCCTATGAGGAGAGACTAAGGGATCTCAACATGTCCACCCTAGAAGAGAGGAATTCTAGAGGGGACATGATAGAGACCTACAAGTGCCTCATAAGGGTGAAAAAGGTGCAGGAGGGGAAACTGTCAAGTGAGGAACAGCACCAAGACCAAGGGGATGTGATAAAGCTTGGGGGGGGGTAAGAGAAATGTGAGAAAGTACTACTTCACTGAAAAAGTGGTAGATGCCTGGGATAGACTGTCAATGGAAGTAATGGAGGAGAAAACAGTAGGGTGCTTTTGCCATGCACTGGACAGACATAGGGGAATATTAGTAAATAGGCAGGGAGAGTAGGGAGGGTCACCAGAGAACAGTCCCTTCATTGGTAAGACCTCAACTGGATTATTGCGTCCGGTTCTGGAGCCCACACCTCAGAAAGGACATATACAGAGTAGATGAAGTTCAGAGGAGGGCAATTTAAAATGGTGCAGGGTTTGGATGAGAAGCTCTTTGAAGAGAGACTGAGGGATCTTAACATGTACATCTTAGAAAAGAGGAGAAAGAGAGAGCAGTCTATGATAAAGACCTAGAGACTCCTCACAGAGGTGAACAGAAAGTGTGGGGAGGGTCTTTTTCCAGTGAAAAAGAACACCAGGACCAGGGGGAGTGTGGGGAGTTCAAGAGAGATGTGAGGAAATATTTCTTCACTTAAAATGTGGTAGATGCCTGTAACAGACTGCCACCCGAAGAGGTGGAGGATAATAACAATGGGGGACTTCATGCATGCATGGGATAGACATAGGGGTATATTAGAAAGAGACTGCAAGGCAGGAGGGCCACCAGAGACAAGATAGGGTCTGTGAAGGCAGATTAGGCAGGGGACATCTGTATAGACTGAGTGGGTGGGTGGAGAAATCCTGTTCTGCTGACAAACTTGTTTCTACATTTCCATGACAGTGGAGGGCAGCAGCATCTGCTCCACTATCTCTTTACTATAATCCAATGAGAGGCAATCTTTGATGCTATAAAGAGCACCCAGCTTGGGGTACATCATAGCAGACAGCTTTTTAATATGGGCTGAGTAGTTCTGTTTTGGATCCAGGGTCCAGCCAAAGATATCAGTAATGGGTGATGCTCTCACAGGAGGTACCATCAAGGGAGCATATGTTTAGAGAGGGGGCAGCATGCCGGGAATGCCTAGAGCTGAAAAGCATGGTGGCAGTTTTCTCTGGTTTAGAATATCAGTGTTATGTTTCTGTGTTTCTATGTGGAACCAGTGTTGCAATTTTAGGAAGTCCAACTGGACATTGGATGCAGCTGTTGGGGTATCTTGGCTGTTGGAGAAGAGAACCATGTAGCTGTTATATATATGCATGCCATAAGTGGAGGTGAGCAAAGGGAGGTCATTAACAAATATAGTGAGCTAGAGCAATCCCAATAAAGAGCCCTGAGGGGGACCCATGGTGATGGGAAGAACATTTGAGGATGAACCCAATTTCCTCATTTAGCTATGGTTAGAGAGATAGAAGTCAAACCAGCACAGGTGGGGGAATTCTAATGCCAGAGGTCATATGTTTAAGGAGCACTAGATCATTATCTACCATATGAAAAGCTTTGGCCAGGTCTATAAAAACTTCTTCAGTAAAACATCCCTTGTCAATGTCAGTCTGTACATGATTTGTGATTCTGAGAAGGGACAGGGTATGGGAGTGTTCAGCATGAAGTCCCACTGGTAGCGGAGAGGAACTTAATTCATCTCAATAAAGTGGATATATGTAATCTGAAAGCATTGGAAACCAAATATGATAACCTTTCGAAATCCAAAAAGGAATTATGAAACTGACCTTGTGGGTATACGTCGACCATGCTGCCCATTCTAGTAATAGCAGATTATATTACATAATAAACCATCCCCCTAAGGATGGAAAGTAAATTTCATGAGACATATTTAAAAAAAATATACATTCCATTCTGGCACTGTATTGATTTTTTAAATTATCATTTCTGCAAAAATTTTCATTAGATTTTATTTTGGATCAGCTGAGCAGATGGATTAACCATTTGAGCACTGAATATATTTTCAACATATTCTGATTTTAAAAATATAAATACGCCTGCAACAATGTAAATGTTATTAATGTTAAACATATTTCAGGTGAAGATCAATCATTCTTTGACCTAAACAATGTAGACGTACTATCAATAATTGTTTTGTCTTCTAATATCTAACTGCTGGGTATACACAAATCAAATAAATGAAACTAGTGACTTTCATATCACCCTTTTTCGTCAACACCCCGACAGCGAAACAAGGAAAAGGACCATTACGGTGACATTCTCAGTAATGGTCCATTTTCCTTGTTTCACCTTATTCCAGTGTTCCACCCCCTCCCCAGACCAACTCCGATCTGGAGTTGGAATCTTAGAGTCTGGGGTGTGTGGGGGGGTAGAGCCCCTGCATGGGGTGAGTGTGGGGCACAGCTCCCCACAGAAAACAACGAGTCAAGAGGGGGCACAATACCTGAGTCGGTATTGTGCAGTCACTGTGGGGGAGGTCGGCATTTTCGCTAATGGGAAAACTTGGTGCTTCTGTTGCTTTTCTCAATTTTAAATCTGCTTTGACTTAAAGACAGACAAACACTTAGGAAATATTTAGATCAGATAAGAATAAAGCCTTACTTGGACACTTGAGTTGATGCATATCACTCTGGTATAAGGATTCAAGAAAGAACAGGGATAAATCTGACTTGGTGTCTCAGAGGGTCGATAAATTCCAAGTGAGGGATGTCCTGTATCTGGATTTCAGCATAGACTTTGAGTCAATGTTGCACAGAGGGATTGTGGAGAAGTTGTGAGACATGGGAGTTGGGGAGTAGATGAACACGGTGAAAGGAAATTGGTTTGGAGAAAGGTACAAAGGGTGGTATTAAATGGCAGGTATTCAGGCAGGAGTGTAGCCAGAAATTTCCATTTTGTACTCAATCTCCAACAGTTACACCCTCCCAATTAAAAAATGTACACATCCCTTCCAAATGGCACCCCCTTCCAAACAAGTCAGATTGTTGTCAGATGATTCCTCTACTCTCTAAAGAGGTTATACATGTATCGGACCCTCCTCAGTGGCCTACACTAACCCAAATACTACAGATTAGAATGATAATATTAACAGAGTGGCTTATGGTTTGTGACAGGCACTCAACAAAACTGTACACAAATGTGTACAGTGAGTATGCCTGTCTACACCCTTGATTCGGGGGGTTAGGAAGGAGACAAGCAGGGTACCACAGTGGTCAGTTCTTGGACTGTTGCTCACTTATATTTTCATTTGTGATATTGGAGAAGGGATTCAGGGAACAAATTGCCTCTTTGCAGATGGCACTAAAGTATGTGGCAGGGTAAAAAGTGAGGAGGGGATTAGGACATAAAAAGAGAATTGGAAAGGTGGTTCAGGTTCTGGGAGCTCAAGTTTAATGCCAAGAAGTGCAACATTATGCATATAGGCAAACAGAATCCTAAAAAAGATTACAGGATAGGTGGCATAAGTGTGGACTGGATCTCAGAAAAAGAGACCTTGGGGTTATCATAGATGACAGCCTCAAGTTTACCACCCAGTACTACAAAGCATATGGGCAGGCCAACAGGATGTTTGGAGGCATAGGCAGGCTTTTAGTTTCCAGCAAAAGGAAAGAGGAGATTCTGACCCTGTATAGTTCTCTTGTGAGGCTACAGCTGGAATACCATGCACAGTTCTGGAATCATCATCTGAAAAAGATAGAGATTGCTTAGAATCAGTCCGGAGGAAGGCAACCAAAATGAGATGGTGACTGCTGGAACAATCATACAAGGAGCATTTGAGAATCTGGAACATGCATGCACTGGATACTGGGGGGGAGGGTATTATAGAAACATTTACATTTTGAATGAGAATCAACACAAGGAGGTTTGAGTTATCAACAGCAAGAGAGTAGAATTATAAGCTAGTGTGTGAGAAATTTAGGAGGGATGTGAGGAAGTACTTCTGCAAGGAAAGAGTGGTGGCCAAGTGGAATTACTTGTCCAGAGAGGTGGTCAATGTGGAGATAGTAAATGCAATCAAAAGAGGGTGGGATAGATTTAGGGGGGTTTGAGAGAACATGTGCAGAGCAGGATGGGGTGGGACAGGCAGAGAAGGAGGTTGAGCTGCCATTAGGGTGCTCAACTTAATCCCAACCAGCAGCATGCTGGTGTGGCACAGATAGTGATCAAGGCAGAGCTGATGTACTGCTGGCCTTTTCTGCCTGCAAATTTCTATTTCTATGTTAAATAGTGAACTGTTGCCCAAAATTTACTCAACAAGAGCAGTACAACAAGATTGTATTGTGGCACCACCTAATTATTATATATTTTTCTTCACCATTGCTGATTCTGCCCACCTCTGCTATGCTGCCTTCCAGCCCCATTCCCCCACCCTTCTCTGCTGCTTACTTGGTTCCCCAGGGGGTATGCAGAAGATGTATCCTTGGCAGAGGGCAGTTTATCTGGTGTGGGTTACTTTACGAGCTTCATCCACCATGACCTCCCATGTTTTGTCTAATGTATAAGAGGACCAGTGGGAAGAAAAAACTAATATATTCATCTTCTTCCTTCTTGTATGCTCCCGAGGTTGCTTATAGTATCCACAATTTTAAGAATGGTGAGAGCCTCTAAATTTTCAAAATGAAGGACTCTTACTTCAGAATCAGATTTCAGTCCAAATTCTTTTTATTTTGATTCCCCCTACATTTCGCTCTGTATGAGCTTAATCACGGGGTTTTGTATCTGTATTAAACACATATTTAAATTCATATTACAAAGTGTTTTCTCTCACAAAAGATTCTTTACAAGTATTTTAAACATTTTTAGATGCTGACTGATATTTATCACTTGAACTGGCTGATTTTTAACTATTTTTGCTTCCCACTTCACTTTAATTCACTGCTTGTGAACATATAAAAAGTTTTTTCTTTTCAGTTGTTCTGCAGCTTTATTCTTTGACAATCCTCAATTCACCACACACCGTGATACACAGCACTCATTTTGTGACATATGTGAAGCCTGTTCTAACCCTTCTCTGGATACATACCTCACAGCCAAAAGTTAACATTTTCAAAGTTACTCCTGTTTTAACAGGTCCATCTCAAATTTTTTGTGAGTACCTGTAAAGTATAAAGCCATATTTTCTTAAGACAACATTCTTATTCCTTCAACTTTTTTATGCTCTAAACTTTGTTGTCAATGTTGCCATTTTCAAGATATGCTAAATGTTGTCTTTACCTCTGCTGCAAGTGCATTGGTACACTATGTGGACCAATATGCTTGCTGTGTGTACTGTAGTTGTCATTCACATCTTTATGTATGAAGTCATTCATTCATAAAGATGTGAATGACTATTATACAATGGCAAGAACAAAATCCTGGACTCTGATTGGTCAGTCTGGGACTGGACCCGTGATGTTATCCAAGTACAACATCACGGGTCTAGTCCCAGCACCCAGATGACCACATCAGTTCTTCAGCAAAAACAAGAAATCACTGCACGTAGCTCCTCGGCAGCGCAACCCCCCATTTCTCATTCGCCCTGTCAACCTGCCTTCAACCCGCTCTGAATGCTTCCGACTCACTTGCCAGTGACCACCGGCCATCAAACTGCAATCTGCCCCTGCCTTGCTTGTGTTCCCACCAGAAACAGTGAAACAACAACCTCCACACTCACACACAGTGTTCAAAAAAAAAAAGCCGCCATTAAACACGGCATTTAAATTTCCCTGTCCGCTGCAGCATGAGCACATTTAGTCTTTACAACTTGCCACAGACACTAATACCCACTGACATTATCCCGACTAGCCTGCCTTGACCACCAAACATTCTGATGCCCCCACCAGTATTCCCTAAAATACAAAACAAATCTTTTAAATGAAAAAAAAAAAAAAAAAAAGAGCCGTCATTTTAGATGGCATTTCAATTTCCCCGTCAGCAGCAGCACGAGCCCTTTCAGATGGCCACACTCCCGCTCGCTTCCTCAAACACCTCCACTGGTTACGGTCACCATTAAAAAAAAAAATAAAATGATCGATAAAATAACACTCACATATTGGCACTCCACAAAAATTACCTGCCATTGTTCCCAATCAGTAAGTCCCCAAACAACCCGGAAGTGGGATCGTGGTTCCTCAACTCTCCTGCTTTTAAAGCTATAAAAAAATAAAAAAATGCTAAGCAAAACAATATTAGCCAGTTCCAGATTTGAATGCTAGTGTATCGACTGCTGTCTTTTCCTGGGGGAGGGTGCAGGAGGAGACAGCAGACACACAATAACATTACAATGGGACTATTTTTTATTTAGTATTCCTGCCCAATGAAAATGAAATAAAAATACACTTTTAAAACTTTTTTATTTTCTTTTATTACTAACAACAAGCCATTGTATAATAGCAATAATGCACTCCAGGGTGTGTGTTGTGCTGGGATAACGTCACACCTGGGGTGATTAATGCACTTTCGGCCTGCGCCTGCGTGCCTAATCACCCCAGGCATGACGTTATCCCAGCACAACACACACCCTGTCGTGCATTATTACTTAATTATAGTATGCAGTGCAAGAGCATTGATCTCCAGTGTGGAACAATGCTGTAGTAGCAGATAATGTATGCTGTCATTCTACGGACAGCCATGGAGGTGTGCATTTGGTTTCAGTACTTCTCAATGACTTGAGGTAGGGATGGTGGAGTGGTGTGAGCTGGATGTCCTGTGTGAGTTGGGGGGTGTAAGGATGCTCCTAGACTACTAGTGATGGATACAACTGTCTTTCACATGCACTAAAAGGACCACATGCTGTTTTGTGTACTTGGCACATTTTATTGGTCAACCCTCTACAACTCATGCATATTTGGGCACAAAGTTACAACTGTACAAAACAAGTGTAAATGGCAGCCACACACAGGTGGGGTGCTGTATTGCATGACACAACACAGCAGCCATCAGCTGTGAGTGACAACCCCCCACACACCCTCACACCCACCTCCGATTGAAAACTGTGCCACCGTGTACCCTGGTAGTCTAGTGATCCTACTCCCTGCCCGGTGCCTTGATCCCCATAAAAAACAGTTTCATACAGTACATCTGTGGTAGTCTAGTGGATCCCCCCTCCCCAACTGATAACCCGATCATGGTCAAATAAGTCACATACTCGTCCCTCGTAGTCTAGTGGCACCCCTACCCTGCCCCCCACTCACACACAGGACACAAGCTCACACCAGTCCCCCACTGTCATTGGCAGGCAGTGAACCCACCCACCTCCATGGCTGCCCACCGAGTGACAGCTTACAGTGTCTGCTGCAAGTGCATTGGTCCAGGCTGTGGGCAAGTACACTTGTTGTGCATAGTGTAACAGTCATTTACAACTTTATTTATGAAGTCATTCATTGAGAAAGTTATGAATGACTATGATAGTATGCAGTGCAAGCTTATTGGTCCACAGAGTAAAACAATGCAGTAGCAGCAGATACTGCATGCTGTCATTCGGTGGGCAGCCATGGAGGTGTGTGGTTGGGTTCACTGCTCCTTAGTGACTGGGGGGGGAGTGGTGTGAGTTGGGTGTCCTATGTGAGGAGTGTAGGGGTGCTACTAGAATACCAGGGATGTATAAAACTGTTTTTCATGTGCACTGAGGGGACCACATGCTATAGTGGGTGTTTGGCACATTTCGTTGGTCAACCCTGCACAACTCATTCATATATGGGCATAAAGTTACGACTGTGCAAAACAGGAATAAATGGTAGACACACACAGGTGGGGTGCTCTATTGTATGGCACAACACAGCAGCCACCAGAAATGAGTGGCAACCCCTCCACCTCCCTCCCATTGAAAACTCTTCACAAGCACCCACCATGTGCCTTGGAATTCTAGTGACCCTACTCCCTGCCCGTTGCCTTGATCCCCATAAAAAACAGTTTCATCCATCTTTGGTAGTCTAGTGGATCCCCCCTCCCAAATGATAACCTGATTGTGGCCAAATAAGTCATGTACCTGTCCCTGGTAGTCTAGTGGCACCCCAACCCCACCCCACCCCAGCAACATACATGGGACACCCACACACCTCCCCTCTCCTGCAGTCTTTGGTGGGCAGTGAACCCACCCACACACCTCCATGGCTGACTGCTGAATGACAACTTACAGTATCTGCTGTAAGTGCATTGGTACACACTGTGGACCAATATGCTTGTTGTGTGTACTGTAATAGTCATTCACAACTTTATGTATGAAGTGATTCATTGACAAAGTTGTGAATGACTATTAAAGTGTGCAGTGCAAGTGCATTGATCCCCGGTGTGGAACAATGCAGTAGTACCATATACTGTGTGCTGTCATTTGATGGGCAGCCATGGAGGTGTGTGCTTGGTTTCAATACTCCTCAATGACTTGAGGGGGTGGAGTGGTGTGAGCTGGATGTCCTGTGTGGGCGGGGGAGTGTAGGGTGCTACTAGACTACCAGTGATGGATACAACTGTCTTTTACATGCACAGACAGAACCACATGCTGTACTGTTCTCTTGGGACATTTTGTTGGCCAACCCTGCATAACTCAGCAACTCAGTCATATATGAGCACAAAGTTACAACTGTACAAAACAGGTGTAAATAGTAGCCACACACAGGTAGGGTGCTGTATTGCATGATACAACACAGCAGCCACCAGCTGTGAGTGACAACCCCCCCACACCCCCACACCCACCTCTCACTGAAAACTCTACACAAGCACCCACAATATGCCCTGGTTGTGTAGTGAACCTACTCCCTGCCCGGTGTCTGTATCCTCATAAAAAAAACAGTTTCATACATCTCTGGTAGCCTAGTGGATCCCCCCTCCCCTACTGATAACCCAATTGTGGTCAAATAAGCCACTTACTTGTCCCTCGTAGTTTAGTGACACGCCTACCCTGCCCCCCTTACACACACACACACACACACACACACACACACACACTTATACACACACACGCGCACGCACACACACACACACATGCACACACACTACACCCAGCTCACACCACTTCCCCCCTGCAGTCATTGGTGGGCAGTGAACCCACCCACACACCTCCACAGCTGCCCGCTGAAAGACAACTTACAGTGTCTGCTGCAAGGGCATTGGTCCACGCTGCGGGCCAATACACTTGTTTTGCATACTGTAATAGTCATACATAGATACATAGATACATAGACAGTGTCAGCAGATAAGGGCCTATGGCCCACGCAATCTGCCCATTTGAGCTTGTAAGTTCAGTTTATGTTTTCCTAGAAGTCTGTTGCCCCTTAACCCTGACCTCCAGAATTCCTTTATGTCTATCCCATGCATTCTTAAATCCTGTGATTGTTTCAGCCTCCACCACTTCCTCTGGCAGGGTGGGGGCTGTGTAGGGGCACTACTATGCTACCAGGTCATTCACAACTTTATGTATGAAGTCATTCATTGACAAAGTTATGAATGACTATTATAGTATGCAGTGTAAGCGCATTGATCCCTGGTGTGGAACAATGCAATAGTAGCAGATACTGTATGCTGTCATTCAACGGTCAGTCATGGAGGTGTGCGGTTGGGTTCAATGCTCCTCAATGACTGGGGGGAGTGGAGTGAGCTGTGTGTCCTGTGTGGGGGAGTGAAGGGGTGCTACTACACTACCAGGGATGGATAAAACTATCTTTCATGTGCAATGACAGGACTACATGCTATACTGGGTGCTTGGTGCATTTTGTTTGTCAACCCTCCACAAGTCATGTATATATGGGCACAAAGTTACGAATGTAGAAAATGGGTGTAAATGGTAGCCACACACAGGTGGGGTGCTGTATTGCATGGCACAACACAGCAGCCACCAGCTGTCAGTGGCAACACCCCCAACCACCTCCCATTGAAAACTCTGCACAAGCACCCACCATGTGCCTGGGTAGTCTAGTGACCCTACTTCCTACCTGGTGCCTTGCCCTCTGTAAAAAACAGTTTCATACATCTCTGGTAGTCTAGTGGTTCCCCCCTCCCCAACTGATAAACTGATCATAACCAAATAAGTCATGTACCCATTCTTGGTAGTCTTGTGACACCCCTACCTCCCCTCCCAGCTTCACAGGATACCCAGCTCACACTACTCTGCCCCCCCCCACAGTCATTGGTGGGCAGTGAAACCACCCACACACCTCTGTGGGTGCCCACTGAATAACAACTTACAGTATTTGCTGAAAGTTCATTGGTCCGCACTGTGGGCCAATATGCTTGTTGTGCATACTGTAATAGTCATTCACAACTTTATGAATGAAGTCATTCATTGAGAAAGGTGTGAATGACTATTATAATATGCAGTGCAAGCTCATCAGTACCCAATGTGGAACAATGCAGTAGCAGCAGATACTGTATGCTATCATTAGGCTGGCAGCCATGGAGCTGTGCGGTTGGGTTTACTGCTCCTCAATGACAGGGGACAGGTGGTCTGACATGGGTGTCATGTGTGGGTATGGGGGTGTAGGAGCACTAATAGACTACCAGGGATGGATAAAACTGTCTTTCACATGCACTGACAGGACCATCTGCTCTGCAGGGCACCTGTCGCATTTCATTGGTCAACCCTGCACAACTCATGGATATATGGGCACAAACTTACAACTGTACAAAACAGGCGCAAATGGTGGCCACACACAGGTGGGGTGCTGTATTGCACGGCACAACACAGCAGCCAGCAGCTGTGAGTGGCAACTCCCCAACCACTTCCCATTGAAAACTCTGCATAAGCACCCACCGAGTGCCCTGGTAGTCTAGTGACCCTACTCCCTGCCCCGTGCCTAGAGCCCCATAAAAAACAGTTTCATACATCTCTGGTAGTCTAGTGGATACTGTCTCCCTGACTGATAACCCAATCATCGTCAAATAAGTCATGTACCCTCCCCTGGTAGTTTAGTGGCCCTCCTAACCCCCCCCAGTTCCCCCTTCCCCACAGGGTAACCAGCTCACACCACTTTCCCTCTCTCTCTCTCAGTCATTGTTGGGCAGTGAACCTACCCACACACCTCCGTGGCTGCCTGCTGAATGACAACTTACAGTATCTGCAGCAAGTGCAATGATCCACACTGTGGACCAATACACTTGTTGTGCATACTGTGATAGTCCTTCACAACTTTCTGTATGAAGTCATTCATTGAGAAAACTGTGAATGATTATCCTAGTATGCAGTGCAAGACCATTGATCCGTAGTGTGGAACAATGCAGTAGCAACAGATACCATATGCTGTCATTTGGTGGGCAGTTGTGGAGGTGTACAGTTAAATTCGTTGCTCATTGATAGATGGGAGTGAGGAAAATGGTGTGATCTGGGTGTGTTGTGTTGGTGTGGGGGGGTAGGAGTGCAACCAAACTACCATGGATGGATAAAACTGTCTTTCACATGCAGTGGCAGGACAACATGCTGCGCAGAGTGCTTGGCACATTTCACAGGTCAGTCCTGCACAACTTATGCTAATGGGGTCATAATGACATGCAAATGGCCTTATTTGAGGCTTGCATGGATAATGGCCTCAGTTACACATTTTAGTCTGAATGTCTGAAATTTGCGACCAGTATAATTTGGATGCTCCAAAGCATTTTACATTACTACCTGCATTTTGTATTATATTCAGAATGGATGCTCCATGGTACATCTCTACTTCATGTATCAGTTTTGTGGTCTAACGCAAGCCATTTGTGTGCATAAACTGACTGTGCCATAGAGAGGTGCAAGCGTAAATATCTAGCTGTATATGTACAACTGTGTGTGGGATGTGTATGACTTTTACTTGCCAGCAGAGTCGACCACTAGGAGTTGGCTGACTCTAGGCTCCTCCCACACCTGACCCTCTGGGATTGGCATGAGGTGGAGTCTCCATTCTGCAGTGGCAGGGAAGCTTTCTTGTTCTGTTTGTGAAAAAAAAAATTAAAATAGAAAAAAAAATATGTTGTGCCATGGAGAAAAACATTCCGTTATTGGAAAATCTAGTCACTTTTGCTGCATGTGTTATATATTATAATTCTACTACCTTTTATGGATAACTCTTACAGTGTTTGAAGTAATATGATAATTATTACACATCATCATTCTCTTAAAAAATTTATTGTCTAACACTGTTCAGCCAGTAGAATGCTACAACTTGAATCACTCTCAAAATTCCTTACATTGTATACTTTGGCCCAGATATTCAAAAGGGTTGCTCCATGCGTAACAGGGTTGCGCATGCGCAAGTCCTACATTGCGCCATTCTGCGATATTCATCAGGAGGCAGTTGCTCCACTGACAACAGGTTGCGCAAAAGAGCAATGCAAATGAATGCATGCTCAACAGGAGGGGGAGGAACCATGCATAACCTGCGCAACCCGATATTCAGTCGGGTTGTGCAGAGTTGTGCATGCGCAACCCCCAACCTGCGCCTGCACAACCTTGAGCCAAAAAAAAAAGGATCAAGTTGAGGGCCACCCACAGGTGAGCTGCTGTATTGCAGGGTGCAACACAGCAGCTGCCACCCCTGGCTGGCCCCCAACTCGGTCCCTGTGCCCCCCCACCAGCCCGATCGCGGGCATAAAGTAATGATGAACCGCCTTCACTTCACAGCCCGATCGCAGGATTACAGTTCATGAATCCTCGCCACATCTCCCACAGCCCCGATCACGGGCAGAACGTGTGAAGTCCCAGTGCCCGATAGCAGGCAGATTGTACCCCTATCGAATCTCTCGTGGTGGTGCGGATTTAAAGCCCGATCGCTGGCAGAATGTCACGTTATAGTCTTCAAATATCTTCTTTATTTACAGGCGTTGCTCTTCATTGCCGCGCGTTGGCGGAGCGGCAATATCTCATTTCTCGTCGCTTCGCCACTCGCCGATGATTGTTAGCCATTGGTGTAGCCAGGTTACGAAGCGCAGAAGCTCATATCAGAGCACGATAAAGTTCAGACGGTGAATGATGTTCATTCGCCAAATCTACAACTGTCGGCACGGTATGGGCTGCACGCTTCATTGGCTGTAGCTCTGGCACTAATGGCGGCAGCCCTACCGGACAGTCAGCCGGCGGGAGGGCGGGCGTGGCTGTGGATGCTGCCGACCGCCGCCGCGGGGAGCGGGTGGAGGGGTCGGGTGGGTGGGGGACACTAGACACCAGGGAGATGTTTGTGGGGTTGTAACGACATTCTGCCCGCGATCGGGCTTTTACGGTCCACTGACCACCAGGGAGATATTCGGTTGGGGTTACATTCTGCCCGCGATCGGGCACTGGGGGTTCATATACATTCTGCCCGCGATCGGGCTGTGGGAGATGTGGGCAGGGGGTTCATGGGACTGTAATGCCCGCGATCGGCTTCAGGAGATGTGGGGCGGGGGTTCATGTAACTGTAATGCCCGAATTGGGCTTCGGGAGATGTGGGCGGGCGGGGGTTCATAACTGTAATGCCCGCAATCGGGCTTCGAGATGTGTGGCGGGGTCACGAATTGTAATGCCCGCGATAGGGCTTCGGAGATGTGTGTGTGGGGGGAATGTAGACTTATAGAGATACTGCCCGGGATCGGAGTTGCAGGAAAGGCCGGTCTCGACGGTTGCCGCCTGGCAGGGCTGCCGGGCGCAAGTCCTCGGGATCGCGCACCTATGCTAATGGTATGCAAATGGGGCTATAAATAGATGCAAATGGCCCCCTGCACCTTGCATAAATTATGGCCCCATTTGCATGTCACCTTTGAATATTGGAAGTTTGAGCATGGCAATGGTACTTGCGCCACCTCAAGTTAATGCTCAACTCTGGCAGCTTGCAGTGGCATGTTCACTCCGCCCATCTTGTAAGTGCTGTGGCTGGGAGGTGATATTCAAGGAGTTACTCAATAGCTAACTCCTTTGATTATCACCCCGGCCACACCCCTGCGCAACTATTTTGAGCAGCGCAGGGGCTTGTGCCTCAGAATGGCGCAGTTTGAATATCTGGGCCTTTGAATACATTTGAAAAAAATAATAGCAGTAAGGGACTAACAGGACTACATTTTCAGTAAGTGGCACAAAAAGAAGTATATATAGCACCGGGAAAAGATGCAGTGGTGCTTGCTGTAAAATATGCAAAGAGACAGAGAGAGAGACAGAAGTAGCACCCACTGCCCAGACCAAAATAATCACACCAGACAACCAATCATGTAGTGAAAATGGATTGTATTGTCAACTGCCAAAGGACAACAATAGGTGACAGGATCCCTGAAGGCTACAAAGCAGAATAAAACCTTATGTTTCACTTGGTCATTATCATTAAGTTGATGGAACTCTGTGACAATATGGTATTATGCAATAGTGTGTGAAAATTCTGCTATCCTGCTGGTCAAAACATGTCGCATGAGTGTGGGTAAATCCTGCATGATCCACGGCTGAGAAATGGCATTTATAAAAACATAATTAAACACATTTTAAATTTATTTTACACATAGGTCCTTGTATGATCACAATAATATACTCCAGGGTGTGAGTTATTGGGTGATGTACCCACTTATTGTGTAGTAATCACTTAGCTGAACCTCATGACACACCACACAAGGCGTGGGTAAATCCTCAATAACCCAGACCCTGTTGTGCCTTATTGCTCGACTTGACTACGAGCTATGCCAGATTACTGCTCACCCCCTCCTCCCCTTCCTATTGCCAGAACATTAGTGATAGACTGTTAATGTGACTAGTATTCATGACTGACTGTTCAATTGACTGTACAGACTTACATGGTCTAATAACTGTTCTTCAAGCCGCTTGTTGTTTGTTCTGCCCCCATTCTGTGTTTTCTTCCATATTTTTTTTTGTGGTGGGTTTCTATCACCCTTACCTGCTGTATCTTCTGCTATGCACTTCTGATGCCTTCCTGCCTGCCCCTTGCTTGCTGCTTACTTGCCTTGCTTTCTTCTCCGCTCCTCCTTCAGCAGCCGCCCGGCTCCACGCCCAGTTCATTGCCACTTTGTTACCTAGCCTGCTTGGATGCTCCTTCAGCACAGTCAGGGCCACGCATTCCTACTGCAAGCATTCCTTGCCCCAATTGGTTCCACTGGTGCTAGCAACCAAATGCGCCACAGCCAATTCAGCTCCTTCCTGCTGCTGCTCTGATGACCACCTCTCTGACCTCATGTTTGTACTGCTAGCCTGCTCAGCTCTCTCAGCCAGACGTCCCTATGACTGCTGTTAGCTCCTGTTTCAATTGGAGCTTGCTTTCCTTCATTTCTTCACAACATAGCTTGGTCCTCATTTACTATGATTTCGGTCATGCTGATACTACATGTACTGCTGTTGGCTCCTGACTAGATGACTGCATTAAAGGGCTGGCTATTCTGTACTACCTATTCTCACTCATCCTGCTTCCTTATTGCAGCAGTTCATAGAACATGACTCAGACCCTTGTGCTAAGCTATGAGATGACAGGACAACTGATATTTTGCAATGTTTGTTCCTTAATACTAATAAGCCAGTATCAATCCTTCCTAAGTATAATTAACTGCAAACGTTTTTGATTCTATCAATTCCTTGTGTGGCAGAAACCAATAAGACTATAGGAGCCCCTAGGCTCTATAGTGGACTGACCGCAAGATCTTGCACCAGAATTTCTCACTTTGTAAGCATTTTTGAATGTGGCAAGACACAGCTGGGTAAAGACATCTGAGCACAATGCTGGTACTACTGTCATCCAAGCCATAGCTGTACTGCTCTCACCAATCTAGGTCAAGTAGGACCTGTACATGACTGATCTACATTCATCAGGGGCAGTGCATTCATTCCACAATTCCTGCTGATGAGACTTCCAGGATGTGGCCTCAGCACTACTCTTCTTCTGCGCTGCTTGGCCACGTGTGGGCTTGCCTAGCAAAATAACTTGCTCCTTTGCCACTCTGTGTTGGGATTTTAGTGGTTTGCTAGCCTTCATGGGGCTCGCTACTGCTCTACTTCCTCCGGCTGACTTACGTGTGGTCCAGCTGCTCATACTACCTCACTCAGGAGGCCCAACTGGTTGCTTTGCCTTTATCTCTTAGACTCTAGCCTTGCACTCCAGCCCTGCACTCTATCATGGTGCTTCCTACCCAAAGCCTTCCTGCCATGTCACTTACTCATATCGACTTTCATTAGGATTGGATACATTGCCACCGATTCTCGCTTTCAGTCACATCACTAGAGTCTGGATATTGCAGCCTCACCTTGCCTACTCACACTTACTTTACTCATTAAGACATCATCTTATTCATTTGGACTTCCATTCAGATTACAGCTCAGGACAGTGGCAATTGATTCCCTTGGATACTTTCTGCTACACTGCTTCTGTTCATATGGATCTCCTATAACTCCCCTATGCCAGCACTCTCAGCTGAACTCAATCCATTAGAGTCATTCACTCATATGTAGGCCTAAGACATTAATCGCATCTTTCTGCTATAATTTAACCATCACGAGCTTAACGTTTGCTCGGACTTTAGACCGATATCATGAGTGCATCTTGTCATCTACAGTAGCCCCTCATCATGGCTCCTCCAAACATCTTACATACGCCCATACAGGGATATTTGCTCAGTTAACAGAGGTTTCTAATTACACGCTTAATCTCATGCCCTCAATGGTCTTCTGTACTATGTACAGTCTATCCAGTTTTCCATTTGCTTCTACTTCTGCATTCCATACAGGTTTGTCATTTACTACTGCTAAGACTGGCCTACGTGCAGGTCTATACTCCTTATGCAATAATTTCTCTTACCTACCAGCATCTGCAGCTTTTGCCTCTGGAGTCGTTTGCTGTACTGTCTATCATTGCTCAGCCATCTGTCTTGCTCCAGGGCTGAAGGTATCACCGCATCACTCCGAACGACCTGCACCCCTATGGGGCCCAGAGGTCCCTTGAACTTCTAGTACTCATGCTTCTTATCACCTGCTGACATGACCTGCTTCACCTATCTGGGCCTGGAGGTTTGAAAACTTCTACTGTATACCTGCCTCGCCCAGCATCGGGGCCTGGGGGTTTGCATATTCTACTCTACGCCTGCCATGTCTGCTAGCCTTCATGGAGCTCCTTGTTCCACTACAGACTTACTTCTGGATATGTTTGGATATTCACCATCCATTCCTTTGGATGCTTCTGCCTTGTCACTTCAGTTCATATGGATTACTACTACTCCACTCTTGCCAGGACACTTAGCTGAGCCCTATCTGGAAGACCTTCTATCTCATGTTTTAGACCTTGACTTTACTTCAGTGCTATAAGGCTTATTAGATCCATTACATCATTACTGCATCCGATTCAATCCTCAACCGATCACATACATCCTAGTGAGCTTACTCAGAAAGGAGAAACTCTTCAATTTACATGCTTAATTACATTCCCTCAATGTTCCACTGTGTACCTTACATATTCTATGCAATACTACTCCTCTTCTACTACGCCTGCACCATGCAGGTCAAATTTACTATTATCATCTGACCTACGACATGGTCCACTCACTAACTTATCTATTCAAACTTATCTGCTTCACCTCAGGGCCTGGAGGTCCATCAAGCCTTATGTCTACCTGTTTATACAAATCAATTGCCAAACCACTTTTACTTGCTTACCCACTTCAGACCGGAGGTTCCTATTATGTCGCCTCTCCAGCTCATAGCCTTCAGCTAGCTCTCGTGCTTCATCATCAAGGCTTTCATTTGCAAACACACATCAACCACCAGTCTTCATATTCTGGGTGTAGAGACATAGTCTTTTTGATCTCAAGTGCTCTTGAAGAAGACTTCCTCGCCTTTGGATTGCTTGACTAATGCAACTGTCGCGCTATGAATTGTTTCGCTCTACCATCGTTTTCAATCTATCATCAGATTTTGTCCTGGGCATCGATTCCTTGGATTGGGAATTATCTAGAAGGATGTGCTGCCAAATTCATTGACGCTTAACATCAGTACTTCAATTCCAGCTTCCTTACTTTCACTGGATCAGGATCTACGATTCTGGAATTCAGACTAGCCAATAATTTAGTCTTAATTAGGATTATTCTTCTTTAGTATGCCCAGAAGGATGGGCAGGTCAGTAGCCATGGGACTCAGAGGTTCCCCTGCAAGGGGTTTCCTCCTGTGCTACTGGCCATACCTCTGGAGTTGGAGGAGATAATTGTTTGATATCATTATTTCTTTTGTGGGTCTCTTCCTCACTCAATTAAGTATCCTTCTAATGGTGGGATACAGAGAAAGGCCAAAACATCAAGTTACAACAATTACTCATCAGTTCAAGCATCTAAGCACCATGCATATATCATCCAGTTCATACGTACTGTAATCACTGACTTGCTCATGTCTATGCTGAAGTATCTAAGCACTAAGCACTTCATACAACTAATACCTCATACGCATCATCCTGATTGCTGGCCTGGTCTCTGTATCCAAGCACAACCAACATCATTCAGTTACAGAACAAAGCACAATCCTGAGCTATGAACCACACATAATGTAACTCAAAAAATCCTCCAGTTTGATTGGCTGGCTAGCATGATTTACCCATTGGTGAAGTGTAGAGAACTTTTGTTTTGCTTTCCTTTGCTTACCGCTTGCTTTCTGTCCATTTGTTGTCTGCTCATTGTTCATGTGCCTCCTGCTTGTCCAAGGGTTCCCTCATTGAGTTTTGAAAGTTTAGCTATTCTCTTTCCCCTTTGTTCTCTCCTTTGTTCAGCCATCTTGGAGTATCTGCTTTAGGCTAGATAGAGCAGGTGGCTGATGGACCCGTTGTTCATTACCGAACGCTACCAGGAGACCATCAATGGTTTTGTAGTGTGCACTATTACTGTCCAGTCTTCCCGCTACTGCTCCAAATGTTAGTGGGTGCCTGGGGATTATTTTGTATTTGGAATGCTAAGAAGGAGGATTTTCTGGAGTGTATTTGAAAGAAGATACGAGAAGGATGCCTCGAGGAATTAGTTTTGAGTTGGTTGAACTCAAATGGAAATAAGAAGACAGCTGGTCTAAGGGAGGAGTGTTTTTTTTTTATTTTAACTTGTTTGATGGTGTGAAGCCCAGTGGAGAGTATTTCTGGGACAGCTCACCCAGCCAAATAGTGGAGCTTGGAACTTTTGCCTAGACTGAGAGTTT
This sequence comes from Neoceratodus forsteri, assembly GCA_016271365.2. Taxonomy (NCBI): domain Eukaryota; kingdom Metazoa; phylum Chordata; order Ceratodontiformes; family Ceratodontidae; genus Neoceratodus; species Neoceratodus forsteri. The sequence continues at coordinate 126,613,650 of CM028134.1, forward strand.
GTGGATTTGTACATTTGGAGTTCATTTTAGCCGTCCAGCTGAGTTTTGGATTCCCCCATTTGGACTGGGGACCCTGCATTTTGTGGGGGTCTGGCTGCTGAATTCTATCCTGCTTGGGCAGGCTGGGCTGATCAGGCGGGAGGGTTGTGCAGACAGTGTGTGGTCTGCCTAGGCTCTCTGCTGGACAAACTGGTTGGCTTGTTCGAAATAGATTGGCACAGTTGCAGATCAGTTATGTTCTGATGGCCGACCCTTGCAGGTAAGGGTTCCTAAGCTGTGCATTTGTACTGTATTGAATTGTGTCTTGTCAGAAAGTTTTCCATTTTGCCCTGGAATCATGGTCAGATTCTGAATTTTTCCACCTTGGACAGTGAGAGTGTCTTCATTTTGGTATTCCTGGTGGTGAGTTGGCCGGTGTCCAACTTATTTACTGTTTCTTACATGCTTAATGTAAGAGGACTATTGATTTTTAACTGTTTTTACACGTTTAATGTGAGAGGACTATTGGATTTTCAATTCTGGGCAGTGATAGTGCCCTGACTTCCACTACTCCAAGGCTGTGAGAGGGGCCTGGGTTTTAACACTACCTCTGCATACCCAGTGAGAGGGGTTGCAGGAGATTTTCACCTTCTGGTCTTATTTTCTTTTTCTGTGCTTTTCCGAGAGTTGAGTGTTGGATTGAAATATTTATGCAGTGCTAGGAGGGGGTTATTTTTTAATTGTGTTTTTATTATTTTTGGGAAGGAATATTTATCATATTCTTGTGTATTGTTGTGTTTTTATTTATTTATTTATTTTATTTATTTATTTAGTTGTTTAACCAGGTATAGCACACATGTATAGTTTTAGGGATATAGTATTATTTATTATAGATTGTTGTTTAAATTGGGTAGTTTTTGTTTAATTTTTGTATTTTTATATCTCTCCTCTGTAAGAGAGAGTGGGAGCATTTTAAATAGGTATTAATTTAAATATTTAGTTTTAGCATTTTCTTTTTTGTTATTTTTTACAGTTTTGTGATTGTGAGTTATTGGGTTGGGTATTTTTATTTTATGCTTGTTATGGGGTTTCCTTTTGGGTTTGGCGCTTTTTGTATTGTGATTTTGTTAAGCCTGTGGAATGTGTAGGCCTTCCCCACCTGTTGTCGCTACTCATCCTCTGCTCTCTGTGACCTCTAACCTTCTCCCCCTGATGTTGTTAACCTACCAGCACTGTCAAAGCTGGGTATTATTCATAGAAGAGGGTGGGGTGGGGGTGCGGACATCAGAGGATGAATGAACAGGTCTCTCACATTGAGGTAGTTAGGCCCAGAAGATACCCTTGGATGAAATGGAGCCTGGAACATGGTTCACCATGTCTAGTCCCATATCCATGGGCACCACTATTTTTGGTGGGCAAGTAGCTGAGGCAGCCCTGGAAACTCATCCAACTCGAGTGGTGATATGCAATGACAGATCAATTAAGAATAAGACTGCAATTATTGCAGATCTTGTTGGAACAACTGATCTGGATGGCATCACCAAGGCCTGGCTGGATGAAAATGCTGGCCCCATGCTGGAGGCTGCAATTCTGGCTGAGTACTCAGTGATACACCGCTCGAGATTGGACCGTGGGGGCATGCAGTCTGTGTCAAGACCCAGTTGGACCTCAGGAGTATACCAGTTGAGGAGACCAAATCTTTTGAGTGTACTGTGGCAGCAGGTGTAGGTTGTAGGATAGCTATCGTCTACTGTCCACTCAGGGATGAGAAGAAATTCCTGCAGGGAGTAGCAGATTTCATGGTTGATATGGCATTTGAGTTGCCCAGACTGATGGTTCTGGGTGATTTTAATGCCTGGGTTGATGACAAACTCTCGCAATTTGGACAGCACTTCCTCCAGTTGATGACATTGCTGGGCCTTACACAAATTGTTACCTCTGCAACCCATAAATACAGTCAATCCCTTGATTTGGTTTTCCTCTGGAGGATCAAAGCCTTCAACTTAGGGATGGAACCTGTTGGTTGGTCCAATTACTACACGATGAGGTTTAACTTCTGTGCCCCCCTTCATAGGCCTGCTCCTGTGGAGATGGTCAGTTACTTAAAGGAATGTGAGCCCTGAAGGCCTAGAGGCAGTGATTGACCTCTCAGAGTTTCCTGTAGCAAGCATGAATCCAGAGACTTTGGTGCTGGCCTATAATAAGGCCATCTCCATGGCCCTAGTTTCAATTGCTCCAGTCCATGTTCGCCTTCTCTCCCTTCATCCTCAGGCCCCTTGGTTTAATGGGACCCTGGGGGAGATGCAGCAACTAGGAGGAAGGTTAGAGCAGCACTGGCATAAATCCACCCTGGAGGATGGCCACCTTAGATTGGTAGAGCATTATCAAGTCTACCAATCAGCAATCTTCTGTAACAAGGCATAATTCCTGTCCTGGGAGATTGTTGCCACTCAGAACTGACTGGCTCAGCTCTGCCAAACTGTGGACAGGCTGTGCAATCCAGCCTGTCTGCAGCTCCAAGATCTTTTTCACAAGTGGAGTGTGATGAGCTTGCTCAGTTCTTTGTGAATAAGGTGGCTGACATCAGGGTGGAGATCTTCATGACTGCTCTTTGGGGATGCTATTGATTGGTGCCAGGTCACTTTCCTTTGTGCTTCCTGGAGTACCTTTAATTGGCCAGAGTTCATGGATGTCATGCGGATTGCCCAGAGTATGTGCCCTTCATGCTGTAGTTTGGCTCCGGGCCCAACTTCCCTGATTATGGATTGTTGGGATATTATCTGCTGGGTCCTGGTACAGATAGTTCAGTGCTCCCTTGATTCAGGTGAGTTTCCAAGCTCCCTGAAGGAGGTGGTGGTGGTGACAACCCTCCTGAAGGAGTCTTCTTTGGACCCGGACTCTCTGGCCAACTACAGACCAGTCTCAAGCCTCCCCTTTATAGGGAAGGTTATTGAGAAAGTAGTAGTGGTACAGTTGGAGAACCACTTGACCATCCATAACATCTACAAACCTCTCCAATCCAATTTTTAAAAGAGGCACAGTACCAAGACTGCACTGGTTCAGGTGCTCAATGATCTCCTGATGACAAGAGATTGGAGAATCTGTGGCCTAACTAGTACAGTCCTCAGGAGGTTTACATCTTTCCTCACTGGCAGAACTCAGAGAGTGGTGTTGAGGATTTATTCTTCTGACCCACTCCCTCTGTCATGTGGAGTCCCTCAGGGCTCAGTGCTGTCCCCCATATTGTTTGCAGTGTATATGCTGCCCCTTGGAGACATTGTAAGATAGTATGGGCTAAGGTTTCACTGCTATGCTGATGATACCCAGCACTACCTGTCTTTTGCACCTGACCAGGATAGTGCTCTCTCGATATTTAACAACTGCCTTGCTGAAATACAGGACTGGATGAATTTAAGCTGGCTAAAGTTGAACGCGGGAAAGACCAAGGTGATGGTTGTGAATCTGAGTCACCAGATAGAGGGTTGAGAGCTGGTCAGTCCTCTGGACTTTGTCTGGAGGCTCCCAGATCCTTGCCTCTGAATGGGTGTGAGATCTGGGGTTGGTGCTGGCGATGGGTTGAGACCTCCAGTCTCAGGTGTCGGCAGTCATCAAGTCTTCCTTTTACCATCTCAGGAACATCACCAGGATCAAGCACCTTGTTCCATCTGGTGACCTGCCTGCACTGATCCACGCCTTTGTGCCCTTGTGCTTTGATTATTGCAAATCCTGTACTTAGGGCTACCTGAGGTTGATATCCACCACCTGCAGCTAGTGCAAATGCTGCAGTGTGGTTGCTGATGGGTACTTCTCAATCGTCTCATATTACCCCCATGCTGCGCAATCTGCACTGGCTGCCTATTGGTGGTGGATCACCTTAAAGTTGGATTACTGACTACAAAGCCCTACATGGACTTGGTCCTGACTACTTGAAAGAGCTCCTTGTACCTTACTTCCCCAGTGACAGCTTCATTTGGCTGACGAGGAGTTGCTGGAGATTCTGAGGGTGTTTTTAAAATCTTCTGGGGCCTGTGCATTTATGTACATGGCCCCTGCCCTGGAATACTCTACCCTATCAGCTGCAGGAGTGCATGACTGTGGGGATTTAAACAGGCATTGAAAACTTTTATGGCATCAGGACTTTAGTGTAATGGATTAAAAGGACCCAAACAGATTATTTTACTGTTGTATTGTTGATTTTATTATTGCTGTTTTAACTTTACTGTACAGTGCCTTGATATTTTGAAAGGTGCTTAATTTAAATAAAGATTTAATTATTATTATTATTATTATTATTATTATTATTTATTATTGTAAATCCAGGCATTACCAATGGGCAAAGGTGCCAGTCAGCCGTATCAGGCCAACAATCAATCCAACCCCCAAAGTAAAAAGTGCTGCATATATTTTTTTTTCCTATTGTTTAACCAAGTGAGACACACTAAGCTGAAAGCTTGTTTACAGGTACAACCGGGAGCACAGAGAAGTTAAGTAACTTGCTCAGGGTCACACAGTATGCAAATGGGGGCTGTGGGATTCAAACCCAGGTCTCCAGATTTGCAGCTCAGAGCCTTAAACCACTGCGCTATAGTAATACCCTGCTAAGCACCACCACCTCTTGCTCTCCCTCAGCTGCACTCTACCACAGCATGATCACCAGGTGGCTCCTACATGACCACTCACCAACACACACACACACACACAATTCAGAGCTTACCACAACTCAGTCCTCATCCTCCCTGTCCTGAAGGTGTACACCCTCCAGTCCCAGGACTTGGCAAAGTGGGGACCGGGAGTTCTGGAAGATTGTGTACCAGGGCTCTACACTTCAAAAGGGCAGCAGTTGCATGCCGCAGTTGCTGCTCGGCATCTTGCACCCTCTCCATTCTTCCGAGGGCTGAGGTAGCCAAAAAAAAAGAAAAAAAAACAAAGAAAAACACACCCTTTTGTTCTCCAGCTGAGAACCTGAAGAGGGCTGGGGAATAAGACTTCAGGAAGCATGGTTGCTTCCAGGGCTGCGCACAATGTGCATGAATGTAGCGGTGTTCTGAAATTGTAATCCGAGTGGGTCTATCATAACTTCAGAAACTGTCCCGGCTCCTACGAAGTAAATGGAGCTGGAAGAGGTAGAGCAAACTCACCCATCAAGCCCAGGGGCAAATGTTTCATAGCCCCAGGAAAAGCATTGGGGCCAAGGATAAAAAAAGAAATAAATAGCACAGCATATTTTCTGATTTCCACCCTCACAGTTTTACAGGGGGCCGACAGTCATGCTACCTTTCTCTCTATCCCCATTTTATACCTTGCACTCACAGCCATACACCTCACTCAACATACAGTCGCTCTCATTCTCTCGACTTATCCACCATCTCTTACAACAAATAAAAAACTCAATAAATCACCATGGGGAGCAAGGCGAGGGGGTGCGGATGTGTTCTCAATAGTTTAAAAAAAATTTAAACGTCAGAAAACTGGCAATATTAAGGCCAGCACTTCTCCCATTTTACTGTTTTCCACAAAAGGGGTCTTTGAACATCATAAATTCAAAAAATAAACCTCCTTTTCTGTATTTCCATATGCAACATATACAAATTATTTATTCGCTGACAAGATGAGAAATAAAATGCAAGTGTTATTTAATGTTATTATGTGCAGAAGGTCTCACCCACTGTAGCAGTTTTTTGTGTGAGCCCTCTCCTGAAATTCTCAGACTGTGATCCAAAAATCATGAGCTTGCCACAAATAGCTTGTAGCCCCAAAAGGAATTTGAGCAAAAGAAAAACTGCTGTGTTGCAGTAAGAGAGGAACACACTACATGGGGATCTGCATCAAAGGGGCTCATCACTTCCAGGTGTGCTTACGTATCAACCATACCTGCAGTCATCTTCAGAGCATGCCCTCCTTTAGGTGTGCTATCCTTATGAGTGGAAGAATTAAAGTGATAGTACTAAAAATGCTTGCATACGCTGTGCAAAACTGCAACATATGCATAATTAAAGTGGCAAGAAGTGCCAAAATGAAAGACGGTATTAAGACATATATAATGTAATCTGCATTTTAAAACTCTAATGAATACATAAATACTCACAAAGCCACACATGCATCCATATACATATGGTAAGTAATAAAAATATATATATTGGTACAAGAGTATTCTGGTAGAGCCGTAAAGTCATACCTGATAGTACAAGCAGAGCATGGCAAGTCTAACTTGTAATTTTACAGCAGTCAGGATAGAGAGCAGAGAGCACAAGTCAAATACTCTCACCTAGGGCAAAGCACACAAGTCTAATCCTATTTAAAGGATACAAATGAGACCCTCAAACTATTAAAAGAACTAACTGTGACAGCATCTGACTGGATAGTGACGATCAATGGAGAGCTTGTATTGGAATATCCCACCAGAAGAGGGACTATCAGCACTGCATAAGGTATTGAGCAGAGAGAGAGAGAGAGAAAACAAAACCACCAACAGACTACATCTTAGAACTAGCAAGATTTGTACTAGAAGCAAACTATTTTGGTTTAATGGACATTTTATGTCCAAAAAGGGACAGCCTATGACATTTGCTTCTAGTTCTATATATATATATATATATATATATATGAATGAGATATATATATATATATATATATATATATATATATATATATATATATATATATATATATATATATATATATATATATATATATATATATATATTTCCAAAAGATTAAACTATGGAAACACTATATAGATTACTGTTTGTTGATTTGTGTGAAGTGAACAAGAACTAAGCTATGTTATAGAGTATATAAACCACACCAACATACATTTAAAATTCACCCATGAAAGCAGCCACATTTCTTTGCCCTTCTTAGACATAATGATTACTAAGTGTGGAAATCTTCTTGGAACAGGCCTCTACAGAAAACCCCTTTCAAGAAATATCCTTTTGAAATGAAATATTTGCCATCTGGCATCTATAACAACCAATATTCCCAAGGGCCAATATATAACAGTAAAAAGGATTTGCTCAAATGTTACTAAATTTGTAGAAGCAAAGAAGGACATTACTTCATGGTTTTGAAAAGGGGCTATGAACCAGAACAACTTCTGAATTTTCTTGCCTCTGTAGAAAATTGTGACAAAGAACGGCTGTCGGAGGCAAAAGATAAAGAAAATAAAATTGAGAATGCATTGATTTTTATCACTGAGTACAATCCACTAGCACCCAAAATAGGTACAATTATAAAAAAAAATCTGCCAATATTTCAGTTAGACCAAAGACTGCAAAATGTAACTGCAGAATTACCAATGATAACCTCTATGCGGGGAAAAAATACTAAAGATCTTCCTGTGCATTCTTATATTCCTGTTAAAAAAGACCAGCCACAGACATGGATGCCATCAGTTCCAAAAGGAAACGACAAATGGGGGCATTCTGTGCACTGCTCTAACACAAGAGACACAAAAACTTTTAACCATCCTACTGTAGGTCAGGTTATAAATATGAGATTGGATTTTTCATAAACTGTAGCACAATGGGAGTTGTATACATGCTTACCTGCCCATGCGGCATGTCATATGTTGGGCAAACAAAAAGAGCACTATAATTGAGAATTGTTGAACATAAGGGGGCTATTAGAAATTCAAATCCAGACTATGCAATGGCAAGATACTACATTGAAGCCCGCCATGAGACACCAGCATCCCTCAAGTTTGTGGGTATAGAAAAGGTAGAAATTAGAAGCATACTGGATTTTGAACTCAACATTTTAACGCCACTAGGCCTAAATGAAGATATCCCCCTATATAGTTATTTGAATCAATAACAGCTTTTTGGATGGGTTCCCTCCCTTAAGGAAAAAAACAGGGTTAGACTTGTACACGCCACCCTAGGTGAGAGTATCTGACTTGCACACTCTACTTTTTATCCTGACTGCTGTAAAGTACAAGTTAGACTTACCATACTCTGCTTGTACTATCAGGTATGACTTATCGGCTCTACTTGAATACTCTTGTACCAATATATATATTTTTATTACTTGCCATATGTATATGGATACATGTGTGGCTTTGTATTTATGCAGTCATTAGAGTTTTAAAATGCTGATTACATTATGTATGTCTTAATAACATGTCTCATTTTTGGCTGTTCTTGGAACTTTAATTATGCACATGTTGCAGTTTTTGCACTAAGTATGTAAGCATTTTTAATACTATCATTTTCATTTTCCACTCATAAGGATAGCTCACCTAAAGAAGGGCACACTCTGAAGATGACCACAGGTACGGTTGATAATGTAAACACACCCAGAAGTGATGAGCCCCTTTGATGTGGGACCCCTCATAGCGTGTTCCTCTTGCTGTGACACAGCATTTTTCAGCATTTTTCCTTTGCTTGAATTCCTTTGTGGCTGCAAGCTGTCTGTGGCAAGCCCACGATTTTTGAATCACAGTCTGAGCATTTTGGGAGCATAATGCATGCTACAGCATCTGAGAGAAGGCAACGAGGAGTCTACTGCATGACAAAAAAGAAGGAGGCTCACACAAAAAACTGCTGCAGTGGGTGAGACTGTCTGCACATAATAACAGGGAAAAATTCTTGCACTTTATTTCTTACCTTGTCAGCAAGTAGATAGTTTGTATATGTTCCATACGGAAATACAATAAAGGAGGTTTATTTTTTGAATTTGTGATGTTCAAATACCCCTTTTGTGGAAAACAGTAAAATGGGTGAAGTGCTGTCCTTAATATTGTCAGTTTTCTGACAGTTAACAATTTTTTAAAGCTTTTTACAGCTCTGAGGTACTGTGTGCACCTGTGTGTGTTCTTTAAAGGCATAGGAGCCACCTTTCTCTCACACAAAGAGTCTCTTTGTTTTGTTGGTGTTCTCAATAGTGTTTCAAGCAATAGGAACTACTTTTGAGGCATAAGAATATATTCAAAAACAAATATAACATGACAAGAAACTATGATTTTCTTTATTTTTTCTTTACAAATAAAGGGGAGGGGACATTGTAAATCACAATAAACCATGACAGGGTGTGGGTGATGCTGGGATTTACCCATGCCTGGTGAAGTTTGGCCACTCGGCCTGTGGCCTCATGACCGAACCACACCAGGCATGGGTAAACCCAGCATCACCCACACCCTGTCATGGTTTATTACTTAAATATTCCACAACTGGATGTAGGTGATGGCAGGACTTATCCAGTTCTCGTGTGGTTTGTTCACTCATTTATCCATTGTAAGCAAAGCACAGCTGGTGTGTGTTGGTCCTGTCAGTAACCACACTTGCTTGTGATTTGATGCTTAAATACTCTTCAACTGAGTGTGGGTGATAGCAAGATTTACACATTTCTGGTGTGATTTAGACACTTGACTGTACTTTGTGAGAAAACATAACAGACATTGGTAAATTCTGCTGTCACCTATGTACAGTTGTGTTATATTGCTTTATTAACTTTTAGTGATGTGGTATTAATCATACTAAGAAATATACATACATCCGGTGACAATTACCAAATTCAGGCTACCCTGCCCAGACCCACATGTTGTAAGCCAACTCATACCAATCCCAGTTCCTCCTGTGGACCTCCCTGGCAGACTTACTTTATAAAACGTCTGGCAGGTGAATTTCCACTTCTTCCGACACTCATCTGGCATACTTTGATACCTTGCTCCCCAAGGCATGCCCAACCTGTGAAAGAAAAGAAACATAAAATTTGTAGTTATATATATATATATATATATATATATATCTCAGAGGCAAAAAACTCCATTAAATGCATTAGTTAGGGTTGTTCAATAGCATCAAAGTGAGGAATTCGGTGTTAGGGTTGAAACCCCTGCCGACCTTCCAGCTCACCCTCAACTGGCATTACAGATTGGGGTCATCAGCCCTAACTCTCACCCCATCACATGTGTAAAGCAGCAGAAGCATAGAAGAATGGGGTGAGAGTTAGGACCGATGACCTAATGTGCACCCCAATGCCGGTTGGGGGAGGGGCTGGGGTCCAAGGGGGGTTTTCAACCCTGACACTGAATTTCCTCACTTTTGTTGCTGTGAAACAACCCTAACTAATGCATTAAATGGAGTTTTTGCCTCTAATTTCCTTCTTTTGAGAATGATAACGAGAAATAGTGAATGTATGCGGGTGGGAGCGCTGGGGCCTCCAGGTTCGCTCCCCGCCACATGATGTCTTGTGGCATAGTAACAGGAACAACAACAAACAGAAGTACAACAGTGGCGCACATGGTAATGCAAGCGCAAATGAGAACAGAAAGGGTAATGCAGAAGGTGGTGTAGACGGGAACGGTCTGCCATGTGATGTGTTGTCACATAGTAACATGGTGCCTGCAAATGGAAATGTCAGTGGCATGGTGACGCAAAGTGAAACAGAAAGAGAAACAGTACTGTAGACACAAATGGCAAAAATAACAGAAATGCAAGCGTAAAGGAAAATGTAAAGGATAACGCAATGGTAGGTGATGTCAACGGTAAGTGAAACGGGTACAGAACTGCAAGCGGAAAGGGCAACGGTAACAGTAATGTAAGCGCAGGCTGGTTTTCCCCAAAACCTGCATAGAGAAAGACAGTGAGTACAAAGAATGTATGCATAATAATGGGTATCGGAGCAGAAAATGAGGACTTGGAATACTAAATAGGTTATATCTCAGGAACCGTATTTACGAGAAAAAATTAAAAGTCATATGATTTACGACTGTCCTGGCTAGTTTTGTACTTAACCCTTCTAGGGGGTTAAGCATTTTCTGACGAAAAGTCCATATCTCGCACCGTTTCCAAGATACGGGCCCTGAAAGGCGCGGCGAATGCCGTAATGTTATCCTATGGGAAAAAAAGAGAAGTTCGGAGTGCCATAACTTTGTCTCCCTGTGATATTTTTTCACCAAACCACTGAAAGGTACATCTGTGGGCTGTTGGCTGTGTTTCCTCTAACTTTCAGGAAAAAAGACTAAACCGTTATTTTGTAGCAGGGTGCCAAAGGATTCCTGTAATGCATTGGGCACCGTAATGTTATCCTATGGGAAAAAATCCAACTTTTGAGTGCCATAACTTTGCTACCATGTAATATTCTTTCAACACAACACTGAAAGGCACATCTGTGAGATGTCGGCTGCGTTCCCTCCAAATTTCAGCCCAAAACTCCCAACCATTCTTTTGCAGCACAGTGCCAAAGAATTGCTGGTATTTTCAGACACCCTGGAAAAGTACTGTCGAACTTTGCGAAAGCTTTTGCAAAAATTTGCGACACTTTCATGTGAGCACGAAAGTACTTTGTGAAAGTACTTTTTCCAGAAATTTGAAAAACATATTTCTGGGGTGTTTTACCCCAAAATAAAGACATGGCTAGCATCCTCAGGCTCCGACTAGGTGAATACAAAAAGAATTAGGTTGCTAGAGGGTCCCAAATTTAAATGGCAAGCATTTTTCTGATCACTATCTGAAAACAAGATGGTAGATTTGCGAAAGTAAGAGGGCCATTTGCGAAAGTAAAAATGCATTTGCGACACTGTTGAACTTTTTGTTAACTTTTCCCATTGACTTATAATGGGAAATTTTTTTTTTAATAACTTTTGAACCGTTTAATATTTTTTCACGAAATCTTTGAAAGACACATCGGGGACACCAGCCGCACGTTTTCTGAAGATTTTGGGCCAGTCGCGTAAACCGTGCAACCTGTAGGTGAGACCATAGAATTCCAGAAAAAGTGTAAACGCACACACAGATCACACTTAATGACTCCGCAGCTGTGTATCTGACCACTACGAAACTTGGCAGATCCTAAGGTATATGGATCTTGATCATGTATTCCAAATTGCAAGCAACTCGTCAAACAGTTGCAAAGTTTTTAAGGTGAAAATTTGGAGTTTAACATAGAAATGGCTCTCAACCCTAACTATAGTAGCACTACCTGTATACTATAATATATATATATATATATATATATACACACACACACACACACAAGACAATCTGGCTTTCTAACACTGCAAAGTGAGTGCTACTCATTTATTTAGGCATTTGTGTAGTTTGCTGTTTTTAGCCAGGATGTAAGCATGCCATTATGACATCTACTTAAGAGTATTTTTGAGACAATGGATGTTTAGTGCTATAGCATTACTGTAAAAATGTGCTACTCAATACACACACACACAGTGGATGTTTTAACTAGTACAGTTGCTATTAATGTATTTACCCACAATGCAGAATGCAGGGTGGAAGACATTTTTCTCATATTTATTTTAATAAGATACACTAATAGAGCTACTGTGGCAATGTGTTAACACTTTCTTTTACTTTGTCTGAACTTTGGATGCTTTAGCAAGCACTAAAACAACTCTCATATCTTTAACCAATATACCATGAGATGGTGTGTGTGTGTGATGTCAGCATTTCAATCAATCAATCAATCACTTTATTTAACCAGGCATAAACACCATTGAGCAAGCTCATTTTCAGGGTGGTCCTGGGCATAAATATAATACAGTACACTTCATAAGATTACAATTATAGTGGACAACGGTGCAAAAAAAAAAAAAAGAAAAAACATTGTGATGGTGCCGGTCAATATGGGCCTATAGATACCGTCAACTTAATTAAATGCAAAGGTACATAATGATAAGCTTTACTGAAATGAGAAGAGACAACAATTTCATATAGTCTCTGCTGAGTAAGAGCTCATACCTAAATGATAAAAAATAAGGAGATATTAAGGAATAGGGTAGAAACTGGGGTGAAAGAGTAGGCAGCCAAAAGGGAGGCCAGAATAGGTAAAAGGTAGAGAATAGGCAGGGTCATCTTGGAATAAGGGAACTAGGCTTGAAGGTCCTAGGTTTCTGTTGTTAGGAATGTGGGGTGGATGAGATACTTAGGCGTAGGATTTGAGAGTGGCACCCGAGGCTTAGGGGTCATCGGCATCTGAAACATTTGCATGATTCCTTCAGATAATCCGTTAATAGAGCTTTGAATGTGAAAATGCTTGGAAGTGAGGATAATTTTAATGAGTCTTGCATAGTGTTCCAGAATGATGGAAGTGAGAAGTTGATTGCTGCTGAGCCAAGGGTAGTTTTCACTCTAGGAATCTGGAAGCAGATTAAGGAGAAGCATCTCAGGCCATAGGAACCTTTAGCCCATTTGAAGATGTTCGAGATGTATGCAGGGAGGTTATCAGATAATGCTCTAAAAAACCAGAGGAGAGCATTCCTTTTTCTTCTAGTTGAGAGTGAGGTCCATCCCGAAACCTGGTATAGACGACAGTGATGTGTACTACGGGGTAGATTTAAGATAAATCTTAAAGCTCGGTGGTAAAGGGTGTCCAGTTTGTTTAGCATCGTTGATGGGCAATGACTGTAAAAGTCAGGCGTAGTCAGTATAGGTATGAATGTAGTTTGTACTAGTCTCATTCTGGCTTCTAACGTGAGTAGGATTTATCGACCTAGTGTGATTTTCTCACAAGTCACAGGCCAAGTGAGAAACACACCAGAAGTGGTAAATCCTGGCATCACCCACACTCTAGTGGGATATTACAATCACACAATGTCTCCCTTGTTTTTTCATCATTTTTAAAAAAGAAAAATTGTTTTTCATTCTGACTGGCTTGTACGTCTTTATGTGGGGTCATACTATGATTTATACATTGTAAATTGTGCCAGCCAGCTAACCAGGAGCCAGACTTTTAGAAACATTGTATATTTCTGTATTTACAGCTCTTACTGCAGATATAATACAGTCATACTTTTCTTTACCTTGCCCAAGTACGGGATAGAGTAAGGTTGTTCGCCTCATCACTATGGCAGGATTGCCATATCTCTCAGCTGCCTGAATGAGGGATTGACATCACTGTCACTCCAGTGCTTTGGCATTTTTGCCCTATTTATTTTTGGCTTGGGTGTTCTGCAGAACACATGAAGAGAAAGATGGCATGATTTATCACTGGAAATTCCGGCACTCACCACCACATATGATATGACACCGTCCATAAGGTACAAAAGGAGAAAAATTATTGTATAAAATAACAAAAATGCTCACCTGAGGCATTTCAGGTCTTGCCTGGACCCTTTCTCAAAGGCTGCTTACAAAGTGCTGGTGCATTATATGCAAGTGCAAATAGGTGTGGCATCATGACATCATTGATTGCTAGTTCAATTACATTTGTTAAAACACCTGCACATTCCACATACATTGAACAACATAAATCACCACACAAATCCCATGAGACAAATCTATGACACAAAGGCCCAGATATTCAAAGGGATTGTACATGGTGCAACTAAGCTGCACCAGTGCAACCCCAGAAATGCACCCTGGTGCTATATTCAGAAAAGGGAATTGTGCAGCGCACGTCCCAATGCACCGGGGTGACAGATAATGGTATGCAGCGCATCTCTAGGGGGCATGCTCATGCATATGTGGAACAACCCGACATTCAGCCCAGGATGTGTGGTGATGCTGGCACAACCCTGAGATGCACCACACACCAGGGCTCAAAGTAGAGCCCAAAGAAACAGGCTCAAGATCTAGCCACCCACAGGTGGGCTGCTGTACTGCAATGCACAACACAGCAGTTGCCAGCCATGGTGGCAAACCCCCATACCATGCAGAAGCTCCCACATATGTCCCTGGTGATCTAGTGGTACCCCTCCCTCCCTCCCTCCCTGTAGCCATGATCTCTGAAAAGAAATATCTGAAAATGCCCTGGCAGTCTAGTGGCACCCCTCCTACCCTGTAGCTACAATCCCTGTACATACCAAATCAGGACATCCCTGGCAGTCTAGTGACACCCCACACCCACACATGGCTCGTGCCAAGAGACATGTACAGTGATCCCTGGTGCTCAAGCGGCACTCCCACCCCCACCGCAGAGGACACCCTGCCCACCAGCTCCCTCCAGTCATCGGCGTCCAGCACAAACCCACCCACATACTGCCCGAATGCCGCCCGAATGACAGCTTACAGTAGCAGCTGTAATCCTATTGGTCCATACCATGGACAATGGGCTTGCAGTGCATATTGTAATAGTCATTCACAAAACTGTGAATGAAATCATTCATTCATTCATGGTTTTGTGAATGACTATTACAGTATGCACTGTAGCTCCATTGGTCCATGGTGTGGACTAATAGACTTGTTAGCTGCTGTCGTAAGCTATCATTTGGTGGGCAGCTGGGCTGTATGAGGGTGGGTTTGTGCTGCCCATGATGATGGGGGCTGGGTGGGCAGGGGGTCCTGTGCAGGTGGGGAGTGGGGGTCCAGGGATGGTTATAGTAGGGTTTACTGATGATTATGCTACGGGCAGGGTGGAGGGTGCCACTAGACTACCACGGATGCTTTTACATTGCTTTCAGTGAGCGCGGCTATGGAACAGGATGGGGGTACCTCTAGACCCCCTCTGGCAGCACCACATACTGTGCAGGGCGCCATGTGCATAGCGCTGGCCAACCCAGCACAAGTCATGCAAATGGGGCCATAATGACATGCTAATGGCCCTATTTGTGTACAGCCCGGCTGAGTAGTAGGAATTTGTGCACAGCATAACTCTGATGCACTGCAGCAGATCCTGTTCCTGGTATTCTGCCATGTCTAGGTGGGATGTGCCCACCATCCTAGTTACGAGGCGTGTGCATTCCCTGTTATATCATAGGAGATGCACCATGGTGCATCTCCTTTGAATATTTGCCTGGGTTGCTCCAGTGCAACACAGTTGTGCTGTGCACCCACTTGCATGGTTACTAGGCGCATGTCTGAATATTGGAGCCACAGAGTACATTATCTAATCAAAATATTCCACAAATGCTTAAATACTAACCATGTTAAAACTATATATATATATATATATATATATATATATAAACATCAAGAAGGTGAGAAAATGGGACAGGGGAGAGCAGTAAAAGAGGACATTTAAGGCAGAGATCTAAATACCAGTGTTTCTTAGGGAGAAAAATTCATATAATGCATAGAAAAGAAAATGGCGGGGGGGGGGCTGAGCAACAAATCTGGATTCATAAAAAAAACCTCTATAATTAATTTTCTATCCTGCAGATATGGGGCCTGATTCCAAGATGGCTTATGCATGGTGCAAGCCAATTTATGGCAAACCCCATGGTGTAAATCACAACTTGCACCATGCATTATGCCACTCCCTATTCCAAAAGGTGCCTTATGCCTGCCGTATGCGGGTTACACCAAATGTGGGTTATGTCACCTACTATACCACAACAGCATGGTGCAAAGGGTGGGTTATGGCAGCATCTGTGCCCTATTCCAGAAGGGCAGCTGTAACCCCACTTACGCATTCTAAGAGCCGCATTGGTGCAATGGAGTTAGACCCACATGGAGATGGTCAAGGCATCTGTCTGTCGGAAATGAAAAGATTCCCACTCTGTGGCACTGCTGCAAAGGTCCTGTACTGCTCCTGTACCTCCCAATCACATTCATGCCCCCACCCTGGATGTCAGGGACCCTGGGGTCCATTTTTAAAATGCCCCCAGATGCCTGTGTCACCTGTCCAGCCTCCCCATGCACCCTGGTGTTTGCCATGATGTTCCTGGGGGCTCTGGGGGGCAGTTTGCACTGGACCATGACTTGTGGCATGCGAGGCTATTGTGTTATGCCATTGGCACTAGCCTATGTCTGCTGCAAATGGCAGGTTGTAGGTGCCGGGACCCTGCTGCTCTAAGAATACAGCTCAAGGTCCCCGGCATAGCGGCAAATGTTGCAACTTGTCTACACCTGTGAGCTGCGACATTTGTCTTGGAATCGGGCCCATGGCTTGATTTCAAAACCTACATTTAGACCCAGAGGTTCGGTTGCTTTTAAATTAATAATCCAAAAGGTTTCATATTTTAACACCAGATTGTTAAACTTCCCCCCTTTTGGGTTGCAGTTGACTTTGTCAATTGCCATGTAGGAGAATTTGTGTGTCTGTCCATCTTTTTGATTCATTACATGTTGAGCTGTGGCATGAGCCCTTTGGTGTTCCCCCACTCAAACTTTAAAGGGTCTAGTGGTTTTTCTGCATAAAAGGCATGACAGGTACAAACTGCTAGATAAATCACCCCTACAGTACTGCATGTAGTAAGTTGATGGATTATGTAGTTCTTGCCAGAGTTCACCATGCTAAAATTGTTACTGCCTGTTACAAACTTACACTATACACAGTTATTGCAGCTATAGCATCCTGCAGGTCTGGATAGATGTGCAGTGTTATTTGTTCTCTCCTGAAAATGGCTCTGTGTCAGAATGTCTTTAAACTATTTGCTCTTCTATGGATAACCTGGGTTTCTCTGCTGCAATATCTTTAAGATGGGGTTCTGCTGCTAGAACCACCCAGTGTTTTCTAACAATTTCTGCAAATTTGTTTGTCTGTGCTGAATAAGTAGTAATCATATTAAACTGTGACTATGTTTCTTGTTTTTTCATTGCTTGTCTCTTATTAGCACATTCCTGTCTAAATGTCTGTAATCTTCTGGCTTGTGTGACTTTCTGTTTACTGCAACCTTAGCAACAAATCTATCTTGTAGTTTGTCAGCTCTATTTTGGTAATTCTGATCAGTACAGCAAACCCTCCTTATTCTCAAACATTCACCCTTAGGGATATTGTGCATGACATGAGCTGGATGGCTGCCATCCAGCACAATATCCCTAAGGGTGAATGTTTGAGAATGAGGAAGGTTTGTTGTAATTGATCAGAATTACGAAAATAGAGCTGATGAACTACAAGATAGATTTGTTGCTAGGGTTGCAGTAAACAGAAAGCCACACAGGCCAGAAGATTTACAGACAATATAGACAGAAATGTGTTATTAGAGACAAGAATAGAGAACAAGAAACAGAGTCACAGTTTAAAATGATTACTACTTATTCAGCACAGACAAACACATTTGCAGAAATTGTTAGAAAACACTGTGTTCTAGCAGCAGAACCCTGTCTTAAAGATATCGAGCAGAGAAACCCAGGTTATCCTATAGAAGAGCAAATAGTTTAAAAGACATTCTGACACAGAGCCATTTTCAGGACAGAACAAATAATACTGGATAACTATCCAGACCTGCAGGATGCTATAGCTGCAATAACTGTGTATAGTGTAAGTTTGTAACAGGCAGTAACAATTTTAGCACAGTGAACTCTGACAAGAACTACACAATCCATCAGCTCACTACATGCAGTACTGCAGGGGTGATTTATCTAGCAGACAGCGGCTGGCATGCCTTTTATGCAGGGAAAACCACTAGACCCTTTAAAGTTTGAGTGGGGAACACCAAAGGGCTATAGAAAGAAGTGACATCATGTATGCCACAGCTCAACATGTAATGAATCAAACAGATGGACAAACACACAAATTCTCCCACATGGCAACAGACAAAGTCAACTGCAACCCAAGGAGGGGTGATTTTAGCAATCTGGTGATAAAATGTGAAACCTTTGGATAATTAATTTAAAAGCAACCAGACCTCCGGGTCTTAATGTAGGCTTTGAAAACAAACCGTATCTACAGGACAGAAATGAATTATAGAGGTTTTTTGTGAATCTAGATTTGTTGCTCAGTCCCCACCCCGATTTTCTTTCTCTATGTATTACTTGACTTTTTCTCCTAAGAAACACTAGTATTTAGAGCTCTGCCTTCAATGTCCTCTATTACTGCTCTCCCTCCATTTTCTCAGCTTCTCGATGTTTTATATATATATATATATATATATATATATAAAGATAAGAACTCTCAGGCATAAACACTGAGCTAAGGGCATTTGGCTGGAGCCAAGTTTCAAGAAAATACAAATCACACATGCCCCACAATGCAAAGCATCATGGCTGTATATAATCACTGGGGTGTCAAACAGATGAGGCATACTGATGAGTCCTGGTAGGACGTAAACACGTGTCTATGTCTTCTGTTAGCACCCTTTGCAAACTGTGTGAGAGGCCTTTCGGCACCATGCAATTCTGCTTAAAGTTGGACCAGCATAACATTCTGTGGTGATTTGCATATGCAGCCCATGATGCTTTGCATTGTGGGGGCATGTGTGATTTTGTATTTTCTTGAAACTTGGCTTCCCAGCCAAATGCCCTTTGGGGTAACCCTTGCCTCAGTGTTTATGCACAGAGGTTCTTTGTCTTTTAAATAGTTTTTATTTTAATGGGTTCACCACAATATATCCCAGGCACACTGCCTTAGGGGTAGCTGGTCCATTCCACTGGGGTGTCAAACAGACGAGGCATACTGATGAGTCTGGTAGGACGAAACACGTGTCTATGTCTTCTGTTAGCACCCTTTGCAAACTGTGTGAGAGGCCTTTCGGCACCATGCAATTCTGCTTAAAGTTGGACCAGCATAACATTCTGTGGTGATTTGCATATGCAGCCCATGATGCTTTGCATTGTGGGAGCATGTGTGATTTTGTATTTTATATATATAAACATATATATATATATATATATATACAGTATATGCTTTTAACATGGTTAGTATTTAAGCATTGTAGAATAATTTGATTAATGTACTTTGTGTCATAGATTTGTGTCATAGGATTTCTGGGGTGATTTATGTTGTTCTATGTATGTGGAATGTGCAGGTGTTTTAAGCAATGTAATTGAACTAGCAATCAATGCTGTCATGATGCCACACCTATTTGCACTTGTATGTAAGGCACCAGCACTTTGTGTGCCTTAGCCTTTGAGAAAGGTCAAGGCAGTACCTGAAATGCGTTAGGTGGTCTTTTTGTTATTTTATACAATAAATGTCCTCTTTTTGTACCTTATGGATGGTGTCAGTATCATATGTGGTGGTGAGTGCCCGAATTTCCAATGTTAAATGTTAACTTTTATTGAAGAGTACCATAGCCTTGTGCACACTCTCACACATGTTTCTTTAAAGATGAAATTATCAATATCACATCTTTCAAACTGGGTTCGTAGATCCAAGTGATATTCCTGACAAAGATCATTACATTGACAGTTTATTTAATAAGCACTATACATTATCCTCTGAGTCTGATGATCTTTCAATTCCTCAAACTCCCCGCCTACCACTGCAGCACTATTTTGCCCTCAGCAGATATTTCATATTT
Source organism: Neoceratodus forsteri (assembly GCA_016271365.2). Lineage (NCBI taxonomy): Eukaryota > Metazoa > Chordata > Ceratodontiformes > Ceratodontidae > Neoceratodus > Neoceratodus forsteri. The sequence continues at coordinate 126,633,706 of CM028134.1, forward strand.
CATGACATGGTACTCCACCCCACCCACACTCAGAACACATACGCACCCCCACTCACACATTGACATACACACATGCACTATGATAAAGTAAGTTATAAGATAACAGTGCATGTCAGCTTGATTGAATTATATCTACAATCAATCTTACTGCAAATAATTATGCAGAGTATTTGCTTGTTGCAACTTGTACAAATGCACTGTGTGATACTGTCATGCCATGCATACATCAACTTGTTTATTCCACACTGAGACTAAAAGAATCAAGTTTTCTATTGTTATAGTACAGGTTTGGCAACAAGCTGAAGTTCAATACTATTATGTGCTGTTTTGTGTCAGTGACATTATACTGATCCCCCACACACTCCCTGTATAATCTCCTAGTGAACTCACAGATATTATTGAACTCTGTGTCATTGCATGCTAGTGATGCCACACTGGCCCTGCCCCCCCAGCCTAAACACATTTCTATTTTACTTGTAAGCACAGTAATATCAACAGACACACCATTCCATCAGATAAAATAGTGTGTTTCAGTTTGTGTTGTGAGTGTAGAGTTTGTCTATTTTTGGACCAATTTGTGTGGCTCTTAAAAGAGCTGTTTGATTATCTTTAAGAGTAGGCACTGCAACTATATAGAGGTACACATTCAGAGAAGTACGTATATTGTGCATTCCCATCACATGAAGGAATCCAGATATTTGGACCTTATGACATGATCTTTCAAGTACAGGACAGTATTTCTCACCTCTCCAGATCATCGGCTCTGTAATATCTGAATACAGAATCTTACAAGCAGGTAACATCTTAATAAGAGACTGCAAATCTGACTGAGCAGCCCCAATTAAATATATTCCCCATTTGTGGCTCAAATCATTACCTCCAAGGTGGAGAAGGAGTTTATCTGGTGCAGACTGTGTCTCCAGTAGCTAGCACATAGTTGGCATGAGCTGCTCCCATCTCATGCCACCCTTGGCAAACCACAACACATCATAATTTGGTAGCTACAAGTTATTTCCAAAATAACTTGCTCTACTAAATGTAGCCAACCTTCAGACCAGAATGCTCCCCACAATTCAAGCACTGACTCTGGAGCTTTCTGCCATTCTGTATACAAAGCACTATTCTGATACAGGCAGCAGTCTCAGAAATGTGTCTCTCTCTGAACAGTCTTCAAGCAAATGTCTAGTATTAGCATAGGATAAAGCTGTGACAGTAAAGAAACTGCTATCTCATGTAGCAACATATAATTTGGACACATATCATTGGCTACCTGGTGCTTCAAATCACGAACTTAATACTTCTTGTTGTGTCTACAGAATTGTTTGCCATTGGCCTTTTTTTTATTAAACATTCTTTTTATTTTGGTGGGATAAGGCTGATGTTTGATTGGCCACATGCTGTTACATGTTAAAATGGAACATTCTATTGGTCACTGCCAATCTCTATAGCAGTAGATTGACCCTCTGTTCCCTATCTTTTTTGAACTGCCATTTTGTGTGGTAAGAACTCTTCTCTCTTATTGTTATTTAAATTATTTTTCAAACAGATTGAAAATCTGTAACAAATATATGTGAGAAAATGCAGTTTGTGCCAGCATATTTATCAATCATGCTTAGTTAAATTGCTATTGTGTGACATTTACAGAAATTAAATTAGTAAAATAGCTGATCAACTAGGCTGTTTAGGTGTAGCTCCCTTTAAAATGTACTAGTTTGAAAATGCAACATGGTGCAGGTTTGTAAGACAGATCATTTAGCAGCATGGATAGTACAATGTTTACTGTATGTGCAACTTTTGATTAAATTCATCAAGTAAAAAAATGTACTGAAGCAGTATATCTTTCTATTCAGTACTAATGTGACTGAAAAAAAAACTAGCCAGTAGCAGTTTTAGCATAGTGCTTTTCAAACTCATATGCTCTAAAAATGTCACATGATACAAAGTTGGGAAATTGAGCACCTGTTAGAACACAAAATCCAATTTTTATATATTCTATTTTTATATAAATCCATCCATTAATAATATGCTTAATCAATGTTGCTTTGTGCAGTCTGAATGTGAAAGTAAAAAGCTGCACCACAGTAAAACTATGCAATATGCTTTATTTAAACTCCTTTTTCAGCCTGAATGCTGAATGACACAGAATTATGGAGTACAGCATTTAAAAGCATAGAAATTCTGATTCTGATTTATATAAGATTGATGGTACTAAATCAAGGGAAAACTGTCTTAAAACTGTAATGATTTAAAAGGTTACTTGCTATTTTGTAATATAAATCTGTGCTGCTGGACTGTAAAATCCAAGATGACCGACTTCCTGTTGTTTCCTGCACTTCCATTGGTCTAGAAATCTCATTTCCTGTTGTCTTTCAAATCTTCATTCATGAGCATGCAAAATTCTTACAGCAATTTGTACGAATGGGGATCCCCTTTCACAAGCCTATAAAATCCTTGATCATGAGATTAACGTGAGGAACAACAATAGGAAATCAGTGATTTAAAAAAAATGAAATACATGTTTTAAATTTAAATAATTGGTTGAATATCCTTTCATGTGACTTTTGGGGATTTTATAAGTCATTATTTTGTATTTTTCTACATTTTAGTAAAGAGAACATTTTTTATCGAACTTCATTTGCAAGCATGCAAATTCATTGACCGTGCAAACAGGGATCCCCTTTCATGACCTGACAAAATCCTTGATCATGAGATTAATGTGAGGAATGAGAATAAGAAATCAATGATTTTAAAAAATAATTTTTTTTTGATTTATTTATTTAACAAATCAGAAAGACCTTTGAGCCAAGGGCTCTTTTACAGAGGTTCCATGTCAAGTCACAAGAATAACAAATTACAATGGTTTCAGTAAGTAGTACAACATGAAGAAAGTAATTACATAAACAAAATAACAATATGGCAAGATAAATATTGTGTCAAGTGCAGCCAGTGGCCTTGTCTGAAGAGGGATGAAAGGGCTTACAAGGAGAGAAAGTACAGGGGGTGAATTGGCTGGTGGAAGGAGCAAAAAAAGAGCAAGGAGGGAGATGTAACAATGAAGCTTGAGCAGGAAAGACCCACGGGCGGGGGGGGCAGATGGAGAGAACAAGGTGAGGAAACAGAGGGGGGGCATTGGGAGTGGAGGGGTAAGGGAAGGGGGATGAGGTAGGATGAAAAGAGGGCAGGAATGGGAAATGGATAAGGGAGGAAGTGCTGTGAGTGGAATAGCGCAGCAGGAGCATAGGGCTATACTGGGGCAAATGGTAATAGAGAGAGGTCCCAGTGCATTTAGCTGTCAGCAGAAATTAGGTATAGCAGTCACAAGATGATCTGGAAACTAAGAATTGATGCAGCTTCAACTTATATGGTCCCAAGTTTTCAGTTGTTGCAATCTCAGGAGAAAGGGAATTAAATAAATTAGCAGCTCTAACTGCAATGGATCGCTGTCAGAGTGAGGTTTGACATCAAGGGACAATAAAAGCTTGGCTCACAGAACTTTGTGTGCTCTGAGTGTCCTGGAAGGGACTGAAAAGCTGAAGGGAACCTGGTGGTAGGAGACCAAGATCTGCCTTCTTAGCCAGAAGGCAGGCTTGATATTCAATGTGAGCCTGGAGCTGAAGCCAGTTTGCTTGTTTGTAAAGGTCACAAGTGTGAGTACAATACACTGCACCAGTTAGTAGATGGCATGCCTTATTCAGAGCTGTGGTGAGCCGATGTAGGGTTGTGTCTGAGGCAGAACCATAAATGATCAAACCATAGTCAATAATAGATACAATTGAGCTTTGGATAGCCAATGTGGGGGCTTCAGTAGTAAGGCAGTGTTTATGCCTGTGTAGAAGGCCTAGGCAAATGTTAACTACCTTGGCAACATTCTCAGCATGGGTGGAGTAGGAGAGCATACTATCCAGAATAACTCCTAGGTATTTAAAAGATTGAGTCTGATCAAGGATAGCACCTGCACTGTTTTTAATCACCAGTTGTTTGGCTTTGTGCTTACTGTGGGTACCATGGAAGAGCATGACCTTAGTTTTTTTGCAGTTAAGCACCAGCTTATGAGAGATGAACCAGGACTCAGCTTCAGTAAAACCTTTCTAGTTGGGCCTGAAGGAGGTAGGGTCAGCAGTCTTTGAGAAACTGACCACATCATCCACGTAGAGGAGTACTGGTTTGGAACAGGATACTGGAAGATTATTGAGGAAGACACTAAATAGAAAGGTTTCTAGTATCGATCCTTGAGGAACCCCAGAGCAGACAGGCAGTTTAACAGGAAGGCCAGACCCTATTCTCACCTGTTGTGTGTGGTTTGCTAGATAGCTGGTGAACCACTTTAGGGCTTCTGAAGATATACCAAGTCCAGCAAGTTGATGTATCAGCAAATGATGATTGACCACGTCAAATGTTTTAGACAGGTCAATAAAATTTGCACCAACAAGTTGACACTGATCAAGAGTACGGTGAATGAAACCTGTGAATTCCAGTAGGGCTGTAGATGTGCTGTGCCCTTTCCGAAAACCATGTTGTTGGACACATTGTAGGTTGTATTTTTCCAGGTGATCCACAAACTGGTCAGCAGCAATTATTTCAAGTGCTTTGGACAGTGGGGGAAGAATAGAAATTGGCCTATAATTCCCAGGTAGTAATCTGTCCCCACTCTTAAAAACTGGTGTAACCAGAGCAGATTTCCTGATCTGGGGGAATTGTGGAAGTATGAGGGAGCGATTGAGAAGCTTGGTGAAGGGGGATGGGACTTCATCTAGAGTTAGGGTAAGAATTTTTAGGTTGAGGGAATCACTGCTTGTCCTCATTCCTCCTAGAACTTTATGTAGGTAGGTCTTGGTCTCACTTTCTGAGATAGCTTTGAAGTAAAAACATGAGTGGGTAGAGGTCTCTTCTGATTTGGTGGACATAGGAACTGTGCTGGGTGGTTCAAAGAAATTTGGGGGCAGCGTTTGGTTAAGATCTGTGAAGGATGAATTAAATATGTTGGCAATTAACACGGGGTCATGTGTGGTAGACCCATCAACATTTAACATAGTTGTAGCCTGTTTAGATGCTTTCCCAGTGATTTCTGAGAGGTTTCCCCAGACTTCTTTCCCTTTAGCCCTGGACTTGGCAAAGATGCCCTTATAGTAATGTGCTTTGTGCTCATGGATAGCCTTAGTACATGAATTCCTGGTCATCTTTTAGGCCTGTATGTCAGGTTGACTGCTAGAGGTCCTAGCCCTATTCCAGAGGTGGTCACGATCTTTCATTTGAGCCAGAAGGCTAAAAGAGATACAGGGATTATTAAGTTCTCTGATTCTACATGTCCTAAAAGTGGTGTGGATGTCACAGGCTTCATTGAAACATTCAATGAAGTATTGTAGAGCAGAGCCACTATCAGGTGCAGTTTCAATGTAAGATCAGTCTTGTTGTTGGAGGAGAGACTTTAGTGGCTGCAGGTGGCCGCGGAAGAGCACTTTACTTGTGATTGTTCTGGCAGGGGGCTTGATAAATTTGTTAGACCAATAACACTTGGTAGGAGAGTGATCACTGATAGTTTCAGGCAGTACTTCAGAATGGGATATATGTGTTGGACGATTCATTAGGACCCAGTCCAGGAGTGTGCTAGTCCCAGTCTTATAGTTTATCCTGGTTGGAGTTGTTATTAACTGGGTAATATTCAGGTCTGTTAATTCATATCTATTCCTTCTGGCAACTGATGAGAGCCAGTTGACATTAAAGTCATCTAACAGGATGGCTTCTGTGTCTTGTTTTAGACTCATGAAGCAGTTCATTAGGGGTTTTAAGCCCTGTTTGGCAAGGTCTGGGGAATATAGACTGAGCCAATGTTGAGGACTGTGTTGTGTACACGAGCATAACCTTAATAGCAAGGATCTGAATATCCATAGCTGGTTCAGGGAGGAAAGTGGATAGGCCAACAATGACTCTTTTAGGTACATGGCAGAGCCATCTCCTCTTCTAGATAGTCTGTCCTGTCTGAAAAGTGAGTAGCCTGGTAGGATGATGGCCGAGTCAGGGGTAGATGGTGACAGCCATGTTTTGATGACTGACAGGTTGTCAGGATTGTGTACTACAACCCAAGCAGTGAGGGCATCACATTTTTTTAACAGACTGCAGATGTTCATATTGGCCAGGACAAAGGTACCCTGTTTTTGTTGCCATTAACTCCACATGAAGGAGGGCCTGGATTGGGTGTACACTCCCATAAATAAGGAGAAAGAAAAAAATGAGGCATTTCAGGACTTGTTTTAGTAAATAGAGTGTAAGGGGACAAGATTTCCTCTTTAGACTTACTTTAACAGGGCCCATAGGAACAGAGAGACTTTTGAGTAGCACAACAACAGTGGGGTCAATAGAGGACAGATAACGTCCATGTTTCATGTGCAGCCTGCTGTGGTGCAGCTTCCATGGGAAGAGAAGAATGCAGTATGTTACATAGACACTGGTGACCATGCCAAGTGTGATAAGAGGAAGCTCTGTGGTAGGGAGAACAGGGGTATGAGATATGGGGTGCCATCCTAATGAGAGTGGGATCCAAAGTGTGCAGAAAAGCACCAGAAATAGTTTCACACCTTGTGATGCCATTGGATAAGAGAGGAACCAAGTGAGGTAAAATAGAATTTAGTAGGGGGTCAGTACAAGGAAGGTATATAACAAGAAAAGCAACTGTGACTTTAAGAGGGTAGAATTTTTTAAATGAAAGAACAAGATCCCTCTAGTAGGACACAACAGCAGAGACAGAAGAACAACAGGAGGTATGAGATGTATGTGCTTACAGATTAACTTAATAAAGGGGTAGAAATGGCCAAAGGGATGAGGAATTAAAATGAATTTGCAGCTGAAAGTGTGGTCTTGTTGCCGATGAGTCTGGGAGGGGGCTGCAAGGCTATACAGAATTTGATGCTAAACCTATGTAACAGCTTTAAAATTATACTATATGAAATGCTAAATGTTTTTAAGTCCTTTAAAAAAACAAATTAATTAATCAGTAATTTAGCAGCATTGGCCTGAATATAGTAACATCACTAAGATCAGGACATTAACAGCCCATTAAAAAAAAACCAAAAAACCCCAGAAAACAATAATTTTAAGTATAAGGAGCAATTGTGGCATCAGGAAGAATTAGCCAGGGGAAAGGCCACTCGAGATGCAGCAACAGAGGGCAGCGTCCAATCAGAATGTGGCTGTGGAACACGCCAAAAATTTAACCTGACGGCTGAGTCCTGTTGTACCTTTGCAGGGTAGAGGAGCTTTCTTCCAGGCAGACCAGCTGAGCAGCTCAGGTGGAGGCTTAGTTAGCGCCGACCACACTGGGCAAGGCTTTGGGAGGCAGCAGAGATAGGACCCGTGCTGGAGGCAACACCCAATTTGGGCCTTTGCAGGGCAGAGGAGCTTTCTTCCAGGCAGACCAGCTGAGCAGCACAGGTGGAGGCTTAGTTAGAGCCGACCACACCAGAAAAGGCTTCGGGAGGCAGCAGAGATAGGACCCGTGCTGGAGGCAACACCCAATTTGGGCCTTTGCAGGGCAGAGGAGCTTTCTTCCAGGCAGACCAGCTGAGGAACACAGGTGGAAGTTTAGTTAGAGCCAACCACACGGAAAAGGCTCTGGAGGCAACAGACATAGGACCCGTGCTGGAGGCAGCACCCAATTTGGGCCTTTGCAGGGTAGAGGCTTTCTTCCAGACAGACCAGCTGAGCAGTGGAGGTGGAGGCTTAGTTAGAGCCGACCACACGGGCAAGGTCAGGAGGCAGCAGAGATAGGACCCATGCTGGAGGCAGCACCCACTTTGGGTCTGCACTTTGCAGGGTAGAGGAGCTTTCTTCCAGGCAGACCAGCTGAGCAGCACAGGTGAGGCTTACTTAGAGCCGACCACACCAGAAAAGGCTTCGGGAGGCAGCAGAGATAGGACCCATGCTGGAGGCAGCACCCAATTTGGGCCTTTGCAGGGTAGAGGAGCTTTCTTCCAGGCAGACCAGCTGACCAGCACAGGTGGAGGCTTAGTTAGAGCCGACCACACTGGAAAAGGCTTCAGGAGGCAGCAGAGATAGGATCTGTGCTGGAGGCAGCACCCAATTTGGGCCTGCACTTTGCAGGGTAGAGGAGCTTTCTTCCAGGCAGACCAGCTGAGCAGCTCAGGTGGAGCCTTAGTTAGAGCCGACCACACCAGGCAAGGCTTCAGGAGGCAGCAGAGATAGGATCCATGCTGGAGGCAGAACCCAATTTGGCCTGCACATATATTTAATATATGTATTAAATTGTAAGAATTTTGTTGAATATACTTTTGTGTGACTTTTGGGGATTTTATAAGTCAATATTTAGTATTGTTTTCTACATTTTAGTAAAGAAAACATTTTTATCAATCCTCATTGAGAAGCATGCAAATTCGTCGACCATGACTCGTGCAAACAGGGATCCCCTTTCGTGAGCCAATAAAATCCTTGATCGCGAGATTAATGCAAGGAATGAGAATATGGTAGTAATAACTTTTTATAGTGAAATACATGTTTTTAATTGTTATAATTTGTTGAATAAACCTTTGTATGGCTTTTGAGGGTTTTATAAGTTAGTATTTACTATTTTTGCTACATGTTTGTGTTAATAATAAAAACACTGCTTGTTCTTCATTCACAAGCATGCAAAATCGTTGACTGCCAGTGAGTCACGATCAAAGATCCTTGTTCATGAGGGTGCAAAATCCTCGTTCATGACAAGCATTTGATGAATTGCATTTTACAATATGTTATCATGTCTATTTGCATGGGGATAGTGAATTTAAAGGTCAGAAATTAGTTTTCTATGTATTGTGGCCGAATGGTATCAATGTTATTTGTTTACTGTAATTAAGACAGTGTTGATTAAAACAATGTTTTTGTGTTTATGAAAATGGAGTGTGCAGTGTTATTAATATTATATTTACTGAAATTTTAAAGAACTGGCTTCCTTCCAACCCTTCCCCCTGGTAGGAACTGCTATGACAATGTACGGTGCTCACTGTAGGCCAATTGGCGAACAGAGTCCACAAATTCACTTTTAGTAGTACAGTAGCTCAGACTCTCATACAGCTCTGTTGGTGGGTGGTCGTGATGGTGTGCAGGGTAGCTTGTGGTGCCCGCTGACCTTTGGGAACTGATGAGAGCAGGGAAGCAGGGTGTGGTGAGGGTGTATGACTGGGTGGGGAAGTGGAAGGCTGCTGGAATAATGAGTGTGGGGGCAGTGGGCATGTTGGGTCTGTCGGTAATGTGTGTATATTGGGGTGCAGATGGATGAGTGCTTTATACAGGGTGCTGTTGCCACTGTCTGCAGCTCTACATTGGGACAATGGGTTATCTTTGGGGTTTTTATGTTCATGTCTCTGCTGCTGCAGACTGCATCTTGGGGTCTGGGATCTGGGCAGGGAGTCAGTTTTCTTGAGATATAGTGTTGCCACTACAGGGTTTGGCATTTACAGTGGTGGTTTTGGGTAGGGGAGGTCAGACTGTCAGGAACAGGGACTGTGTTCTGGGCATGCACATGGCTGGTGAACAGGCTGGGAACATGAGTGGCTGTACAAGCTGCCTCCATGGGGTTTCTGAAGGCCATGGCTATTGCATGGTGCACAGCACAGTCCACTGGGTGCAATTCTATGACAGAAATGCAAATTGTTCCATAATCACATGTACGTTTCCCCATTGCAGTTGAATGTATAATAGCCAATTTGCATGTTGCTGACTCTGAATTGCAACATTGTATGTAGTGCATCATGTAATTCACTGCTGCGTTGGTTTCCCAGTCTGCCTGGGGCATTGCACTGGCACATCTATTGGTGGGTGCAATTGTTTTATTAAAAGAGGGTGCACACTAGGAGCTTCTTCTGGTGCATCTCTGGGCCCATGCTAGGTGAACCAAGAGTCCTGAAGAATTGGCAGGCCTTTAGAGCAGCCAGGAATGCCTGTGTCAAACATATTCGCACCACTAAAGCAAACTTCTACATTTCCACCCTAGAACAGGCTAAAGGAAACTCTCACAAAATGTGAAGGACCCTTAAGACCATCGAAGGTTGGTCGACTGACCCTTTCATTCCATCTGAGATCCACAGCAAAGGTATGGTTCAGGAAAGTAATCACCAAATACTTGAAGAATTTAATTCCTATTTCATCACTGTCGGCTTTGCATTTGACTCCTCACCATATACTGCTCATGTTAAGAATCAAGACAGCTCAATCACTACACTGCCTATCTCAGCCTGCTCATTTCAGCTGCTTTCCTTTAACTTCAAAGAAGTTGAGGACTTGCTTATTAATTTAGACACCAAAAAAAGCGCCGGAGAAGATGGACTTGAACCACTCTTCCTAAAACTTGGTTACACCTACCTTACGGCCCCTATCCTCCGTATACTTAACCTCTCTATTTCCACCGCCAGAGTTCCCTCTTGCTGGAAATCTGCTCACATCCTTCCTCTATTTAAATCGGGTGATTCATGTGACCTAAATAACTACAGGCCCATTTGAATTCTGCCCATCCTCTCAAATGTTTTCGAAAAATTGATCTACACACAACTAAAAAAACACATTGAAGCCTATTCTCTTCTAAACACAGCTCAGTCCAGCTTTTGCCTTCACCACAGCACCATCACAGCACTGGCCAAAGTTACTATGACTGGGTCTCTGCAATGGATTCCAAGAAAATAATGGGAGCAGTATTCTTAGATCTCAGTAAAGCTTTCAACACCGTAGATCACAATTTATTAGTGAATAGCCTTATTAAAATAGGTTCTACCCTGTCCACCACTCAATGGTTTAATAGTTACTTATCTGGAAATACTCAGAAAGTTAAAGCAGTAGGTCTGTTCTCATCCTCTCTGCCTGTTGTCAGGAGTTCTGCAAGGCTCTATCTTAGGCCCCATTCTTTTCTCCCTATATATCAACGATCTTAACCATTAGATAACCAAGTCAAACTTGCATTTCTTTGCAGATGATACAGTTCTATACACCTCTGGCCCCACATTATCCGGTGTCAGGGACCTTCTCCAAGCTGACTTCGCACAATTAGAAACTAATCTAATCAATGCCAAGCTGCTCCTAAATGCCAAGAAAACTAAAGCCATGATTTTCTCCCCATGAACTTCCCTTGCTACTACTCTCAACTCACCTAAAGACTTTATCATCACCTCCCTAGGAGAACCACTGGAAATTAATTCAAAATTCAAATATCTTGGCATCTGGCTCAATAACAAGCTCTCTTTTAACTATCATCTTGAGGACCTGTCCAAGAGATTAAATGGCAGGCTAGGTTTTTTCTTCCGCAATAGGTCTTTCTTTCCATGGAAATCAGAGCCAGGCTTGTTCAGGCCACATTCCTCCTCCTCCTTGATTACAGTGACATAATTTACAACTCTTCAGCCATATCCAACCTCCATAAACTAGACATCCTCTACCACCATGCTCTGTGTTTTATTACTAACTCACATACTGAACTCACCACTGTGATCTGTATGCGACTGTTGCTGGACCTCACTTACCACTAGCATTATGCTTCATGCTGGAATCTGGACCCTAAAACTTCTTCTGAATGAACTCCTGAGCTACCCAACTTCTCTTGTCCATTTCTCCTGCAGTGTTTACTCACTCAGAAAGTCAGACTTTATCCTCCTTGATATACCCAGAACTCGTACCTCCTTTGGCAAATGTGCCATCTCATGTTCCCTTCCAACCATTTAAAATCTATTATAATCCTCATTGAAATTATCTAGTATAGTCCCTGTTAACTTATTTAAAAGGATAACTATTGATAAACTAAAAGACACGTGTAGCTGTTTCTAAATTCCTTTCTCCTTCTTAGTAGTCCCCATTTCATTGCCACCCAGTCCTTCTCCCTTTTACTTTTACTGTACTCCCTACTTCACCTGTTTCATTTGCCTTCCCATAAGTTTACACTATTTATACCAACATTTGCCAATAAAAATCATCCTAGGTCCCAACCATAAAGCCTTGACTATTGTCTCCTATACATCCCATCAGGGACTCTAAACATGACTTTAATGATGTCCTAAACTTTATCAACTCTCATCCTCCTGAAGCTGAACTTATTCTACTAGAGATTTCAACATAAACTGGTTAGCATCAAGCACCAGTGCCTATAAAGACTCCATCTCAGATGCTAACCTCACCAAATTGTAAACTCCCTACTAGGATTAACTACAAGAATGGCACCAGTACCCTCTTGGATTGGGTCCTCACCACTCATCCCACAAGGATTTATATGACCATTCTCCCAGACTCTCTCAGTGATCACTTCCCAGTCATGTGTGCATGTTCTAACAAATTCCTTAAGCCCCCTCCCAAAATTATCGCTAGCAGAGTCCTTCCTCATGGAAAAATTCCACATCTCAAACAATACCAACTTCTACAAGACTGGCTATCCATCTAGGAAGCAACAGATGTTAACTTGGCTCTTGACCACTTTATCTCAATTTTCAACAAAGCTCATACCTCTTTGCCCCCTGCTAAAGGCGAAAACAAAATATCTCTTCAACCCATGGCTCACCCCAGCTCTTCTCTCACAGCTGAAACTAAGGGACCACCTCTGGGCAACAACTGGACATCCAAAATTACAAACAAGCACAAAATGCCTGTACAAAAGCCATCCGGCTAATGAAATCCACCTATTACAAAGACACTCTCACCAATACATGGGGGAAATGGTCATGCTTTCTGGGACAATATCAAAGATGTCTCAGGGAAGCAGCCAAAAACCTCTCCAGCCATGTTAATGGTTGATGGATCCTCAACCTTCGACCCAAGGTGATCACAAACATCTTTAACATGGCTTTCAGAACTTAGTGCTGTTCTACCCCATGACTTTTGAAAACAGGGCCTGTTCCCCAAATACATCAGCCCCTCAGTCTAACCATCCCCTCTTCTACTTCAAGGAGGCAAGGCTGAATGAAGCTCACCACTATATTACTGCAGCTATCTCTAAATCTAGATCTAGTACCGACACCCTGGACCTTAAGCTTCTGTTGCTCACCCTCGATGAGGTAATTCATCCATTAACAAAAATCCTAAACCTCTCTCTCAGCTGTGAAAAATTCCCAGACCTATGGAAAACAGCCACCGTGACACCCATCCATAAAAGTGGGGATAAGATGAATCACTCAAATTATCGCCTTATCTCCATACTGCCCCCACTCTCTAAAGCACTCGAGCGCATCGCGCTGATCAACTTACCAACCACTTGGATAAATACACATACCTTGTCCACAACAATGTGGTTTCCAGAAAGGTCACAGCACCACCACAGCCCTACTTGAGTTCACTAGAGCTTTGCACAAATCCTTGACAATAGCCTTCACAGGGGCCGTTTTCATCCACCTCTCCAAGGCCTTCAATACAGTACACCATGGACTACTAACTGACCAACTACTGAATGCTGGGCTATCACCTGACTCTTCTCTCTGGTTTAAAAGCTACTTAGGAAACCAGTCGCAGAGAGTAAAAATTGTGGATGCTCTTTCTGACACCCTGCCTGTTTGCTCAGGTGTCCCACAGGGATCCATACTGGGCCCCCTCCTTTTTAGCCTTTTCTTAAACTCCCTCCCTTACCACTGCTCTGAGCAGATCATACTACATGCCAATGATGCTGTTGTATTCTCCACTCACAAAGATCCTGCAACTCTTCAACACAACCTTCAACTTGGTTTCAATTCTGTAGAGACATGGTTTCTTAATCATAAACTGGTCCTCAATGACAAGAAAACCAAATCTATGCTCTTCTGCAGCTCTCATAACCCACACAAGCTATACCACTTGGCTATCTCCACCACCCAAGGGAACACTCTAGATCAGGTGGGGTCCTTCAAATACTTAGGATACAGCTTAACCTAATCTTTCCTATGGACCTCATGTAGGTAATGTAGCTAGAGCTGCTAATACACGGCTTGGTCTCCTCTACAAACACAGACAACACCTCATGCCAGAGCTCTGAAGGTTGCAGTCCTGAGCTCTGTGATCTCTGTAATAAACTATGGTCTCATCATTTATGGCTTGGCCACAACCACAACCCATAGATGCCTCTCAACTGCCTTAAATAAGGCATGTTGGCTCATCACTGGTGTTCACCGTCTCACCCACACATGTGACCTGTACACCCAGACCGGCTGGCTCCAACTATTAAACCACATAAAGTTTCTCACCTGCTCCATGGCAAAAAAAATCTACCTTGGCCTTGCACCTTCTGGGGTCTCAACTCTGTTACAACACTGAATTAACAAATGGTGCCTTCAGAGATCCTCACTACAGCTACTGAAAGTCCCCCACTGTCACACTTCACAGGGACAACGCTCTTTTGCTTATCAAGCACCACTCTGGTTCAGTGGCCTCAGCCCCACCATCTCCTCTGCCCCAACAATTGGTATGTTTAAAACTAGGCGCCAGGACTATCTCACTACCAACAGCTTCAGTGACTGCTCAACTTAACCTCGTTTCTCCACTTCCCTGCCTGCTCTAGTGGTCCCCCCCCCACTGGATTCTACCCTCACATCTTGGTATACCCAATGCTGCACTTTTCACCCTCTCCCCATCCTTCCTACATTCCTTCTCCCCCCCTTCCATCTCCCTATGACTCTGGCACTTCTTATCTGTTGTCAATTTTCTCTGACAAATGCCGCTGGCTGCCTTTGCTACAATGCTACCCTTGAATTGTATTAATCTGTACTCTGTTTGCAATGTCCACATTGTTGTAATGTCTGTCTTGATGTTCCCCATAATTTGTATTTCTCTGACATGGAACCTTTGTAAAAGAGCCAAGGCTCAAAGGTATTTGTAATCCTAGACTTGATAAATAAAAAAAAATTTAAAAATTTTACTTTTTATCCTGTGTATTATGTACCACATGGAATTTTGTTGCATATTAATTGCTGTTAAGTTATTCTCTGTATGTATCATGTACTTGTCTGTATACCTGCTTCAGGGCCTCCTTGTGAATGAGCTTGCTCAATGGAGTTTTCCTGCAATAAACTTGAACTTGAACATCTGATGTGAATATTACTGAGTGTGATCAGTACACCTCATCTGTGCTGGGGCATTAGAATTGCAAAGAGCGTAATTCCTTTAAGCAATAATGCCCTCCAGGGTGTGTGTTATGCTGGGATAACGTCACACCTCAGGTGGTTGGGCACGAGGCTCAGGCTGAGTGCTTCCAATAACTGAGGCATGACATTATCCCAAATGACACACACCCTGGAGGGCATTATTGCTATTATGCAATGGCTCGTTGTTATACAAAATAAAAAAAATTATTTTAAAGATGTTTTTGTGTGGAAAAATATTTTAGTTTTTTAAAAGAAGATGAAACAATGAAGCACATCATCAAGCACATCAAGCAGCACATAATCAAGCAAAAGTTCATCTACAGGTTCACAGTGATGCTGAGACTAGACCCGTGATTTTGTACTAGGATAACATCACGGGTCCAGCCCAAGACTGACCAATCAGAGTCCAGGATTTTTTCCTGCCATTGTATAATTGTGAATCTTACACATGCACTTTACTAGTAGGAAAAGAAACAGACCCAGTAAAAAATGTGTGACTCCATGAAACAAAGAGACAAACATTTATAGCACAGTGAGCTGCCATGCTGGTGTGTCATATAACAGTTGTAAAATATGCATGCAGTTATTTCTTTCAAGCTGTTTAAAGTGAATGGTGTATTGTGTATTGATTTATGTATGCCAATCATCATTGACTCTAACTATTTTTTTAAATAGGTACTGTATAATTTACAAAGGCAAAGAGTCACAGAGTTCAAGAGGAGTTAGAGATACGACTGTTGTGCAGAAAGTACAGTCACTTTCAAAGCAAAACAGGTATCTTGGAGGCTCCATGTCATGTCACAATGAGAAAACTAGTATTTCTCATAAACAGAAAACAGCTGAGTGTTCTTTTACTGGTACAGTTTCTAAACAAGCATTTGTCAATGCCGAATGTTGATTGCGTTGGTCTGTTGAGTTTGTTCAGTGGCCCTCTGTCACTGGCTCAGTCTGTTTGTCCTGGTGTTGCAGGCTGCTCTTTTGTACTGGGCTGCTGCCTGCATTGGCACCTTGTTCTGCTGAAGAAGAAATCTGCAGCTGTCCCAACAAAGCTCCATTGAGGTGGCTCACTTCCCCTCTCTCACTCACTCATTCTGTTTCTCCTGGCACTGCAGGCTGCTCTTTTTACTGGGCTCTGCCTGTGTTGGTGGCTTTTCTACACAAAAGAAATCCACAGCTGTCCTGACAGAGCTCCGTTGAGGTTGCTCACTCCCCCTGTCTCACTCACTCAGTCTGGTTCTCCTGGCGCTACAAGCTGCCCTTTTGTACTGGGCTCCTGCCTCTGTTGGCATCTTTTTCTGCCCACAAAGGAATCTGCAGCAGTCCTGACAAAGCTGCTTTGAGCTTGCTCACTGCCCTTCTCTCACTTGCTCATTCTGTTCTGCCGGTGCTGCAGGCTGCCCTTTTCTACTGGGCTCCTGCCTGCGTTCCTGCCTTCTTATGCCCACAAAGAAATTTGAAACAGTTACAATGCAGCCTCTGTTGAGCTCACTCACTCACTCATTCTGGTTTTCCTGCCACTGCAGGCTGCCCTTTTGTACTGGGCCCCTGCATGCACTGCTGCCTTCTTCTGTCCAGAAACAAATCTGCAGCAGTCCCAACAGAGCCCCGTTGAGCTCACTGACTCCCCCTCCCTCACTCGCTCATTCTGTGTCTCCTGGCGCTGCAGGCTGCCCTTTTGTACTGGGTTCCTGCCTGCATTGGCAGCTTTTTCTGGACAGAAAGAAATCTGAAGCAGTCCCGACACAGCTCCACTGAGCTCGCTCACTCCCCCTCTGTCACTCTCGCATTCCATTTCTGCTGGCGGTGCAAGCTGGCCTTTTGTACTGGCCTACTGCCTGTGTTGCCACATCTTCTGCCCACAAAAAAATCTGCAGCAGTCACACTAGAGCTCCATTGAGGTCGCTCACTACTGCTTTGTCACGTGCTCGTCCTGTTTCTCTTGGCGCCGCAGACTGCACTTTTGTATGGGGCTCCTGGCTGTGTTGGCACCTTTGTCTGTCTACAAAGAAATCCGCAGCTGTCCCAACAGAGCCCCGTTGAGGTCACTCAGTTTCCCCCTCTCATCGTTCATTCTGTTTGTCCTGGCACTGCAAGCTGTCCTTTTGTACGGGGCTCCTGCCTGCATTGGTGCCTTTTTCTGCAAACAAAAAAATCCTAGCAGTCCTGATAGAGCTCTGTTGAGCTCATTAAGTCCCCTTGTTTCACTCACTCGTATTGTTTCTCCCACTGCTGCAGGCTGGCCTTTTGTACTGGGCCCCTGCCTATATTGACGCCTTTTTCTGCCCCCAAAGAAATCAGCAGCAGTCCTGACAGCGCTTCGGTGAGTTCACTCACTCCCCCTCCATCACTCGTTCTGTTTCTCCCAGTGCTGCAGGCTGCCCTTTTGTACTGGGCTCTTGCATTGGGGCCTTTGTCTGTCCACAAACAAATCTGCAACAGTCCCGACAGAGGTCAGTTGAGCTCAGTCACTCCCCCCGTTACTCGGTCAATCTTAAGCTGTCACAAACACTGATTTCCAAGAGTGACTGTGCTATTGTCTGGCAGGAGTGCAAAAACATATTTTAGCCAGGATGTGAAAATGACAGCTGTAGTGTTCACAGGAGTTGTGAAAAATGCCACTGTTGAAAATGTGGCGTGACAGTATTACAAATTTGCAAAGTTACAAGGGTGCATGGAAACAGTTCAACACACACTTTTAACACAGTCATGTTATGGAGTTTCATCACCAAATTTTCAACACAGGGATTTTAGGACCTCTGCTCATGAACAGTGCCACTGTCATTTTCTTAATCTGTCCTGAACACTGACTTCCCACAGTGACCACGTTATTCTGCGCTGGAACTGTGAAAACACATTTTGGTCAGGATGTGAAAAATGACAGCTGTACTGCTTATAAAGAGGTGTGGAAAATGGCACTGTTGAAAATCTAGTGTGACAATATTACAAATCTGCAAGTTACAAGGGTGCGTAGAAAGTGCATAGCGTATAACATAACGCATGATCAATTGATGGGCTATCATCACAAATTTTCAACATAGGCATTTTAGGACCTCTGCTCATGAACAGTATCATTGTCATTTTCTTAATCTGTCCCCAAACAGTGATTTCCCACAGCGACCACTGTATTCCTGCGCCCAGGGGTGCGAAAACACATTTCGGCCAGGATGGGAAAAATGACAGCTGCACTGTTCATAAGTAGGTCTGGGAAAATGGCAATGTTGAAAATCTGGATTGAAAATATTATAAATTCTTGAAGCTATGAGCGTGCATGCCAACTGTGCAATGCACGCTCGTAACACAGTCATTTTATGGAGTATCGTTACCAAATTTTCAACATAGGCATTTTAGGACCTCTACTCATGAACAGTGTCACTGTCATTTTCTTAATCAATCCTGAACACTAATTTCCCACAGCGACCGTGCTATTCTGCGCTGGAAGTGCAAAAACACATTTCAGCCAGGATGTCAACAATGACAGCTATACTGCTCACAAGGAGGTGTGACAAAATTCCAATGTTGAAAATCTGGCTTGAAAATATTGTAAGTTTGCGAAGTTATGAGCGTACATAGCAACTGCTCAACGCACACTCGTAAAACAGTCATTTTTTGGATTTTTCCACCAAATTTGCAAGATAGGCTTTTTGAGAGCCCACCTCATGAACACTGGCACTGTCGTTTCGTTAATCATCCCTGAAGCGTGATTCTTCACAGTGACCGCAAAACCACCTTCGGGCTGATTAACGCCATGACAGTTCAAGAACTCATGAGGAGGGTCCCAAAACCCCATGTTGAAATTTGGTGAATAAATTCCAAAAATGCCGAGATATGCACTAAAGTTGAAACAAACCCTATTCATTACATTATATAGCTTACCGGCATTTCCTCAGTTCGCAGTTGGCTTTGAAGAGTGCAGATGTGTTTCGGTCACATAAGATCATTGTGCTGAGCTCCAGAGGTAAGTATGGGGTGAGGGGGTGTGGGAGGCAGGTGCGCAGTGGGTGGATGCAGGTAGTGGGAGGGGCCCGGAGACTACGAGAACCGTTTCCTTTTTTAGGTAAAAAAGAAAAACAAACATCGTGGGACCGTTTTTAACTTTACAGAGGCATTGTGCCACAGTTCTTGCGGGGGGCATTGGCTGGCCGAAGTTGGGCACCCCGTCAGCAAACAACAAAAGGAAAGGTGATTCTGCACGGAGATTGGGCACCCCATCGGCAAACAACAGGGTGGATTCCTTTCTGCTGATGGGGATTGGGCACCCTGTCGGCAGACAATAAATCAGGGGGGTTACAGTATGCCGACGGGGAGTGGGCTCCCCTGTTGGCAAATAAACATGGGGGTAAATATTGTTTGTGAATACGGCGGCAAGCCACTGCCATGTTCACAAACAATATCAGACATCATACATCCTGTCCTGCAATGATGGGCTGCTCCCTCATTGCAGCGGATGTCTTACGCTGCAATGATGAGGCAGCCCCTGATTGCAGCGGCTGATTTTTTAGAAAGTTGTGGCATGCTGGCTGAAATAGTGTCAGCAGCAGCGTGCAACAGCATTAGGGGATGGGGGACAAGCCTTTACAGGCTGTGGGGGCATTGGGCAAAACAGTGCCTCGCCTCCACAACCTGCTTGTGGAGAAAACTGATGCAACATGTTTCTTGCGCATGCGTGCAATCAACATAAAAATGCACACATGTGAAAAATGTGTCCATCCCAGGAAACTGCCATTGAAGAATAACAAGAAAAAATCTGTCTCACAGAAAAGACCTTCAGTAGAGCCTCATAAGGCTATTTGTGCTAGGTCTATTGAAGACACAGAAAGTAGTGTTAGTGATAGTTGTGGTGTTAGATGTCACAGTAGAGCTTGGTTTTCAAAAATATGGTACATGCTGCTAGGATTGAATGAATTATTTCAGCTGTTGTCAGGCGCAAAGGAAAAGAAAAATTAAAAGAAACTTTCTCTGATGAAACTACATTTGAGAACAAGATGCTTTGTGAATATGGCCATGAATATACGTTCACAGTTGTAGGCTGTCATGATCTCAGCCACTGATAAATTCAGTGCCAAAACTGAAGACATACGAACATACGAATGTGCCAGCAGAAACAGACCACCTGGTTCATCTAAGTTCTGCCTCGAGTCGCAGCCAACACCCCTAACTCCAGCTGCCCAACCCCTTCTTTTGTCATCCCACTGCCACCCCTACCCTCACTCTCCCTGTTCCATGTCCCATGCCCTTTGAAGCTGTTCACAGATTTACATGATACCACCATTCTGGTAGGGCATTGCATTTTGCTACCACCCTCTCTGTGAAATAGTGTCTCCTCATTTTCTTCCTAAATCTTTCCCCTCCATTCTTAGCCCATGACCCTGATGACCCTCCCCCTCCTTAACTCAAAGACTCCATCTGCCCCATCCTTATTGATTCCCCTCAGATACTTGAATGTCTCTGTCATGTCCCCCCTGTCCCTTCTATCCACCATGGTGTACATATTGAGGTCTCCCAGCCTGCTGTTATAGTCTCTCCCCCTCCATTCCACACATCATCTTTGTTGACCTCCTCTGCACCCTCTCCAGCAGCCTGATATCATGCTTTAGGTATGGCCTCAAAAACTGCACACAATACTCTAAGTGTGGCCTTACCAGTGATCTGCAGAGGGGCACAATCACCTCACTTTTCCTGGACAAAACCCCCCTCACTATACATCCCAGCATTTTGTTCACTTTTGCAGCCACTCTCCTGCACTGGGCAGTGTTGTTGATGGTCCCCGTTGTCATTACCCCAAGGTCCTTCTCCTCCTCTGTGATCCCCAGCTTAACCCCACCCAGCCAGTATTCTCTCCTTGGTTTCTTCACCCCAAAGTGCATAACCTTACACTTCTTTGCATTGAACCCCAGCTGCCACCTCTCTGACCACTCCTCTAGCTTACTTAGGTCCCCCTGCAGCTGCTTCCACCCCCTCCTCTCCATCCACCACTGCTCCAATTTTGGTGTCATCAGCAAACAGACTTGCTTTGCTCACCACCTCATGTCCAATGTTTGATATGAAGAGCCCAAACAATACTGGCCCCAACACAGAGCCCTGTGGCACACCACTCACCACCGGCCTTGGAGTTGAGAGCTCCCTTCTCACCACCACCAGTTGTAGCTTCCCACTCAGCCAGCTTGTAATCTGGTTTATCATTTTTGCCCCTACTCCTACACCAGTTAGCTTCCCCCCAGCTGCCCATGAGGCACCAAATCGAAGGGCTTGCTGAAGTCTGAGTAAAGAACATCCACCACTTCCACCTTATCCAGTTCACCTGTCACCCAGTCATAATATTGTATCAGGTTGGTATGACAAGACTTCCTGAAACAAACCCATGCTGTGTCACATCTTGGAGGCCATTGTCCTCCAGGTATGACACCAGTCTTTCCTTTAGTATCATTTCCATGAGTTTGCACACTATGGATGTGAGACTTAATGGATGATAATTACCGGTTCATCCTTGGCCCGCTCTTGTGTAATGGCACATCGTGTGCCATCCTCCATCCATTGGCACACATCCTGACTCCAGGAGGTGCTGTACAGATCTGCCAGTGGCTCCACCAACACCTCTGCCATCTTCCTCAGCACCCTGGGGTGGATTCCATCTGGCCATGATGTTTGACTACCTCGGTGCTCTCAGTTCCTCTAGAACTCTACTTGCTGGAATTCTTCCATCTGTCACCTCCTCTCCTCCTGTCTGGTAGCAGTCCCCCCTTTTCTTCTGTGAATACAGAACAAAAGTATTTATTCAGTGCTTCTGCCTGCTCCTCCCCCCTTTTACATTCACTCCCCACCCCTTTTTATTCTCACTATTGTCACCTTGCACTTTCTTTTCTCCCTGATGTATCTAAAGAAGTCTTTCTCCCCTCCCATTAATTCCCTGTGCAAATCTTAGCTCCCCCTGGGCCTTGGCTTCTCTCACTTTTCTGGTCACCTCCCTGGACCATCTTGCATATTCCTCCCTGTCCACTTCCTTCCCTGTCCTCCTAAACCTCTGGTGAGACAATCATTTTGCTCTCACCACCTCGACAACTTTGCTATTCAACCAGCATGGTTTTCTTGACATGAGAAATAGATTTATAGCATTTGAACACTTACAAAGAGACAATCTTTGTTCAGTGTTTGAAGGGAAGTGGATGCAATGTGAGCACTCTGATGCATATTTTTGGGAGAAAACATACAATGTTCATGATAGTAAAGTGACTTTGACAATGGGTGTATGTGGCAAAGTTCAGAACATTTTACTTGTGTCACATGATGACAATGTCATGGATGAGGACAGTGACACTTCTGAAAATATTCCACAAAGGAAGTCACATGCTATGAAATGGCCTCTCGATGACATGTGCAATATCAGGGAAGAATCCTTCCTTGTTATTGAAAAGTTCCTTTGATGTTTTTAAACACAAAGAGATATTTAAGACACAAATGGTTTGCAAATATTGACAAGTGCAATATTAGACTTTTATTGGTCTGATGGGACATTCACTTGCTTGTTTGCAGACTGGAGCATGTGAGTATATTCCATCACTTTCACAAGATTGCTGTGCACAACTCTGGGATGCAGAGATTTGTACAACAGCAGTATCGTGTAAGATCTGCTGTGAGAGACTTCATGTGTTTTGATTCTTTGCAAAATGATGGAGATGTTGATGGTATCTTTGAGTTTATTAAAGAATTGCAACAGAAAAATAAGTTGAGGAAAACTATTGATACAGATGTCAAAATAGATGTGGTGCAGTCTGGTACAGTGCAAGAGTCACAGTTGCTATGAAAATTTGGGACTGAGATTGCTAAATATGAAATCAGCAAAACTCAGAAATTTGACATTGGCTATGTCTTCTGTGAATGGCTGTTTTGCAAACAACAGTCTGTTACTGTAGACCTGTACAATATTACACAGTGGAATGAGATCTGGGGTAGTCTGGTTGCATATTTACTTTAGAAGACAGACTTTACTTTACAGGGTACAGTATCACTGTACATACTGCTATCAGAAGATTAAGTCTGACACTTTGCCTCCTAGGTCTATACTAAATGGCATGGAAGTATAGAAGACCCCTGTACAGATCGCTGGCTTGAATTTGTTTGAGAGAATTTTAATCCAGACAATGAAGCCATTTCAAACCATACTGAGACTGAACACCAAAATTAAAGATTTTCTAAAGAAAGAGCTGATTAGGTCATTGAAGGAATCTATTATGTATCTGCCTCTGTCACTGCAAGAGCATGTACACACCATCTCTAGACAGAATACTGTTGTTGTTCTGGTAAATGGTGTTCCAACTAAAACCAAAACAATATGGCAACAGATTGTGAATGTTGAAAAGGTCAAACATGCTTTGCAGTATCTCAAACAACATTATCCTTCTATCTCGACATCAACATAGGTACATTTGCTGATGTTCAGATGCAAGTTGATATGCTTGCATGTTCAAAGGCCATGATTGAAAAGTAGAGGTTGCCACTAATGAAAATGTGTATGGACAGTACACTATCTACTCTTTGCATGGGAAGGACCCAGTTGTGGATAATATAGATTTGTACCAGGTGAAACAGGTAGACAGTAATCCTGTCAGTATCTGGGAGTGTACACTTGAGGCACATTGCTTTCCTGACCTGTTTCCACATGGTACAGGTAGACATCTGGATGATTGTAATGTGTGGGTTCCTGGAGCTGAGTATAGAGCTTCAAGACTATTGCATTCAAATGGAAAGTTTCACATAAACATATCATATCTCTTTCACCTTTTGTGGGAGAATGAACTTAGCATTTTGTCTGCAAGCATTGCACACACTTTGTGACTCAGTACAGAATTTACCAATATGACAGCTGCACAGTTGATCCAGAAATTGGAGAAGAAAGATGAAATACTGCAAGCTAGTCTTTCTTCAATTCTGTCCAGCATGTGTAGCACTAAAGAATATTGGTACAGATGGCAATCTGACATCTACCATCTGACGTTTACTAACATCACTGCCATGTGCATGTTAAGAGAGTTTGGTACAGTGACATGGTTCATCACACTCAGTTGTGCAGAATACTACTGGAATGACTTGGTTAACCTTCTTAGGTGGGCTAACTCAGATGTGGATGGCATACAGAGTATGGATCTTGGTAAGATGTGTTCACTGGATCCAATCTTAGTGTCATGATACTTTCAGCACTTGTTTCAGGCACTCTTACAATTCATACTGTCCCAAACCAATCAACCTCTTGGTATTGTTGAGCACTATTTTTTGAGGATGGAATACCAAGCCTGTGGAGCACCCACATACACATGTTGTTGTGGATAAAAGATGCCCTCGAATTGGTGACAGTGATGAAACCGATATTCTAAGCTTCATTATGAGGTATGTGACTTGCCAAAATCCTGAGTGTGACAGCCTAACACTATGGAAGTTGGTGTAGAACTTTCAGTGACACTTGTGCAGCAAATACTGTTGCAGAAAGGTAAAACAGAGAGGAAACCGGTACACGAGGTGTCGGTTTGGATTTCCAAGATGAGTCTGTATGAGTGCATGTCTGAATGATGTTTTCTCTGCCATGCAGCATCATCTGAAGGCAAAATACACAAAATGAGTGTATGAGCTGCCCCGTGGGGAGTCAGAAGTATACATCAATGACTACAGCCCTCCTCTGTTGTTGACGTGGCAGGCCAACATTGATGAGCAGTATGTTGCTGACAATTCAATGGCTTTGGTGAGATATATTACTTCATATTTCACTAAGCATGAGCAAACCTGTTTACAAGAACTCTAGGAAGACTTGTCTAACTGCAACAGGTCTATCTCTTCTCTACTGTGGTCACTTGGATTGAGAACTCTGTCACACCGTGAGTGTGGAGCATATGATGCTAGTGACCATCTTATGGGTACCTGTCTGTATGGTAAATCTGAATCCATTTGCTACTTGAATGTTAACTTTAAAGAGAAGAGATGTTGTGTCCTTAGAAGTCATGATGAGATTGAAGAACTTGCTGCAACCAGACCAACATCTACAAACATACTGAAGAGCAACTTGATTGAAAACTACTATCCACAGTGTCATAGTGTCATAGATAATTTGCATTTGTTTGAGGTTGTCCAATGGTATGACTACAAATGGGGTATCCCTACTGACCCCGAAAAGAACATATACTAGGTGGTAGGCCTAGATGGCTCTCTGATAAAGAGGTGTAAATTGTGGTTGATTGACCACTGTAAACTGAGCTTGACAACTACAGAAAGTGAAGAGCACTACTATTTTGCTCTTTTATTTCAGTTTAAGCCTTGGAGAGATGAAAGTACTTTGAAAGGTACATGTGATACTTTTGAAAAGCAGTTCAATTTGAGCTATGATTCCTTCAAAACTGAAGTGCCAACTGCATATATATAGAGAATGGACCTTGAGAAAGAACAACTTGACAAAGAAAGGCAACAACTGCAAGACGATACTCCAGGAAACTCACAGGACATGGTTGATCCTGAGGATAAAGGAGCATTTGGTGCTCCATTGCCTGCAAATGACCCAGCTGTGTTGATGTCAGTGATAGAAAGTGCTATGCAGCAAAGCATGCACTTTACTGATAAATCGATCAACACTATAGATGAATTGAATGCTCATCAACAGGTTGTCTATACTGCGGTGATGCATGTTGTTTAGCATAGTGTGATGCATCGTAAAAAGGAATGTTTGTGTGACAAACATATGCCAGTTAGGATGTTTGTAAGTGGTGCTGCTGGCACTGGCAAAAGCTTTGTGATTGAAGCAATAAGTGCAGGTGTACGTAGACTTATTGACATGCCAACATTTGTGATAGTATCTGCTCCAACTGGCCTAGCAGCTTACAACATAGATGCTGTCACTCTCCATAGGATGTTTATGCTGCCAGTTGAGCATGGCAAACTGGAGAGGCAAAGTTGTCTTTCAAAGTTGCAAGTGAGTGGAGGTCCATGGGGCCAGTCCTCTTCAACATCTTCATTAGTGACCTTGTAGATGGACTAGAGGGTAAGGCTTGTCTGTTTGCAGATGACACCAAGATCTACAACAGAGTAGATGATCCAGATGGGAGGCAGAATGAGAAGCGATCTGGATAAACTAGCAAAATGGTCAGAAAAGTGGCAACTGGGATTTAATGCAAAGAAGTGCAAAATCATGCACATAGGGAAGAGAAACCCTGAAGCCACCTATAGGCTGGGAGGGGAGTTGCTAGCAGTCACAAAGGAAGAAAGAGACTTGGACATCATCATCACTGATGACCTGAAATCATCCAAGCAGACCTCTAAAGCAGTAGGTAAGGCTAGGGGGGTGTTAGGGTGTATTAGTAGGGGTATCACAAGTCATAAGAGGGAGGTAATTATCCCTCTTTACAAGACACTGGTTAGGCCCCATCTGGAGTACTGCATGCAGTATTGGAGGCCACACCTTCACAAGGACATTAACCAAATTGAGGCAGTCCAGAGAAGGGCAACCAAAATGGTGCAGGGACTGCATCAGAAGACATATGAGGACAGATTAACAGAGCTCAATATGTATACCCTGAGCAAAGGAGGAGAGAGGTGATATGATCGAGGCATTCAAACACCTTAAGGGCATTAACAAGGTGAAAGAGTCTAACATGTTTAAATATAAGAAAAATAGCAGGACAAGAGGACACAGCATGAGATTAGAGGGGGCTGATTAAGGGGGAATGTGAGGAAATTCTTTTTCACAGAAAGGGTGGTGGATGCATGGAATGGCT
Organism: Neoceratodus forsteri; assembly: GCA_016271365.2. NCBI lineage: Eukaryota > Metazoa > Chordata > Ceratodontiformes > Ceratodontidae > Neoceratodus > Neoceratodus forsteri. Next base: position 126,660,521 of record CM028134.1, read on the forward strand.
TACTACAAGAAGTGGTGGCTATGAATACAGTGCAGGGCTTCAAACAGGCATGGGATAGCCATAAGGGAGCAATACAAATGACTATGAATAGATAGGCCACTGACAGAGCAAAGGCCGATGGCACATTTATAAGGTAGAAAAAGAAATGGGCAGACTGTATGGGCCTTGCAGTCCTTATCTGCCATCAACTTCTATGTTTCTATGTTTGACAAAATGGAGTTACTGATCATTGATGAAATCAGCATGGTTTCCAACATTCTTCTTACATACATTCACCTACCTCTACAGGACATAGTGGTCAGTGATGATGATGTACCATTTTGTGGTAAAACATTGTTGTCTTTGGAGATCTTCTCCAACTAGCTCCTGTCAATGGCCAACATGTCTTCTCTACTCTTTCAGTGGAGGAAGCTAAGAAGACCATTGGGAGCATAGGTTAAGTTAATCTTTTGGAGTTCTCTTATGTTGAACTTTTCCAAAATATGTGATAGAGAGGTGGTATCTCTCATAAAGCATTACTTGATGAGGCTCGCATTGGTAATTTGTCAGCTTCTCATTTAGAAATGCTAAGAGAATGCATTATCAGCACAAAAGAGAGCTCTATGCATGATGCGTGCAAGCTTTTTAGAGAGTTATAGAGCAGTGGACAGCATGTTGTGTGCTTGTTGCCAAACTAAAGAAATGTGCTGAGTTCAACCAGATTATGATACAAAGAGAACCATAACCCATTGTTACACTTACATCACTTGATGCGATTGATGGTGTTAGTCTAACACACACAGTGGTGACAAAAATGGTTGATCATCTCAAAGAGCTCACAGCTGACGTGTCATGAACTGCAGGCTTGGAAGCTGTGTTAACGCTATGTAAAAATGCACATGTTATGCTATGAAGAAACCTTGATATTAATTGTGGGCTGGTAAATGGGGCAATGGGTACATTGTTGATTTTCAGTACAATGCACAGAACACATTTGTTGAATTTGTCATGATTACATTTGACAGCTGTGACAGTCCTTTTCCCATTGACAGATCCACTGTCACGTTCAGATTGTGAATAATATCTATGTGACACGTAAGCAGTTTCCACTGTGTCTTGCTTATGCTGTGTTTATTCACAAATCACAAGGACTCAGTCTTGATAGTGCTATTGTTGATATAGGAATGGGAATCTTCAAGACGGCATGGCATATGTTGCTTTGTCACTTGTCAGATCTCTTTCTGGTGTGCATATACTGAGCCTCATAGAGAATAAGGTACGTGCTGATGTGAAATGTATTGTTGAATACAACTGGCTACATACACTATATCAACTAGCCACAACTCTGATTCCTGTTACAAGATACATTCCTATCTGAGATGTGCCAATGGACATTACACATAAGTTAAAAAGGAAACAGAATAAAACTTCAGTTTCTTCACCATCTGCTGTTCATGGTAATCAGTCACTTGCTGATCAAGTCAGGTCACCACCTGCAAAAAAGTGCATTGATCTTGAGAAACTGCCGATCTTTGACAATATCACTAGAGTGAGCTGCTATGCCAATGTTGCAATGCAAGCTCTTTTGCATATGCTAGAGTTTGTTCACCTATCGAGTGCTGCAAAGTCAACAGCGCTTTCTGATACACTGAAAAGAGCCATGAGAGGTAGTCAAGAACAAGCACCTAGCTTACAGAGTTTAACTCCTCTGTGGCTTACTCTGTCCAACTATCCTGGACTGAGGATGTTTGCTGATAATGGCCAACAGGATGTGATTGAATTTATGATAGGTGTAATGAATAGCTTGGCCAATGATGGAATTCCACTTAGACAGTACTTCACAGTTAATTATGTGTGCAAGTACACTTGTTTGTCATGTGGACACATAAAGTCTCAGGTAACTAATGACATGCTATGGCTATCTGTCTACATTACTGAAAAGACATCTGTTAAGTTCCATAGATTGTTTTGGAATGCTGCCACTGGTTGAAGTGTCACAGATGTGGCCAAAGTACTGTATATTCTTTGAGGGTGACTGAGTTCAGTTCATACATCATCATTGTGCTTCAGCAATTCAACTCTCAATGCATGAAAGTTACCATGCCTATTACTGACTTCATTGCTGGAAGAACTATGTTCCCAGGCAGTCGGTTTGACACATGTGCCATCATTTTCCATCATGGGCCTTCTATTCAGTCAGGACACTATGTCACATGGTGTAGATTTAGCAGTGGATGGGCAGAGTGCAATGACACAGTGTGTACTATGACAGAATGATTACCCAGGAATCTAAAAGATGCATATGTACTTATTCTGCATAATATATATAATGTTCAATGCATTGAGGAGTGCTTTTCTGGTTAGAAACCTACAGAATGCTAACATATGCGCCACACTGGTCGACATCATAGGCATTTCACCTCTGCTTACAGAGTGGCATAATGTGAAGGGGAATAATATGTGTGCCATTATTAAACACAGTCACAACAATATATTACTTTAGTACTGAGTTGTTATTTGTTATGGGCCCACAATATATATTTAGTTCATTGAGTCTGCTGTAACCTAAAAGTACTGCTGTGAAACTTGCAGGGACTCTATTCCAGTTGCTATGAAGCATGTCACATTTGCTCTCATTAGTACTAGTACTGTCGGAGGACCACAAAAACAGTATGATAAGTTTGTTGTTTGTATGGTCTGTTAGTGAGACAGATTTGACACTCATGTGTGTCCATAGCAAATTCATTTATACCTACTAACAGTTAAAGCTGGTATGTCTTTTACTGTTATGTTCTACCTAAGTGACCATGATGTATTTACTAACATCACTGCCATGAGTACAGTCTACAGACTTGAGGGAGCTGGGTAGCTCTTATGTGACAGCAAGTAAATATCGTGGCACATGTAGTTGAAAGATGCTGATTCATTACATGTCTTTAAGATTGATATGTGCTTTCTGTGACTGCTTCTTATCTATCTTCGTACAGACAAGGTCTCTACAACTCATGAAGTATGTAGTACTCTTGATGTATCACCATGACACCTGCTGATAGGAATTCTCATTGTGATACTGTATTTCATAGCTTGTGTCAATTGTACTGTTACATTCAGAGGAATACCAAACAGTAGAACACTTTCATTGCATATCTCAGCCTTTATTGAGTGACACGATAGACTAACATCTGCTCATAGCAAATTGATTTGCAACGTGGTAACAGGTAAAACTATAATGTATTTTCCTGTTATGCTCTACATGACTGACCTTGATGTGTTTACTTATGAGACTGGCATCAGCACAGTCCAGGCAGACTTGAGGGAGCTGGACAGCACTAATATGTCAGCAAGTAGGTTATATCTTGGCACATGTAGTTGTATGATTCTGAACTGTTCTATGGCTTTGTCTTTGATAATGTCATAGGTTCATAGCAATATGCAATTCTAACACCATTGATGGCTGTGTGATGTCTTCCTCAAATGGAAATATAATTAATTCACCAGCCATGACTGCAGAAACCACCAAAATGTGACTCAGTGTTGTGAATATGTATATACTTCTGATACTGTGCAGAGTGGTAGCATACTGATGCTGCATTCATTTTTATTTTGTTTATTTGAAAAAAGTTGTTCTTATTGTGCATGTTATATGAATATCATGTTATGTAAGTATCTGTAGCATTTAATGTCTTTGCATTACATTCAATGTTATTCAGCACATTCATGCTGCTTATTTGTATGTGTGTGTGTGTATATATATATATATATATACACACACACTTATGTGTGTATGTGTGTATATATATATATATATACACACACACACACACACATATATATGTATAGGTGTATATGGATGGATGTATATATGTGTATATATAGTGTGTGTGTATATATATATATACACACACACACACACACACACACACACAGACACACATATATATATATATATATATATATATATATGTAGATTAGCACAATTACTGCCTTTGTTTTATAGAATCTTAGTTGTGCACATCTATACCACAATACAAACAAATGGTGTGCTCCTGCTTTTTTATAGGATTGCCTTTATTGAGGGGTCGGATGAGGAATTTTCCAATTGAATTAATATTTACTTAAATTCTGCAGGATGTGATTTTGAAACCTCAGCTATATTTTACATATATACTGTGTGCTGTCATGTGGTTACATGCACAGTACATTTAGCATAGAATTAAAGGTCAACAATTTACAACATATACCTCATACAGTGTCTGATATAGTGACAGTACAACAATTTGTGTAAGTAATGAGTGACTACAATATGTTTGTACTGTACTATCTGCATTCTTGCTATATGTACAAGACAAACATTGATGATCATCTCTGCATTGCACTTTGAAAAGTGCAGAACCTTGCTGCGCTTTGTTATGCATGTCTTGATGCAGTGTGCTACACTTTATATTGTAGATGTGTACTTAGCTGTGGTTTCAAAAGCCTGTCCTTTTTAAAAGATAATCTAGCTCTAAAATTTTGAGTAAAATCAAATACATTTCATACAGTAAACTATTGTTAGGACAAATGGGCATAGCAAACTAACTTCTAAAAACATATGAATATACTGTATTAGATTACTATTATTTTCAGGAAAAGGAGATACGATTTTTAACTATGTAAATGTAATTTCAGAATAAAATCTTGCCATTACTGAAAATATTTATTTTACTGAAAAATCTCATAAATTATATATCAAACAATTCTATTCAAACAAAAAAGTATATACTTCTAATGTTAATGTAATATTTTAATTAAATAAATGCCAACACTATGTTTTTAAAAGCTATAAATATGTACTCTTAGTATATATATTACCTTTGAAAATCTACTTGGAGCACTTTCATGTAGTTAATGTACTAGACACAAACATATATGCTTTAATGACTTTTAAATATAAAACAATAGATAGGTCACTACTTTTACTATTGTGATAGTATCTTCTTTATAATTACAACAAAGATATTGGTTTCTTTATATTGCTAATAGCATTCTTTATTTGTCTTACAGCAAAAAGAACATTTTTATTTTATGATAGAAGCTATGTTATGTGTGTTGATACAAAACAAAGCTGAAGACCACAGTCACAACAATATTTTTATATGGTGTACAACAGAACTGTTTTTTTTCCCATCCCAGGAACAACCACCCAGTTTGGTAATATCTACACTGGTATTTCTTAAATACATTTTTTAAAACTTGTGCTCTTTTGCTCTTTGGGTCCGATTCTAGAAGTTTGGCGTAAGTTGCCGCCAAAGGTGACTTGCACCAAATGCCATTGCAACATGGACCCTGTGCCCTATTCTAGAAGGGGCAGGGTCTCCGTGGCTAAGTTGCATGACTTGTGACATGCAGACAGGTATGCCAACCCAATGTCATACCCGAGGGGCATGTCACAAGTTGAACCCTGCCCAGCAAGTGTAAGTGCCCCTAATGCCCCACAGGGCAGCTGTGTACTCCCCATCTATGCTCTGATCTGATATGTTGCTGCAACTGTTTAAATGTTAGAACTCGAGATCCCTGGTAGTTCAGGAGGTTCCTCACTCTCACTCAGCAGTGCCAGTTACCTTACCACCCATTCCTCAGTCTGCGACTGGCACTAGCCCACCACATTTTTCAGGCCAGCCACTGACTGTAGCCTGCATGAGTGCTTCATTGTACAGACATGCTCAGAAATGAATGACTACTCATTCATTTCTGAGCTTGTCTATATGGTGAGAACTTCATGCAGAACCCAGTCAGTGGCTGGCCATGGAGGTGAGGTGGGCTGTGCCAGTCACTGGCTGGGGATGGGTGGGGGGTAACTGGCACTGCTGGGTGGGGTGGGATGGGGCCACTGTACTACCAAGGATCTCGGGGTTCTAATATTTACACAGTTGTGGCAACATATCAGGTTGGGGTATGGATGGGGGACACAGCTGCCCTGTGAGGTGCTAGTGTTGTGGGGTTGGGGAATGATGTGTGTGGGCTGCTCTGCATGGCATTGAGGGTTTGGGGTTCTGAGGGCTAGGGGTGTGAGATGCCCAGCTGGGCACATCTGCTGTGGGGGATCAGGTGCTGAGAGGTTGTGGGCACCCTGTGAGGCACTGATGGGGTGTTCTGGGCATGGGAAAATCCTGGAGGGGTGTAGTGGGTCTCCAGAACCACCAGAGGATGATAGAGCAGTTACACCAGCTAAATGCTGTGTAATTTATGTTGCCGGTTCTCTTCCGGGGTTCTTGTAGAATCCTGACAATGGGGACTTTGTTGCTGCCCTATTGAATAGGGGTTAATCTGCCATAAAACCCCTAGTGCCATGTCACAGCGGGTTTATGGTGCAACTGCTGGCATAATCTACTTTGTCACAAGTGACCTGCATCATGTGGCAGACCTCATTGTAGAATCCCCGCAAAGTCACAACTGCTGGCACAGCGTACTTGCACCAGTCTACTTGGTGCAAATGCTGTTATGCCAGGTGTAACTCTTTAGAATCGGGCTCTTTGTCTTGTGTATTATTTCTTAATCAAGTTTTGTGTAATATGTATTACATTGTTATTGTATACATCAAAGTAATGCTCTATTTAGAGATCTATGCATTTATAAGTGGTGTTGTGACACAGTTCGAAGGTCATAGGAATGTCATTTTATTCCTTCAGCATACAGAGGCAAATACCTGTCTGTTGAGAACAGTATGAAACATGTTATGTTTCTAAAGAGAATCATGACAGTGGGGGGTGGAAGGCAGGAGGCAGTCAGTTGTGAGTTGTGATGATAATGTTAAAAACAGTAGTTTGACAATGAACTGCATATTTAATTTTATCACAGAACAGTTTTGCTTGCTGTCACAAAAAGTTTTAAAGGTTTGATATCTTTCTCAAAAAGTAAGGAAATTCATTGCAAAACTCTGTTAATGCAACAGTTAGGGTTGTTTCCTCAGTGACAAAAGTGAGGAAATTCATTATACTATCTCAAAAAGTGTGGATGGATGGGAGTGCAATTGGATCTTTATTTGCCTGTGGGAGCACAGAGGGCTCTGTGCTCCCATCACTCCATAGATGAATATATGTATGTTGCTGAATGGAACACAGGGCCCTCTGGGCCCTGCACTTCCATTTGAGAACAACAGCAACCAAACTGTTAACATAGCCTTCTTATTACCCCACCTCATGTACCCAGTACTGAAAATTTTCAAATCTCCACCAAATGTGATTCTTTACCACCGCAACATTATTCCATGCCACAGGTGTGAAAAGACAGTTTCAGCAGGATTTGAAAATGTCAGCTATCACATTCACAAGGTAATGTAAAAATGACTATGTTGAAAATTTGGGGTCAAAATATTTAAAATTGCCAAAGGAATGAGTGAGTGTAGCAACATTTCAATATTTTAAATATTGTGACCCCAAATGTTCAAGATACACTTCTTGTGACTCCACCTCATGAACAAGGGTGGTCAACATTTTTGAATCCTGCCCTAAAGGTGATTTTACCAAATGACTGTGAAATTGATTTTTGGGCCAGATTTTCCTAATTCCACCACCATTGTCCATGAGGTGGAGTCTCAAAAAGGCCATGTTGAACATTTGATGTAAAACTATGCAAAAATGGCAAAGTTTTGCATCAAAGTTGAAAACCCTGTTGAAATACATTGAACCCCACTTATCTTACTTTCTCATATAGCAGTCAGCATTTCCAACAGCAACACGTGTCTTTGATCAGAGAATGGATCTTCACCTTGGGACCCATTCAGGTGAGTGAGGGGGTGTGTGTGGGGCATGGGATGTGTGGATGCTGAGTGGGAGGCTGGGTAGGGGGTCAGATCAGTGAGGGATCACTTTCTTTCTTACAGGTTTAAAAAAAGTCATTGAGAGACTGTTTTCTTTATTTCACACAGGATGGCGATTAGAAGGTGGAGGTGCCATTATACACCAGGAAAGAAACAATCTCTACAGAGACAATGATTGAAGGGTGGGGGGCACTACTACAGACCAGTGAAATATAAAATAATTATGGGGATGGCAATTAGAGGGTGGAGGTGCCACTAGACTCCAGGAAAGAAAAAATTCCTATGGGGATGGTGATCAGAGGCTGGGGATGCCACTAGACACCAAGGAATAATGCTATAATTATGGGGATGGTGAATAGAGGGTGGGGGCAACACTAGACACCAGGGAATAATACCATAATTATGGGGATGGCAATCAGAGGGTGGGGGGTGCCACTAGACACCAGGGAAATATAATATTTTCATTCATATGAAAAATGTTTGTATCACATCCAAATTAAAAAAGCAGAAGCGAGTTACAAAAAAGGATTTAACATTTTTAAAAACACATTTTAGGGTAATTTCGCAAACAGTTAAGTGAATAATCTATCTAACTGAGTAAGATGTCTTGGTCTCTCTGCAAGATGTCATTTTTGTGGATTTTGAATTTGTTTTTAAGAAAAAATGGAAAACAAGGTGGCGGCAAATGAATAAGGATTTTTCCCCTCAGGAAAAGGAATTGGCCCCATATGAAAAATGATTCTTTTTTCATTTCATACAGCTATTTTGAAGTGCTTATTGAGCATGCTCAGAACTCAAAAATGTAAATGTAATAACTTTGGAATGGATTCATATTTTCACCAAACCAACAAAAGGCATATCTGTGGGCCAGTCCCTTCTACCCTGAAAATTTCAAACCAACATTCTAAGCCATCTGGGTGCTATGGCTTTGAAAAACAGCAGCAAAAATCTCAAAAAGTCACTTTTGCACTATCCAGATCTCAGAATCCACACATGCAACCAGAATGAAATCTGACACATCAGTAGATCTCCCCACAAGACTGCACATTCAAAATTTCATGTAAATCCATTGAACAGTTATGGTTATTAAAGTGCAAAACTGGGGTTTAACATTAAACTGCCTACTCAACCCTAAATATAGTAGTGCTACCACACCACTGAACTATACTGTATATGTGTGTGTGTGTATATATATATATATATATATATACAGGATACATGATGGGCATGAGTGATATGGCAAATATTGTCACTCCTGAAGAGTGAGCTATCCAAGCTCATGATGCAGGAGTGACAATATTTGCCATAGACATGATCTGCCCATCATGTATTCATATATACAATAGGGCCAAGAGTTTTAGAGTTTGTTATGCCTCTTGTGTTCTGTTCCTGTTAATGTGTTTGCTCATTCTGTGTGGAGCATTTCTGAATGGGCTGGCATTGTTATAAACTCTGAGAGACACATGAGTGTGTTTTGCAATGCTAAATGAGTTAGTTTTAGATAGGAATGAGAAACATACTTTGTGAAGCTGTATTGTTTAGCAGTCTGGCTGCAGTGAAGTTAAAACATCACAGTAATTGTAATGAACTGAGAGGCAGAGTGTCGGAACAGCTGATACTGTTTTCAGTGGTAATGTTAGCTGCAGGCAGAGTGCAGAGTGTTCTGTGAAATTGTACTCTTTAGGATTCTGGCTGCAGTGAAGTTGAAATTGTCACAGTAATTGTAATGGGTGAGAATCAGAGTTTGAGGAATAAGTGAGAGTGTGTTTCAGTGGTAGCTGATTTAACTGCAGGCAGTAGTTTCAACTGTTCTGTGAAGCTTTGCTGTTTGGAATTCTGGCTGCATCAAGTTGACAGCATTACAGTAATGAGCTGGCAGTTGGGGGGGGATAGGTGTGTTTTGTAATGCTCACTGAGTTAGCTGTAGGCAGCAGTGAGACCTCTCAGGTAGTTCTGCATTTGTGTCTATGGTAACAGCACAGGTGTTTCTTTCATGATGAGGGGAAAGCTGCCTAGGGTGATGATATCAGTGAAAATTGTGAGCTGTGTGTGTAAATGTCTCATATCATCACAGTAGAGCAGAGGGTAAAAATATCACACTGCAGTGGATGATACGCTTTTTTATCTCACTCATTTACCACTTACCCCTATTGTGTGTGTGTGTGTGTATATATATATATATATATATATATATAGAGAGAGAGAGAGAGAGAGAGAAAGAAAGAGATGTGAAATTCAGGCCTTATAATTAGGAGTAATTCTTCATTCTATGTTAAACTCAAAAGTTTGCACTTTAATAACTTTGCAACCATTCAAGCGATTTATTTTATTTATTTATGACTTTGATTACTGGGTAGGTGAACTATTTCAGAGGACAATTTACAGGCATGACCCAGGCCACAAGGCATTAAACATAACACATCAGGAAATAAAACAATAACGTGACAATCTTTAACTCTACACTCTATAACAATCACAATTACAATGGTAAGTACATGGAATGAAAATACAGTACATTAGAAAAAAATTACAGTACATATGAAAAATTACATAAGAGTGAGTGCAAGAACATAGGTCCAGAAATGAACACCCCCCCCCACCTTCAGGAGAAGGCACAACAATGGGACCTAGAACCTCAGGAGCATAAAGGGCAGAGAGCAAGTTGGACATATGTACAGAAAAGTTAAGAGGAGCTAGCTAATGGAACAATTGCAGGTATCCTTATCCAGAAGCCAGTATATGAGGCTTTGCTTGAAGCTAAGGTGAGTGTTGGAAAATCAAAGAGGGGAGGGATGTCCATTCCACAGATAGGGGGCCACAACTGAGAGGGCTCTCCTGCCCATGTTGGTGGCAGATTTAGGCACTATGAGGGTGGAGACAGTGGAGGAGCAGAGGTTCCTAGATGGGGTTCTAAAGATAAAGAGGGTTGAGAGGGGAGAGGTATTATTGCACCTTAGGAAGGCATCTACGAGACAACCAAGGGAATAGTCAAAGTGTATTTATAAGGAGAGCCAACCAAGGGAGCAGTAGAGGTCACAGTGGGGTGTGAAATAGGGGGCCGATAGGGTGAAGTGGCAGGCATTATTGTAGAGTCTGGACAACAGGATATTAGAGACTCTAGAGTAGATAGAGGTGCACTAGTCAAAGATTGGGGGGGAGATTTCCCATGACGATAGCTAGGTAAGCCTCATTTGTAAGGTATGACTTTAGACAATAAGCAGCACATTGCTTCTGAGTAACCCTACAAACAATGTGGTTTATTTGGTCATAGAAGGAGAAAGAGAGAGGTTCAAGCAGAACCCCTAGATACTTGAAAGAAGAGATGTTATCAAGGGTGGGGCCATTGGGGTAAATGAGGATTGAAGAGTTTGTACTTAGGGCCTTTGCTAAGAATGGTTATGATGCACACAACATAGCCTTGTTTTTTTCTGCATTGACCAACAACAGATTGGATGAGAACCAATTAAAACCAGCATGGTAGTTCTGGGTGATGATGGAGGATATAGAGGCGAGGGACTTATCACTATAAAAAAATGACAAGGTCATCTGTATAGAGCAATGAATTACAAGTGAAGCAGTCAGCCGAGAGGGAGTTGACAAATATAGAGAAGAGCTGTGGACCCAGGATGGAGCCCCTGGGGTACCCTATGATGACCAGCAGTGGAAGAGAAGTGGTAGAGCCAAGACACACAGACTGGGACTGACCAGAGAGGTAGCTCCAAAACCAGTCAGTGGTTTCAGCAGAGTAACTGAGCAAGTATAGTTTAGAAAGGAGGAGGGAGTGGTTGGCCATATCAAAAGCTTTGGATAGGTCAACAAAAATGGCACCAGTGGTGCATCCACATTCCATGTTTGAGAGAACATGATCAGTGAAAAGAGCCAGGGCAGCTGAAGTGCTATGATGCTTGCAGAAGCCATGTTGTTGACTGCATAGGAGGTTGTATTAAGTGAGATGGTCAGATATTTGGTGATGGACAATTTTTTCCAATAGTTTACTAGTGGGGGAGGATGGATATAGGCCAGTACTTGTCAGATGAGTGGGGTCACCAGCTTTAAAGATGGGAACAACTCTAATGGCTTTCAAGGAGTCAGGCATGGTGGAGATAGATAGGACAAGATTAAAGACAAAGGTGAGAGGCACAGATATCAAAGAGGAGATACATTTCAGAAAGACAGGTGAGAGGCCATCGGTGCCAGGACAGCCTCTATTAGGTAGCCTCTTTAGGAATTTGTAGGTGGCCTCTGGGGATATGATCTTAAAGTAGAAAGGGGGTGAGGAGGGGGGTCACAAGAAGGGGAGTTTGAGGGAGAGGTGGAAGTACTGGTTTCTGGGATGAAGGATGCACAAAAGGGGGAGAGGGCAGGACAGTAGATGAAGAAAGAAAAAGCTGGGTGGTGCAGGCCAGCTGGGGCATGGGATGGCTGGAAGGATGTTTGCAAAGGAGAGCTGATAGGCTGGAGAACTTGGTTTTGAAAGCTTCGGCAATGGCCAGGGGGTTGGTTATATGCCTAGATGGGGAGTTCAGGAGGATGTTAGGGGTATGTATGCTGGGATTTAGGAGAGAGAGCTAATGGAGTCCCAGAATTTTCTAGGATTGCCTAGGTTCTCTCTCTGGAGTTTTTGGAAGTAATCCCGTTTTGTAGATCTGGTCATATGCTTGCATTTATTTTGCAGGTGAACATACTCATTCCACAGTGTAGGGAGGGGCTGCTTTGTAGGCTGATCACTTATTTTGCATGAAACTTTGCATGTGCTATCAGGGACCAAGGATCTTTTGATGTGGCACATTTTGTTCCAGTTGGATGCATGGGTGTGGAGATACAGAGTGTCTAAAAATGTGTAAATTACCATTTTTTGTCAAAGTCTTCATCATGCCGCTGCACAAAAACAGAGTGGAATTCTGGTCTGAAAGTGTTAGGGTATATATGTCTTGGGTCACAGTGGTGCCTTTTGAAGATTTGGTGAAAAAATAGTAATCCTTTCAAAAGTTATTCAATTTTGAAAATTTCCATTATTTTCAATTGGAAAAGTTAGATGTTCACTTCCAAAAAGGATTCTTTGTCGCAAAGCGGCAATCCTTTGTTGCAAATGGGGAATCTTTTTTATGCTTTTTGCACTTTAATAAGTTTGCAGCCATTCATCTGATTTGTATGAAATGCTGCATGCACCATCAGGGACTAAATGTCTCTTGATGTGACTAGTTTCATTCCGGTAGGATGTGTTAATGCAGAGATATGGGGTGTTAAAAAATGTGAAAATTACAATTTTTTGTAAAATTCTTTGTCACTCTACTGCACCATTACAGCTTGGGATTTTGGTCTGAAATTTTTAGGCTAGAAAGGTCTTGGGCACAGCTGTGCCTTTTGAAGATTTGGTGAAAAATATTTATCCATTCACAAGTTATTAAATTGTAAATGTGCTATTATTTTCAATGGGAAAGTTAGATGTGAACCTTGAAACAGGATTCTGTTTCACAAATGGGCAATCCTGTGTCACAAATGAGTAATCCTTTTTGAGGCATACAAGTTAAAAACAGAAAGAAGGATTTTTTTGAAGTAACCAACATGTGTTCTACTATTGGGACCAGTTCTGTTAGATTCTGGTGTTAGTTTTTTTTTCATAAATCACATGGAAATTTATTTTTTTAACATGCCAAAATCCTTTTTCTCAAATTTGAAAAAAAAATCATGAAACATCACAATTTGCAAGAAAGGATTTTTCTTTTTCACAAATTGTGAAAAAAGTAAGCTCAAAACAGGATCCTGTTTTGCAATTTGTGAAAAAAGAATTGTTATACAGTTGTTTAGTTTGTCAATTCACAGTGAAGAAATGGTTTGGAATTTTGGTCTGAAATTTTCAGGGCAGAAAGGGCTTGCTCCATGGATAAACCTTTTGCTGGTTTAGTGAAAGCAGATTGCTTTGCTCTGGAGTTCTGAGGGGTTACATTTTCCATTGTTTCCCATAGGATAACATTGTAATGTGAGGTGTACACAGTTGTTTCTTTGTCACGCTGCTGTGAAGACATGGCTTCTAATTTTTGCATGAAATTTTCAAAGTACAAAGGGCTTGCCCTACAGATGTGCCTTTGCTGGTTTGGTGAACATTTTTTATTTGGTGTGAGTTATACAGATTTCAAATTTTTCTGTGATTCCCATGGATAACATTGCAATGTGAGGTCTTTCTTTGGTGCTCAGCACAGGATGGGAGACAACTACAGTAGCTTTAAAATTATGGATGGATGGAAGCACAGGGCTCAGAGGGTCCTCTGCTTCCACATGCAAATATGGATACTATTGTAGACTGATTGGAGCACAGGGTCCAGAGGGCCCAACTTTCACTAAGGGAAATAAGGCTATAACAATATCTAAAACATTATTGATGGATACTAGCGCAGGTCCCAGAGGGCCCTGCACTCCCACAGGAAATAAGGATAAGATTACAATATCTAAAAATTATGCATGGATGGGAGCACATATGATATAATTATACTATCTGAAAAGAAACGAAATTCTTTACAGAAAACTTTGTTAATGCACTAGTTAGGGTTCCAGCATCAAAAGTAGGGAAATGTGTCAGGTTTCTAACCCTAAAACCCCACCTCCACCATGCAGGCAGCAACAGGTGTGGGGTGTGCCTTGGGGTTGTCAACCCTGGATTTTTTGATGAAAGAAAATTTGTAATGGATCACAGAGAGGGCCACATCAATGTGGAGGCAGGGAGGATGGCTGGCCAATAAGTTGTAGCAAGGTTGCTCAAGATAACATTTATTTAAAACTAATTTGTTGACTGAGAAAGGAGGGCTCTGCAATTTTTCCTATTGTTGGTCTTGTCCTGTGGGAAGGGGGGAAATACAAATACAAGTTGCCATGTTGAATCCAATTAAGCTGTTGGTGGTATTGTTAATCAATGGGGGTGATTTATCCAGTACACTGGGAAACTCCCCTTTTCTTCCAGAAGGTGGAAAATTTGTCTGTCTGCCAAGATGGCTGATCCTGGTGGAGGTGGAGAAAAGGTGGATGTGATAGAATCAGAGGAGCAAGTCTCCTTCCCTGCCTCTTCAAATCTAGAGACTAACACAGATGAAGAGTTGCAAAAGTTTTTTTTCGCAGATGAGACTAACATGTGTAACCCCACCCCACCAATTTGGGGTTTACCTTAATGTCTTACTAGGATCCTCAATGCCCACTGCCAGGTTTGTCTCCAGTCTCAGTGTGATTCTGTTTATTTGTGTGAGAATGCCATGCTTAGCCTCTGCACCTGTCCCTTTCAGAGGCTTGCTAATCTGTGTGTAGTGAATTGCCTGTGCTGGGGCCAAGTGATTTAGGGCTTGTGACCAGCCAGCCACCACTCTGACTTTCTCCATTCTGCAGTCGATATTTGTGCAGAGGGAGCCTGTAGGGAAACTGTGCTTATTTACTGCTTGTATGCTGTTACATTTGACATAGAGGAGTTTGTTTAACCTGCTTTCCTTGAAGCGTATGCCTTTGGAATGGAAGCCAACATATTAGGTCTTGGATGTCCAGTAATTGACCTATCATACTCTGGGGCCTAAAATGGATCCTGGCCCAAGGGTCTTAAGGGAAGGAAAACTGTAGTTTTTGTAGTATTTAGGTTGGCACAAAAATTATCATGGAGGGGGAGCCCTAACAGTGACTGACAGCTTCCCCAGCCAACCTTAATCCTTGATTACAAGGGAAATCCCCAGAACTGCATGAGACAATGGATCAGTTAGAGTTGGAGGATGAAGTGCGAATAGCTCGAGCTTTCAAGCAGCTGCTCCCTGAACAGAGCCTAGGAGAATTGGCAGGAAGAGGCCTAACTTGCCTCCCTGCCATGTTTCTCCTGCTAGAGACTGCCTGATTGCAGAAGTTGGACCTGTTCTGATTTAATTTGGATCTGCAGCAGAAAGAAAAAGAAGTTTATCAGAACCACTTGAGTGTTGGACTGAAGATTTTCTCCTGTGAAGTGTTCGGCCCAGCTTGTGTGTGAGACAAACTTTGGATTGAGTGGTTTGCTCAGTGAAGCTGCTGAATTAGCAACTGGACTGTATCTGAACTGTACAAAGCTAGTTCTGCTTATTTTGCTTGTGCTGAATGTATTTCATGGGTTGAGTCTGCTTGTCTATGACCCAACCTGTTATGCCTGCTGGAAGTTTCACCAGCAAGAAGACAAACAAAATTTGCCACTCTGCTCATCCTGCCTGGGCCTTTGCCAACCTGGCCTAGACTGATTACCCACATCAGATACTTTTTTCAGTGAGAAACCAGCTCGGGATGCAGCCCTGTGCAGCAAGAACTCAGAGGTTGCAGCCATCTGGAGGAAAGGCTGTGAAGAGGAGGTGTCATGTTGGCCCTGCTTTCCCATGCTCATTGGTGAACACCACAAGGTCTCCATATTGCCTGTCTTCCTGCAGAAATCTGTAGCATGAGTACAATCAGGGTAGCTCCTGCAATGAATGTTTAAATCATCTGTGGTACCATCTGATTGCGTGTCTTTCTGGTTTTCAAGAGGCTGAGTCAACCTGCTCAGATTGCATATAGTCAGCTTGTTGTTTTGCATGCTAACTGCCTTTCTTTTCATCAAAGACCCCACCATCAGCTGTAACGCTGACAACCCTGGGCAACGCCTCCAGCTAGCCACATATTCCATCCTAGGTACCCAGTGTGTATGACTGTTATTTGGGACTAAGAAAGCGCATGTCAAACCTGAATCAAATCAGATTACAAATCATTTGCCTAGATTCACACCCCTTCCTTGTTTACAACCCTTAAATAAACCTGATTATCTGTTTTCACATATAACCTGTCTAGTGTGCATATTATTAGTGGGGTTACAGTGTTGACAGTGTACATCTGTATTGCTAACCTCATTTTACAGGGGGTCTCCAGGTAACTTGCTTTGAGTCCAACCCTGGTGGTAAGTGTAAAGGATGTTTGCATATTGTTACTGTTTTATACTGATTGTGAATTTACTGCTATACCAGGTACTCGGCCACTAGGAGGGTTGGTGGGTGGTTATAGCTTCCCACAGGGCTATAGCAGAATAGGTAGACACCCCAATACCACTACTCTGGGTGGAGGCACCTTACTACTGAATCCATGCCCCTCAACCTGTGCTTTATCATACAGACAGGGGTAGTAGCCCTTGGAGTAGTGCTGCCTTGGGGTTACACATGAATTTAGAACCCATTATCCCAGAAATAGAGGATGAGAAGAGGGAGTACTTTATGCTACAGAAATTAAAGGAGGAAGATTAAAAACTAAAAAATGCCACAGAAGAAAGAAAATGGCACCTGTTGTCCCTGATAGCCAATGAGGAAGAGGTGAATTACAAGCACCAGAAAGATCAACTGTCAGCAAAACTGAGGAAACAAGCTTCTGCAATAAACCAAGAATACTAAAAAAGTAATTAGACAAGACTATAGTACTAACTCATGCTGGAACCAGCGATGTTAGATATAGTAGAGAGCACCAAATGTTAATAGACTATATGAAAATTTAGAAGGTTATACAGGAAGTTAATGGAGTTGCAATTATTTCTGAGATTCTACCAGTCCCAAGGCTAGTGATAAAATCAATCAAAAATCACAAGGGTTAAAAATTGGTTACATAGGTGATGCCTTTCACAAGGTACACAATGTATAAGGTCCTGGGAACTATTTAGCAACAATATTTCATTTTATAGTAAGGATGGACTTCATTTAGATAGAAAATGAAGTAAGGAATTGGGGCAGATGTTTAAATCACAAATTGACAAAAATTAAACTAATTCCAAGGGAGAGGTGATATAAGTGGGAACATAGAAAGCACCATTACACAAAAACAAAAGTGAACATAGGAAGCATTTATAACATAGAAAGTAAACAAATAAAGGCATGTTGCTAAATGCAAGAAGTATTAAAAATAAGGTTGATGAATTCAAATACGCACTGAAAATATTGACATTTGTGATATCACATAGACTTGGCTTAAAGCTGATGACTGGATAGAAGAGATCCAGGGTTATGACTACTTTCATAAAGAAAGGGAGGATAAAAAGAAGGGTTGCATTTTATGTATCCGTGATAATAGTGACTGCTAAACAGTGAACGTCAAAATAGCGAGTGTCACAATAGCGAATGACACATAATAGTGACTCATAATTACAGTGTTCTGAATATGTAATTCTCTCCAAAATCAATGAGCGGCATGATTTTAGAATATTTAAGATGGGGAGGGTGCGGGGTCACAACCCCCCACATATGTATCAAGTCATCATGCCAATAACAACTGTTGAAAGAACAGGTAATAGTAGCTGTTAAGGGCAGTGGCATTCACTATTGCGATGTTTGCTAATCTGTATTCACTATTATCACATGGAACCTGTTTTATGTAGCCTCACATTTAAAGGCTTACGAAATCAGCCTAAATAACAAGTGTAATCCAAAAGTTGAACAGGTCTGGATAAAAATACAAAGAAGGAATAAAGCCATAACTATGAGATTATGTTATCACTCCCCCAATTTAACAGAAGTAGAAAATTCCATCTTTATGGACATGTTAGATTATATGGAAATTGGGAATAATTGTATATTAATGGGCTACTTCAGTTTACCCCCCAAAAATTGAACCTTCTACAGGGTAGCAGTCCTTTGGAAAACAGATTTCTTGAGATGTGCATATGTAACAACTTTGAACAGCATGTGAAAGAAAGCACCAGAGATAATAAGGTGCTGGACTTGGTTTTAAGCAACATGGAGGGGTAATTGAGAATACTCAGATTATTGAACCATTAGGATCAAGTGATCACAATATGGTGACTTTCTCACTCTTAGATAACACGTGTAAAATAACAGAAACAACTAAAATAAGAAATTGTGGTAAGGCAGATTATAAAAAGATAAAACAGGTCCTACAAAGTTGGGACTGGAGGCAGGAGTTAAAAAGTCTAACTCTAGAAGACACATGGGCAAACTTGTAAAAATAAATATGTCCCATTAGTGACAAAATTTAACAGAAAGGGTAGAATTCCAAAATGGTTTACCAGGAAAATATAGAAATTAGTATGAGGTAAGGAGATGGCATGCAAGAAATGTAAGACTTGTCCAACTCAAGATAAGTGGGACAACTACAAGAAAAAAGTTCATAAATGTAAGGGGGAAAATGGAAGGCTAAGGCAAATGCTGAATTGAAACTAGCTACAAACAAGAAAGATAACTGTAAACAGTTCTATAATTACATAGGAAGTCTAAGAAATGGACAAAAACACACAAGGCATTTGAAAGAAGGAGATATGATAATCTACAAAGAAGTGGACATAGGTAGCTACAAGATTTAACAAGTATTTCTTAAGTGTCTATCTGAATCAGGATAATATGAGTAGTAAGTCAGATGATTTGAGTATAAATAATGACCGTATGCACAGATACACTACTGCAGAAGAGGTCTGTGATAAACTAAAACATGTAAATAAATACAAATCATGTGGCCCTGATGGACGCCATCCGAGGTTTCTAAAAAACTATGGCTGAGGAGCTTGCTTGGCCTCTCTCACTACTGTTTAACACCTCATTGAAAGAAGAAAGGGCCTTGAGCAAGTGGAGAATTGCATATATCATCCCAATATTCAAATCAGGAGATAAAGCTAAAATAGAAAATTATCACCCAATCAGTATTACGTTGGTAGTGGGAAAAATAATAGCGAGTTTTATCAAGGAACAAATTGAGGAGAATATGAAACAAAATAGTTCAGTTGATATTACACAGCATGGATTTACCAATGGAAGATCATGTGTAAGTAATCTATTAAACTTTTTTTGAGCCTGTCAGTCAAGCCCTAGATCAGGGTATGCTGGTGGATGTTGTATACCTTGACTATACTAAGGTCTTTGACTCAGTATCTCATGAAAGGTTATTAGAGTAATTGCAGGAAATGGGATTAAATAAGTATTTATTGTCCTGGATTAAATCTTGGTTGGGAAACAGGATGCAGAAGGTTAACATCAGGGGTTATCTATCTGACTGGGGAGGGTTACCAGCGGGTTCCCAGGGCTCATATTGGGACCCATATTGTTTTGAATGTTTGTTTCACAATGCAGGTGTTGAGGGGCTTATGGCTTTGCAAGTACACAGATGACACAAAAGTAGGGCAATAGTGAATAACACAGAGTCAATAAATTTCCAAAATAACTACTGGAGTTAGAAAATTGGGTGGATAAACACAAATTAAGGTTCAATAAGAGTAAGTGTAAAGTCATGCACTTTGGGTGTAACAATACTAAAGCAAATTATGTGGTAAACAGCAAGATCATTTCTAATCACGGAAAGTGAAAAGGACCTTGGAAAAATAGTAACCAACACCCTAAGCTTTGAAACACACAATAGAGAAGCTGCAAAGCAAGCTAATAAAATTATGGAAATATTTTGAGAAACATAAAGAGTAGAAAATAGGAGGTTTTGGTGCCATTGTATAAATCCCTGAGAGACCAATAATGGAATATGGAGTCCCTTTCTGCAACCCCAGAGTGTAGGAAGTACTAAAATGATGGAAACAGTGCAAAGACGGATGACCAAACACAAAAATAAGGCATATAATGATAGGATCCAGGATCTGGGAATGTATTCCATATCTTATCACAAACTTAGCAGGGACCTGTGTTATGTCTATAAGGCACTGCACAATGAACTTATCTGGGAATCAGCTAGATTAACTAAGAGGACAGAAACAAGCAGGACTACTAGATCACATCCTTTTCAACTAAAGGGTGAAATGTACAGAACGACTAGAAGGGGAACTGGTTTAACCAGAGGATAGTGAGTGTGTGGAATACACTCCCAGAGATGGTTGTGACAGCCACCGGTATGACATTATTTAAACATTTATTAGATCAATATATGACAGACAGGAAAAGGGAATTCATCTGATGATAAGTGACAAGTCTGCTTATGGCTCATGAGACAGCCATAAGGCAATTCTTGGGGGCGAGGGTAGAAAGAAGTAGGCTGCTGGTTAACTAGGATCTGCAGCTTATCCATTAGGTAGGGAAATGGGCAGACTGGATGGGCCAAGTGGTCTTTATCTGCCATCAAATTCTATGTTTCTATGAAGCTACCTGACTTGAAACTACTACCTATGAACCTATAAACACTGCTATTTCAGGAACTGACAGTTCTGTCAATTGTTCACAGCTGCTACTGAAGTTGAGTGCTGATGTAGTAATATCAAAGCCTGTCTGCAAAACAGCCCCTGACACAATCTCTGCAAAGTATTCTACTTAGCCAAATTCTATGCAAAATCCTGAGCTGGAAATCCCAGACCTATGTACGATGGTGAACCACAATTATACCTCAAATGCTGAGCTTTCTATCAATTCCACACCAGCAGACCCTGAAAGCAACTGTCAGAGTAAAACTTAAGCAGAGAAAGCAGTCCTAACACAGGAATCAAAGGTGATACTGCCTAAACTCACAGCATCAGCAGAGCTATCAGAATCTCATCCCAATGATGAGCCATGTCTTTCAGTACTGGAAAAAATACAGCAAAACACTGAGCAGTATTGACAGAGTAGAGACCGGGAGCATCCATGTCAGAAATGGCACATATGGGCCATAGACTTGGCTTAGGTGTGGGGCCCTGTCTCAGCTCCCACATTATAAAAGCCACTGTCATAGCGGTTCAGAAAATTTCACCCATGGCAGCTGGATGAATGAGAGCTATAGATGGAGTCCCATGGGTCACCATAGATCCAGATTGTCATGCAGCAAACAAATGCCCTTAGATAAGGGAACCTACAGTGAACATTTCAGAAAAGAGCTCTGATGCTACCAGAGTACAAACAATGAAAGCATGCTACATAACACAAATACTAGGTAAATGCCATGGCAAACTCTGCTGTAGAATTTAATATTAATATTGAATGTGGTATAAGTGAAGCTATGCATAGACATGAATGCAGCAACTGAACTCAGAGGACATATTACTGTCATAAAACAATGTTAAAGGCTCTGTAGAATAGTCTGAAGAGGTGTCATTTGCAGGAGAAGGCATCTTTTCAAACCAGAAAAGTATGCCCCCCACCTTGGGGAGAAGGTCATGGCCAACGAAAAATGATTTGTGAAATGTCAGACTTACTTGCATTTAGAGGTGAGCTGGCTCAATGGTGCAATGCCATTCAGCTAAAGCATTAAGGAGGTCTAGAAAACCAGCCAGAATGGATGTTTGTAATCATGAGAATGTTAAAAGAATCAGTAGGGTTCTTTGCTGTAGAACTCTATGCAGTAATGCACATCTAAGGCAAAAATACCTTTGATGTGAACTTTAAAACTTTAAAGGCTGTGGAAAGATTTTGGGTCAGATATAGTACATTGAAGATTATGCTCTATGGTCACCCTTCCTCACCATCCTCCTGTCCAAACCAGCCAAAAAATCTATAATGGCATTATTTCAAAATGAAGGTGTGAATGTGTCAGATGTGTTATTGGCTCAGACAACAGTGTGAGGTACTTGATATACCATTCCCAATCATTAATAGGAGAAAGTTTGAGCTGGGATGGACATTTCAAGGAAAGCTCCATCAGAACAATACAGGAATATACCACCTGCCAGGGAGTTTTTTTATATGCAGAGACAAGGGCATGTGTTTGTATCCAGGTCAGCCAATGACATGCCATAAATGTGAGTCTCCCATGCACCTAAATTCATTATGCAATGTTAAGTGGTGCAACAGTGGCATAGAATATGGGCACTTCAGCTACTGATGCCCAAACCCCTTTAGAAATAATTTGTGTGAGGACCAGGGGTACTCATATAGGCAGTGTCCTTGGGCCTCGCACATGATGGACTAAATTAAGAAGATCTCATTATTAAGTGGCAAGTGCAAAGTGTGGATAAAGCTGAAACACAAAGATTAGCTGAACAGCTAGAATCTGTGCCACCCCTGACCGAAGCTCAAAATGCTGAACCTGTTGAGGTAACACACTCTTCTATGCTTCCTAAAGACATACAAGAGCAAGAACAGGCTGCTACAAATTAACCTCTTGAATCAAAACACAAATCCTCTTAGTCAACCGACAGATATGGATTTAGCTTAGATGCAACAAGTGAGGAACTCTTGAATTTACAATCTATTATGCCACCCACCCACCACCATCTTCACCCCCACAAGAAATGGGAGTACAGTTAGTTTGTGCCAGGAAAAGGGGAAGGTGCATGAAGGTCAAAAATAAAACAAATAAACCAGCCTCTATTTCTTTAGAAATCCAGGCTACGGTTCTGTCCACTGCTCACTAATGGGGGGATACAGAAGGGGATGATGGAGATTCTGAAGCCTCATCCATTACATCTTCTCAAAGGATCATTATTCAGACTCCGAAGAATCCAGTTCTGAAAAATCAGTAAGAAACAAAGGTGCAGAACTTGATCACAGATGAGACAAAACCCAGACCCCCTTAATCTCTCATTGACTTGTGTATAGGACACATCATTGCACCACTTACACTCAGTGTAATAGTATGAAAACATTTAGAAAGAGAATGTCTATCATAGCTTTGTTAGAAACCATAGCTGGGAACATAATGCTTTTACATCAGAATTAAGACTCTATGTGAAGTTAATGCAGTTAAAAAAGCATGGTTGTACAGTCAATCATATTGGTCCCAGGAATTAGACAAATGAGATAGGGTGAACATCCTATTTAGGAGCTCCAGATTTCATATGGAACAGCTTGTGGATATTACACCAGGATGTGCTTTACTATTGGATGTTACATTTAGCAACAGAAATATATGTGTAATAAACATACACACTCCACAGCCCAAATCAGCATTGGTGCAATTGTTTAAAGAAGTTAGGCCATTTCCACATACCAGTAGATTGGTGATATTGGGGAGAGAGTTTCAACTGTGGTTTTACATAGAGTGATAGCGATGGCAAAACTACTAAAATGTTTTGTGACACCACTTGTCTAAAAGAAGTATTTTTTTACATTTAATATACTTTATTGAATTTTAATGAATACAACACCTAACACAACACAAACTCACAGAAATAAAAAAGACATTGGGCTCAATTCACCAACAGCCCTTAGATCAATACAAGGTGCATCAAAAATTACCTTGCATCAAATTCAAGTCGCCAAATATGTGCGCCATATTCAGAAAAGCAGTTTCAAGCAAAGTCTGCCACACTGATGCAAAAGGTTCACTGCATCAAAGATATGATGCATGTGGAGAGAATGCCACAAGCTAAGGTGCAACAGCATGGGGTGCGAATGCCTCAGATGAGCCACAATGGCTATGGAAGGGGGCATGAATGCCCACATTTAAGCATCATGATGATGTGGGGAAGGAATACCCCAAGGTGGGTGAAAACAGAGAAGGAGGCATAGAGCGGGAATTGATTCAAGCTGCATCAAAAGATGATGTGGTGGATGAGAACTGACACAAGATGTGACAAAACTGGTGCATGGGATGAGACCTGTGAAAAGCCATACTGAATGAAATGGCAATGACATGTGCAGCCCCATACCATCACAGCTATCTCACCATCCCTGTCTGCAGCTGGATCCACTCCATTCTGTGTGCTACTGTTGGTTAGACCAGCCCCATTGTTATAAAGGACGCCTGCCATCATCGGTGCAGTGTCAGGGTTTCCACCTTTGTAAATACCAGAAAGGGATGTTGCATCATTTTTGTAATGCAAGCCCTGTCCAACATGGTGCACCAGGTTTTAGATGTAAGCATGGTGCAAGTCAATTTGGTGTATACTGCACCAGTTTTGATGCAAGTTGCTTTCTTAAATCACATATGACACAAAGTTTCATGCAAGCCGCAATTTGCATCAATGTTTGTGATGCAAGCCACTTGTACCATTCCTGGAGCTTTCTGAATCAAGCCCATACAGTCCAAATCCCCCCCCCCACACCAGAACACTCAAATATAGAACTTTAAGAATAAAGACAATAGCAAAATAATACATGCATATTGACATTAACTGGTCAAATAATCCTTATAAAAGGAAGATATGGACCAGAAATTCAACTGTACCAAACAATAAATGGTCTTTAATTCAAGTATCCATTAGTAGAATAACATGTAAGGTTTCCCAGTTCCATTTGTACATCATAAAGCAATCATTCATACTAGCTATCATTTTTTCCACTTGCAACATACTGTAAATAACATTTCTTCATGCCAGTCTACATAAGTAGATATATTAGAATCAAGCTAGTGTCTTAACAGATTTTTTTTGCATATGCAGAAATTAAACCATATACTGCTTCCATTTCCCCCAGCAGTTTGTCCTTATAATCACCAAAGAGACACATATCTGGCTGGAAAGTGTTATCAGGTTCCAATAATGGGTTAAATCTAGTTTAATTGTGTCCCAAACTTGCCTAAATCTATCACACTCCCACATAATATGCAATAGGTTATCTGGACTTTTAGAACATCATGAGTATAAATCAGTTGATGTTTTACCCATTTTGAATAGTTTAATTCACAGCAATCCATGGTAAATCCACAGATAAATCCAAATTGAAACAAGCAAACATAAACACCAGCCCATTCTGCTCCCTCCCGCTCTGTGTGCCAAACAGGTAAGACGTGAAGATGTCAGCTCAATCACCTGACATGTTTCGCTCAGAAGAGCTTTTTCAAAGGTGAACCTTTAGGTATAGGTAACCTGCTTGTTCACCTTTGAAAAATCTCTCCTGAGTGAAACATGTCAGGTGATTGAGCTGACATCTTACCTGTTTGGCACACAGAGCGGGAGGGAGTGGAGTGGGCTGGTGTTTATGTTTGCTTGTTTCAATTTTGATTTTTCCATGGATTTACCATGGATTGCTGTGAATTTTTGCACTGAACCTAATCTTAGATTTTAATGGAGCTTCATGGATGAATAAAAGTTCTTGGTTTATTACGTCTTGGCTCAGTGAGTGCTTATATCCAGCACTTTGTACAAGCAATACACTGTCTACATGAACAATACATGTGTTCTGGCTTTTGGTTTGGTGCTGGTCTCCACATTCTTGAATGTACTTTGCAAATATTGTATATTTGACCAGGCATGCCAGGTCCCAGGTGCAGGTTCTTCCCTTTTTCTACAATTTTGTAAATGTAGCACAGGAACTCTGCCCCCACCCCATGCACACACATTCTGGACCTTGAAACTGAATATCAAATTGCTTGATGAATCAGAAATTGCCAAACAATGGATAGACATGTTCTTTGTAAGATGGTCTGTACTGAGTGATTAGGGACAAGGTGGGAGGACTCCATACCTGAGTTTAAACATATCTTTCAAAGGGTGGCAAACAATTGAGAACAGATAAATATGTAACCTATTTAAATGCTAGGTCTTATTTACAAAACTAATTTCCCAAATGCAAGACACTCAGATGGATTTGATGAAGCATATTAATAATGTTAAACAGACTGTGAAACAATATCAGTATGATACGGCAACATCTTTAGCACAAGAGGTAAAATTTGGAATGCAAGGTAGACATCAAGCACTTGATACTTTTAAGGCCTATAGAGTTGATAAAAGAGTGAAAAAGCAATTGTGTAGTCGGAAGGCAAGCAACCTATAGCCGATATGCACAGCAAAATGAACATAGTAACAGATCATATTTTAGAACACTTTGGAACACCAGGTGTCCCTGACCTTGAGTTACCACATATAAGAGAGCTTGGGATACTGACTATCCATACCAATTTGTTTCAACAACTGGTTACACCAATAGAAGTACCTGAGAAGGAAAATGCAGTGAAAGGGTTCAACAACAAGGCACCAGGACTAGATGGCCTACCATCTGAATTCTGTAAAGCCCATACAGACTTTCTTGCTCCCACCTTCCAAGTAATTTTTAATCAGAACCTAGCTTTGGGTACTCTACTGCCTTCCAGGAATCAAGCAATGCAAATTGTTTTACACAGAAAAGTGAAAAAAGTCTTTAAAGAATTGGAGACCATTGTGCCTCCCAAATACAGACATAAAGATATTATCAAAAATAATTGCCTTTAGATTGGCCAAATTATCATCTTTGGTATTCTCTTCTTCTCAGACTTGTGCTGGTCCTTCTGAGAAATAACAAGATAATTTGGTTATTCTCAGAGAAATGGAAAAGTGGGGATCTCAATCTTTGTTCTGTTTTTTTATCTCTTTAGATCAAGAAAAGGCATATGACTGGGTCATACATTAATACCAATTTAAAGTTATACAGTCATTTGGGATACCTGTCTCTTTTATAAAATGGATATCGTTACTATACAGACAAGCCAAAATGATACACAATATAAATTCTTGTTTAGGGCCCTCTATTAAGGTCAAAAGAGGGGTCAAGCAAGGATGCCCATTGAGCCTCATACTACATACACATTTTTACCCTGGACCCATTAATACATCTTAAACTGAACAATTTTACAATATGGGGTATATATTTGACACGACTCCAGAGAAATTAAGACATCAGCATATGGTGATGATGTGCAGTATAGTAACAGATGATTTAGCCTCAGGTATAGAAATAGAGAAGATTCTGTCTCACTTTTCTAAGGTATCTAGATCGTGGATTAATTACAGCAAAAGCACTGCTATACCATTTGGCACCCCTCTCATAGGATGACACTACACCGATTGCAGGAATTGACATCAAGAACAGTCCCCTGAGAATTTGAGGAATAGCTTTCAAATGCAAAAAATGTCACTGACACAATGGACAGATTGCATGCTAATGGAAGAACGCAAAGTTGAGAATTTGGAAAACTAGGAACTTCTTTAAGCAAAAAAGAGTTTACCTGATAAAGACTTTGGAATAGATTTTCAAAAGACGTGGGAACTAAGTCCCATGCTGCAGTCACAGCTACAGAATGAAACCTCCACACCTGCAGAGTTTTGTATTTTCAGCCAGCACAACTGCAGAGGATGTTACACCTGGTCCCACCAGTTGTAATATTTTAGTGCAGCTGTGCCAAAAAACAGCTGCAGGTTGCCATAAATTATGGAGATGGTTGTAAACTGATTCTACCAATCAGATTATTACAGCTATGGGAGAAACTGCAGCTCAAAAAAAGGTGTACTACTTGTGCCAGTTTTTCCCCCCGCACCTGCAGCAGTTCCAGGGGCTTTGAAAATCTGGCCCTTAGTTATTACTGTACCACGTTTTACTCATTTTAATCACATAGTTTCACCCCCTTGAAATAAAGACAAAACTATACAGTGTATTTTTTCAGGGCTTCTGGGGATCTAGAATCAGTCCAATAAAGAGGGAGCTCATTTACAAGACCATAAAAGAGGAGGGATTGACATGATCAACCCTTAGTGTTGATTTATAATGTATTTTACAATCTTATTTTACCCATCTTAAAAGGACTAGATGGACTTTGGGTCCTCATGCTGTAGGGTTGAATAGTCCCTATATTTAGGGAATGGCGTAAGTGAAAGTACAGGTGGGACAGGAAAGACTACAGACACATGCTGCTAGTGTACCTAGGAGCTACACTTACTAAATTACAAAAAAAGGCACATTACTGTGGAAGAGGTGAGCTCTAAATCTAGAAAGGAATTATATGAGAACATATCAAACAGGGACCCCCCCATGTGGTATTTGAACATTGCCCCACTGGGAACACCCCTGTAACCTTCAAGGCCAAATGACAAATGCTAGGATTCACAAAAGCACATGTGTAAATTTGTTTGATTTCTATTCCAAACCCATATCATGGATTTGTTCTTATTGGTTAATGATGCCTCAGAGAAACACAGTTACAGCACATAACATATTTATTAACAGATATGCCAAATTACAGGAGAAGTATACAATGGTTGTTACAGAGCTGTTTCTCAGTAACTTCGTTATACCCATGCAGTTCGGCACATCAACCAGTACCGAGGAATACCGTTACCACTCTTTTAATGCGGTACCGACTACTGCGGCACTGCAGTACTGTGGAATGTTCTTAATTAACCTCATTCTCATCATAAGCAGCTTAAATGCACCAGGTGGCGCTGATTGTGGTTAAATTTATCTGACTGGGTTGTAATGTTCCATCAGGGTCCCCACAGTCCATAGTCCATGCATACAGTCAACTTTTATGCTTCCCGAAGCAAGCCAGCAGTCTGAACTACAGAAATGTATTTCTCAATACCATTTTATAAGGCATGTTTCTGTAATAAAATTATTTTTTATTTTCATTGTCCTTTTCTAAAAAGGTATGATTTATTGTGTTCATTAAAGAATGGAGGAACTGCTCCCCTAAAGCAGTGCTTTTGGACCCCCATCCACACACACACACACACACACACACACACACACACACACACACACTTTCTCTAGGGCAATCCAGGACATAGGCAGAACCATGTATAAATGTTAGAAAGAGCTTTGGGCAATTACAGAATTTGCGTATTGGGGTTCTGATAGTCTCTGAGGCAAAACAAAAAACAAAAAAAGTGGAGGACCTGTAAAGTTACGCTCCTTCCTGGTATGATTATGTTGCAGCAGCTCTTTAGAATCACACACATATGAGCTGCTGTTAAGAGAAATCAGCTGCAGTCAGAAGCCTTTATTACTGTCAGTAGCGGTGACAGAAACAATATCAGTAAATATTCAGTAATGCTGTAAAAAGGAAGTAAAACAAAAACTGCCGTTTCAGTCTACCAGTCTAAACTCTGCTTTTTTATTCCAGCACTGCTAATAAAGTACATAAAGATTAGCTGCTTTCCGTGTACAAAGCTGGCACTTTCAAGCGTGCGCCTGCTCATTCCCTTGATGTTCACTTTATTTTGAGCTCAATTGTTGTTTTTAAACAGTATGTCATAGAAACACTCATTTCAGACAAGGACCTCCAACTTTTTGTAAGGAGCTGTTTTTCAGGGCACCCAGATCACTTCATGAATTCCCTGTGCAACTCTGAGGTGTTTTTGTGTTTTCCCATATAGTGATATGTTTTTATTGAACCTAAAGTGTCCTGTTTTCCTGTATAGACAATACAAGTGTGTGCCTGACAACAGGTTTCCTTAAAACACGGGCCCTGCTTTTACATGTTGTCCCTGTTAGAGGCATATAGGGACCTATTTTCAAAAGTTGCTTGCCATAAACACTGAAAGAGAGAAATCCTTTGTAAAAAGAAAAAGGGGGCCCGGTTAGTTATGAGTATAATGGGTATACAACACTTACATATAAAGGCAGGGCAGTCTAGTGGTTAGAGCACCAGCTTGGGGACATGATATCTCAGGTTCATCCCCAAACCAGAGCCAAATATTATTGATCTTGGCTTGAGCCAAACTCTCCTTGGATAGGCCCTGCAACACACATACAAGTTCCAGACTTTCACTCACCTACAGTATACTACTGCTACCTTAACTAGGCTCACTTTCACAGTTATAACAATATATACTTTTTATTCTGCCTACACATTTATCATTTGATTGCACCTATTTGCTGCACTCTGCTCAACCTCAAGGGTCAGTTATTATCACTTTACTATTATACTGTTATTTGTACACCATTGTTTTATACCAAAGGTATTGGTGCTGTGTTATTATACTATTTACCCATCACACCAGAAAAGGATTGTTGGCTCAGTGTGCCTTTCCAGGTAACCAACTGTCAAATAATTAATAGATGCATACCTACATACCTACAGCATATAGCTAGTGGTTAAGGGCACTGAGCTGCAAACCTGGAGACCTGGGTCTGAATCCCATCAGCTCCTACTTGCATACTGTGTCACCCTGAGCAAGTCACTTAATCCTTTGTGCTCCCAGGTTGCACCTGGAAACAAGCTCTGGCTTAGCATGCCTTTCCTGGTTAAACAATTTCCCCTTACATACATGTCAGACAACCTTTCAGTGCTCCAGGTAACTCAGCTGTAGAAATGGGTAGAAGCAGTACCACACTGCAAACTAGACACTGTATCTCAGCTGGATTAACTTAGCTAAATAAGTTGTAAAAATAGAGAGTGCTACATGTCTGAGTTCTCTGTTAAACACTTGTGTCCAATAGAAAAATCACAGAAAATGTTTGCCAACATTACTGAGTATCATTGTTTTGTAGTAAAACACACACACACACACACACACACACACACCCCTAACAGAAATAAATTCAAAACGTATCATATTATGTTGTGTGACTTTTCTTGGTCAGGAAAATGCACACCTTTTCTCAGAAAGTTTACACCTGGTAAATTAAGTCTGTGAGTTTTAAAATTACTTTCAATGGATTTTTATTGGGGGGGTGGTATAGTCACTCATTACCACACAGAGTGGGGAACTAGGACTGCACAGTCCTGGGTTCAATCCCACCCACAACAGTCACTTACATACTCTCCATGTGTGACCCTGTGGAAGTCAATTAAACTCCCTTGGTTTCAAGTTTCACCTAGAAATGAGCTCTCAGTTCAGTGTGCCTTTCCCAGCGAAATAATCTACATACTGTAAATAAAGAAGGAGTTTATTGTGGCTGCAATAGATTCAGTGCACTATACCGAAATAGCCATCTGTTTGGCCAGTGATTACAAATAGTTTTGTTATGTTTTCAACTTTAGATACTTTTAAGCCTCCCCACACACATTCCATAACAGAAATTTGTCTATTTTAATGAAAGATGCAATTAAGTAATTCTTTATTTTTGCAAAGGGTGAAAGCTAAAAGGTACTGATAATGCTCTAAATGTGAAAATGATGCAGTGTGACAAAGCCACCTGGATTTATATTTGAAATGTCTTCTCCCAAGATAATTGTGATCTTCTGACAGAAAGTGCAAAATAAACTGATCTGCAGACTGCCTTGGGATGTTTTCTTTTATAATAAAAAAAATTTAAAAAACTTTAACTGCAAAGAACTTATTTCCTCAGCCTAAAGTAGCCACCAGCAAGATGTTTCTGAAAAATAAATCTGTTTTGTATTCATTATTTACTGTAACATGCATCTTATTTTATGGAAGCCGGTGTGCATATTTTATGGTACAGCTGTATATCTTGATGCAGAAAATATAGTTCTAACAACAAGTTATATTCCATTTTACTACAGTAGCAGCCACAGACACTGCCAGCTATTTCCTGAAATTTCTGTAATATTTCAAGAAATATCTTCTGCTTTCTGCATTTCCACAGTAGGGGCAGCAGAGAGAAACTCTTCAGAAATTTCACAAAATATCTGGAAATAGCTGGCAATGTCTATGACTACCACTGTATGTCTGAGTGTTATTTCTTCAGTGAGACATAATTAGATCAATGTATGTTACAGTATCTCAAGGTTATAGAAAACAGAAAGCAGCATTAAGTGGATATTGGTGTCCTTTGTGTTCAAGTATAACAACTGGCGTATACTTTAACTTATCTAGAATCTTCTTTATTTATAATAATGCATTTATTATAATGTAAATAATGTATTTATAATTATAATTTATAATAATGCACGCATTAACCTCTAAGTTCATTGAAAATTCCAGCTATAAAATAGGGCCCAGATATTCAAACTGCGCCCAAAAAGTGCGTAATAGCAGGAGCAAGCGCAAGTCTATTGCGCCCATGCACAACAGACGTGATATTCAAAAAAGGAGCAGGCCAAATTGTGCCTACAACCAACGTCTGAATATCGCATAACCTGTGCCATAGCGCAACTAGGGAAGGGAAGCTGAGCAGATATGATGCACTATGGTGCAACAAGGATGTTTTGCTGAGCAGTCCAGAGGCACCATAGCACAAGCAGGGAGCCCCTCAGCTGCAGAGCAATGTAACTGCACAACCAGGGAGGTAGGGGCCCACCACCCATGCCACAGATGGGCACAGGAACACACAGCAGAACTGACATCGTCCCCCCCACATCCCAAGCACAGCACAACTGGGGGAGGGCTGGAATAACCACCAGCCCATGGAGACAAGCAAACAACCCACAGCCGGGCCATGGTGTCCCATCACACCCACCGGCAAGCTGTGACTGCCACACAAGGAGGGCAGGCCACCCCATGCCACACCATCCCCCCAGTGCACCGCACACCCTGCACCATGACCCCCAGACACCCTCCCATGAGCAGTGACCACCACTGCAGGAAACCCCATGCATACCACCACCCCCACTGTGACACTGCCACCCTGTGCACCACAGAACCAAGCAAGCCAGCCCCACCATGAGCCCCCTTCAGTGGGTGGCAGCACACGGCAATGCAACAATGGCAGACACAGTGTCACCATGCACAGTGCCCCCGAGGTACTGCTGAGAGACCGACCATGCACTGGCACAAGAGGTAGCCCACACAGGACAGGGCATGCCCCTGACACCACTACCAGTGATACAGCACCCTGCCCAGTAGTCCAGTGACACACCCCAACCCACCACTGGCCACAACAGCCAGCACAGACACCCACAGTGGTGCGTGGAAGCATGCACCACACCAGATGCCACACAGTGTATGGATAGACACCCACCCATACCCAAGGGCACACCAACACAGGGACGCAGTGGTGGGGCAACCAAGCCCCCATTATGGGCCCATGTAAGCTGTGTACACACAACCTGCAGGCCACCAAGGCATTGGAGTGCCAGCCACCCTGCACAGGCAATGTGGACCCGTACACCACCAGCAGTCGCCTGGAGCACAAGTCACAGACAGTGGGGCACATCCCTTAAAACACACACAAGGCACAGCATGGAGGTGGGACAACAACTGTGGTGCCCACAGTTCCACCCGAGCCAGGCATGCACCACACTAGTGACAGAGGCAACCCAGCAAAGTGATGGGCAGAGTGGCCACCCTGCAGGGACTGCCACCACTGACATGCCAGCGGACCATGCAGGTCACAGACATGCATGTGTGTCAGCTGCACAGGCCATGGATGGGCCGATGGGTGCACCATGGACACAGAGCATGCACCATGGACCACTGCACACAGTCATCCAGTTCACAGGGAACAACACACACAACACAGACACTGACTGATGGCTAACCCAGATTATGGAAGCATTCCTTAAGGAAAGGATAGTGCAACACCTGGAATCCATAGGGCACAGGATCCAAGACAGCATGGGTTTACAAAGGAAGGTCCTGTCAAACTAATCTCATGATTTCTTTTGACTGGGTAACCAGAGTGGTGGACCAAGGGGGAGCAGTTGATGTCGCCTACCTTGACTTCAGCAAAGCTTTTGACACTGTTCCACATAGAAGATTGATAAATAAGCTAGGTAGGCTCGGGGTGGGTCAGAAGTTGGTCAACTGGGTGGCAAACTGGTTGACTGGCAGAAAACAGAGAGTGGTGGTAAATGGTATACAGTCAGAAGAGATGCAAGTCACAAGTGGGTACTTAGGGATCAGTCCTGGGGCCAGTCCTATTCAACATCTTCATTAGTGACCTAGCAGATGGACTAGAGGGTAAGGCTTGTCTGTTTGCAGATGACACCAAGATCTGCAACAGAGTAGATGATCCAGATGGGGTGGGCAGAATGAGAAGAGATCTGGATAAACTAGCAGAATGGTCAGAAGAGTGGCCACTGGGATTTAATGCAAAGAAGTGCAAAATCATGCACATAGGGAAGAGAAACCCTGAAGCCACTTATAGGCTGGGAGGGAGTGCTAGCAGTCACAAAGGAAGAAAGAGACTTGGGCATCATCATCATCACTGATGACCTGAAATCATCCAACAGACCTCTAAAGCAGTAGTGAGCTAGGGGGTGTTAGGGTGTATTAGTAGGGGTATCACAAGTCGTAAGAGGGAGGTAATAATCCTCTGTACAAGACATTGGTTAGGCCCCATCTGAGTACTGCGTGCAGTATTGGAGGCCACACCTTCACAAGGACATTAACCAAATTGAGGCAGTCCAGAGAAGGGCAACCAAAATGGTGCAGGGACTGCATCAGAAGACATATGAGGACAGATTAACGGAGCTCAATATGTATACCCTTGAGCAAAGGAGGAGAGAGGTGATATGATCGAGACATTTAAACACCTTAAGGGCATAAACAAGGTGAAAGAGTCTAACATGTTTAAATATAAGAAAAATAGCAGGACAAGAGGACACAGCATGAGATTAGAGGGAGGCCGATTAAGGGGGAATGTGAGGAAATTCTTTTTCACAGAAAGGGTGGTAGATGCATGGAATGGCTTACCACAAGAAGTAGTGGCTATGAATACAGTGCAGGGCTTCAAACAGGCATGGGATAGGCATAAGGGAGCAATACAAATGACTATGAATAGATAGGTCACTGACATAGCAAAGGCCGATGGCACATTTATAAGGTAGAAAAAGAAATGGGCAGACTGGATGGGCCTTGCGGTCCTTATCTGCCGTCAACTTCTATGTTTCTATGTTTCTAACCTCACACCAGTCACCTCCACACTGACACACACACACATACCCATGACTGCACCACCCCTGACACCATGCACACTACTGCAGCTGAGCACCAATAGCCTGCTGCAAATCAGAGACCACCACAGTATTCATATCAAATGATCTGTATTCAAACAAAATATAAACGTCAACTATATTTAATAATATACATATATACAAAGTTGGGGGGAGCACCACAAACAAGGTGGGGGTGGGTAAGGGGCAGGGCTGAACAAATGGGACAGGAAAGGAGGGGTGTGAGGGTGGGTCCAGAGGGGTAGGGGATATCAGGGGCAGAGGGACATTTAACATGAGTGCCACTCCCCACTCTGGCTCCTTCTCTGCCCTTGCCACCTCAAGACCCCTGTCTCATCTATCCTGCCAAGGATGTATAGTGACACCCTCACCACCTGCAGGATCTGCCACAGTGCCTCCTGGATGTCTTGGATCTGGTGTGTACCTAGGACAAGGGAGCACAGTCAATAGGTGTGAATGCACAGCCCCATACAGCCCACCCACTGTGCATGGCATATGGCCATGGGACATACCTCTGTGATGGTGAGTGACCACCCACATTGATCATGTCCACATGACCTGCTCACCCAGGTACATACAGCCATGCAGAACACCGCACACACCCATTGGCCAAGTCATGCACAGCACCACCGTGGCCGGTTAGTTACATGGCTATGTGGTGCAAAGGCAGCGGCACAACCATGCACCTGGTGCACGCATGGACCACCATTGATGCACTCCCAGACATGCATTGCCACTGGACAGTGTTGACTGAAACAAGTTGCGTACATGGCAGTGGTTCCAATGAATGGTGGCCATGCCCCGCTGCCCACTCTGTCACACAGCATGCAATACTAATCATGGATGTATGGCACTCACCCTCATTGGGCTGGTCAGATGGGCGGTGATGGTCCTCGTCCTGCCTGGCTGCTCTGTCCTCCTCCCTCCCTCGCTCCTTCCTCAGTCTGCGCCATTCATCTGGGCCTGTGGGGGGAACAAGGAGAGAAGAACATCAGTACAATCCCGAAGCAAGGTCCCCCTGCCCCAAGGTGTGTGCCCACCCACCCAGCCAGACCCACCCACCCCACACCCTGTAAACACCACCACAGCCAACCCTAGAATTTCCCTCCCCTATGTGCTGCACACATACAACACTGTTACCCATATGGATGATAAAAGTGCATTGACGGAACTCCTACCTGGATGTGGCACCATGCCCCTCCTGGCATGTGCCCGCAGATGTGCCAGTAGCTCTGGCTCCCTCCTCCTCAGGTCCCCATAGCGGTGCCTGCACTGCTCTGCACTCCTCCCCCATTTGGTGGCCTCCTCCAGGGCAGTGGCCACCTCCTGCCACACCTGGGTCCTGGCCGTGTCCAGTGGCCTCCCCAAAAAGAGGCCCATGGTGTGGCTCAACAATTGCCACCAGATTGGCCAACTCAATGGCTGTCCACTGTGCAGCTTGCCTGCGTGTCATCCTAACAGCTATAGTAAGCAATATGGCGCTATGTAGCATGGTACCCCACATGCAGATGCTGCGCGGTACAGCGCTGCCATTCCCTATCATGCTGTTAATGAACAGCACGATAGAGGTGCACCCATGCCTGATGCATGGTGCCAAGGGGACAAAGGTCGGGCACAGGGTCAAGGGTCTCTGGCGCAAGGCCACGCACAGTGCCATCAGACGATTATGCATGTAGCATAATTGGTTGCCTGTGTGCCAGCATCACAGCGGACTATCTGGCAGTTGTGCCATTGCACCTATGAAGGCCCATTGTCACAGCGCCATGTAGTGACCTTTGCTATAGCGCCACTGGCACAATGGTGGCCATGCCCTGCATTGCCTACCGCACACACCACGTCATCTGCGTGGCAGATGCCTGCGTCAGCAGCCTTGGCATGCGCAGTGAGGTGTACTACACATGCCACAGAACTGCGCCATTGGCTCAGCATGTTCTACACAATTGCGCAAAGCGCAACAGCGCAATATTCAACCATCATATGCTAATCATCCGATCAGCCATTCAATGGTGCAGCACCGTGATTTGCATCTAATTAAAGTTGCTCCTCACCTAATTTGCATGGATTGCACTATAAAGGAGCGACAAACTGCTGCAGTGGCCATAGTCGGTTACTGCAGTTTATTGGTGAGTTGCATGCTGTGTGGGAGTGTGGACTGTGGATTCAGGGGCATGCATTGGACTGCACAGTCACAGGTAACTGCTGCCATCCTTACAGGCTAGATAATGACTGAGCACATTCTGGGAGAGGAGGACAACAGTGGTGGGAGGAGGAGGAGAGTCCGAATTTCACAAAGGCCGAGACTGAGGACCTTTCGAGGCCTACCTGGATCAGGAACCTCTGCTCAGTGGGACGGCGGAGCACCCTCAGGCCCGCTGCTGCATGGGGGAGGTGACATATGCTGTCAACCTGCATGGCAACCACCGCGCTCGTGCAGGAGTGTAAGAAGAAGATGGGTACAGACAGAAGGAGGGTAAAGGAGAGGTGGCTGCCATCAGGGTGGCACGTGCTGCAACAGGTGGGGGACAGCCAGAGGTGGTACAGCCCACCCCAGCACAGTGCCATAGAGGGAGTTCTGGGTGGTGGCTTTCAGACGTGTTGTGGCCCATCTCTGCATGGTAAGTCATGGTCTGCCTCAGGAGGGAGCCAGGTAG
Organism: Neoceratodus forsteri; assembly: GCA_016271365.2. NCBI lineage: Eukaryota > Metazoa > Chordata > Ceratodontiformes > Ceratodontidae > Neoceratodus > Neoceratodus forsteri. The sequence continues at coordinate 126,698,297 of CM028134.1, forward strand.
GTAACACGCAGTAACGTGACTTTGCTTTCCCTTACAGATCCTGAGCATCTGCATGGGTCAGTGGTGGTGGGCCTGTCCACTGCGAACAGTGGGATGGAGTCTGAGGTGGGACCATCCATCTCCACAGTTATGTGTGGGTCTGTACGACAGTGGGGCTGCCTGTCTGTCCACACTGATGTCGTTGAGACAGGTGTGGAGGAAGCCCTGCCTGTGTCCCAGTGTGCTGGCATCCATGGATGCCAGCACTCTGTGGCTGTGGCTGTGGCTGGGGCAAAGTCCAGCATCAGTGATGATGACACAACCGTAATGGACAGTGACATGTGTGTGCCACAGGATGGACACACAGCAGGGCAACTCGTGCCCATTGCTGTGGCTGGTGCCACCATGGGGGCCAGCGTGTCAGCACAGTCCCAGGCTGTGCCTGTCAGCACCCATGGGGCAGCACTGGTGTCTGTTCAGGACCGTGGGACTGTTGCAGCCACTGTGGTGGCACCACTGAGTCCTGGGGTGCAGCAGCTGGAGGGGCAGCAGCAGCAGTTGCCCACCAGGACTGGGGGTACAGGGTTCAGCAGCGGCGTCTGTGCACCACCTGTGGACATGCCCAGACCTGGTCCTGGTGCGCAATGCCCACCCTCAAGGGGTGCTGAACGTCAGGCCCTTGCACACCCTGAGGGACAGGATGCCGAGGAGGCTGATGACCTCTTGGATGAGCACACCCGCCTACTGCAAGCATCGGTCCAGCAGCAGATGCGGCTTGCAACATCCGTGGAAGCACTGTGTGTGGATCTGGAGTGGGCAGAGGAGCATCACAGCAGGGACACTGACCAGATCCTGGCACGGATGGACCGTTTGCAGAAGGATGTGACCGCTGCCATTGACAGGCATGCACAGGCATTTATTGTTGTCATGGCCACAATGGGCACACAGTCAGGTGCCCAAGCATTGCTCACACCACGCAGTGCACTCTCCACCCCCAATCCCAGTGTCGTGCAACTCCCACCCTGTCAATGCTGGGTTCAGCTGTGGGCATCCTGAGCACTCCTGTGCAGGCATGTTCGGTGTGCTGCAGACCCCTGCACAGGCACAGTCACGTACATGCAGTGGAACCCCTGGGGGACCATCGGTGCCACCCATGAGGCCAGTGGTCAACTGCCAGTGCTGGCGGGTCTCGGCAGGGCTGCCCACGCATCCGTGGTGGCTGTGGCACTGTGTCATGAGACTGACCTGTCTCCCAGCATGGCTACTGTCTGGTGCTGCCCTGTGTTCATTATGTGTTTCGGTGGGCTGTGCACGGGTGGGTACCTGACCCTACACACGGACACATGGTCCACCTGCACACCCTCCTGGCTGCTGTCCACAGTTATGTGTGCATGATGATGCCTGCACTGCGCTGTACACCAAAGTGCAATGGTGCCCAGCATCTGACACACGCACATGGACAGGCAGTGGGTGTGGTGGCCTGTGGACATGTGTGTTGCTAGGGTTGGTGTTCTGGGTCGGTGTGCATCCTGCCCTCTGTGCACGTTTGGTGTGTTGTGTGTGTGCGTGTGTGTGTCCGTCCATGTGGTGTATTAATCCTCACCCATCCCTGGTTGTGTGTGTGCATCTGTGCCCTGCCACTTCCCTTGATGGCATGCACCCCTGGTGTGTGTCCATGCGTGTTTGTGGGCTGTACCTTAGCCACTGGTGGTTGCACCTGTCCCCATGACTTACCTGGGTTGGCTGAAGTGCTCCTCCGTGATGGTATCCCAGTGCAGCTGTGCCAGCTGGATCAGTCGGGGGTCCCGTTGGCCAAGGGGGGGCTGCCCATCACCATCGTCACCAGCTTCCTCATTGTCCCCATCGCTGTCCTCCTCTTCGACCTGTACAGCTATCCCACATTCGTTGGCCATGTTGTGCAGGATGCAACAGGCCAGGAATATCCCACAGGCCTTTGAGGGGCTGTACTGTAGGGCACTGCCAGAGATGTCCAGGCAACAGAAACATGCCTTCAGCATCCCGAACACCCACTCAATGACATTGCATGTGGTGGTGTGTGCCTCACTGTAGCATTGCTGCGATGGGGTCGTGGGCCGCCGGTAGGGTGTGAGCAGCCAGGGACAGAGTGGGTATCCACTGTCACCTGTGTGCAGAGGGTGGAGGTTAGTTTAGTGATCAGCTTTGGCCTGCCCCAAGCCATGTAGGCCACTACCCATGGCACCTCTGGCCATGCCCCCAGGCCATCGTTATGTCCATTTGGTTTGCATACTCACCCACTAGGTGTCCTGTGGGGATGTCCCCACTCTCTGATCTGTGGCACAGTGCCGACTGGTGCCAGATGTATGAATCATGTGCTCCCCTAGGGTGCGTGGCACAGACGATGATGTGCCCCCTGGCATCGCACACCACCTGGCAGTTGATGCTGGAATAGCCCTTGCAGTTCATGTATGCGGCCCCCTCCTAGCCAGGTGGTGTGCGTATGGCCACATGGGTGCAGTCTATTGGCCCTAACACACCAGGCATACGTGCTACCCTGTAGAACTCCTGTATGTTTGCTGTGCACTCTGACGCAGTGCTGGGGAAATGGATGTACTCCTCAGCATGTGGCAGCAGTGTGCTGAGGAATTGGGTGAGGTGGAGTGACATGGCTGACTGGGTTATGCCTGTGGTGTCCCCAGTTGGTCTCTGGAAGGCACCCATGGTGAGCAAGCACATGCAGGCTGTTACCTTGGTCTCCACTGACAGGGCATGACTCTGTCATGTGGGTGCCTGCATCACATCACTGCACAGCTCACAGAGCCACCTCAGTATTGCCCTGTTCAGGTGGTACTGGCCCACAATCTCAGTATCTGTGTACAGCTCAAAGCTGGTGCAGGCTCGGTACTGCCTGTTGGGGGCATACCACCAACGGGCCCTTCCACGGCCACGTCCCCCTGCTGCCCGCCTACTCACCCCCCCATTATGGCCTCCATGTGGAAGGTGGCACTGGTCATGTCCCTGGCTTGTGTTCCCCCCCGGCAGCTGTTGCTTTGTTCCCCCTGCTGTCCTGGCTGCTACCTCCCCTGCACTGGGTACACCTGTCTGTGCTGGCCTCTGAGTTGTGTGACTCCCCACACCTTCCCTGTGCCTCTGTTTTGCTGTGGTGTTTCCCTGGCCTGCCCTTTTTCTGCCACTTTCCCTATCATTGCCTCTGCCTCTGTCTCCTGTGGCTTCCCTGTAGCGTTCTTGTGCCTCTTCCTTGCTCCTTTTTATTTTGGCTCATTTCAGCTATGGCGCAACTTCCGCTTGCTCCACTGTTGCGCATTACGCAAGTCTTTGACTATCACACTGCGCCATTTATGCATGGTTTCTCCCCCTTTGGTTGTGCATGCCTTCATTATCATTGCGCTGCTGCTCAGCATGATAATATCGCAGAATGGCACAGATTTGGACTTGTGCAGGTGCAACCCTATTGCGCATGGCTCAACTCTTTTGAATATCTGGCCCTATACGTATAAAAAAATAAAATACCGTCTTAACAAAATCTTGACACCAGCATGCATGTACAGTAATTGTAACAAGTCATTCAATTGTGCCGCCGATTCTGAGCTCTTCTCCCAAGAACTATAATACATATTTCATGATTTTGGAAAGTTGTGTAATGTTATATGTATAATATATAGCTTATTTTTAAAAAGCTCTCCTGAAATAATATATGTAAAACTTGATTTCAGACTGTGCTCTGAATCAGGAAATCTAAAGAAAACCCTTTGTTCTTAATGGAAAATTACCAATAGAATTATTGAAAATAGTTTGCAATAATACAAATGTATATGTCTTTAGGTTTCAAGGGAGGAAAACATAAATATAAATTTGTTGTGGATGTAACATACACATTTGCAATCCTGTACATGCATGCATACAATTTCAGCTGCTGCCTTTAGTGGGAACAGGGTTATTGTGATGTATATAACTTTCATGATGTAAATTATGGCCAGGCTAAGAATAAGCTACCATGGTGTCTTGAGGTTAGCTGCAAAGACAGCACTTGCTATCTTCTCATTTGAATTTCTACTGGGGTTGTATAAAGGTTGTACAGTAACTATCAGATTGAACAGTTAACCACACTCTTTTTTTTTTTTCCTTTTCCTGACAAATAAGTAATTAAATTAATAAATAAATAAATGAGAAAGGGTCACTTTTTGGAATTTATTTTTATTATTTATTTTCCCATCCATTTCTATAATGCCTTTCTTTCTAATTAGTTGTGGTGTCTGCAGCAGGAAGAACACTGGAACTACTGTAGGGTTCAACTGACCACAGCTTTAGATCTGCTGATGTTCTATTCCTAGGAGTTAATCTCAGCATAAATTCTTGATTTAAATGACTCGCCCAAGATCATACCAAGAGTTTTTGTTTTTTGCTGCAATTTCTTGGTTTGAGGAGGGATGCTAGTTCATATGGATTTTAGTAGATGAAAGGGGTAGATGGAGGACTAGAACTTTATTGACTGAGCAGGTACTTGGCAGGCAGCTTGGTGATGGGTGAGGGGTGGGGCAGACTTCAAAGGCTACAGATAATGATTTCCAGTTTTACATTTAAATGCAGTGACACCAAGTAACACTAAGCATTTACAATTGCTGCAGCTCAGGGCACTGTGACAGCAGTATCTGGATATCTTTAGTCATAAGGGCCCCTGATGCTGGGCACAGCTGCACACAAGGCCTGTTACAATGTAAATCACTACTTCATGGCAGGCATCATAGATATCAAAGGAAAGGGCAGGTTCTCCCAGTTGAATAAAGTGACCCATAACTGATTAAAGTATGACAGCCAGTTTAAAGAAATGATGAAGCAGTACAAAGAACACTTGAAGTTGCGCACTATAATAGTGCTTTTTTCCAGAGTGAATTAGAGCAATGTCTACTAAAATGGTAGGTTAAACATGTGCAGTGCTCGAGGACAGTATGTAAATTACAATGATGCACAAGTGTTGTCATTGCCAGTGCTAACCCCCCACACACACACACATATACAGTGTATATAACTTATTAATGTATAACAGGAACCTATGAATATATATCCGAAGGACCATCCAGAGGGTGAAAGCTAAACAGTCCCCAGTAGCAACTGAAAAATCACACAAAAGGTGATCAACATCCTCTTTCTAATTAGGGTACCAAAGCCAAGTGAAATTACTGGATCATTCTACAAATACATACTTTTTGTACAGTACATATGGTGCTGTAAATGCATTCAGTAGTTTGTGGCATGTCAAAATGAAAGCTGCACATTTGAAAATCCCTGATTGATCAATGAGAAACAATGAAAAACAACACTGTATTACATTTACGTGTGTTACCTTACCAAGTGATGCAGAATTGTTACAGAGTAACTTTGACAGAGGCACACAATAACTTTGAGAATATTGATACAATTATTTTTCATTGCCAAAGCAGGGATATGGAACAGTGCATGTTCTTTCTGAGCCACATCTACTGTATGCACATAGGCAGTGCCTGTAAAAAAGGTCTATCATGTCTGTCTTCTCTCAAATGACTTCTGGTGTAGCCCTTGCACTATTTGTATGCTTCTTCTCTGAAATGCCTTCACTAATGAGCTGTGAATGAGCTTGGTACTGTACATCAGCAGGCAGATTTGGGTTTGATTCCCACAACCTCCACTTGCATACTGTGTGACCCTGTGCAAGTCACTTAACCTTCCCAGTGCTCCCTGCCCACCCCTGAAAACAGGCACCTTTACCTAGTAGGACGTATGGTTAACAAAGAATAAACTATGTCTATGTCATGCCTGAGATGCGGCCTCCAAAACTGGACAGTGTACAGTAGATGAGGCCTTAATGATCTGTGTAGTGGCATCACCACCTCCCTTTTCTGCTGGTGATACATGTCCCTATGCACCCCAACATTCCACTGGCCCTTCTAACTACTTTTTTACACTGTTCAGCCACTCTATAATCTGAGTAAAAAAATGGGCACCATACTAAACAGGTTAATAGCAGAAGATAATTCAGAACATTCGAACTGCCACATGACTATTTTTTTATTTAAATACACACACACATATATATATGTGTGTATATATATATATATATACACACACACACACACACACACACACACACACACACACACAATGAATTAAAAAACACAGAGTGGATGAACAAAAGCCTGTATCACATATTTAACCAATATGCCTACCTATAATTACAGTACATTGGAACATTCTGCTAATTACAGTGTTGTGTAGGATGTGTGGTGAGGGGGAAGATGGGTCAATTGCCATTCTCTGAGAAATTATCTTTCCTGCTCAGAGTTTGCCATACCCATACCCAATTCCCTAATCCTTCAAGCCACTTCCCACCCATCTCCCATCACATTCTACACACAAAGAAATCAATGGAGACAGAGGGGGAAGGATTGCACATGTCATGCATCCCATTCACAGCCTATTGTTTTTAGATCAGTCCCTTACCTTCCTCAAGTCAGCCTGGCTGGGGTGGGGGGTGGCGCTTTATGTTTAATAACTAGATAGATAGATAGATAGATAGATAGATAGATAGATAGATAGATAGATAGATAGAGGAGATACTATAGATTGACACCTGTAGTAAAAAGGCAGAAAAATAATAAACCTAGCAAGGCTGGCTGATGATGTCTCTTGAAGTCAAGGTCTCTGTTTCTGTAGTATACCCTAAACCAAGTGTTTTGATGCTGACATACTGTACAGTACTTTGTATGTGAGTGTACAATGCAGGCTGAGTGTGTGTGTGTTTGTGTGTGTGTGTCTTAGAAGTATGACAACCCCCAACACACACACCTGTCTTATGTCTCTCTCTCTCTCTAGTTTTTGTTTAATTTTAATCTTGGTAGTCTCTCAATATACAGTACAAGGTAATTTATTTATTTTGCTTTTGGTAACCTGGTAAGTGCTCTAGGCATAAAAGTGCATATTTTCAGGCATGATCCGGGATAAAACAGTTTACATACAAACAAGATACATGTGATGCAGCACATGAAAGCAGTACAATTCAGAGGGAAATAACAATACTTGGGGAATGGAGAGACAATCGCTTTGACAAAATGATAATGAAAGTTACAGTACTATGCAGATTGTTACAGTACTATGCAGATTACTACAATACTGTTGAATCTGAGTGCCTGCCCAAAGCACTTGATTCCCTAGGTCCTTTAAGATAGAGGTTAAATCAAACTAAGAGTCAAATATTTAAAGGTTACAGAACAAGTTTTATTTTCTAATCATTTAACAAGCATGGACTTCCTACTCAAGCATAGAATTAAAAAGCAGTCCTAATTTACCTGACACAGGTGTTGATCACTCACCATATGCAGGCTATGACACACAGGTTATGGCTTTTAAACTTCTTCCTTCTTCTCCTCTCTCTTCTCTCCTCTGCCCTTCTCTACCAACCCAGCACAAATGTGCAGCTTTTATATTCTAGCTGACCTTACTCTTTGAGTGGCCACTAGGTCCTTGGACCAATCATAATGTTAGTATAAGGCTTTTACCAAATTTGGCATGTGCCTTAGACTTTAAGAATTGCTGGCCAATTCTGATTGGTGGTGGCAAATTACTGCATAGTTACGTCATAGCTAAGGGGTTACAGCCTCCATAATTGGTGAGTGATTACACTGGCCATTAGATGGCAGCAGCACCACTCAATTTACAATAATGGCTAGTGTCTTGTTTTGACACTGTATAGTTTGGCTTGCATTGAAACATACAATACATTGATATTAAGCCTTATCCTACACAATTAAGCTAAACATACAGTACAATTTTCACTTCAGTAATTCAATCTATGTATATATATATGTTTACACACACATAAAGCATGCAGGCATAATCACAGTTTGTACAAAACATCTACACATTGGGTAAACAACATTGACAGACATAAGATTTAAACTTTTAAGTGGACTTGAGAACAGACAATTTAGAATAAGTATTTACAGTGTTTAAAGTACCAGAACTGTGACTTTTTTTCAGAACATTTGCATTTCTTTGTACTGAGTATCAAGAATTAGCCATAGTTTAATAATATCAATGGATATAGCCCTAAATTTATACATGGGTTAAATTGAGTTTATCAAAAGACATTGCATTTTTTTTTTTTTAGTTTTTGTTGACCAGGTAAGTGCACTAGACAAATCCTACCTATTTTCAGGCACGACCCAGAGGGGGGATACAGATGAATGCCAACTGACCTTGAACCAGATGAAGCTGTTGGTGGTATTTTAGTGAATGAGAGAAATTTACAGAACACCGGGAAATTCCCTCACTCTTTCGATAAGTGGCATTGGATCTTAACATCCAATCAACTACCACCAATCCAGGCAGATGGACCTCGGTTTAACGTCTCATCCGAAGACGGCACCTCAGAGTGTAGCACCCCTCTCATGCTGCACTGCAGTGTCAGTACTGGGATAATAACCCAAGTGCCAGATGTGGGAACTGAACCCACAACCCTCTGATCTCCCGGCCTCAGGGGCAAGTGTGCTACCTACTGAGCCACTGACACTACTCTCACATTTACAAGAAGAGTATATTTATACAGAGACAATCAAGGGTAGTGAAAACCAACACTATATACTATATCTCAGAAACACCACACATACATAAATAAATTGATTTAAACATTTGGTTATTTACACAAGATACCAGAAATGACTTTTACATGACCCAGAAGAAACCAGTGGACCCTGTATTGTTTTACTCAACAAACACTGGGAATTGGAATGTTGGGCAATGGCTTCAGTTGAGATGTTTCTTAGATATACATTATTGTAAGTAATGTTAAACCTCTCTGGTAATTATAGGGTCAGGGTTTGCATGGCATGGATGAAGAGACAGCAGCCATTAAAAAAGATCATCATTAAGATATGAGTAGCATCACCTGCTTGTTAATTATACAGGACCCCCTTCAGTCTTTGGTTTTGATCAAAAACATTTGTTTCCAGATGGGTTCTGAGGTCTTGGAAAAAAATGCAGTTGATGATAAGGCTTAACTGGTCCATTAAAAACATTCCTTGACCCCAGGTGTTTTCTCTCCACATTGAGGAGATTTTGAAAGGTCAGGTATAGTTTATCATCTACCCTGAATATAAGCAAATATAAACCTTTATTTTTTTACCAGAAAAACCATATGTCAGCAAACACCTTTTATTGGTCTAAATGGAACTTCTGCTTAATCCAACAGTCCCCACCTTGATGCCAGCAAAGCAAGGCATTATGATTACATTAACTTGGTTAAGTGCACTGTTTGCAAAAAAATTTTTTTGTGTACTTTAAACAGCATAGTATGTACATATGGATGAAATGACAATTAATTGAAGAACAATTAAGGCATTATTCATGAGTTCATCCAAAGAGTTTTAACCTTATGTATATCATTTCCAATTTTAATGAGGTTTGTATTTTTATAATCCAGCAAAGATTGCAAATTGCAGTACAAGGGATCAATATTCACATTGAAAACAGGTATCTACCTGTTAGCATCCTCCTGGTGGTTAGGTTTACTTGTATGACAGACCCATCATGTATGGGGACAGGGGTGATCACAGTCTGGCCAATAATGATATGTTCATGAGGGATGGTACACTCATGAGGAACAAAGCAAACATTTGGGGTGATGACATCACAAGAGAGGGACCCATAAATATATGTTTTATAATTAGGAACAATACAGTACTGCCCCTCCATGTTATGTATGACTGTAACAGTCAGCAGACACCATTTAGTAAGCTGGACTAGACAAGAGCTGGTTAGGTTTAATTGCATTTGGCCAGTTGCTTTAGCATTTGTCTGCTTTTCAGGTACATAAAAACAGATTGGAATAGCAACATTGAAAGCCTCACATGCACACACATACCTGTACCCTCTCACAGCTCTCACAGAGCAACATGCAGTATGTGGGGCTCTCCACATCTGTGTCTCAGGGTGAAACACCAGGAGCTGTGGTAGATTCAGTTATTCCTTGTACACAACCCCCTGTAAGTATCCTATAGAGTGGACAGTGGCTGGTTTAACAAATACTGATATGTCAGGGTCAAGAACAGATAAGGACACAATGAAGCATGTCATTGATTGAGCATGATCCTTTAGTTTAATATGGGCCTCTACTGGGATGTGACATTTCTGATCCCAGGTTCTTGGCAATGCTAAACAAAGGTCTCAGGCAATTTGTTTTAGCACAAGTACAGTCTATTTTACAACACATGTAGCCACACCGGGAGCAATACCCCTTCATTTTTTATGAGATCTGGGATGTAGCCATTTTACACATCCTGTAGTAATGTAGTTACTATAGTTAGAACATAACCACCATAGGCTATGCAAATGATCTCTTAACCTTGTGTTTTTTTTTCTTTTATATTATTGATTTAAACTAATTTGGTTATCTTCGCTCGATCCTCATCAACTAAATTAGCGATGCTCTTATGATACACCAACAGCTGCAAATTTAGTACAAGTGAAGTAATATGCACATTTAAGGTTAGAGCATAATGTACAATTAGTTTGACCGGGTTCATGAGGAAGATATTTCTTCTTGTGAAATGGCTCTATTAGGATAACCACTTGACCAATGACAGCAGCTTAGGCAACAACATTTGGTTAAGTAGTTATTTGAGATGAGGCCAGGGAAGTGCCCTTGTTTCCACATCTCATGAACAAATTGTAAATTATGAGAACATAGTTCCCATAGGATATGCATATTACTTGTTTACCCATATGTTTGCATAGGCCTTTTAAAGACTGTTTGTAAACCAAAACCTTGATCTTGGTTTGTGTACAGTAAATAAGCACACAATGTTGTACACCATGGAACCATTAATAAACTTTTAGGCCTCAACAAACCCAATTTTTATGAATAAACCATTATCAACCTTCATTTTGGCTTATCAGTTTTCAAAATGCCCAATATTAAATGGAAGCATAAAACAAGAACATATTTATTTGGATACAGTGCCATAATGTTGCCATATGAAGAATGACAGGCACATGCCTAACCCAAACATTTCAAAAGAAACATACTTAAACATTTTAAAAGAGACATATTTTAAGAAAAAAAAACATTTAACATAGAAAATGAAATGAACATTTAAAATGTAAGATTTGAACATTTTAGGTCATAACAAGTACAACAAGTACCTAACTGATAAAAGTCTCTGGGTAGAAGCAAAGTGAAACCAGTGGGTGGAAACAGGTGCATCTGTGCATAACTGATTAAAGTCTCTGGAGTAGGAGCACAATGAAGCCACTGAATGGATGCAGTTGCATTTTAAAGTCTTGTACAGTCTTGGTTAGAAAGGAGACATTTCAGCACTGTTCATAGAGTTTATGATGTTTATAGTGTTTATGATGGTTTGTCATGGTTAGCACAGTCCTTTGCAGTGCTGTGTTTTCTTTTTTTTTCAGTGCCAGCCACTGCTTTATCTGAGATGTCATTGTGAATGTTTCACACACAGAAAGAAGAGGGACCCCCTTTTTATACGCATGGACTCTGTCCTTGCCCCTGGGAGTTGTTTGGACTCTAGGACCTCTCCACACTATAACTTCTATGATCCCTCCAGTTACTGCTCCTGGAGGAAGTATGGTGTCAGCTTGGATTAGCATGATGGACCACATGGACTACATACACCTACATTGGAGTGCATTGCCTCAGACCAATTAGTGAAGTACCTGGAAAAAATATGACATCCAGTGTCCTGAGCAACATGGTTTCTGAAAAGGGCACAGTACCACCACTGCACTATTAGAATTCACAGGCTTCTTCCATACCACACTTGATCAAGGAAACTGTGTAGGGGCAGTGTTCATCGACCTTACAAAAGCCTTTGATACTGTGAACCACCCACTCCTACTCAAGCAATTATCAAACATTGGGATCTCCAATGAAGCACTGCTCTGGTTTTCAAGCTACCTTGGGGAGAGGGTCCAGCGGGTTAGGATTGCCGGTGTTACCTCAGAAGAAAAGCCAGTCCTTTCAGGGGTCCTAAGGGTCCATCCTGGGGCCATTACTCTTCAGCCTCTTCCTCAATGACCTTCCCAGTGTCTGCCACCAGAAATTACTGCTCTACGCCGATGACGCAGTCATGTTCACCAACCACCAAAATGCAGAGTTCCTCGAGAAACAATTACAGCTTGAATTCATGTGCATCGAAGAATGGTTCAAGTCACACAAACTGGTCATGAACTACAGCAAAACAAAGGTTATGACCTTCTACAATGACAGGAGCAAGTACAAATCCCATGACCTCACCATCCTAAACCAAACAGGGACCTTACTTGAACACGTTCCTGATTTTAAATACCTAGGTGTCACATTAGACAGCGCACTGTCCTACCATCGGCACATAGATTCTGTCACCAAAGCCACCAACATCCGTACAGGCCTGCTCTACAGGCACAAACACTGCATGACTCCTGACACTCTCCGGTTGGCTATCAACAGCTCTGCCACCTCCATCATCGATTATGGGCTAGCAATTTATGACTCTGAAATCTGCCCTCCACAGAATTACAGTTGCACTCAACAAAGCATACAGGCTGCTAACTGGGGCTGATCGACTTACACACACTTGTGACCTGTACATTCGGGCAGGTTGGCTACCTCTCATCAGCCAGATACAGTATCAAACCTGCATCTTAGCCAAAAAAGTCCTCCTCGGGGTCATGCCCACGGGCATTGAAAAGCTACTTATTGACCACCACCACAGCACCCAGAGAACTAGAAGTTCACAACAACTAATCTTCCTTGTCTCCAGATGCCAGACTACCATGGGCCAGAGGACCTCTGCCCACAGAGCACCACAGTGGTACAATACTTTCAACAAAGAAACTCTTACTGCTGCTGCTCTTGGCCCTTTTAAGAGACACCTCTGACTTCATCTCATTTCAACTAGTCATTGTGACTGCCTTGCCTAATCGGGGACCCACCGTTCACTGCCCTCCACTTCAGTCTTGGCAGCTATCTCTCCCCACCTTGCTCCCTTCTACCTGCCTACCCCCTTGCCCCCTCTCCCTTTCCTCCCCCGGGGCATTTCCTGACTTATATCCCTCCTCTCTCTCCCCTTTAGAGCTCTTACCCTTACCCTCTACCCTCCAACAATGGCCTTCCTGCCTGCATACCCCCTTCCCTCTCACTTGCAGTGCTTATTTCCAAGATTGCCCTTAGCTAATTATGTCATGCTACCTAACATTTAGCACATTTTGAATTACTGGAATTTCCTAAACCTCAGTCTCTTACTTCTTGTTATTGTGTAACCATGTATTATTATGTTGCCCTTTGTATGTATGTATACCCCCATTCCTTCGACATGGAACCTTTGTAAATGAGCAGTTCCTGCTCAAAGGTATTTGTAATCCTAGATATCAATAAAATAATAAAAAAATGTTGTTCTGTATCCTGAAATGACAGAAAACAAACTAGAGTGGAGGGGGTTGGTTCTCTCTTTCCTCCAAAGATTAGCTTTTTTTCTTTAGCTGTAACAGCCAGGAACCATCCATTTGTTGGCCTTTTTTCCCTAATGACTACAGATGGAAGGTAATGTGATTTTTTTATTGATCCTAAATAGGTACATTGTCTGTTGCATTTCAGCTCCCATAAAAGATGGCCCCCTATTGTTGTCCATCTGTAAGGGCATCTGTGAGCTTTTTGTGGAGGTGAGTTGTTTACCACTCCAACTTCTGGTACCTCCCCTTTTGGGCAGGCCCCATCGATTTCCCCTTTAAGGTTCTCTTCTGTAAATCTGTGGGCATTATATGGAGGTGAGTTGATTGCCACTACAACCTCCAGTACCTAAATAGTTTGGTATGTGTTAATCACTTACCATTTGAGAAGCAGAAGTCCATTTGCATTTACACTGGAAGAAACTTAGGACATTATAAATTTAAATTGAATCAGAAAACAAAAAAAACTTATGGCATATTGATGTATTGCTACATTACCCATATAGTTGCTGCCAGTTGTTTGCCCTTAGTGATTTTGATTTCATAAATTGAGAGACTACACTTATTTAGAGTGTAGAATGGTCCTTCCCTCATTTATGCTGCAGAAGGTGCTCTGCAGTGCCATATCATTTGAGCATAACCTTTTTGATCTTCCAGCCATTTTATTAGGCAACACACCTTTGTAAAACTACTAAGCAGTTTGAGAGCTTTATTGTTCCCAAAACTGTATTTTCCTAAACTATGGGCAGCAAACAAATACAATGTCCTTCCATAGTTGTCTCCTTGTATGAAACACATTAACTTTTAACACATTTAAACCTTAAACAACAATCACATTATCATTCCACACCTGCAAAACTCTTGAACAAGCAAATGTTTTGCAGGAATGTTTTCAGTGGCAGTTTTAACTGACAGAAGAGAAAAAATAATATTCATTAAAATAAATGTGCTACCCATAGAGATAGGTACCAAAATCAAATTGCAGCTGAGTTTAAACAATAGAGGGTTATCATATGTAGCCTTTGCTTGACATGGAAAAGAAAAACATGAATTAGTAATGTTTTAGCTTAAGAAGTACGTGCTAACCATTTGTTTTTTTTTTTGTTTTTTTTTTTGGAAAGCTGAAAGGCACTATCAGAAGTGAAAATGTTTATGCAATACATTTATAAAGCATAGTTGTTCTTTTTTTAAGAAAACTGCTCAGCATGTATCTCTGAAACCTTAAACAGTGAGTTAATTATACCCAAATGATAATAATAAAAAAATTACAATTGTTTACTTTTTTTAATGCACATGGATATGTCACTTTGTTATGGATATTAAAAGAAAAAAGTTTAAACATAGTTTAAAGATAAAACTTTTTCACAAACTTACTACCTGAAGATGATAATCATTATAATTATTGTTTTAGTAAACAATTTAAATGAAGAATTAATGTTCACAGACCCAGAAAACAAACCGGTTAGGCTAGCTTAGGGGACAGCAGAAAGCAGAGTAATTGAATTCAGATTTAGCCAACTGGTCAAACATAGAAAATGTTGAAGATTTAAAATAAATATTTATGGCTGTAATTGCAGCATATTGTTTGGACTTACAGTGACAATACTGCATATTATTTCCACGTGGCACATATGACTATAAAGTTTGGCACACAGTTTGTTTTAAATTCAACACATGTTTAAAAGACAGTTTTGCAACCAATAAGAAGAAAAAGACAAGTAATACCAGTTTGACATTGACAATACTAATTGCTGCTATCCTGTATGTAACCCAAAATACAGGAATGACACTGAGCTGTTGCAACTAACACATGCATTTCTTTAGCTAATTAACCATGATTACATACCTCAGGTAATACATATGGAGCAGTTTGTGAAGAAGATACCCTGTGACATCACCAAGGCTAATTTGAGAAGTAAATTACACATGTTTGTATGATTTTTGTAGCTTAACACAAACCTTAAATAGTGAAGCACTTTAAGGCACATACCTTTAAATTATAAGGTTTAATTATATCACGTTTCTTGTTGAAACTCCAAGTGCTTTTCACCCAACAGTCAAATATTTTTTTTTTATTTAGTTGTTTAACCAGGTATAGCATACTAAGCTGAAAGCTTATTTACAGGAGCGACCTGGGAGCACAAGGAGGTTAAGTGACTTGCTTAGGGTCACACATTATGCAAGTAGAAGTTGTGGGATTCAAACCCAGGTCAGGTCTGCTGGATTTTACCAAATGTGCAGCTTAGAGCCTTAGACCACTGCACTATACATTGCAAATATTTTGTTTTTCCTTATGACACAAGGAACTTTGCCCAACATTTAAGCTAAGCAAATGTGTGCAATTTGCAGTGTAAGAAACATTGCATTTAGTACAGAGAAAATAAAATAAAGACCAGCATTGCAAAACAAAAGCAATTGTCAATGCAGTTTGAAAAACATGTGATTTACACATTTTTAAATAGCCAAAACAGCATCAATCTTTTTTTATACCCTAGTTTCTCTTTATTTCAAGCTAATGTGGTTTCGTTTCTTTTCTTTGGAGGGTGTGGCTGGCCGCACTTTAGCCCTATATTTTTCCTTTAAAATAAGAAAACCTTATTATAACATTTTCTTTTGCAACAGGTACAATCTGTTACAAATGGTACAAACATATTGTAGCACCAAGTTAATACACTTTGCTTGATTACCTTACTGCATAGCTGCAGATTGTGTATTGGGGGTAGAAAACAGAAGAGTTATGGAAAGAAGGCTTGCATATAGAAAATCCACATTAAAGTTAGATCTAGCATGCTGTGGTTTTATTTTGAGCTGAAGATTTTAACTTTCAGCATGCCAGTGTTTACTTTTTATTTGCCTAACCTGATCATTCGTGCTTCTCCTGACAATCTGTCGTACTTTGGGGTCCATGGTGACTCATAATTCACTTTTGTGGTGGGTCAGAGTCTTCGCATTATAGGGTAATGGGGCTGTGACTACAGACATTATTTCTGGTGCTGTTACAACCATTATTTCTGTCTCAGCCTTTATTTTGTCTTTCACCTCCTGCTGTTCATACCCTGAGTTTGTTTTAGTCATATACCTTGCTGGAGATTTACAATTATGTTACTCTGTTTCATGCAAGCTGCTTTTACATTTTCATTTTCTTTTTAAAATCTTTTTCTTGTCTAACTTTTCTAACTAATTTTGCAAGGTATTGTTGGAACACTGGACATCATTGAGCTGAGCTATAGCTTGCATTTTGTGGAGTTGGAGCTCTGCTTTTTTTTCTGAAATTCACAATTTAGACTGGTTGCAGCAGCCACTCCCCTGCCATAGCCAGTATACAGGGGCCATGAGTGGCCTATCCTGTCCTCCTCTTCACCTTCTTTATATGTTTCCCTTTCTGTGTGTTGCTGACTAGGGTTGGAGCACAGCTGCTGATGCTGGACCTCATTGTAGGGAGGCAGAGCAGTTGGGACCACTGCTTGGCTTGGTACCATCATCTGTGGTGCTACTGCAGCAACTACACCCCTATGGACTTGCACTTCACTTTGCAGTTGTTTTATCTGCTGGTGACAATGCAAGTGATCTATTTCTGAACCCTTTTTATTTCTGTTATCATTTCTATTTGTCTTCTTAAAGCAGCTTCTAAGTCAGCATTTTCCCTCTATAATTTCTCTCTTTCAGTGTGTATTTGTTCTAACTGCTGATGCATGGTATTGCTATAACACAATGCATCGGTTAGCTGCCCAGTAAGACTGCATTGCATTAGTATAGATTGCAATTCTTTTTGTTTTGTTTCTTCCACTTGTTTTTGTAAGTCCAAATTGCTAGATTTGAAATCAAAGGCTTGCTTTTATATGCATTTTAATTTTTCCTCTAAGCTGACCATTGTGACATACAACACTTGAATGCAGCAACCTTTTTCTTGTCTGTCTTTGATTTTCTTTGCTAATTCTGCCTGGAACTGTTCTTTCACATAACCCCAACAGTCACTCTTATGCTCAACATCTTTGCAAAATTCTTGGCCTTTGTGTGAAATTAGAAAATCTGCAATGTATTGTTCCATGTTACAATAACTTGTGTATTTTTTTTATTTTTTAAACTTTTATAGTGTACTGTTTCATGTTACAATAATGTGTATATGTACTTATATAAGACTGGGTCTTATTGGAAAAGACCTTGGATCAACCACTGTTTTCAGCGGATTGACTCTAACTGTCACTGTGGATAGGTTATGATACTTTTCCAACAGCCAAACGTGATCCAAATATGGGTTTCCCTTTAGGAATGTTCCCCAAAATTACAAATATTGACTCATTAGCACCATCCATCCTGCCGACTATGCCAGTTGTTGAATCTGAGTGTCTGGCCAAAGCATTTGATTCCCTAGGTCTTTTAAGATAGAGGCTAAATCAAACTAAGAGTCAAATATTTAAAGGTTATGAAACAAGTTTTATTTTCTAATCCTATAACAAGCATAGACTTCCTATTCAATCATAGAATTAAAAAACAGTTCTAATTTACGTGACACAGGTGTTGATCACTTACCATATGCAGGCTATGACACACAGGTTATGGCTTTTACACTTCTTCCTTCTCCTCCTCTCTCTTCTCTCCTCTGCCCTTCTCTACCAACCCAGCACAAATGTGCGGCTTTTATATTCTAGCTGACCTTACTTTTTGAGTGACCACTAGATCCTTGGACCAATCATAATGTTAGTATAAGGTTTTTACCAATTTTGGCATGTGCCTTAGACTTTAAGAATTGCTGGCCAATTCTGATGGTTGCAGCTAATTACTGCATAGTAACTTCATAGCTAAGGGGTTACTACCTCCATAATTGGTGAGTGACCACACTGACCATTAGATGGCAGCAGCACCACTCCATTTACAATAATAGCTAGTGTCTTGTTTTTACACTGTATGGTTTGGCTTGCATTGAAACATACAATACATTGATATTAAGCCTTATCCTACACAGTTAAGCTAAACATACAGTACATTTTTTATTGATGTAATCCAGTCTATACATGTGTATATATATATATGTGTGTGTGTGTGTGTGTGTGTGTATCTGTGTGTATATATATATATACACACACACACACACACACACACACACACACACACACACATAAAGCATACAGGCATAATCACAGTTTGTACAAAACATTTACACATTGGGTAAACAACACTGACAGCCATAAGGTTTGAACTTTTCAGTGGACTTGAGAACAGACAATTTAGAATAAGTATCTACAGTGTTTAAAGTACCAGACCTGTGACTTCTTTTCAGAGCATTTGCATTTCTTTGTACTCAGTATCAAGAATTACCTGTAGTTAAACAGTTTAGTAACATAAATGGATATAGTCCTACATTTATACATGGGTTAAACTGAGTTTATCAAAATACAATGCATTTACAAGGAGTATATTTATACAGAGACAATCAAGGGTAGTGAAAACCAACACTATATACTATATCTCAGAAACACCACACATACATAAATAAATTGATCTAAACATTTGGTTAATAACACAAGATCACAGAAATTACTTTTATATGACCCAGAAGAAGCCAGTGGACCCTGTATTGTTTTACTCAGCAAACACTGGGAATTGAAATGTTGGGCAATGGCTTCAGTTGAGATGTTTCTTAGATATACATTATTGTAAGTAATGCTAAACCTCTCTGGTAATTATAGGGTCAGGGTTTGCCTTGCATGGATGAAGAGACAGCAGCCATAAAAAGGGATCACCATTAAGATGATTAGCATCACCTGTTTGTTAATTGTACAGGACCCCCTTCAATCTTTGGTTTTGATCAAAGACATTTGTTTCCAGATAGGTTCTGCAGTCTTGGAAAAAAATGCAGTTGATGATAAGGCTTAACTGGTCCATTAAACATTTTCCTTGACCCTAAGTGTTTTCTCTCCACAGTGAGGAGGTTTTGAAAGGTCAGGTATAGTTTATCATCTACCCTGAACTTAAGTAAATATAAACCTTTAGTTTTTTACCAGAAAAACAATATTTCAGAAAACACCTTTTATTGGTTTAAACTGATCTGCTGCTTAATCCAACAATACTATGGACCAAAGAGTGCACTTTTGGCATTAAGAGGTGTTTCGGTGGAAATGGACACAAATTGTGATTTATTTTTTTGAAATTCAAAATTTTATTGTGACAGAATTTCATATCAAATGTAGTACATATAATAAAAAAAAAAAAAAAAAACAAAAAACAAACCCATTTTGTTCTATCCAAACAGATGACAGAATAGATTCAGGTCACAAATTTTCTCTCCGCAACCCTCAACACTAACAAAACTGCCCCCTCCCTACCCTAACCCACCCCTCCCACTACAACAAACCCTTAAGGAAGATCTGCTCACCCACCATCATCCCTCCTCCTGCTTTACTCAGTCTGGCTACACCTGGGGAAGGTATAGTGCATGAAAGCGACTCTAAGTCTTTTCAAATATATGAAACCTATTGTCCCTTCCCTCTCCTCATTTTTCCATATTTAAATTAGACAACATCTCCTGCAGCCATTGCGTATACGTAATTGGGGAGTCAGTCATCCAATGTCGCAAAACTACCTTTTTAAGCGAACCTGAGATCAGAGCCATGTAGAACCTACGCTCCCTATACATGATGCCAGAATAATCCCCTATCAAACATATATCAGGGGTAAAATATTGATCAATACCCAACAATGGATCTGTCCTCTGCTTAATCTGCATCCACAATTGCTTTATCGGTGGGCACTCCCAAAAAATATGATGCAAGTCTCCCACCACCTGACGGCACCGGAAACAATTTTGGTCCAGCCTACTACCCACCTTAAACAACTTGGAGGGAGTCCAGAATAAGTTATTCAAGAAGTGAAACTGCATCACCCTCAACCTGTCCTGTCTAACATATTTGTACGTATGCCTCCAGACGGCCTCCCAGTCCCGCTCTTGCTCCCCCAAACAGTTAGTCCAATATCTCGGTATGTGATCCGAATCCTTAAGCATTTGGTCGAGAAGTTTCTTATATACTCTAGAGACCGCATGTGGTTCCCACACAACTTGCGCTAATGACTCAAACCAGATCCCGTCTACACGCCCCTCTCGTAGGTTGATCCCCACTTGCGTCAATAAGTGAGTAAGTTGGTATAATTTAAAGACTTGCTTAACATCTATATTGTACCTCGCCAGGATCTCCCTAATTGGGGTGCATTCTCTTCCATTAAGTCCTCAATTCAAAATCCTTGAGTTGGGAAATTCACCTACCGAAATCATTTTCCCCCAATCCTCAAATTTGAATTTTGACATACCGGTTGGTGCTTGTCCCTATCTGGGGCATAACCGAGCTTTCCACAAATCTGCCTATGAATACACAAAAATTTTACTATTGGATTATTAACCAGCCTAGGGGGCAATCTCCTGGGGGTGGAATAGAGCAATGCAATCGGATCCAATCCTACCTCGCTGATCACCTCAATCTCTAACCTAACCCATGAGGGAACATAGGGTAGAGAGTTGATTTTGCTGACGGGAACCACCCATTTCAAGTATTTGCACAGACTACTTGCCCAATAATATAACCTGAAATGTGGAAGTCTCAAACCTGCTTTCTCCCTGGGAGCTGCCAGCCTATTATAAGCCCTTCGGGGCCTTTTCCCTCTCCAGATGAAGTCAGAGATCAATACATGCAATCTCTAAACCATCTTTGGGGTAGAAAAACATTGAGCATATTGAGTGGATAAAAAATCCTAGGCAGGATATTCATTTTAACTATGCTAATCCGGCCCCAGAGAGAAAGCGGCAATCCGCTCCACCTTTGCAAATCCTGCTTAATAATATTCCTAATGGCATTCAGATTAAGATTGACTAATTTCTGATCCGATCTGGCCAAGTAAATACCCAGGTATTTCAGCATATCGAGTCCATTGCATACCCATTTCCAACACCTCCGACCTGCACATCTCATATTCAGCGGGAAAATTTGGGTTTTCCCACGTTAATCCTGTAGTTAGACAATCTACTATATTCTCCAATAATTTCCAGCACTGCTCGGATTGAGCTACTTGGCTGAACAACATGCAACAAGATGTCATCTGCATATGCTGAAACTTTGAGCTCCTGTGATCCGACTCTAATACCCATAATCCTAGAGTCTAATCTCATTCTAGTGAGGAGAGGCTCTAGATATAAGTTGAATAAAAGGGGCTATAGGGGACAACCCTGCCTGGTACCAGAATTAAGTAGAAAATTTGCCAAAAATACACCATTACAGTATATTTTGGCTTTTGGGTCCCTATATAAGGCAAACACAAACTTGATAAACTGGGCCGGAAAACCAAATTTTTCCATAGTAATAGCTAAAACTTCCAGTCCACTCTGTCAAATGCCTTCTCGCATCCACTGACATCAATACACATGGAGATTTACACTCCTTGGAGACGGAGAAGACATGAGACAATTTACGCAGGTGGTCCGACGCCAACCTGCCCTTCATAAACCCAACCTGATCATGGTGAACTAGCCTGGGCATGACCCTGGACAACCTTGAAGCTAAAATCTTCGCCAAAATCTTGATGTCGTAGTTACTCAGGGAGATGGGTCTATAACTTGTAACTTTATCTAACTCCTTCCCTTCTTTCGGAATAAGCACTATCAGGGCTTCAAGTAAATAATCATCTACTTTGTCCTGGGTCAAAATACTCTGAAATAATCTTTTTAAACCGGACATAGCAGGGTCGCAAAACATTTGTAAAAATTAGGTGTAAAACCATCCGGACCGGGGGCCCTATCGTTGGCAAGAGTTTTAATTGCCTCCAAAATCTCTTCTTCCGAGATAGGGAGTGAAAGCTCTCTCCTTTGACCTTCTGATACCTGGGGAGACTACAGGCAGATAAGAAGTCCTCTACCTTTAACTGACTAGGCCTAGGGGTCATTGGGCTGTATAAAGCCTTGTAGTAATCTTCAAATTCCTTAACAATTTCCATGGGTGATGTTTTAACCGTCCCATCAACACTAGACGTGATACTCTGGATTATCCTAGATGCCTCCACCGCCCTTAACCTCATCGCTAAAAGCCTACCTGATTTCTCTCCCTGGTTCAGATACAGGGCTTTGGTTTTCAGAATCGTGTATTCCGCCCTCTCCCCCAGCATCCCTTCATATTCATGACGTAGTTTAATTAATAGCTCCCTAGTCTCCTCTGGCGTATTCTTTGACAGATCTTTCTCTATGTCCCTAATTCGTGCCAACAAAGATCTATCCCTTTCCTCCCTCTTCTTCTTTCTTACCACCGCCAACTAATGAACTCCTCTTAACACACACTTTAGAGCACACCACCATAAATCTCCCTACATAGTTAAATGACTATTCTCCATTTCAGTACTGTTCAATCCGACGTCCGATATACTCCCTTATTTTCATGGAGCTTAGTATTTGATTGTTCAACTTCCAAGTAGTCTGTCTGGGAATATTAGAAGTCAAATTGAGGAGCAGCGTAACCATGGAATGATCGAGAAAATTCCAGGAGTAATATTACAGTTCACCAGTCCTGTCAACAACCTCTACTCACTAAAAATAATCTATCCTCGATCTGGACTTATGGACCTCTGATAAAATGTATATTCCCTACATGAAGGGTTCAAGACCCTCCATGGGTCACATAGTCCTAAGTTATCTACCAATTCCCTAATAGCTCTCTGAGCTGGCGATAGACCCTTAATTCGCTTACCATCCTTATCCAAATCTGGAGTAAATGGCAAGTTCCAATCCCCACCCAACACCATCGGATGCTGAATAAACGGACTTAAGGTATTTAGTAAATCCATAAAAAACCCAGGGGAATCTGCATTGGGCCCATAAATACTTCCCAACACAATTCTGGTTTGGTTCAAAGCCCTACCACAATAATATAGCGCTGCCGGATCTACTAATTGCTTCTCACACAAACGCCTACATTCCTATGTAATAAAAGCGCTACCCCTCTACCCGCTGTACTGAATCCAGCCCCAAATATCTGACCAACAAACTGACATCTAAGTGTGCTAGCTCTTTATCAAGCAGATGTGTCTTGTAAACATATTATCTGTCCCTTTAATAATTGTAAATGCTTTAATATTTTATATCTCTTTATTTTTTGCCTGACTCCTTAATGTTCCACGTACAAAACTCAAAAGGACTACCCATTCACCAGGTAATCTACATACCATCTTCTAATTACCTTCTAGTTACACCAAACCCCATCTCGGCCAACCTTCTGGGTGAGCAGATCTTCCCAAACCTATCTCATCTAACCCCTTACTATAACCCACCCTCCCTCCCTGCCTAACCCTTCAATAATCCTCATAGAAGACCAGTTACATACAACTATAATTAGTACAACCAAAGACTTCCTCTCAATCGCCCCCTTCCTCAACACCCCTCCCCTCCTCCCTCCCTAAAACACTTTGGTCCATGACATCCATGGCTCCGCTTAACTAACCCTTCTCTCCAGCCCCCAGCACATCATTAACTACTTAGCCATTTCTAACATGAGCCTATATAAAAGCCTATATTTACATTCAGTCCTCTACACACAGCATAACCCAATTATTTATTTCCCAAAACTCTTTTCACAATTGAGTCCCCTATCCCCAACCCCAACCCCCAATGCACACAATATTTCCCCAGAATCAACATGATCAATTATGCATTAAGCGCATTAAACAACCTCCGCAAGTCATGCAGTAAGTTCGCACTTTCTATAAGAGCGGAGAAAGAGAGGGAAAAAAAGGGGGGGAAGGGGGAATGGAAAAATATTCTTTTCTACAGAGATTTCAACAGAAATAGTCCATTGCTTCAAAAAGCGTATGTACTCCACATGGGACGTTACTGGTATCCACTTCCAATAGCGATTTCCCAAAAGTTTATAACATGGACCAGAACCCAGCTGTAACTCCTCAGTCCATACTGAAAACAGCAACGGAGGCATGAATTGCCCAAAACCCAGATGGACACTCCAGCTCCTCCCCTCTAACGAGATGGATCCTCATCACAGCTGCCTGTCAGACGAAACCAGAAAACAACCAGCATCAAGGGTAGTAATAAGATGCCCTCGCTCCCCTCCTGAAGGCCCCCACGAACAGTAAAAGCAGGTTGCAGCAAGAAACCTGTGCGCTTTTCCACATAGCCAATTCCAGTCTGGATTCGCTAACCTCCATTACACAGGGGCCCTTCCCACACGAGAGAGGTGCTTCTACTGTTCACCGGAGGCCCTTAGTGCGCTCAGCCAGATTGCCTTTCGGAGTTCAAACCCCATCCCCAACTCGCGAGGAGGAACTTGCTCATCTTAAGTCCAGATCCCATATACAGCACTCACTTTTCATCCTCCTCAGATAAAAATAAAGAAGTAACCAGGGCAGAATCAATGATCCCTATCAGGCGAGAGATCCATATCATTTAAACAAACCCAGAGAACAGGAACCAAATACGGTCAGGCACTCACCCTATCCGAGTCCCAGGGGCTATTTGAAAAGATCCGGGAGGGCAGTAGCCAAGCCTTTACTCGCTGCAGGTGCGTCTTCAGGCGAGACCACTGACCATTCAGCAGCACCTGTAGTTTCACGGATAAAGAACTTTTAAACCTGATGCCTGCCGGAATCAATTTTGAAACGATCGGGTGGTATTCCGCCTCCTTGTCTCACTGCTACTGGTAGATCTTGAGTGATCCTGATGGGAGACCCCTTCCACTTCAGCTCCTGATCTCTTTGGCCTTCATGAGCACAAATTGACATTCCTGGTAGTTCAACAAACGAACTATAAATACATGAGGGGCACCCGATGCTGGAGACTGCATAGCCTGATGAGCCCGCTCAATTATGAACTTGTTGCTGAAGGCGTCGGGCCTACTAGCTCCTTGAAGAAACTCTGGGCAAGAGGATCGGATTGGTCTTTGTCCACGCTCGGAGGCCAATAACTACCAAATTATTCCTCCGACTCCGACCCTCTAAATCTTCGATCTTCGCCTCCATCCTGGATATCTTCTGTCTTAAGTTAATTAATTCCGGCTCCTGCTTCAAGACCCTTTTCTCCAACAAGAGACCTTCACTTCTGTGTCCCCTGTGCGCCATGCTAAATCTTCCAGAGCCAGAGTGACCGCTTTCAGCTCTTCAGTTACCGTGCATAACTCCGCTCGGAAGGGCTTAAATTCCACCAGGAATTGTGCTAGGGTCAGGGGTTCATTTTCTGGAGTGGAGCTGTTATTTTCTGGGCTTTCACCTTCCATTGCGACTCTCGCTTTTTCGCTGGGCCTTCGCCAGTGACACTGGCGGTGTGTGTCGGGGCGTATTCCTTCTCATTTCCACCTCCATATACACCCAATTCACCACTAGAACAATTCAAATAAATTATAGACTCTGCTGAATTCAAAATAAAGTCACAAATACCTCCAAAATCAATAAAATATAACTTTTATGCCGACAGGAGGCTGGAGGTGAAGGATCAGGCTGCACTCACAGAGCTGGCATCACGTGACTCCCACAAATTGTGATTTATAAAGCTGATGAAATTATTGCTCCCCTCTTGTACTCCTTCACTGGCTGAATGCTGCCATCATTATAATGTCCATCAGTGCAGTTCTTTGTGCTGTCTTATTTAATGCATCTACTATCATCTCCCTTTGTGCACTGCGTAGAGGAAAACAAAAATGTAGTACAGTATATTGCTATGATTTTTAAATAGAAGGAGTAATGTGGTGGTGTGTGGATATACTGTACTGATTCCAGTTTTTGTCCATACATATAAACCCAAACCTCCTCAGACCTGTGCTCATTCACCCCAGTGCAGAGTGGGGCATTGCTAGCCCCAGCCAACAATAAACCAAACTCCAAAACAGCTCTGCACTGAAATGCCTGTTGAATTCCAAATAAACACCACCTCTCTTTTTGATTTGAACATTAAGGGTTTTTAATGTCGCATGTTGCCTGGATTCATAATACAACAAATGCTACTCCTTCAGTTTCTAAAATACAACCAGTTTAATAGTGCATCCAGCAACAAGCACTTAATAAGGGATTTAGGGAATTAATTCATTCACATATCTGGACTGCCTTGTATGGTACGGGCTGCACACCCATTGGCTCTTGCTCAGAACCAATGAGCGTGCAGCCCTACCAAGCAGTCAGGCGTGCAGGGTGGCAGGCAGGTAGGGTGCTGCCACCCACCAGCTGACAGGGGGAGCAGGGTGGTGGGGCTCTGTGGGTGGGTGGGGTGGGTGGCCACTAGATCACCAGGAATTGGACCTTGGTGGGGTTTGACTCTTATGCCCACAATCGGGCTTGGGTCCACAGGACCACCAGGGATATTGGTCTTTGGTGGGGTTGAATTCCATTCTGCCCGCGATCGGGCTAGTCGGGGTTGAATTTATTCTGCCCCAATCGGCTAGTGGGGGTTTAGTTCGTTTTGCCCATGATCAGGCCAGTGGGGGTTCTTTTCACATTATGCCCACGATCGGGCCAGTGGGGGTTCTTTCACATCATGCCCGCCATCAGGCTGCAGGGGCGTTGGTCCCCATTTGCATGTCACCTTTTGAATATTGTAAATTTGTGCATGCGCATGGAACTGTGCCACGCATCTGAGATGCTCACTCTGACCACTTGCGGTGGTGCAAGTTCCACTGCACCATGCACAGTGGCTGTGGTTGGGGCAATATTCTAAGGAGCTGCTCAATAGCACAACTCCATTGAATATTGCTCTGCCACACCCCTGTGCAACTTTTTGAGCAGTGCAAGGTTTGCAGAACCAGAAGAAATCTTGATTTTTTTTCCCCATTTAAATGTGTTGCAATCAAACAAACATTGTCATCTGTGACTGTAGGCACAGTACACGGGGATGAAAATCTGTTGAATGGGAGGAACAGATGGATATAGGTAGCGGCTAGCAGGTAGGTCATTGTGGAGAACTGTAAACAAGAGGTCAAGGTTGGCACGTTCAGAACAGATTGGGGCACTTCATAATCTTTTTTGTTTCATTATGGACTGTAACACAGGTACTTTTCTGTGTTAAAGTTGGAGTTGGAAATGTCAAAATATTGAGGGCAAGTGAATGGGAGGTCAGAGGTATTACTTCTTTGTTAGGCTGGCACCACTGTTGGCAGAAAACAAGATGGCTACATTTTCGTTTCTCAAGGTTCTGAGCAGGCAGCATCACTCATATCAATGCCCACTTGGCAAATCTGATCTTTTCCTATGGTGTTAGACATATTAGCACACTCGTAGCAGCCAATCAGAATGCAGCTTTTCACCACCCATTTCATAAATAGTGCTTTTGGTACTACTACTACTGCGCTAAATTTTATTAATGTATATTTGTAACCTCCTGCATACTATTGATTATTTGAAGCGTTGTATGCCTTGTATTTCCCTTGACATGTGTACTCATTGTCCTGTATGTATTATCATGTACTTGCTACTCTTCTTGTCTATTTGCTATATTTTTGCACTGTTTTGTACCTAATGCTCTGTTGACGCCGAGGCTTTGTGAGAGTCTCTGACTCAAAGGTTTGTAATTCAGAGACTTCAATAAATAAATAAAAACATCAGAGGGTGTTCTACGCATGTAAGATAAAAAGACAAAAATAGAAGAAGAGTAGCTAGATTCAAAATTAAATTGACTACAGCAAAATAGGATCATAAAGTTAAACAAAGTTTGCCATTCCAAAGTGCACTGGAGGAACATGCGACTTAGAAGAACATATGAATATATAAATTAGCCTGCAGAGGAAGGCCTTATGGTCTACTTAATCTGCTTGATTGCAGGGGCCCTGCCCCACAACCCTAACCTTTCCTTCTTCCTGTTCCACCCTTCTTCTGACTGACTACCTCAGATGGAGCTCATTCCACCCTGACATCATTTGTTAGTAAACTAGTGTCTCCTGACATCCTTCTTCGACCTTCCCTGCCAGTCTGAGGCAGTAGCACCTTGTGGTCTTGTTCTCACTAAGATGGAAAAGGTCCCTGATATCCACTTTGTTTATACCCTTCAGGTACCTGGAGGTTTCAATCATGTTTCCTCTCTCCTCCTATGCTCCAGCAAGTACATACTGAGCTGTCTCAGCCTGTCCTCATATACCCTCTCATGCTGTCCCTGAGCCATCTTTGTTTCCCTACTCTGTACTGTACCTCAAGATTTATAGATTGATAGATATTTGACAGCAGAAAAGTACCTTCCTGGCCCATCAAGTCTGCCCTTCCCTCCCTCTTTACTTGCCCCACAAACACAGATTCCACCACCCTACCCTTGACAACCCCTTGTGCTTGTCCCAAGCCCTCTTGAATCCCTCCATTGTTCTGGCCCCCACCACCTCTTCCGCAGACCATTTCATGACCTCACCACCCTCTCAGTGAAGTAATGCTTCCTAATGTTTCCTCTAAACCTGCCCCTCCAGCATTAGTCCATGTCCCTAGTTTTAGCATCTACCTTCCCCACAAATAAGCTCTCCCCACTTTATTGATCCCATTCACATACATGAATGTTTCAATCATGTCCACCCTCTCCTTCTGGCCTCCAGTGGATAAAATCCAGCACCTCAACCTCTCCTCTTATGATTTCCCACTTAGCCCCTGCACCATTTTAGTGGCTTCTCTGTACCCTTTCCATGCCATCTATGTCCTTGCATAAGTGTGGCCTCCAGCAATGTACCCCATACTCTGGGTGGGGCCTCACCATGAAACTGTGAAGTAGCATCATCACCTTCCTCTTCCTACTGGTTATTCCCCATCCTGTGCCTGCCAGCGTTACAGAGATAGATAGAAATTGTTGGCAAATAAGGACCGCTAGGCCCATCTGGTCTGCCTGTAAGCCCTAAACTTGTATGCAGTCACTGACACTAAGTGAGCAATGACTTTTCATCATTCCCTCTCCACCCAGTGTTCCCTTGTGCCTGTCCCAGGCATGTTTGAACCCCTCCATTGTGCTTGCCCCCACCACCACTTGTGGCAGACTGTTCCAAGTGTCCACCACCATCTCCGTTGAAAAACTTTCTCATGTCACCTCTTAATCTACCCCTCCAATTTCATGTTGTGTCCCTCATTCTGATATCTTTTCTACATTGGAAAGATCTATCATTCCCCTTTCTCTCCTTCACTGAGTACATATGCAAGACTCCTAGTCTCTCCTCATATATATTTTGTGATGCAAGCCATGCACCATCTTTGTCACCCTTCTCTGGATAGCCTCCCACCCTGTCTATGTCCTTATGCATGTGTGGTCTCCAGTACTGCATGTGTACCTATGGTGAGACGTTACTAGTGTTTTATACAATGGCATCAAATATCCTGTCTCCTACTAGTAATGCTTCACATATGTATTCCAGCATGCTACTGGTTCTCCGTGTTTGCATTGCTTTTGATATCTTGTCATTGATATGAGTCACTTCTAGGTCCTTTTCACTTTGTGACATTAATTTCTATTCTGTAGCTCTCCTTAGGTTCCTATGTGCATTGTCTTGAACTTTTTGAATTGAACCTCAGTTGCCACACTCCTACCATCTTTCAAGCTTCTCCAGGTCCATTTTCATTTTCTGCACCCTTCTGGAGTATCCACTCTGTTGCAGATCTTGGTGTACTCTGCAAATAGGCAGACCTTTCCTTCCAGCCCTCTGCAATGTCACTAATGAAGACATTGAACAGGACTGGTCCCAGTACTGATACCTCGTGGTACTCCACTGGTCACATTTCTCCCTAGATTGGATCCCATTTACCACCACCCTTTTCTTCTGTCTGTTAGTCAGTTTCTAACCCAATGTTTCACCTTATGCCCCATAGCCAAACTACTCATCATGTTAACCAGCATTCTGTGTGGGATGGTATCAAAGGCTTTGATGAAATCTAGGAGCGATGTCTACCGCTCCTCTCTGATTCACTTCCTAGTAACCCAATCAAATAAAATCTATCAGATCTGTTTGTCAAAACTTTCCTGCTGTGAATCCATGTTGCCTCAGATCTTGGGCTCCATTTGATTCCAGGTATGCCACTATCCTTTCTTTCAGCAGTGTCTCCATGATCTTTCCCACCACTGAGATGAGAATGACTGGCCTGCAGTTCCCCTTCCTCCCTACTGCCACTTTTGTGCAGTGCGACTACATGCACCTCCCTCCAGTCCTCTGGAACCACGCCTTTGTTGAGTGACTCTGTCACAGGGTGGCCAGAGGTGCTGCTAGTTCCTCTCAGCTCCCCTTAATATCCTTGGGGGTGTATATGATCTGGGCTGGCCTCATGGCTTTATCCACCTTCAGCTTTGTGAGTTCTTCCAGAACTCCTCTCACTCTGAATGGGCGTTGTCCACTTCTCCCCCCACTGCCTATTTTCCTTCCCCAACTGTGGTCCTTGACCTCTCCCTCCTTAGTGAATACTGAACAGAAGTATTTGTTCAGTATTTCTGCTTTGCTATATCCTGCTCCTTATACTCTCTCCTCCTTGGAGCCTCACAGCCCCCATTTTTCTTCTATCACTGATATACCTATAGAATGTCTTGTCCCTTTTTTCACAGTCCATGCTAAACCCTCCTTTATCTGTGACTCTCCTAACAGCTTTCCTGCTTCCCTTAGACATTCAATATAGACCTCCTGTCCTCTTCCCTTTGGGTTCCCTTATACTTCCTGAAACTTGCTCTTTTAGCCTTTACTTTGTCTGCTACCTCTTTAGAGAACCATAGTGGTTTCCTTCTTCTTTTCCTTTGGCCACTATCTCAAGGCATTGGTTAATTACCTCCACTATGGCTCCTTTTAGTTTCCCCCACTGTTCCGCCCTCCTTCCATTACCTCACCCTTCTCCAGGGCTGCTTTGCCCAGTGCTTTTGCTGCATTGGGTCCCCACCTTAAGGTTGTCCATGATTATAACTTCTAAATCTTTCTCCTGACTAGATGCAACCATTTCACCCCGTGTGTATGTGGCCTGATGGTAGATATCCTCTCAGGCTCTCTCAGGTAGAGACTTAAAGATAGTAGAGCATACCCCAACTGCTGATTTTAAGTAATGTAGAATGTCGCTATAGATTTCATAACACGTTTATATCATGATGTTCTTTACATACCATAGGATCCTACTAAATCTTGCACAAGGCTACTGCTAAATGATTTTACTTTACATATCCATTTTTAGGGCTCAAATGTCTTATTTACCTGACCAGAGCTGGTCAGCATACCCTACTGTATGCAAGTCAAATCCTTGCATGCTATTGTATTTCAGTACTCAGACTTGACAACAACTTGGTTATAAAATATGCCCACAACACCATACACATAATAGGCATTATTACAGTCATTCCATCACATCACCACTGGCTTGTTTCCTACTTGTTGTTATTATCCCCATATTAATAAATATCCACAAGAAAAACAAATTGTTTTACTTACTACAATACACGAAACAACGGTTATATTTTTCTTATACGCTTCTTAAAAACTGAAAACTGAATGCTAGAACTTTTCAAGTACTCCTATTATTTTATCAGTAGTCTGAAAATAATGCAGACAGGTTCCTGACTTTGTGCTGGCTGCGAGGGCTGTATCCCCTAAAACTGGAACACGAATATAGGTATACATAATTACAGATATGGTTTAAAGTCTATCCGGTCATTCTGAAGTACTGGAACTACAGCCTTTAATTTACTTGAACAATTCTATCACTCACTTCTCAGTGTTTAAGAAGGGCATAAGGAAAGATAAAAGTGGCTGTTCTTCCTGCATTGTTATTAGAAGTAAAAATGTTTTTCTTGTGCAGGAGTTAGTGGCCTCCTGCTGCATGTGAAGAGCATTGTGGTGTAACCTGCTGTGAGATCTATGGAGACATTCTACAGTATGCCATTTACTTATGTGGCACTTAATATCGGCATCTGGGGTATGCTCTACTTTGTTTACACACAGCAGGGAAGGTTTCTGTTCTAGCCCTCTATACAAGTAATTGGAGCATCAACAATGATTATTTAAAGCTAATTAATATTAGCTGACCTTGTGCAGGAATAGGTGACCTTCCACTGTGTGAACACATTTTATACTGCAATGTGATGAAAAATACTTGTGACTATCTCCATTGTGACATGTAATAGTATGATATTAGCATTAAATAAATCAAAAGCTTAAATAGAGAATCATTTGTAAACAGCTCTGATGTCTTCTTGACACAGGAGATAGTTTTAGAGCTTTTCCTGTAATATTTGTAGTTTGAGCCCTAAAATGGGTATTTAAAGTAACATTATTTAGCAGTAACCTTGTGCAGGAGTTAGTGACCTCCTGCTATATGTAAAGAGCATCTTGGAGTAACATGTTGTGAAATCAATACTGGCATTCTACGTTATGCCATTTATTTTATTTTATTTTATTTTATTTAAACAGCAGTTTGAAAACCTTTGAGCCATAGGCTCATTTACAAAGGTACCTTGTCACTGTAAGACAAACGAAAATACACTATATAACAGTACAACACATAAGTATAACAGTAACTTAAGACATTGATACAAACAAGCTGGTACAGGTAGGATTGATGCAAACAATACCAGAGTTATAGTTGTCCTTAGCAGCTTAGTAATAAGCTTTGTCATAAGTATTAGTACGGCTTTGACTAGTGGCAATACAGCATCGGGTGTTAATAAGGTGGTTACGTAATGAAGTTTTGAAGCACGATATAGTTGGAGCTTTGGAGATGGAGGGGCAGTGTGTTGAACCAGGAGGGGGCCCTAAAGCTGAAGGCTCTTTGGCCGCGGAGAGGTCCTAGCTCTGGGGATAACAAGAGGTTTTCCCAGAGGTCCAGTATGAACTAGTGGGACAGAGCAGTATGGTAGTGGTCAATCCTGGTGGGGATAGCCCAAGGAGGGTCTTTTTGTAAGGGGCACAGGTCAGATATTTGAGGCACTCGCCAAGATCAAGTACCAGTGCTTTAGCGTACAGTAGACAGGTGTGTGTCAGCCTAGGTGCTCCAGTAATTAACCTGCAGGCCTTATTCAGAGTAGAGTGAATTTATGGAGTGCGGTTCGATCAGCAGCACCATACACCGGCAGTCCATAGTCCACTAGGGACAGGATAGAGGAGGTGACATGTCGAAGAGCCTCCGGGGAGGCAGTGTTTATACCGGTGTAAGATGCCCAATCGGATATTAGTGGCAGTGGCTAGGGCAGCGATGTGTCCATGGAAGGAGAGGGAGGGGTCAAAATGGATCCCTAGGTATTTATAGGAGCAAACTTGTTCGAGGAGAAAGAGGACCCAGAGTGAATGAGGAGTTTGAAGTTGCAGGACTTGTTTTGGGGATGAGTGAAGAACATGGTTTTTGTTTTTTAAGATTTATCACCAATCTATGTTCCTTGAACCAGCCTCGGCTTCAGTGAAGGACTTCTGCAGCGAGTCCTGGAGGGCAGTAGGGTTATGACTTAAGGCAAAGATGACTGCATCATCAGCGTACAATAGAATGTTCCCAGAGCAAGAACATGGAGGGTGTTAAGGTAAAGGAGAATAGTAAGGGCCCAGAATGGAGCCCTGGGGAACCCTAGAAAAGATGGGACAGATGTCTGAGTAGGTACCATTAATTTTACACGCTGTGAGCGGTCAGATAGATAACTGGTGCACCAGGAGATAGGCCCAGCAGCAAAACCAGAGAGACTAAGGCATCAAGAAGGAGGGGTGGGAGAAAGTGTCGAAAGCTTTGAGAGGTCAATGAAGACAGCACCAGCCAGAGAACCAGTGTCTAAGGAGGAGAGGAGAGGTTGGAGAACTCTAGGAGGGCTGTGTTGGTACTGTGGCCCGCTCGGAAGCCATGCTGCTCAGGACAAAAGACATTGTAGGTGGAGAGGTAGTCAGAGATTTGAGAGGCCACCACTTTTTCCAAGGCCTTGAGAGAGGAGAGAGAATGGAGATCGGCCGATAGTTTCCAGCCACAGTCCTATCACCACCTTTAAAGATAGGGGTGACAGTGGCGACTTTCCAGGCAGTTGGAACCTTCCCAGGCAAAGAGAGTGGTTGATGAAGCATGTGATCAGGGTAAGGACTGTGTCTAAGACCAGCCGTAGGATACACGGATCCAGGTGTCACTGCCTGTACTATTACTCTTGAGGGCAGTGACAAGGTATGCCTAAGTTCTTGGGCAGAAACACAGCAGAGGAGAAAAAAGAAGGTAGAAAGATTTACGGCAGGTGCTGGGGAGGAGGGTCAAAAATTGGTAGGAGGATAGGGCTAAGGTCAGTGAATGAGGTGTTGAGGTGGTTGGCTATAATCATAAGGGACTTGAAATCAACAATTGGGGTATGTTCTACTATGTTTATACACAGCAGGGAGGGTGTGCCCATTCTATACAAATAAATTGACAATAACAAATGATTATTTACACCTAATGGTTCCAATTCTAGAGGTTGGTGCAAGTCGCCGCCAAATGCAACTGCGCCAATGGCAACTGTGACATTGACCCTGTGCACTATTCTAGAGGGCAGGGTCACGCTTCAAGTCCTGCAACTTGCGACATGCCCATGGTACACCCGAACAGAGAGGCACCTGGTGAGCATGTCGTAGCTCTAACAACTCCACTGCAGGTTGCAAGTGCCCCCCTCCCATGCCCAGCAAGCCTCATTAGTGCTCCACAGGGCTGCCCACACCCCTGCCCCAAAGCTTACATGATGTGCCCCACAGCGCTGCCCACACAACTGCCCCCAAAGCATACAGCAAGTGGCAACACATGGCTTTCCTCATGTTAACTGCCTCGATCCACCATTGTAAATATGCCCCATTAGCATGGCGTGCAGTCAACCCCCACTCACAGCCTCGACCTCGAAGTCCTCCGGCCATAATAAATGTCAAAGATATACTTCAGGCCCAGTTTCAGTAGTTCAGTGTCCCTCGATTTCACCTACACAGTTTGTTCATTCCAGCACCACCCATCTCTCACCGGCACCGGCCAGCTCACCATTTTCCGCTGGCCAGCCTCGACCGTCTGCAGTTGGTACACCTACCGAAAGACGTGCTCAGAAATTACTTTGAGCATATCTTTACAGTAGCACTTACATGAACTCAGTTGGTGGCGGCCAATGGAGGTGAGAGGGTCTGTGCCAGTCGCTGGCTGGGGGTGGGTGGGGGGTGTGGTGACTGGCATGGCTGGGTGGCGGGTGGTGGACACTAGACTACCAGGGCTGGGCTGGGCATATGCCACATTTGCAGCGGTGACTCAGGGTTGGGGCAGGGGTGAGGGGTTGACTGTGCTGCCCTGTGGGGCATATCACAATGGTGGATTCGGGGCAGTTGGTGGGCAGTCCTGCAGGACACTCAGTGTACACCTTCAGGGCAGGGGTGTGGGCGCCTGTGGGCACATCATGTAAGCTTCGAGGCAGGCATAAAGAAGTTTGCGGGCAACGCATGGCTTGCTGGGCATGGGGGAGGAGGTCATCTGAGGATTTATTGCTGGCTGCTGCGGGAGTTCACATGACCCCTGGGCATTCAGGTTACACCAGCCAAAAGCTGGTGTAACTTATGTTGCCAGATCTCCTCCAGGGTTCTTGTAGAATCCCAACATTGGGGACTTGTTGCTGCTCTTCTGGAATGGTGTGACTGCTGCCATAAACCCCCAGCGCCATGTCGCAGGGGTTTATGGCACAACTGCCAGTGTAACAGCTGTGCAGCACAAGTGGTTCCCACATGTCGCAGGGCCACATTGTAGAATTGCGCATGTCACAACCGCTGGCGAAGTTGCTACATGTGCCATTCTACTTACGCAAGTGCTGTTACGCCCAGGTGTAACAGTTCTAGAATCGAGGCCAATTAATATTAGTTAACCTTTGTAGGAATCAGTGATCTTCCACTGTGTGAAGATATTTCATAGTGCAATTTGATTTAAAACAATTGTGACTATCTCCATTGTGCCATGTAGTAGTATGATATTAGTAGTAAATTAATCAAAAATTTAAAACAGTGAATAATTTGTAAACAATTCTGGTGTCTTTTGGCACAGGAGAGAGTCTTAGAGTGTATCTCCATTCAATTATTTCACTGTAATATTTATTTACTTTTATTTATTTAAATGTTTCACCACGAAGGGCACAGTGAACAGGAAGTTGCTTGTCTTAATGGTGCGTCCTGGGGGAGGGGAGATGGATAAAGTACATGCAGCCAAGCAAACAAATTACACATTAAAATAGCACCGTGATTTCACATTTCTAGATTACAGAAAATAATAAACATTATAAGGTCATATGCATATACAGGATATTAAGCATATACATAACAAAGGCTAAGGAACAATTAAACAGAAAACTTGTGGGTAAAAGATAAATGCTACAAAAGGGGATGGAGGTGCTGAAAGGAATTAGGTAGAAGTAGAGATTTGGGAGATGGGGGACAAGGGACAAGAAGGAGAAGAGGATTAGCCGCAGTTATAATTTACTGAGAGGAAGTTGTAAAGTGCAGAAGAGATGGAATGTGGGTAGGATGAGTGGCAAATCTAGGAAGGAAGTGCTCTCCAAAGTTTAGGGAATCAGTGCGATAAGGCCATATGACCAACCATGGTAGACTTATGAGGGATGACCATTAATCGGAGTCAAAGATCTGAGAGAATGGGTGGGGGAGGATAGATAGAGAGGAAGAGAGGTAGGGAAGCAAGCCAAACAAGTTTGAGCTTTTAGAAATGGGCATGTAAAATTATTTAGCACTACCCTTGTGCAGGATTTAGTGGACTCCTCTTATGAAGAGCATCATGGTGCAACGTGCTATGAATTCTACAGTGACATTCTTCAGTATGTTATGTAATCATATGGGACCTAACATTGGCAGTTGACGTGTGCTCTACTATGTTTACACAGCAGGAAAGCTTTGCCATTCTGTACAAATAATTGAGCATAAAATGATTATTTAAAGCTAATTAATATAACTTGACCATTTGCAAGAATTGGTGACCTTCCACTATGTGAAAAGATTTCATAGTGCAATTTA
Organism: Neoceratodus forsteri; assembly: GCA_016271365.2. Classification (NCBI taxonomy): domain Eukaryota; kingdom Metazoa; phylum Chordata; order Ceratodontiformes; family Ceratodontidae; genus Neoceratodus; species Neoceratodus forsteri. The sequence goes on from CM028134.1 coordinate 126,735,670, forward strand.
ACTAACAAGCATTTGTCAATGCCAAATGTTGCTTGCTTCTATGTGCTGTTTAGGAATTTGGAAGTCGTTGGAGTGCAAATATTGAAAATTCGAAACTTACAAGCATGAGGAACTGCGCAATGCAGCCTCTTAAAACAGTCATTTTCAGGAATTTTTTCACCAAATTTCAGTATAGCCATTTTAAGACATCTGCTCATGAACAGTGTCACTGTGATTTTCTTAATGTCCATACATTGATTTTGCACACCGACTGCACCATTGTGCTTTACATGGGCAGAAACACATTTTTGTGAGATGTGAAAAGACAGCTGTACTGCTCATAAGGAGGTGTGGTAAAATTGCAATGTTCGAAAATATGGAGTGAAAATATGAAAATTAGTGAACTTCTGGCGTGTGTAGGAACTGCGCATCGCATGCTCAGTAAACAGTCATTTTTGAATTTTTTCACCAAATTTTCAACATACCCATTTAAGACCTCTGCTCATGAACAGTGTCACTGTGATTTTCTTAATGTGTCCTGTACATTGATTTCAAGACACCAACTGCGCCATTGTGCGCTACATGGTGAAACACATTTTGGGTGAGATGTGAAAAATGACAGCTACTGCTCATAAGAAGGTGTGGTAAAATGGCAATATTGAAAATCTGGAGTGAAAATATTGAAAATTAGTGAACTTCTACGGCGTGTGTAGGAACTGCATAGCATAACTCGTAAAACAGTCATTTTTAGAATTTTCCACTAAATTTTCAAATAGGCTTTTGAGAGCCCACCTTATGAAAACACTGGCAGTGTCATTTCATTAATTATGTTCTGGAAAGGTGATTTCATGCAGTGGCTGTGAAATCACCCTTCAGGCGAGCATGCCATGGTAGTGCAGAATTCATGAGGAGGGGTCCCAAAACCCCATGTAGAAAATTTGGTGCAAAAATTCAAAAAAATGCCTGAGATATGCAACAAAGTTGAAAAACTATCCCATTATACAGCTTACTGGAATTTCCTTAGTTCAGGGGTCGACTTTGAAGAGTGCAGACGTGTTCCCGGTCCACCGAAGATCATCGCGCCAGACTCGGAGGTAAGTATGGGGTGAGGGGTGTGGGGAGCTAGGTGCACAGTGGGTGGGTGCGGGTTGTGAGGGGCAGGAGACCGCGTGGGACCGTTTTTTTCTTGTTTTTTTAAATGACGACATCGGACGCTTGCCACGCTGGGATGGGCTCCCAGCGTGGCACCCTGTACTGGGACAGTGGAGCCGACGGGATTGGACACCTCCGCCAGTGACAGCATTGGGGAGAGACAGTGGAGCCGATGGGGATTGGGCACCCCGCGCCATACAGTGAGGGGAGAGGGCATGAGACGAGGTGTGCGGCGCTGCATGCGGTGTGTGTGTGGGGGGGGAAGAGCCTGCTCACTCAAGCGGAGTTCTCCCTTTCAACTGTATGCCACTGCATTTTCAGCTTGTCATGGACAGCTGCAGCAGTGATTGGGGAACTGGGGCGGCCTGCAAACACACTGACTGCATTGGAAGACAGGATGACACACCTCCAAAACTGATGATGGCACTATGTTTCTTGCACATGCGGCAAGCAACATAAAAATACTTGTGACTGTCTCCATTGTGCCATGTAATAGTATGACATTAGCATTAAAGAAATCAAAAGTTTAAAACAATGAACAATTTGTAAACAATATTGGTGTCTTTTGGCACATAAGATACTCTTACAGCGTGTCTCTGTGTAATAATTTCCTGTAATATTGGTAGTTTGAGCCCTAGAAAATGTGTATTTAAAGTAACATTATTTAGCACTAATCTTGTGCAGTATGTCATGGCTTCCTGCTGCATGTAAAGAGCATTGTGGTGTAACGTGCTGTGAAATCTATACTGGCATTCTGTATTATGTCATGTAATCATACAGGACTTGAAATCAGCAATTGGGGTATGCTCTACTATGTTTACTCACAGCAGGAAAGGTTTGCCCATGCTATGCAAATAATATGAGCATAAAACATGAGTATTAAAGCGTAATATTAGTTGACCTTTTGCAGTAACCGGTGACCTCCCACTGTGTGAAGAGATTTCATTGTGTAATTTGATTAAAAATAATTTTAACTATCTACATTGTGCCACATAATAGTATGAGATTAGTATTAAATAAATCAAAAGTTTAAAACTGTGAATAATTTGTAAACAATTGTAGTGTCTTTTTGGGCACAGAAGATAAGCTTAGAGTGGGTCTCTGTTCAGTAATTTCCTCTAATATGGATAGTGCCTGGAATTATCATTCCTTTGATAAGAGTTGTGATATCTTTATATTACTTTTATTTATTGATTTAATTAGAAATTGCATGAAATAAGATGTCTGCAAGGTATTTCAACCATGATAAAAAACACATTTCCCTGTACAAATACATCATACTATATGTAATGATATTGAATTGTGCTGTGATGTGAAACTATATCACTTAAGTCAAACTGAATGGGGTATTTAAATGATGCTTCTACAAGCTAACTCCACCATCTGATCAAGACTCATGAGAATGGGTTGCTATGTAGTGTTTTAGCACTGTTTCATGAAATACAGTGCTTTTAAAAAAATAGCAGCATTTTGAATTTATCTCAGCCTTGTGGTGTGTGCCCAGTTTTTATGTTGGCTCACGATGCGCAGCCAACATATTGCGGTAGTAGCAGATTTGGAGGTGCGGTCACTGTTGGAGTGAATGCAAACGCATCTGTCAGGCGCGTCCCTCATTCCCCAAACAGGCAGCATGCAGGCGCCACATCAGCAATTTGGAATGTGGCCACCAGATCTAACAAAGGTCTGCTGTAATGAGAGCAGAGCTCTCATGCAGAGTGACCACAACATGCCTCCCAACGTGCACGAACACTGCGCTGCCTCCTGTCAGAATGCCGACAGGGCCCACTCCCGTTGGCATAATAACCCCTCCCTTTTACAATGTATGCTGAGGGTGCCCAATCCCCCTCAGCATCATGAGTGCCCCCCGACAGTTTTCTTTGCTGATGGGGACCCCAATCCCCATTCGGCTTCGAGTCCAGTGATGCTGCCGACGGGGGCCCACTCCCGTCGGCATTATGTAACACCCCTGCTCCCCTCCCACTTTTGTTGTGTGCCAACAGGGTGCCCAGTCCCGTCAGCATAATGTCACCCCCACACTTTTGTTGTGTGCGGCCGGGTGCCCAATCCCTGTCGGCACACAACAAAGTAGTAGTAGTAGTAGTAGTAGTAAAAAATTTTATTCATAAAAGAATGAATATGGATAACTCTACTGAGACTAAGCTCATTTACAGAGAGGTCCAAGGTACCAATTCCAGTTACACTTCCAGTAATTATACATAAAAAACATTGACCACAACTGACTTACATCAATGAATAAATATAACACATATTCAGAATATCCACATGTACTATATCTTCTAGGCCATACTCAACTAACACAATAATCAGTGCATGAACAATAAACTAATTTCATGATTACTATCTAAATTATAAAATTTTTAGCTAAGCTAATCACCCCTCAATGGTTAAAATTATCGATAAGCCATTCTTTTATTAAATACAATTGAAATCCTATTAATGGGTCTAAGCTTCCCAGGCAAATTATTCCATAAAAGGGTCCCATGCTTAGGAAATGATTATCCCCCAAACAGTTCTTCATTTTGGAACATAACATACCAGACTTTTGCAGAGCGACGCCTCTACTGTATGTTTTATATTAATGCTTTCAGCCAAATATTTGGAATTTTCCTGAAATACACTTTAACATGAGTATGATTGCACTAATGTCGCCTTTGGGATAAAGTATACCAACCCAATTCTTTATACATATCCATTCTATGTGTCACTCTTGAGGCACCCAATACAAATCTAACTAATTTATTATACATAACATCAAGCCTATATAACTGCTCTTTTGAGGCACCATATAAATCAAATTTCCATACTCTAATATGGGTAAAACCATGACTGTAACTACTAATTCCTGATTTCCAGAGACATACTATTTCTTACTCTATATAATGAGCCCAAACATTTTCTGACTTTTACCAAAGTACTATCTATATGACTATCCCATTTGAGTTTTTCATCTAAATATACACCTAAGTATCTGTATTTGTCAACTTGTTGTAATATACCCCAGAATGAGTTTTAATATGTAATCCTTCTTGTTCCAATTTAGACCCATTTCCCTGTGAAACACCATTCCTTGGGATTTTTCTCATTTAGAACCAATTTAGATCCAAGTAAAAATCCTGCAGATGATCAAATGCCTGCTGCAATACAGTTTGAATAAGTTGCACAGAATGATCAACAAAATATACAATTGTATCGTCAGCATAAAGGTGATACTGCACCCCTGTTGTTCAAATCTCAGGTCATTCATATATAATTATATAGTATAGGACCCAAAATTGATCCTTGAGGTCTCCGAGACGATCAGTTTCAGATCAGATGACCATTCCCCAATAGTTACCTGCTGTTGTCTTAATGCAAGATAATTTCGAAACCAATTTACCACCAAATTAGACATACCACAGGTTTTAGTCTGGACAGGAGGATGCCGTGGTCCAAAGTGTCAAAGCTTTTAAAGATCAACAAAGATCGCACCCACTGGCATCCACCTGTACAGACCCTCTACAATATCTCCAGTAACCTTTATTAAAGCCATATTGGTGCCATGCTCTGGTCTAAAACCAGATTGATAGCCATTGAGGATATCTTTGTCTTTCAGAAATCCCTGTAATTGTTTTGCAACAATCTTTCCCAGGATTTTAGAAATAGTTGATAACAAAGAAATTGGTCTATAATTTTCCAAGAGCATCCTAGATCCCGATTTATAAATTGGAACAATCTTAGCCATTTTCCAAACTGAGGGTAATTCCCATGAAAATAAGAACAAATTAAATAAATTAGCTAAAGGCTGGTCTATAAAAGAGCTGCCAACTTTAGTAGAATGTTAGGAATACCATCCATACCTTCTGCTTTACTAGTATTCATTTTAAGCAGCTGGTCCTAACTTAGCCTCTCATAATAGGAGTAAATTCAAACTCATCCTGTTCACTAAGTTGTGCGTATACTCGTCATATTTATTTAACTCAGATTTACCTTGTGAGGCCAAATTTACATTTTCTCCTCCTGATTTTATTGCCTTGGTACCCATATTGATAAAAAGGTATTAAACTCATTAATTACCAAATTTCCTATGCCCTGTTTAACCCCATTTATGAGAAAATGAGTAGGATAACCCATATTTGGTGCCTTATGCAACTTATTTATTGTTCTCCAGAATGCCCTTGGATTTTCCATCATTTCTTTAGACAGATTTTTATTGCAATAAGCCTGTCTAGCTTTCCTAATTTCTTTGGTATACAGATTTCTTAATTGCCTATACTTAATACACTCCTGATTTCCTTTTACTAATTTGGCATGTTTCCATGCCATGTCTCTAGCTCTTTGATTTTAAACAGGCCAGACTCATACCATGGAGCATTATTTGATTTTATCAACCTAGCTTTTATGGGGCGTGTTTATTACAAATTTGTAAAAAGTCATTTTGAAACATATCCATGCATCTCCACATTAGAAATTAAATCTAATCTCTCCAGTTATAACTTTCTAAATCTAGCATTAATGAAATATAATGAAAACATTTAAATACCTAGCATGTATAATATTTTTATGCACCTTTCTATTTTCTGATTTCTAATACAAAAGATAATCTGGTGATCAGACATAGAGTCCAGTAACACCCACTCCTAACATATTTATCTGGGTTTGAGGTAAATATGAGATCCAAAATAGTTGAGTGTCTGGGATTTAGTGCATTTAACCTAGTTACATCTTTTATCAATTGTACTAAACTCAAAGTTGTAGCCATATCAATTAAACTATGGTGAGCATCTATTTTACCCCAATCAACATTTAAATCCCCAATTACCAACAGCTCATGTGAATTTAGGTAATTCTTCAATATATTTTGCATTTCAGAAAAATGTCAAGACTACTTTTAGGTGGACGGAATATGCCAAGCAATAATATAGGTTTGGAATACGATAATTTTATTTCCAAAGACAAAATTTCTGAGTCAGTCCAATTATACAAATTTTGCTGTTCCTTAATGTCAATCAATTTCTGGTGTAAATTATTACAGCCCCCTCTTTTAGATCTATCTTTCCTCCACATATTAAAATTTTCGAAAACTATATCAACATCTTGAATTTTTGATTGCAACCATGACTCAGTAATTACTAAAATATCAGGTTTATATTTCACCACCCATTCTCTAGATATTCAATTTTCTTAAACAGACTACAAATATTCATATGCACAATCTTCAAACCTTTTCATTCAACATTTCTAGGTAAAATCATTATCAACACAGGCCAGGATTCAATTGTACATCCCACTTAACATTAACCCCAATATTACAAACCATTTGCCCAATCTATACAATTTAAATTTTTTGTTTCCCTTTCCTTCGATTATTTATTTATTGTATTGAGACCCTCAGGAGTAACATTATGTCCCCAACCACACAGAATATGACTACATATACTCACCCACTTAATAAAAATAGTCTCAGCATGCATATCCAGCAAAGAAGCCTGAATGTCCCCTGCCAGCCAATGAAAACTTTTCTTTCTCCGGCATAGTACCCTTATGTTCTATCTCCATGTATGAACACTCAGCATTTTTTCCCTCTGAGAAGAATCTATACATAAAAGTATTGGTACCCTGCTAACACAATGCCCCACCATAGCACAAAAGGGGTAAAATATGCTGATGAGGATTGGGCACCCCGTCAGCACACAACAAAAGTGGGGGTGACATTATGCCGATGGGGATTGAGCACCCTGTTGGCACACAACAAAAGCGGGGGAGGCGGGGATTTACATGATGCCGTCGGCGTATGTAACACCCCCACTCTCCCTTCGCTTTTTTATGTATAACAGGAGAGTCTCCGTTGACATAATGCCCCTAGATTTTTGTTTATGTGCCGGCGTGCCCAATCCATAAGCATACTGTAACCCTCCTTTTGTTGTGTGCAATAGAGTGCCCAATCCCCATTGGTTACAGCTGCCCCCAAAAGAGTCCATTGGCTGCTGGGGCCATCCCAGTGTGCCATATGCCCTTGTTGAAAAAATGGTCCCACGATGCTTTTTTAACCCTGTCAAAAAGAAAACAGTCCCATGTGGTCTCCCTCCCACAATCCACGCCCACCCACTGTGCACCCTACCTCCCCACTCCCCCACACCATTCTTACCTCTGGAGTCCAACACGATGATCTTGGTGGACTGGGAACACGCTACTCTCCAAAGCCGACCGTGAACTGAAGAAATGACAATAAGCTGTATAATGGCATAAATAGGTTTTGTTTTTCAACTTTTGTGCATATCTCAGCCATTTTGGGAATTTTGGCACCAAATTTTCAACATGAAGTTATTGGGACCCGTCCTCAGCAATTCAGGCACTGTCATGGCATTATTCGGTCCTGAAAGGTGATTTCGCTGTCACTGCGCGGAATCACCTTTCAGGACCGATTAACAAAATGTCAGTGCCACTGTTCATGAGGGGGCTCTAATAAAAGCCTATGTTGCATATTTGGTGGAAAAAATGGTTGTTTTATGAGCGTGCATTGCGCGTTTTTCATGCACGCTCGTAACTTTGTGAATTTGTAATATTTTCACTCAGATTATCAAATTGGCATTTTCCATACCTCCTTATGAACAGTATAACTCTCATTTTACATATCCTGGCTGAAATGTGTTTTGCACATCCAGCGCAGAATAGCGCAGTTGCTGCGTGAAATCAGTTTTGGGACAGTTTCAGCAAATGATGGTGACACTGTTCATGAGCCAGAAGTCCTAAAATGCCTATGTTGAAAACTTGGTGACAAATTCCATAAAATGACTGTTACAAGCATGCATTGCGCAGTTTCCAAGTACCCTTGTAACTTTGCAAATTTGCACTATTTTCATGAAGATTTTCAACACTGGCATTTTTTTAATCTCCTTATGAACAGTACAGCTGTCATTTTTCACATCCTGCCCTAATGTGTTTTGCACTGTGGCGCACAATGGCATGGTCACTGTTCTAAATCAACGTTTAGACACATTAGCAGAATCACACTGCCACTGTTCATGAGGGAGGTCCCAAAATGCCTATGTTAAAGATGTGGTTAAAAATCCCAAAATAATTGGGTTGCTAATGTGTGTTGTACAGTTTCTATGCAAACCCATACCTTCACCAATTTTTCATATTTTCACCCAGATTTTCAATGTTGCCATTTTTACATCTCCTCATGAACAATACAGTTGTCATTTTCCACATCCTGCCCAAATGTGTTTTCATTCCTGTGTCACCAAATGGCATAGCCACTGCACAAAACCACCTTTCAGCTAACAAACTGATAGTGCTGCTTTTCATGAGGAGTGCTCACAAAAGACCATGTTGAAAATTTGGAGTGAAAATACCAACACACGCCACGGTGTTAGGGTTTCCAACTGTAGCACCCACCCAGTAGAGACTGACAGGTGTCCGGGTGTGACTTGGGATCATCAGCTGTAATGCTCATGCCATTCCATTCCACCCCCACCCTGCAGCCAGTGACAGGCATTGTGGTGTGCCTTACACTGTTCGACCACAAAGTTCACCTCATTCTCCTATACTGCACCCACCTCAGCATATTTCCTTATGGAATGGGGTAAGTATAATGCCTAAAGACCCCAAAGCACACCACAACTCTTGTCAGTGTCTACAGGGTAGGGTGAGGCAAAATGGCATGAGTGTTATAGCTGATGACCCAAAGGCACACCCCAATGCCTGTCGCTCTCTACAGGAGTGGGGTTGGGGTTGGCATCATTTTAATACTTCACTGCCATTCCTATTATGCGTCTCTAACTCCAGCACTACCAGTGCCAATGCCAGTGAGGCAACATTCAACATTGACAAATGCTTGTTTTCTTTTGTTAGTGTTAGCCGATTGGACTGGAGCAGGTGATGTGCATTCTCCACTGCTGTTTTCATTACTGTAAAATAAGACTCTGTGTTACACAAATGGTTACACTACTTCAGAAAAACTATGGCACTGTAGACGGACAATGATGTCTTGAACATAGAACAGAGAAACAAAGATACTAAGTAACTTTTAAAGGGAGATAGCATGATGGTGAACAGTCTCATGAATAAACAACTGTTTCTGACACAACACAACTGGATTTGACAAACACCAGCATACATATTTCATAGTTGTTCAACAAATAAAAAACTGTCTCAAGTATTGAAAATAGGCATGAAACAAAACTTTCTATATTATGTTTGCCATGGATTTACTGTATATTTAGACTACATATAATGGTTTTGGCAAAGGATACAGGATATGTGTAGTGTGAAGGAAACACTGAGACAACAGTGCTGTAAGACAATTTACTATATGCTATGTAGTCTTCAAAGCTTTTAGTCTTAAACATTGGCATAATTCACTGATTCTAATGTAATTGCCTACAATACTAATGTCAGCAATATGTATCAATGTGTCCCATAATAGCCAGTCTGTTTCTATCAAGATCCCAATCCAAAACAGACAGGACTTTTATAATGCTACTGCTAGGCAGTTTCTACTTTCATAATGATGACTCATTCTGCATCCTATCACTGCTGGCTGTGATGGACTACACATAATACCACAGCTCTCAGTGTCAACAGTAGCAGTCATTATGTCTTTACATTTCTGTGTAAATCACGTAATTATTTGCCAATAGTAGCAGTATGTTAAGTACTAAGCACTTTATGTCCCAGTTGTCTGCTGCTGTAACTAATATAACCATATAACAATCATATATCTCATGCAAACATTCATTGTGCAGTGGAAACAGCAATAATACTGACAAGAGAAGACTCCTGAAATTGATTTATTTAAAAGTTTTACCAGGAAGGCATACTGAGCGCTGTAACGTTCTATTCCAGATGCGTTCTTGGGGAGTGGAGGATATACAATATAATAAACATGAAATAAACAATGAAGGTATTGCAACTGTAGTGCCAGGAGTCAGTATACTATGAAACATGTAAGCTCTGTCAATCCAGCAAACTAAAGTGATGCTCACAACACTGCACTGACTTCTTTAATAACATTTCCTGTCTGATTTACAGCCAATAAATACAAACTGACATCCACTCATAGATGTAAAAATATCACAGTTCATTGCTATAAGTCAAGAGAGTAAACATTCTGAATACATCTGAAACTGCAGTACCTCTTTGTCCCCCACATCCCACCCAACAGACGTGTGAAACACTCAACAAGTTTTCATACATTGTATGAATGTATGATACTCACTATTACAAATTAACAGGTTTGGACATCACCGACGTCTATATGTATAGTGTAATAAAATACAGTTACACAACAATTTTCTACTGCTAAGTGGTCACTACATATCTACACTCATTAACAGTAAAAGGTATTAACAGATTATTGTTACAGATACAGCTTTGGAATACATCGAACTGACCTTAGGAGAGCAGACCCCTCTCAGGTGGGGATGGACTTTCTTCAAGTCACATGCATCAAGCAACTTATCAGGGTGTAATATAACTTCATTTTGTCATGATTGGGAGTGCCTGATATATTCTCAACAATCACCTTTTACCAGGTGAATAAACTACCATTGTGGGGGATAATCTTCTGAGGCACTTTTCATTCATGACATCATGGGTCATTAAAAGCAATAATCCTCTGCTAGGGTGGGTCAGACGTGTTGTCTTGTACCTTGTCCTACATATTGCTAAAGATTTCCTCTGCAGTATTCACATTTTCTCAGCCCAGGAAGTTGCAATTGTTCTGGTAGAGTGAGCCTTCAGATCTCTTGGTGCAGTCAAGTTATTCACTCTGTATGGTTTCTTGATTGCTGTTTTAAGGTACATGGCGATCAAAGATTTTGAAGCTGTTTTTTTTCCATGTAGCATTACAAACAGTCTGTTTTGTATATTTCCTCTGTCCTTGATGGGAATGTGCTAAGTATCCTTTTCATACCCCATATTTTAAGCTGAGGGTTGTTTTGTATTTCCCACTAAGGGGTTCTGCAGATATTTCAATAGTTTGGTTGATGTGGACTGTCAATGATACTATTGGTCAGAATGACATTATAAGTCTAAGGGATATTCTGTCAGTGTAGAATGTTAGGAAAGGTAAAGGGAATTTTAGTTTACAGCTTAGTGCTTTAACCACTAGGCTACACGGTCTGCACGGATCTGCATGAGTGTGCTCTGTAGTTCTCCTTCACGTCCTGGCAGATCCTAGTGCCATCAGGGAGGGAAAGTGTGACTGTCTTTGCCAAGCTATTTTCATGCACTGGGTACTGTTTGCTCAAGAATGGTATGAGAGGTCTCTTGTTGTACTTGGCCCATGGCACTATGTCTATCAATGATGACATTACTCCCAGTACTTGTGAAACTGCTTGAAGTTCTGGATTTCTGTGTTTCTGTAATTGTGTAGTCTGTGCATAATTGAGTGGACTTGGGCATTTAATGGGTTGCTGAGACCCGTATTTGTGTCGATCAGTGAGCCTAGACTATCTATAGATTGGCTGGGGATGATGGGTAGCTTTCTGATAGGTTATTACACAGCTATGATTTTGTAGGCAGTGTACTACCGATTTGTTCTCAAAATGACTGTTGTACTGTTCTGGTCTTGATCAGCCGTCATTCAATAGGGTATTACTTGTATGCCCTTAACTCTTTACCATCATGAACACGCTTGGGGTTGATGGTAGGTTGAATGGTAACACTTGTATTGGTATAGTTTTCCCAATATGTGAAATTGACGGAATTTGTAGTGTGATGTATGTGTCCACAAATGTAAAGTTAGGTAATCTCCTGAGCTTATAACCATGAGGGTGGGCCTGATTGTTTCCATTTCTAGGGTTTGAATTGTACAGAATTGTTACGGGTCCAGAACTGGGCACAGCCTCTGGTCCCTTTGTGGCTACCTTGTCAAATCTGGAGGATCCTCCTTTTCCTGTTTTGTAATGTGTTACCCTGCCTATGGTCTTGTTGTGCAGTAAGTCTGCCGGTACTGTTTGGACTTGTGTCGGGTAACGTGTTTTTCGGCACAGGAAATAGGACTAGAAATGTTCTTTGTTGGTACGAGAAAGTTGTATCACATATCCTAGTCTTATTACTTGTAGGACTCACCTGTCTTGTGTGGTTTGCTCCCATGCTTGCATGAAGAGTAGTAGTTGGTCACCGACTGGAATGTTTTGGTATTGCTTGTAGCAATAGTAGTTGTTGTTTCAATTGGGCTCTGCAAGGAAGCAGTTTCTCTACCTTGCTTGGGAACCCTTCTAGCTCGATATCTGATGCATTTTTTTTTTGTGTGGGTATGGCTGCTTGTAGTAATGTAGCCTGTAGTTGTAATTGTCCCTGTCTTGTCTTGAAAGGACTGAGAATGGTATGTTTTTTAGCTGTCAGATAAGTGGATCTGTTTGACTGGTCTTTGGTATCTTATCCTCTTTTCCCTTGAGGTATCTTTTCAGACCTTAACCGAACAGTCTGTTTGACTCCTGTTTGCGCTTGGTGGAGTTGAAATGTTGCTTTATTTCAGTGTACTGGGGCATAGGCGATAGTTATCATGGGATCTCCATGATGGTTAGACCCACTATTTTTCCCTTCAGAAAATAGCAGCTGAGGTCTCTTGAGTGTTGGGAGTCAGTCAAGGGCTGCTCCCATGTTGAGCGAGATCTCAGACCTGAAGAGATGAGGTGAAGAGGAGCAAGTTGTTTGGGCATTTCTACTGACATGGGCCATAAAAAACATTTTGGTCAGCTCCATGTTGGTCTGCAGCCTTAAATACCCTGTATGGGGTACACCAGTAGCATTGAGGCTGCGGAAAGCTGCATTTCAGTCAGGTTCCACCATGGCGTTAGATGGCTTTTGAATGGTGACATGTCACAGAGACTGGGATGCCTGAATGGATGAGGGCCACTGTCCTGCACTGACACACTGCTCTAAGGGGCGCCAGGTTGATATTTGCCTTGCTCTCCTTGTACAGGTCATTTGCTGAGCCTTTTTGGACGCGCTTGCTCCTGTAACCACTAGCAGGGTATCCAGTTAGTCAATCTCCTACATTATAAGGCCCAGTGGATACTTTATGGACGTTTGCACCTGGAACCACTAGCAGGGGTATCCAGGTGTCAAATCTCCTTACATTATAAGGCCCAGTGGATACTTTATGGATGTTAGCACCTGGAACCGCTAGCAGGGGTATCCAGGGTGTCAAATCATCTTACATTATAAGGTCTAGTGAACATTTTATGAAAGTTTGCTCCTGGAACCACTAGCAGGTGTATCCAGGTAATTATTTTCCTTTCATTATAAGGCCCAGTGTATACTTTATGGTGGGTTGCTCCTGGAACTGCTAGCAGGGGCTTCCAGGTGGTCAGTCTCCTTACTTGTAACTTGCACTGTTCTACTTAAAAGCCTTGTAAACTGATGTTGTAATACACCAGAAGCTATACATAATGCATTAGTTTTCTATACTTTTTGCTTGGTATATTCTAGTGATATAAACACAAACTGATAACCAGAATGCTGGATCTTGATAGCATCCTGTATTTAGTGGCAATTGTCCTATAATTTTGTATGTATGGCTTATATTGAAATATTATGAGTCTTAACATTGCCTCTACATTTGGTTAAATATGCTTGAGATGTAGGGTATGCTGCAAACTTGGTTCAGCTGCATCTCTTTGTTTTGGCCCTGCAGTAAGGTGAGAAGGTACCATGAGGGTTTATTTATTTATTTATTTTATTCTTCCCTGCACAGTAATCATAATGTTCTGCACTGTGCAGGCTATTGCTGAGCATGTGCACTAAAGTGTGCACTGTCCCTTTAAATGTGATTAGAGTGATCGAGGGGCTTAGTGTTATGCTGCCTTGCCCACAGCTGTGGTAATGGTGCTGCCCCATGTATTTTCCCATTGTTAATTGATTTGCAAATCATTGCCCTTACATTTAATTATTCACATTGTGGTCTGCTGTTGCAGATCGGTTGGTGCTTTAACAAATGTGCTCTGTGCTGGTTGAACGTCTATGAGCATAGTTACACTCTCTGCAAGATGGCAGAGTGACTCTCAGTCAATCTCCTGCCTGGCAGCTACCTACACCTTAAACCTGCATGGTTAAGGGGTGAGTGGAGAGCTTTTCCAGGATCACAGCAGCAAAGTCTCGCAATATTCTTTCTTCTGCGGCTGCAAGACGGTGGTGAGTTTAAAAGATATAATGTGTCATAAAAGGTCTAGAGAACATGTAATTTTGAGATGAGACACAGAGGACTGAGACATTGCTTCAGAGACTGTTGTGTAGTGATGTCTTGAGTAGCACTTCAGGTGCTTCTATGCTTGTAATGGTGAACTGTGGCATTATTTAGTATTTTAGCGTCCTTTAAATTTAGCTTCCTTAAATTTCAAAAATGTGATAAATTATCTTGTTCAGGCCCTTTTATTAAATTAATAGGACCAAGTCATGCATTCACATTGGTATGCATTACTTTTGTCGCACACAGTACATAGTAGCAGCTCCTTAATTAATATGTGACTGTGCCTTTAAGAGAGAAAAACAACTGACTATTAGTGAAAGAAATGACTATTAAAGTTCACTATTTTCAAAATAGTTATTTTAATCAAACCTCCTTGCATGTTCACCCAATATAGAACAGTGCTATGTATCATTTTATGCCCTTTTGTATGCCTTGGTTATCTCTGGGATAAAGTAGGCATGTGCCTTGGGGGCAGGCTACTTTAGCTAAAACTTGCATTGGCTGTGGTAAACTGAGTGAGGGATATCTGCATTGCTGGCTGCTATTGTAATAGTCTACAGTTTGGGACAGGAGCATTTTTGTTCTGTAAACATGTTTTTCAGTTCTCTGATGGTCAGTAAGTTAGGGACTCTTGCTTTGAGAAGCTGTAGCAAGTGCTAGCTCTATTCTCCCCTGCAAAATATGTTGGATTTAGTCAAATCTAGTTTGTTTATCCTCATCTAAGATGGTGGCTGAAATCGTGAGAGCTGAGAGCCAATCAACTTGCAGCTCTCCTGTAGCAGGATATTTGCATACTGGAAAAAGAGGGGATGTTCATGTGGCTAGCAGCTGTTTGAGAAACTAGCAATATAAAGAAACATTTGGATGGCTCCATTTTGGTCCATAGAACTTCCTTTTCTGTGTGGGACTGTTTTGTGTAGAAAATAGCACAAGGTGGTTGCGGGTGGTTTGATTTAGTGCCACTGAACTCCAGTAATGTCTGAGTCCAGCTCAGGTATTTTAAACATTTTCCAGTGCAAGGAAGCTTTCTGGCTGAGTTTGAGAGTACCCTTTACAAGTTAATGGGGCTAGCAGGGTCGCCAGATTCTTGTGGTGATTAATACAACTCAGGAACCAGGTTGATTATTTATTATATTACCTCAAGTAAATCACTGCATAGATTCTGTGTTCAATTATGTGGGTCAGATCTTATTTTAGTTCCTGGCAGTGCTAGCAGGGGTGTTCAGGTAGCTAATAATCTCTATAGTTGCACAATGCGATAATGTTCATAATTTGAATACTGTGCTGGCACTTTCTCAGCTAACAATTTTCCTAGACAACCGACGCTGGTAGCCGTGAGTGCTAACATTTCTAAGACTACAAGTTTTGCAGTTTTAAACAGTTGCATATCTGCAGAAACATACTCTTGGTCTTGTTTGATCTTTGTTGTAGGATATTAATAAATGGCTTAGCCAGGTGGCTTCTTACCTTAGTAATGAAGTTGTTCTTTATAATAAATATTTGTTCTTCACAAGAAACACACTGGAGCTCTAGTGAGTGCTGCAACCTGTGTTTGATGCAAATAAGAACTGACCTTAGGAGAGCAGACCCCTCTCAGGAGGGGATGGACTTCTTTAAGTCACATGTGTATCAAGCAACCTATCAGGTGTACACAACTCATGATGTCATGAATGGAAGTGCCTCAGAGATTATCCCCCACATAAATACTCGGACCAGTAATGTATGGTTGCTCAGTCTTGGCAATAATTTTACTGATTTGATATTTATGATAATCCACAACAAAATGTTCACAATGGTACATTTCATCTCCATATCTCACTGTGCCCTCCTTTTCTCATCATATATACATACATTATATTTACATTATGGGCATACATTATATCATTTTGTCTCTGTTGTTCTCTTAATTAATAAACATATCTCTCATCTCTTCTGCCCCCAGGCGCACATTATGCGGGTATCCTGGCCTCTTGTTA
Source organism: Neoceratodus forsteri (assembly GCA_016271365.2). Taxonomy (NCBI): domain Eukaryota; kingdom Metazoa; phylum Chordata; order Ceratodontiformes; family Ceratodontidae; genus Neoceratodus; species Neoceratodus forsteri. Next base: position 126,751,975 of record CM028134.1, read on the forward strand.
TTATTATGTGTCCTGCACTAGGGGGCACATACACACCGTGCCCCTGCTTCTTATTTTTCATCCTGTGTCCTTTTCTATTTTTCTTCCTCGCCTCTCTTCCACTAGTCCACCTCCTGCTTATGGTGGACGGTGGACTTCTCTAATCTCTCCTCCCATCCCTTATTTGTCCCTTCGACCTTATTTCGTACCAGCCATGCCTCAATGGCATTTGAAATCTCAGTGTTGAACATGGCCAGCGGAGACCTGACCAATGCACTCCATCCCCCTGTAATACTCATCTGCCCACTCTACGATCCCATGTTTAATCACTATTCCCTCGCTACCCTGGACCAGTCTCCCACTCTTGCATTCATGCATTTTCTGGCCCTGTCCATACTTTGTGGCTCTCCGCCTGCCTCCACACTCTGAGGAGTTATTTCTGACCACGCCAAAGTAATCTCAGGCCACCATTCCTTAATTATTTTAACAACATGTTTTATCTGATAAAAATGTCCAGCCATGGCCTTGTTCCCAGATCATTGCCCCAAGATGCACCACAATCAGGTCTGGTCACTTATGATCCCTCCTGATTTCTCTGAGGTCTGGCAGCAGCCGTGCCCATTTCATGCCCCATCGACCTTTCCACACCAGCCTTATTGTGTCAATGTCCAGGTACAGCTGCTTTCCCCTTGCCCGGCCGACCATTTTTCCTCCCAATGTACAAAAGAATGTCCACAAACCCTCCTCGAGCCTCTTGGTTCCACCTGATCGATAGAAGCACAAAGAATGAATACCTGTTCATTGCCCTTCCCATCCCCCTTCCCCTCTTCTTTATGCACCTACTATGGGAGAGAAGAACAAAACATCATTATTATTGCAATTTCCGTATTTTCTATTACACCCTGATGCCCATCTTCCTCTCTCTTTGATCTCTTGGATCCCTTGCCTGAGCGGCCATTGTTGATGCTGCCCCAATTCTGAATGAATGTGATTCCCCACAAACCGGAGTATCTTGTTCAACAAAGGCAGTCACCTGGCACCCCGAGACTGGCCTGCCATCCCCATGTATAAACATCATTCCATTGCCCTGATTTTTGTCGGTCTGCCACGTACATGTGCAGTGCCGCCGGCAAAAACATTTTGGTGTTTCCACAACCAAACCTTCTTTCCTTGTCCTTGCTGATCAGTTTTGGACTGCCGTAACATAACTGTTATGGCTTCACTTTTCCATTCAATGTCCTCCCATCGCAGCCCTCCTTGTCTTTTTGTTGTAGCCCACTATTTCGCTCAGCCTGAAGGCCCCATGGTACATGGTGGCATACAGTGCCTGAAATAAAGCTGCCTCTCTCGAAGAACTGCAGATATGCTGTAAGGCCCTAGTAACCTTACCATCAGCCCTTCTGATATTGGCTTTCTGTTATCCTGTCTCTTCCTCTTCCCCTCATCCATTCCTGCATCATTCTCTGGATAAGGTTAGCTTTTGTAGAGTCCTCTCGGCCCTTAGTATGCAGATTTGACCTATTGCTGCCAGATGCACCCCATGGTCGAGTGTGCCATGTTCTGATTCCAACCCCTGACTATAAACTGGGCCACCTGTTCCCCATTGCTGGACCACTTACCTGCCTACCGTACTCCTCCCAAAATTTCTGAAATGCCCTCCAGGAGGTTTCATACGTTCTCAGGGTCTGAGGTGCCCAGGAGTTGTGGAACAATGCCTCTGCTCCCCCAGTCCAATCGCCATACGTGATTCAAAATGGTGGTCTGTTTTCCTCCGCTCCGGTGCAACGGTCCTGGAATTTGTCCATCTGCAATCAGGAGAGGCAATCAGCTATCACGTTGTCAACTCCATTGATGTGTTTTGCCTGAAAGACATGTTCAAGGACAAGCCCAACCACACCATTCTGCCCAATACTCTCATAACTCTCTCAGACTTTGTCCTTTCTTGTTCAGTACTTCCATGACTGCCCTATTGTCACTCCAGAATGTGACCTGCTTGTTCCTAAGTTCCTGTCCCCATACTACCATAGCCACCCATATGGGAAACAGCTCCAAAAAGTGATGTCTTTCATCTCCCCACCTGCTTCCAACCCACTGGCCAGGTTCTGTGAACCATTTCCTGGAGGTACCCTCCCATACCTATACCCCTGCAGCATCTGTATATAGCTGTAATTCCATTTTATAGACCCAGTCATCCTGCCAGAATGTGCCATTATATTCTTGTAGAAAATGCTCCCATGCTGCCATGTTGTCCCTGGTCATCCTATTAAGATCTACCCAGTGGTGAGGCTGTGTGGTTTCTGTGTAGCCCAGGCTAAACGCGTGTAAATGTGCACCCTGGTGTAATCGCTCTACATATGAAGTTCAAATGACCAGCAGCCGCTGTGTCTGCTGCAGCTGCACCTCCTGCATCTTTCACAGCTTTCAATAGTTCCTAGCTTCTTAGCCTTCTGTTCAGGCAACTGAACAATTCCTGCATCATGTCCAGTTCTAGTCCCAGGAACTCAATTATGCAACTTGGTCCCTCAGTCTTGTCTTCTGCTAATGGAACCCCCACCTCCTGGCATAACCTCTGGAAATTCTTAAGCATGATTTGGGTCTCTACTTTCCCTTCCCAATGAACAGGAAGTCATCCAGGTAGTGCACTACCATCTGGTACATAAATCTCAACCTCCTGCCTCATAAATCAGAGACAAGGCTTAAAATAATCAGGGACAAAGGACCAAAATCAGGACACATCTTCAAAATTGAAGATATCCACTCAGGAAGCAGGTAGAATAAGGTGCCCAGGTAAACGATTTTCTAAGGAAGAATGTCTGTAACTTTAATGTTTGACATTATTTGTGCTAACAACTCCCATTATTTGGGCATGGAAACACAATTTTAGGAGGGACAGAGTCAGATTTTGAGGCCAAATCAGGGACTTCCTGATTTTTGAGAGGTATGGTCTGGTAACCGAACCTGGTCTAGAAAGCCCATTGCAGCCAGGTACTAAACATCTCAAATGTCGACATGCTATTGAACACCCCATTGACATGGCTTTATCGAAATAATATTTTCTTCCACCCAGAAACCCAACAAGTCCCAGTCTTCTGGCCTGACTGGTAAGAGGCAAAAAGCTGACTCTATGTCCATTTTGCCACCCATGCTTCTCGCTTTGTTCTAATCAATCTTACTGCATCCTCCAGTGTGAGGTAGGTGACGCTGCTGTCCTCCTTCCTATGGAATCATTGACTGAATCCTCTGGGTAAGACAGGTGGTGTATTACCGGTACTCACCCTCTTGTTTCTTGGGAACCAAACCCAGGAAACCCTCAGGTTGGTCAGTGGTGGGTTGTGAACGGCCTTCAACCCTACCTGCCCTTACCTCCTTCTGAATCTTTTGTGTCAAAACCCTTCCTTCCTCTGTACAGATTTAAGGTTTTTGCTGCCATCTTCTTCCTGCACCCTTTAAACTGCAAGTTAAAACCATATTGAAAACCCTCCCCAATATTTTGGCGCAACCCTGTCCGGATATCCCCAACCATTTGTCCATCCTGCTATGTTTATGGGTGTCTGAGCCAGCTGGAAACTGTCCTGTCTTGGCCCTTTATGTATCCTGATGTCAGGGCTGATAGGCCTGCCCTTCCCCCTGTTCCTCTACTCCTGTTCCTCTCCCCAATGCTGCCCCCGAAAGGAATTCTGTCTGTTCCGAAAAGGTGGTTGGTGGAGCTGTCCTGCTGTTCATCCCTTTCTCCTAGCTGCACCTACACTTGGATGCTGGGTGATGTCCCCCACACTTGGAACAAACGTGCGGAATCATCATGTAGGCCAGGAACAGGAGCCCTATTGTATCCCCAGCATGCCTTCGTTGTTGCCAATGCCCTTTATCACCTTCTGTTTCTTTTGTCCGAGGGGCCCATATAAATTTCCAACCACAAATCAATTTGACTGGCATCCCATTGTACATCCCAAAATGTGCCATTCTCTTCCTAATTTCTCTCATACCGTAGCCAGCTATGCCCTCCATTCTTGTAAGCATTTTTATAATGAGGAGTAGGTTAGAAGGGGATAGCTAAGTCCGGCCGTCAATCACAATGGCCAAAATACGTAAAACCCGTGGACCAGTTATCCCACATTTTCCCTCCCATGTTTTGTCCTCATCTTCCTTTCTGAGCAGCACTACTGCCGCTGCCATGTCCTTCTTCTCGAAACTATCTTTCTCCTCATATTTTTCCATGCTGTCTACATTTGCTAACATGAAAATATCAACGTATTCCCCTTTTGTATCTTCTCTTTCATTGCTGAGGGACATGATCTGCTAAGCGCACTCCGGGAGCCCCTAATTCCTTTCTTACCCATGAGTTCCCACAGACCCCCTTCATCACTGCCTCCTTTCAACTCACCCAATGCCTTTTCTAGCTGGCCAATTCCATTCTCCCTATACCTTTCAACATTTGCACTATATATTCTTTCATACTGCTCTCCATGGTCACCCCTTGATTACCTGGTGTGGGTGTCTGCAAGGGTCCTGGCCCCCAGTCGTATTCCAGGTACTTGGGGAAAATTCAATTGCGGTGGTGATGGAACCAGGGCTGGTACTGGTGGTAGGGTAGGTTGGCACCTCAGTACTGCTGGGTCTGGTACTACCTCTGGCCCAGGGTGCAGTCCAGGCACAGCTTGAGTACAGGGCTATCCAGGGAGGGGCCATGGTTCAGGCACTGGTATCACCCCACTGGACTGCAGTACAGTGACCCTAGTTGGCACCCTTTGTTCATCTCCTTACCCTTTCCCATCTTCCCTTTCTGCTTTGTACCCTTCTCCACACCCTCAGGCTCTACCACCTCCAGTAACTGATTTGCCTTCTCCACCAATTCCATCACCACTTTGAAGCACTCCTCCTTGTTGGGCTTTGTTTTCTTGGTGCCATCCTCAGTCTGTATCTAAAATGACACAACATATCTGTTAAAACCACTGCATTCCCCGTATCCCCCTCTTTTTATTTTGTGCCGGTGTAAACCCATTCATCCCCCATGATGATTCTCTTGTTCTGCACAGGGACCATGATTCCTAAAGCTCTTCTCAACCATGGCTCCTCACACCTAAACAAACTTTGCTACCTTTGTCTTTTCTCTGCATGCTCTTTTCATTTATTGCCTTAAACATCCCTTGTCCCAACCCCCAGAACCGTGCTCCTGATTTCCTGTCATCCTGCACTGGGCTAACAACAGGTAATCGCCAGCAGAGCCAATTGCTGCATGCCCGGCTGTTGACTCGGCTCACTGCGCCCTCCTCCTACTCATTTTGGCCTCTTGTGAGACCTTCCCCAAGCCCTGAGATTCTAGCACAACCGTCATAACCCCTTCTTGCATATCCCTAAATTTTACAGGCATCCTGCCTTTCTTCTTAGTCCCGCTCGAATCTTCCCTGAGATCCTTCTTGTGCTCCCCATTTCCGTCAGCATCCACCAGCCAATGCCCAGTCAAAACCAACATGACTGAAAGCTTTTCCCCATGCTCCCAATACTGGCGTGCTGCTTTCCTCCTTTGTGCTCCCCAAACGCTTGCTGGGGCTTCCTTCTGACCTCGTGCCTCTGATGTCACATGCCATTGCCATGCGGTCAGCCCTTGCAGTCTCTCTCCCCCTCCACCCCCTTTCTTGCTACAGGGAAACAGCAAGACAATCAGCCAGTTCCTGGCCGAAAAACATCCAAAACAAAGGAAACTCTTCTCCCACCCTGCCCACGTTACAGGCTTGCTGTTTTCTTCTTTTAAATTCCCCAGCGCTTGTCCCAACTCTCCTTCTGACCCACATGGCGATGACATCACACCATTACCACACGGTCAGGCCCTTGCAATCTCTCTCCGCTCTTTTCCTTCTTCAGTGACCTGAACTTTATTCCACTGAGACACATGGAAATGAGCTGGACCCGCCAGTAGCCTGTGGAGGGCAGCTATTCTTTCTTCTTTACTCTTCCTGGTGTACCTCTCAGACTGCATCCCCCTCTTGTGTGACCTTTCCACCACGCCAAAACCCCCAGGTTGAGAGCAAGATCCTCCACCAGCCTGACCAATGTCTCCATATAGGCAAGCATGGCCTGTATCTTCCAGCTCCTCTCCCCAATCAAGGTAAACACTTATCCTGCTCCAAACGAGGAATAGCCAAATTACTTTCCCTTGCCACAGGCTGCCTCCACTATCCCTTCAAATCCCAAAATGGCAAAACAAAACAGTCAGACCACACTTGCCTATCCTGCACCTCAGCGGCTGAAAATTCAAGCACAGCCTTGCTACTAACACAATCTAAAACTTCTTCCAGGCCCTTGCATCTCAGCTTCATGCGAGGCCCACTAACAGTATGATAAACAGATGAGCAGACAGTGGATGCTGGCTGTTGCCTCTCGCTAACTGTCCCAAACTAGGGAAACCATCAGGCCAACTCAACCTCTCGCTAACTGCTCTCAAACTAGGGAAAACCTTCAGGCCAACTCAACATCGCAACTGGGTCTCTTTCCCTGCTCAAAGTCCACCCAATATCTATTTTAAAACCCAGAGGATGTGGATTTCACTGTCCCTCTAGCCACTATGCCACAGAACTTTTTTTTTTACCTCAATGCTTGACTGCTTCTTTTCACTCTACAGACTCTCTGCCTGTACATTATGACCATAAATTACCTTACCTCAGGTTCCTGTTGTTCACTCACTGCTGTTTCTCAATAGCTTTGTTTTTTTATTTTATCTTTATTCCGCTGTGTTAACTCATAAACCAAAATCAATGCCCAATGGCTCTGTAACTTCCAACGACTGATGTGCATCCAAAAGGAAATTCCTCTGGAGAAAAACTGTGAGCTCTCCACTGCTGTGCAGCCTTTTAGCTGCCTCCTTTCCCATCCCCTAGCTCCCTGTCCAATCCTCTGTTGCCACCTCATCATTCCCATGTCCTCTGCCTAGCTCTCCTTGTGATGTCACTGGGCCTCCCCTTTCAGGAACCTGCCCTCAGCTCCACCCCTTCCCCTTCCCCTCCCTCCTCTACCTCTGAGCTTCCCACTTTCTTGGCCTGGGCTATGAGACAATTGGGCCTGCCCTTTTAAGTTGGGCAACCCTTTTTATACTGTCACAAGTGTCAGGAAGTATTTATGAGGCCATTTGATTTGTGTTTACAAATACCACCCTCATACATTCCTCGTCCAGATGTCTCACATATATTTTGACACTGTTTTGTGATTTATGGACATGGATGATTCGACATCTTTGTAACACTTTAGGTTCTATATAGAAAGTGTACATAAATACAAACTAAAGACAAAACACAGATAAGAACCATTGCTTCAAAAACTTCTTTCCAGTAAATCAAATCAACATTATTCAGGAAGGAATGTCATGTGGTACCAGAAAGTCTATCACTTCTGAAAACATCTGTCTACTTAATATCAGCTATTTATTTGACATATAGAGACACATAAATAAGCACAGAACATTCAAAGAATAAAGAGATTGGTGAAACATAAACCAGACACGGACCGCACAGTTAAAGAAAACCATTTCTGAGACCCTCAGTGGATGTAAATTATTGTCTTACAGGACAGAATGTGTCACGATAGTAGTAGGTGCATAAATTATCAGTTAATAATTAAATGCATTTCCTAGTACAGGAAAGAAAATAAATACTCTGCCTTCATTGGAGAAAGAGGAGACAATCATACTAATGGTAGCACACATAATTTCTCCAAAGACTGATATTGTAGACAGGAAAAAAGTTATTACTTGCACTGCAGCTTCTCAATTGTTAAACACGCACATTAGCTATCATATTGATCCAGTTAGTCACTGTGCAGCATTTCTGTTAGTATAATATAATGCTATTCTTACAGTAACCATATACTGGAATCAATACAGTCTGAGATTCTTTATGAAATGTCCACAGAACCACTAGTTCAAGAATTGACCATGAGCAGGCCACTTGACCTCCTTGCAAACCACACCACCCTACTATAAAATGTGTAGAGATGGGTAGTAACTGAACACATGCTGCACTGCACTGTTTTACACACACACATGCACGAGCGCACACACGCACATGTGTGCAGACACCACAAACTGTCTCAGCAGATTTGTAACATCAATGAACTCTAGCTGTCAGAGCACAGGGTTAAACTGAGAGATTCGTTAACAAATCTCAACAGAGCCATTGTTTGGGATTTGGCCCTGAGCATGCCACTTGACTTCCTTTGCACCACTCTGTTCTACCCTAAATGTGCAGAAACAGACACAATTTGAACACAGCATGTTGCATGGCGATTTGACACACTCCACCACTGACTTATTACCAGTCATGGCCCCTTCCCCAGTTTTGTGTACTTCTTTTCATTGATTTGATGACAGGGAGTGATTACATTCAACAGAGTTCACATAAAACTGTTACCAAATGATGGTGTAGCGGTTCTGTATCAAACTGTGGGGTACTTTCTTAGTTGTTTTCTTTTCGCAATACAGGATCTAATGTCAAAGCCTGAATTTTTTAATGCTTATTCATTGAAGAAACTGCCTATTCTGTGGTTTTCCACTCATATTGAGGGCACAGAAGACAGAAGTACAAAACATGCACACTGACAGACTGAAGACTGGATTGAAAATATCTCAGTTCTGTATGATGAAAACATTTTACAGATAATCTGAAATAAAAATAAATAAAACATTATTACTTGCTTTAGCACAGTATCACTGTTTGAATTGCAAAATAATTAAGCTCGTCACTAAAAGGCATGCCAGGTTGTCCTGGGACCCAGACAGGAATGAATGCAGAGGAAGGGGAGGGACAGGGAAGGGAGGGAGGGACTGCAAGGTAAGGGGAAGGAGGCATGACCTCACGAATGGTGTCATCTGACCAGGCTTAGAGCTTGCTAGCTATTGGCCAAGGGGAGGGGCCAGAAGGGGTCCTGATCAGGGGCCTTAGGGGCTTTTTAAGGCCTGTAACCCTCAGTAAGCCCTCTTTCTTGCTGTAAAATTTCAGAGTGATCTACAGCACATCACTGGCAATCTAAGGTAAGGCACTGAAGGTCTGAGGCTCTGGGTGAGGCACCAGATGAGAGGTGTTAGTTTAGCTCAAATGTTGATAGTTGTGAAGCTTTGGATTCTTGTAAGGGAATTGAAAAAATGTGTGTCTCAAGGGTAGACTGCATATGGTCAAGGCGATATGGTTTGTGCTGGAGGCACTGTGGCAGTAGATAACCTCGAGAACGCCCATATTTTCCATGTTTTATGTTGATACGTTCTAGGTTATTATTGGTACAGCCTTGCTGGTGGTGTATCTTCAGGGCATTTGAGGCTGGGGGTTTGGTGTCCCGGAGCATTGTTTCGGTTGGAGAGGCAAAGAAGGAATTGGAGTGTTGCAGTTTGTGGCAAGCAGGTGTTGGTGTGGTTTAAATGCAGCTGAGCGTGGTGGCCCCATGGGTGGCAGCACCACACTGGGGTGCTAAGTGGTGCTGTACTCATTGAGGTGAGTGGGGCTGAGAGGCAACTGCGATGGGACAAACAGTGGGCCTGGTGATAGGCCATGGGGTTGCTGCCTTCAATTGAGGCTTAGGTTGGCTCTAGTATAAAGTAAAGGCAGGTTTCATATTTATTTAACTTGAGTGTTGGCAGCAAAATGGAGTATTGCTGAAGGCTTGCTGCAGCGTGAGATGCTGGCATGGTTGGGGGGGACAGCAGGGCAGGCCAACATGTGGTTGGTGCTGTGCAGCACCATTAAACTGCAGGGGTGGGTGGCAGTGCCATGGGTCATGGTGCCAAGTGGTTTTGTCAATGGGAGGCAGATGCACTGGGCCTAGAGGGGCAGGCCACAGCTCGCAGGTCTCATGTGGTGGCACCACCAGGTACACTGTAAATGGCGCCCAAGAGTTGTGGGTGCATGGTTCGGCATGCGTGTTGGACAGTGTGGTAGCACAGGAGCAGGAAGCAGCTGTGTTTGCAGGTGTATGGGGCTGGGAGGACAGAGTGGGTGTTGCAACACCACATGGTGTGAGAGCAGACACCAGGATGGGCCTGGGGGTGTCCGCCAGGCTCGACAGCAGTGGTGGCACTGCGGCCAGTGCTGGTTGCTGTAATTGGCTTCCACAGCCAAGGGATGGGCTGTCACTCATTGCCCACCTCAAGGAGTGACCCCAATGAGAAGAGGGGCTGGGTAAGCCAAAAGGCAGGTCCAGGGGACATGTAGGCCCAGCCACTAGGTGCGACCCTGAAAGGGCAGGGGTGTGTGACACAGCATATCAGAAGCTATTGAAATTTTTTTTTTCTGAGTGTAGCCTGGTACCCGTGCCAGAGGGAAACGAGAGGCACATGGGCCTAATCACATAGAGCAACCGCCATGCCTCGGCTGGAAGGCTGCCCATGGGGTAGGGGCAGCTGAGGGCAGGGGTCATGGGCCTGACAAGGCCGGTAGGGGAAAGGGCCACGTCCGTTGGCTATGGTGGTGTCACTACCTGCAAGGAAAGGTGGAGGCCAACTAGGCTGGGGTGTTGGCATGGGCATGCAAAAGTCCCAACCTGGATACAATGGGGCTGGGGAATTAAGGGCCCCAGCTGGGGAGTATGGCACAATGAGTGGAAAAAGCTAGGTGCCCAGTGCCGACTGGTCTGAGGGGCAGAGGCGCCTGGCCTGGGGGTTTTACGGCACAGGCTGCAGATGTGGGGAGGCATCCTGGCATGGGGAGGGCAGCAGATGGTGGGTCCAGTCCCCTTCCACATGGCCCAGGGCATGGGGAGGGATCTCAGGCAAGCTGGGGGCTGGGGTCTCGGGAAAGGGAACGACTTGACTCGCGCTGCTGCTGTAGGCTTATGATTATACTTCTGTGCAATCTAGTCACACGGCAGGAGAGATGGCATCCAAGAGTGCTCCAGTGTCCAGTGCTACAATGTTGGCAGAGGCAGAGAAGCTGATGACCCAGATGACGGAGCTAGTGGAGGCTGCAAAGAAAAGGAAGGTGAAAGAGGAGGCCCAGAGGAAACAGAAGGGGCACGATGAGAGGCTAGGTGGAGAGAAGGTGCACAAGAGTCCAAAAGGGTGGGACCCAGCCCACTGGAAGCACCTGGGGCAGGAGTCGAGCCAATTCCTGCTAGCAGGGCCACAGCCGGATAGTGGTAAGGATGATGTGGATATGAACAATGAAGCAGATTTAAAGGAGTATATTGAGGGGTTTGTTGGGGACATTGGGGAGGAAGGAGTCATGAAAATGGAGTGGGCCTTACAGGCCCGTGAGGATGGGGCAGGAAAGGCAAGGCGGGTGGGCACCACGGGGAGTATGGAAGCTATATGATGACCACCAGCTTTCACGCCAGGCATCATGCCGGCCTCGATAAAGGACAAGATATGAAAGGGAGAATACGTGGATGTGTTTGGTTTGGTGGACAAGGAAACAGCCAAAAAATATGAGCAAAAGAAGTCAGTAGGCAAGTCGGAAATGGCGGTGGCATTGGCGGTGGCGCATACAAAGCGGAGGGAAGCAAGGTTCAAAGGAAGAGCATCGATACATGGCAAGCTGCTTCCTGATTTATAGTGCATTGGTGCTGGAGAAGCAACCAGATGTGGCAATCCCACTGCTGACTTATATGACAATCATCAGGGACGCGAGTAAGGCAAAGCTGGGTTTTGGGTGGCTTAAATAATGATGAGGCATTTTGGGAGAATGGCAGCAAAGGGTGACCTGAGGTGGGATTGAACCCATGCAGAGCTGTGGTAAGTACCTCTCGGGTCCGTTGTGGGGCAGGTAGCGGAGCAGTTGAAAAGGGTAGCACTGGCCCAGGGCACCAATGCCTGATGGGCCTTTATTTATTTATTTAGTTTTTGTTGGCCGGTAAGTGCACCAGGCAGAATCTGCCTATTTTCGAGCACGACCCAGAGGAGAGGGATACAGATGAATGCCGACTGACCTTGAACCAGACTAAGCTGTTGGTGGTATTTTTAAGTGAATAAGGAAATTTGGCCAGGACACCATGGGAAACTTCCTCTGCTCTTTCGAGAAGTGCCATGGGATCATCCACCTGATCTACCACCAGAACAGGCAGATGGGACCTCGGTTTAAGGTCTCATCCGAAGACGCAGAATCTCAGAGTGCAGCACCCCTCATGCTGCACTACAGTGTCAGTATTGGGATATTAACCCAAGTGCCTGGTGTGGACAGAACCTCACAGTCTTCTGATCTTCTGGTCTCAGAGGCAAGTGTGCTACCTGCTGAGCCACTGACACTGTTAACAGGGCATCGTGCATGGCCTAGCTGCAAGTTTAGGCACGCCTGCTCGTGGTGCTGGGGTCACACCCAGTGACAAATTGCAGGCAAGGGGCAAAATCCAGCCAAGCAGGGGCAGCTTCAGGAGCAGCCCTTTGAGGCAGAAGGGGTGCTCCGGGAGGGTTGGGGTGCCCTGGGAGGGAGATATAATTCAAACTACTGTTGGAATTAGGATGGGTCCAGTGGGTGGAGGTGGGCTATGATCTGGCCCGCACCCCCATCAAGCAATGGGTGGTTGAGACCTGGACAGAAGGCTACCTTGATAAGACAGGAGCTGAGCTGCTGAGATCGGGGTTTAAGGGAGGCTTTCTGCTGGGCTTCGAGGGTGCCCAGGTGGGGATGGGGCCAAGAATTTGGGTTCCATAAGAGGGAAGGAAGACATAGTGAGAGTGAACATTCAGAAGGAGATCGGGCAGGTAGGGTGGAGGGACCTCTGCAGGAGCCCCTTGCAGGCAGTTCTGGGTGTCACCCTACAGGTGGTTCCCAAGAAGCAAGCGGGGAGTTTTGGCTCATACATCACCTGTCCTACCCTGATGGTGGGTGGGTAAATGGAGGAATCCTGAGACTCTCAGCATGGTCTCTTACGCTCACTAGACCAGGCAGTGGAGTTGATCTGGGCAGTAGAAGGGGCTTAGCTGGCAAAGATGGACATCAAGCCCGCATTCCATTTGTTGCTGGTCCACCCAGTGGACTGGGACCTGCTAGGTTTCCAGTTTGAGGGTGGTTTGTACTTCCGACAAGACTATGCCCATGGGCTGCCTAGTGGCATGCTCAACATTTGAAGCATTCAGTTCATGGGTGCAATGGTTATTTGGATACCGTATGGGCACAGGAGGGCAGTCCATTACCTGGATGATTTCTTGTTGATAGGGGCCATCCAGGTGGAGACCCAAGGGATGTTGATGGACTTCCAGGGCATGTGCAGTGCCATGGGAATCCCCTGGCAGCAGAAAAACAGAGGGCCTGGCCTGCAAGCTGGAGTTTCTGAGAATTGAGGTGGACACTGAGGAAGAGTGTTTTGGCTGCCAGAGGACAAGGTCGTGACTGAGAGGGCTGCCAGCTTGGTGGGTGGGAGGAGGAGGGTGCCGCTGGTACAAGTACAACAGCTGCTGGGGCACCTTAATTTTGCCTGAAAGGCCATAAGTCCAGGCAGGGCATTTATGAGGAGATTTTTGAGGGTCACAGGAAGAGTGAAACAACCACATCACTGGGTGGACATCAATAAAGGCGTAAGGGAGATCTTCAGGTATGAGAAGCTTTCCTAGAGTCATACAATGGGGTGACATTCTGGCAGGAGGAGGGCTAACAATACCGACTTGCAACTGTACACGGATGCAGCCAGGAGTTTTGGGATGGGGCCTACTTTCAAGGAGAGTGGATTTCAGAGGCACATTAAAGCGGGACGGGGGGCAGATGCAGACGGGGATTGGGCACCCCATTGGCAAAAATGAAAGCGGGGGACACATTCTGCCGACGGAGAGTGGGATCCCTGTCAGCACATACTTGAGGAGCAGGGTAAGCTGACCGGGGTTGGCACCCAAAGTCGGCAGTTTAGCTGCCACTGTGCCGCCATGTTCTAGCTGGCGCCACATAGGAAGGGTTCGCATGTGTGACGAGTTTTGCCCACATTGCAGCGGACCGTTCTTAGATGTGCTCACCACATTAGTATGCATGGTGTGGTGCCAGCATGCAGGCTGATTGGGGAATGAGGATGCACCTACTGTGCGTGCCCTGCATTTGCCCAACAGTGACCGTGTCTCCAAATCTGCACTACTGCAAGATGCGGCCAGCAAGTGCGCCAACATAAAACAAACAAACTCCAGGGTTAAACATGGAGTGACCATAATGAGTGAAAAACAAGTGGCAGTGACACCAAACTTGCACAGGTGAATAGCAAAGCAGGAACTGACAACAGCAGGGTGCAGTGGCAGACTGATAAGAACCATTAAATACCAGGCCACGAGCATTGCAGTGAGAGTATCCTGCTGCTCTCTTGGGGATTGTAATGCCAGATAGTGTCTGTGCCTCCCAAAACGAAAGTTAGCAGAAATAAAGGCCTTTGAGGTGTTTGCTTTTGGCTGGTTGGTTGGTGCTGCACATTAGAGCAGAGCACTGCTGTAAATGAAAAGTGCAGAAACACTAGGTCCAACACTAGGTCCAACAGGGGACTAAAACCAGAACTGTGAAGCTGGGGTGAGGAGGAGTGAGGGGCAGAGCTGATGGGTTCACCAGAATTGAAGGTGGGATGTGGTGATGTAAGGAGGGAGACCAGACCTGTGAAGTGGGGAGGGTTGGTGGTGCACCTGTAACGTATGCAGGGGTTTGACAAAGCCTTATGTGGTGAAGCACCAGGGCACCTGGTCTATCAGAGACTACTCCTTGAATGTCTGTAATTTGAGCATTAGTGCATTAAAACTAATTTTGCATCCACTGACTTGGTGTTACTGACTTCACTGGAGCTCTGAAGCTCCTGGCTCTGGGGTGCATGTGCAGTTTTGTCTTGGGATTGGGGTAGACACCTGTGAAATGGGGTTGGGTGGTAGAGACTTGGGGGTGGTAGAGACCTGGGGATTGTGGGGTAGACATCTGTGTGGGGGATAGAGATCTGTGAAGTAGGGGTGGAAGGTTGAGACATGTGGGTACAAGTAGGGACCTTTGGGGTTGGGTTGGGGTAGACACCTGTGAAGTGGGGTTGGGTGGTCGAGACTTAGGGGTTGAGGATTGTTAGAGATCTGGGGGTTGGGGATAGTAGAGATCTGGGGTTGGGGTAGGCACCTGTGCCGGAGGGGGTGAGTTAGAGACCTGTGAAGTGGGAAGGGGTAGAGGCCTGTAGGTTGGAGTACAGACCTGGGGAGGTTGGGGAGTAGAGACCTGGGGGTTGGGGTAGACACCTGTGTAGTTGGTGGGGGATAGAGACCTGTGCAGTGGTAAGGAGGTTGAGGGTAGAGATCTGTGAAGTTAGGGAGAGGTTTTGGGGGTAGAGACCTGTGAAGTAGGGGTGGGTGGGAGGTAGAGACCTGTGAAGTGGGGCAACAGCCTGAAGGGATAGGGAAGCGAACCTGTGACTCACTATGGCAGCAGGATGGGAGGGAAATCTGGATGTCTTGCCCACCTGAGGACCAATGATCTAGCTAGGAATGGGGCTGGATAGTGCAAGGGAGTTTAGGTAACAGGGAGGGGTCTTGGGTAGCTTGCTCTGTGGCTTTTGCTGAGGTGTTGCCTGTCTGCAATAGGGGACAGGAGAGGGAGCTCCACACCAATAGCTTTAACCTGTGGCTGAAGTAATGGTGCAGAGAGGAAGGGGAAATGCTTTGAACCAGCAAGGGGGCGTGTAGATTTAGGACAGAAGTGAGGAAGTACTTCTTCACAGGAGTGGTGGATTCCTGGAGCAAACTTCCGGCAGAGGTGGTGGGCAAAAATAGTTTGGGGTTCAAGAATGCAAGAGATAAACTTAAAGGAATCATAGGGGGAGGGAGAATAAGCTGTAGATTAGGCATGGTCTGATGTAATACTGTAGGTAGGAGAAATGGGCAGGCAAGATGGGCCAAGTGGTCCTTATCTGCCATCAAATTCTATGTTTCTCACCCTTATGCTGCACTTTTCCTCCCCAGTCCATTAGCCCCAGGTGCTCTGACACTGCAGCTCTATTGTTTGTGTGCTTGCCACTTCCATGCTCCCTCAGGGGAGCCCACTGATTCCGCGCTGCCTGCCTCCCACAGCTACTTTTAAGCCCATTTCAGGCACTGGCCTTAGCTGCAATGTGACTTTTCCTCTGTGGCCCCATCCTGTGCATTTGCTGTCCCAGTCCCTTCCTACCAAGACCCTCAGGGCACTTGCACTTAGTTACCATGCAGCTTAGCTGGTGATTCCTGTCGCATATTGCTAGCTGCCCATCCTCCTAACGCTCTTAGAAAGCTCCTCTGTTGCTGTTCACATAGTCACTGTGTGGCTGATGGTAGAGGGAGGCATATTTGCTCTAGCCTCCTCCCTCCTGAAAATTCCATCTTTTCCCCACCCACATGGAGGAGACCACAGCCTGAACTCTCTGCAGGCAGGGAGATGAAAGTGCCAACCAGCACTGTTACTGTAAGCAGTAGCGCCAAACTGATAGCTGCATTTCTGGTTGTCAGTTTTCTGACCAGTCTTCCTGCTAGTTATGTACAATCCTGGCCCAGGACCCCCCCACTAGATGTCAGGAAAGGTTAAACATAATTAACAAAAAATCATTTGCCACTGGCCACGAGGGAGTTAGCCCACTACAACACCAGGGCTATACCTTTAAAACATTGGCCTCCTGGGACAACTCAAGACCCCTGAACAACCAGTGTACCCTTTTTAAATAATGCAGAGACAAATAGCCTGAAAGCATCCCTACTAGCCCATCAGGGCTACTGCTTAAATCTGCTGGCAACCAGCAGGCCACCTAGGTGCACTAAGGTGATTTTGCTGAGCCCCAATATCACTTTATTCTCTTTTCTTAGCTGCTTGTATTTTCATTTTCTATATCTCTATTTTCTTTCACGTTGACCTTAAAGGGGCACTATCAGGCTTTGGTGGTATTTTTCCACCTCGCAATCCTGGTGGTGTTTGATCCTCACATTCATATAGAAGCACACCTGGGCACCGATTGCTGAATCAAATCAAAAATGCTGTTTTAACCCAGCATTACTTTTCAGCGGGGCGGCTAATTTTCCCTAAGCCTGCAGCCTGGGCGCGTTCACAGAGTGTTCTTGGCGGGAGGCGTTGTAAACTCGTTCATGAAACACTTTCATTTTTCAGAAGGCATATGAGTTTATTTAGAAGTTGAAATACAGTATATAGGGATCAACAAGACTGGCGATGTAACTCTTTACTTGAAGCGGGAGTATATCCCTAGAAAAACACTTTGAAAAATGAAGCGTGACTCTTGGCATGCGCAGTAACATGCACATGCCAAGGGTCACAGCTTCACTTTTCAAAGTCTTTTTCTATGGGATATACTGCTCTTTCAATGAAAGAGTTACATTGCCATTTTTGTTGATTCCTATAGATTTCGATTCTAAATAAACTCATATGCCTTCTGAAAAACGAAAAGTGTTCATGAACGAGTTTACAGACGCCCGCCCCAAGAACACTTGTGAACGCAACAGGCTGCAGGCTAGGGAAAATTAGTCCGTCCCGGTTGAAAAGAAATGCAGGATTAAAACAGCATTTTTGATTTGATTCAGCAGTCGGGTGCCCAGGTGTGCTTTATATGAATGTGAGGATCAAACACCACTAGGATTGTGAGGTGGAAAAATACTACCAAAGTCTGATAGTGCCCCTTATGTATCTTTTCCTCTAAAACTCCCCTTCTTTTATTCCTATGCTGTACTGTGCCCTTTTTCTAGCTCTCTGACCTCTGTCTGTACTCTCACTACTATAAGTTCCCTATACTAATTATTGTTTTCCTTTTATTTCTACTGGTCTGGCCAGACTGTATACCAAACAGATAAGTATCTTTATTTAATTTAACCCCTTATCTGTCCTCTAGGACCTCCGACCCTTTGTGTCTCCTCAACCTTCTTTATTCTTCCCTTTCAGTTCCTACCAGAATTCCTGAACCCAGGACACCCCAGCTTTGATCTTTTGACTCTGATGGAGCAGGTAAGTCCCATTTAATTACTTAACTGCCCTGTAGAGTGAGTGGCATATAAGAAGGTGTCCACACCAACGTAATGTGTAGCATCTTCATTTATTTATTTTGTGGCCTCCAAAGGAGAGCTGTTTTCAGCCTTTTCCCATCTGGTGTTTGTTGGAGGTCTCCATTTACCAGGTCTGACCTTGCTTACTTATGAGATTTGATAGTAGAAGGCTGCAAGCACCTGTATAGAATAATTAACACCCTCCCCCATGCAGAACAAGCTGTAAACCTCACACTAACTGAGATTAGTGGCATCATGGGCAGGAGAGCAAAGCTCGGTGTCTGATTTGCTGGAGCTTGAGTGTGATAAGGGCAGCTGTTCAGAGAAATGATTATTGGTCTAAATGGTGAATTATTTTCTAAATGTTCTAAAAGGTTTCTAGTTTTACAAACCACTGCAGAAACTCCTTTATATTCATATTCAGGGTAGCCCAATTGCCAACCCCCCACCCCAAATCCACAGCATGGCCACCTGCACTATCAGTTTATCAGCTGTTCAATACAGCATGAAGGCACCAGTGAGCAAGAGGGAGTGGCCTGAGTGGTGCGTAACATTGATAATGCTAGAAAGATTTCTGCACAGCTTCATGAATGACATACATCATTTTGTCTCCTCCCTCCTGATCATGCACACTGTTGTGCTCTATCGCTCAGCTTGTGGACTGATAGAGCTGGTCTGGTAGCTGGCTGCTATGTGTTGGGGAAGGGTAGGGACTGGCTATCCTGGATATCTTGCTACATTTGATCCCAAATCATGGCTTGGGGTCAGGAGGGGGCCTATCAATGATGATTTCAGGGTGGGGTCTGGGTAAGGAGGGGAGGGCTTTTAAATTGCCAGGAGTATGCACTTCTTTTAAATCCATATGGAAGAACAGGAAGGGGTGAGGATGTAAATCTCGGAGTGTGGAGGGTGAGGCCTAGGGACTATCCTTTGTTACCTGGGAAAGGACAGGGTCTTTTTTTCCCTTAATTTTTAAAATTAATTCCTGAGTATGAGGTGGGCAGGCCACAAGGCCATATGAAGGGAGAATTCATGTTGAAGTGGATTATTGATATACTGAGCAAAGCCTAGTTGGGGATACAAATTACAAATAATAACTACTGTTTTAACCCATTATAGTCTTCTAACAGCATGACATTGGCTATCACCAGTTGGGCTAATTCCATAATTGTATATTTGGATATAGTATCAGGGCACTGAACAAAAAATCCTGGTCTAACTGGCTATCCTGTACCTCTTTTCCATTTTTTCAAAAACTTCCTCAGGAGATCCATCTAAGGTTTCATTCCTAAACTCCTCTTTATCCATTACTGAACTATTAGACTGATATCTCCAGAGGACTCAATAGATTCATTCTAGATGGAAAGCAAGAAATGCCCTTGTCCTTCATAACAGAAACCCCTAGATTTATATCAGCATGCAAGGACTGAGCCTCTGAATCCCCTAACCAGCCATCTTGGGTAAAACCCCTACAGAATCTTTTTAATATAAAAACAATCTGTTATTTTGGCTTGGTTCCATAGGGGGACCTCATGCTCCCTTGACTGTAACATTATTGAAACTGACCTACTCAAATTGTATGTAGTGTTATTGGAGTTAAGTGAAAAGTTAGATAATTTCCCATTTACTGAGTACTTGCTATTTTGTTTGGTAGAGTCCTTATTAGCACTAGTGTAGTTACAATTTGTCCCTGGTAGGGTCGGCATGGGTGTGACAAATTGCAGGTCCTGGGAGAATACACACCCATTTCTAAATTTCTTAGGTGCCTCATGCCTGATCATACATCCCTTGGGCTCTTTTGTAGGATCATGAGATTATTTTATATCTATTTTCTTTCCTCCTGAGTTCTTAGACCTCCCTTGCTTAGTTCAGAACTTTTCCACTTCTAGTTGCCATCAACAAAGACCTTGAGCTGTCCGACATTTCTAAACAGGTATTAAAAAAAACACAGTAGACAGTTAACAATAAAAATTAAACAGACACTGATTCAATTATACAATCTCAATTTCAGGTTAGTTATTATAAATAGATAGGCCAGAAAAACTTCAGGAACAGATCTCTTTAAATCAAACAGATGTTACTTTGGTGCTTCAATGCTTCAGTGGTTCATGTGCAGTTCAAATTGTCTCTTCCATAAGTCCCCACATAAATATGTGACCACTTTCAACGTCCCAGAGGAAGCCAGATGATAATACAAGGGTTCATTGAACTTTATGGAGGCCAAAGTCACTCCATCTCATGCCTGTTCCTGCTGGCAGTAGAATTGTAAAACAGTTCACAAGACTCTTCTCAGATTTCCCAGTCCTAGGTCACTCCAACTCCTTCTCTATCCAGCTACCTTCATGGCTCTCTCCAGAAATCAATTCTACAATATCATCACGATGGCTGTCAGAGCCCCATATCTGGCAAATACATAGATCGAAGGTTGTCACAAAGAATAAACAAGAAGAGAAACAAGAATCACAGGCCAAAAAAAAAAAACATTCACTTTTACCCAAGGCCAGTTGATCATTGAATTGAATTACTTTCCAACCTCACTAAATCACACTTACTTGCACACGCACCTGAGCAACTATGAGAATAAATGGCAGACAGCAAACAATGGCCCAAATAAAGCTGGTTTTGTCTAATCTTTATCTCTTTAGTTCTGCTTTCACAGAACTTGTGCTTCAACAGAAGGTGATTCTGACTTAAATGTTATAGTGACTAAAATATAAAATACAGTAGCACTGGATCATATACTATGCTTACTCATCTGCTTCCTAGAGCTTCTGACACATCTAAAGAAGGAGACAGGTATGTACTTTATAGCAGTGACATGACAAAAGCTCTGATTGATGACTTAGTAGTGAACTAAAAATTCCCGGAATTTTAAACACTAAAGATTTATTTTTATTAGATTTATCAAATTATTAAATTACTAAAAACTCCTATTTAAAATCTAATGGACTACTAACATTGGTCTCAAAACCCCCAGCAGAGACACTTAAACAAAACAAACTGAACAAAAACAATACACCAAATGGCAAACACACAAAACACACACAAAAAGAAAGAAAGCTTTATGGAGCTTGGCAGAAGACACCAGGAGGAAGGAGTGCTGTGTGACTGGACTTCTCTACTGGGACTAAAGAAGTAGAACTTGTACTGGACCTTTATTTAGAGGAATAAACAAACTAACAAACAAAAAAATAGTGTGCTTGTTGAGTTAACTGAATTGAATGGTTATCTAATGTTTAGGTGTAAATACTGATGATTGAAAGGGCGGATAATTGTGTTTTAAATTACATGTAGAAAGACTAAGTAGGGGAGGGCTTAGCTAGAAGGAAGTTGCATTAAAGACTGCCTGAAAGATTTGGGGCAGCTTGGCAGATGACAGGAGGAAGGAGGTGTGACTGGACTTCTACTGGGACTAAAGAAGTAGAACTTTGTACTTGACCTTAATTTAGGGTAAACAACCAACAAAACAAAACAAAGTGTTTGTCTGAGTTAACGAACTGAATGGTTATCTGAACAGTTACTAGGTGTAAATATTGGTGATTGAAAGGGATAGCAGTTTAAATTACTTGTAAGATCTAGTTAGTAGGGGAGTTGTTAGCTAGAAGGAAGGCCATTTAAAGACTGCTTCGAAAGATTTCGTAGTTGCAAAGACACCAGAGGAAGGAGTAGACTGACTCTCTACATGACTATATTTCCTCCTCCTTCCCCTCCACCTCCCACCCAAAGCTAGTTCTACTATAGGCACAGGATTTGACTGATAACAGGAACTTCTGTTGGGAAGGGTGTGAGGATCACAGAGCCACTAAAGACTCACCATCCTAGGCAAGAGTAGCTCTCGGCCCTCTGGCTGCTGGAGGCCTGCTCTGAGCAAGTAAGGATCCACTGAGAAATATAAGATATTCTTGTCACAGAATAGACAATCAGGAGCTTAAGATCACAAAGGCAGATAGTAAGTAGAGAGAGAAGAGAGAAAAAATGAAGAAAGAGTATGATTCCAAACATTAAGAGGCCAGAAATAAGACATGATGGGAGGGTGTGCAGTGACTGTGATCAGTCTTCTGGAGATGTTCTTGAGATGTGGTGTTGTCCCATCTGCAAGCACCTCTGGCTGAGGGAAGAGGCTCATCCCAGGCTGAGTTGGCCAGGATTTGTGGGACCTCCTCCATCTAAGGACCACCAGTGCCACTGCCATTGCTCCAGAGGTTGCCAAGAAAGAAGAGCTGTTGGACCACAGTGGGCCAGGGGAGGTGGTGGAATAGAGGTGCATCCTCCATTGCACCTCTCCACACCCTATGCCATCTGGCAAGTGTGGTTCCCATGAGGCACCTGGAGTGAGACATGAGATGCTGGGAACCCACAAAGGAGACCCACAGGAGGTGCAGGACCTCACAGGAAGGAAACAACCTGGTTGATTCCATTGTTAGGAAGGAGAACTGGGGGAGGAAGGGGAGAGAGGGTACTTGCCTGCCATGGTTGGGGGACAGGGAGCAACCTCAGGATTGGCAGAGCAGCTGCACAGGAGGAGCTGGATGTCATGTCCACCTAGGGACAGACCTGGCTAAGAAAGATTAAAGCAGTGCAGGAAGAGTTTGTGAATTGGGAGGCCTTAGACAAGTAGCATGGACTGTAACCTTCGGAGGTGCTGCCCATCTATGGTGTGGAGAGGTTAGGTGTTCTACCATGTGATTCAATCAGTGTTGAAAACTGGCACAGCTGTGGGATTTGGCTACTGGGACTGGGGTCGACCGGAGTGATGTGCCATACTGGCATGATGGGCTGCATCTGTCCAGAGGGAACCAGATCCTAGGTAGGGTTTAAATGCTTCTTGTTACTTAAATTAACCAAGGGGAGGTACTGAAAGGACTAAAACTTAGTCCTCTCAAAAAAATCATAGTAAGTACAGAAAAACAACATAGAGGTCTATAGGGAGAAGGGCAGGGTAAATGGGAAAGTGACAGCGCAAGAAGGACAGGATGGGGAAAAAGGGTAAGGCCATCAGGAAATGGAGAATGAGTACCAATGTTTGTGGTCTGGGCAATGTCCTGGCTGGTGGCCCACTGGAAGAGGGATGCCTGGTATCGAGAGTCACAGAAACATGGTACATGAGAACCATGACTGGAGTACATACAAGGGTACATAACCTACAGGAGAGAAGAGGGAGGAGCCCATGTAAAGGAAGGATAAAAGCAACTGAACAAAGAGTAAACAGGAATAGAGAGGCACTTGGGTCACCTGAGACTGAAAGGACACCAATTCCATGTTGTGTACAGACCCCATGGTGGGGAAATGGCTGATATGATAGAAGCATTCCTAGGATGGCAGAGGTGGGATATTGTTGATGGAGACCTGAATATGCCAGATGTTAACTGGAGCATTTGCTGGAGCCACATCCGAGAGCAGGGCCATTGTATTTGGTGGCAGTTTCAGGCAGCTAGTTTCGAACCTACTCTGTGAGGAGCAATTTAGACCTGTACTCAAATGGGGCAGTGAGATCTCTGATCTGAAGTGTTGCCATCTGGGAACAAGGACCATCAAACAGTGTGGTTCATGTACCTGGGCTACAGAGTCATACAAAAGTGAGTACTGGACTTGGGAAGGCTGACTTTAAGAAGATGTGAGTGTCTCAGAAAAGCACTATTAAACAGGCTAGAAGGAGGTGAGCACAATGAGAATCATCAAAACTGCTATCACAGAGGCAACAATCCTTTTGTGAAGCAACAACAAATCAAAACAGCAGCCACTATGGTTCTCAAAAGATGGCTGAAAAGTCAGGAGAAAAGATATTCAGGAAGTATAAGGGTTACAGAAAGAGCAGTGATGACAGCTGTACCAGTTAAGGCAGAGGAAGCAGGGCGAAGCTGAATAGGAAAGGCCCAAACTGAGGAAAAAGATAGCCAACTCAGTTAAGAAGGATAAAACCTTTTATAGGTACATCAGAAAGAGAAAGACAAGGGAGGGATAGTGAGGTTGAATAGAATGACCGTGGGTAGAGGAGAACAGTGAAAGTAGGATATCAACTAATATTTCTGTTCAGTATTCACAAAAGAGGGGGAAAGTGAATCATTAACAGAAGCACTTTCTGATAGGGGGTCAACCTCCTTTCACAGAAGAAAGGGTTCTCAAGAACCCTAAAACTGAAGGTGATGTGCTAATGGGCTGATGAATTCACCCCAGAATTTTAAAATACTTATGAGGAACTAGGAAACCATTGACTACCTTTAATTTATCATGGAGGATGGTGTGGTACACGAGACTGGAGGAAGATGATGTGATCTCTTCACAAAAGTGGGACCAAGACAGAGGCAGGAAACTACAGACCGTCAGTTTGACTCTGTGGTAGGGAAAGTGATGGAGTCACTTGAAGGAAAGAATTGTTGTTCTGAGGCCAGGGCGCGGGACCCAAGGCGGCATGGGTTCACAGCTGGAAGGTCGTGTCAGATAACTAATAGATTTTTTGGATGCGACCAAAGTAGACCAGGGAGGGCGTGATATGGCCTCCTAGACTTTAGTGGCATTTGACATAGTCCCACACAAAAGATTA
This sequence comes from Neoceratodus forsteri, assembly GCA_016271365.2. Lineage (NCBI taxonomy): Eukaryota > Metazoa > Chordata > Ceratodontiformes > Ceratodontidae > Neoceratodus > Neoceratodus forsteri. The sequence continues at coordinate 126,776,412 of CM028134.1, forward strand.
ATAGTCGTTAATGGCTTGGGAGGGTCCCAGGCGGGCCTGGTAAAACATTGACTGGAAAGGTATAGAAGGTAATTAAATGGAGTCTACTTGAAGAAAGAGGTTAGTGTGCATCGCAGGGTTCATTGGGTCCAGTCCTTTAATGTCTTTATATGTACATTGCAGAGGGACTGGAGAAAGTATGCCTTTGCAGATGACACAAAGATCTGCAACAGGGTTGATACACAAGGAGCGTGTGGGATGAGAGGGGACTGGCAAGTTGGAGGAATGGTCATATGGCAGCTAGATTCAATGCAAGAAGTGCAGATAATGCACCTGGGAAACAAGAACCTGGGGGAAGATTACACAATGGGGGAGGAGATACAACAAGAAAGGAAAGGGACCTGGGGTAATCATATAGATGACTCATGTTGCAAGCAATGTGAGAAGGCAGTATGAGGGTTGGGTTATATTGATGCATAGAGAGGCATCACCAGCAGAAAACAAGAAGTTGTTATCTGTGTACAGACAGTTGGTGAGACTCATCTGAGGATTGTGCCCAGTTCTGAGACCCCATCTCCCAAGGACATAGATGGGTGAGTGTCTAGAGGAGGGTAATTAAATGGCAGGGTCTTCAAGAAAAGCCATAGGAGAGACTAAAGGATCTTAATATGTATACCCTTGAGGAAAGAAGGAGGGGAGGACATGATAGAAACTTTTGTACCTCAGTGGAATCACCAAAGTCCAAGAGGGTAGCATCTTTCAAAAAAGAGACAAGAACAAGGATGCAATTTAAAGATGAGGCGTTCCAGGCAATGAGAAGTATTTTTCACAGAGAGGGTAGTGATGTATGAACAGCCTTCAGAGGTTGGGTTCTAAACCTGGAGAATTGGAGAATGTATGGGACAGACATAAGGCAGTTCTTGGTGTAGAAAGAAAAGCTATTGGTTAACTAGATCTGTGGCCATCCTGTGGTAGGGAATGGGCAGACTAGGGCTAAGCTGTCCCATCTGCTGTCAATGTCTATGTTTCTATGTCTATGTTTCTATGAAAGCTACAAACACAAAAAAACACAGATAACACAATAAAAAGAGGAAAATACAGCCCTTATAGGAGCTAGGAACCAAGTCCTGATTAAAATACAGATGCTGAGAAGTCAGGAAAACTTCTGTAGTTCTTGAGGGCTGGAAACAACAATTCACTTCTGCCACTGCTCCAAATGGCGTGTGTCTTTCAGCTGTAATTTCTGACTAGCACCTTCTGAAAAAAATTCAGGCTTCTTAAAACAGCAGAAAGACAAAGGAAGAAGAGGACCCAACTGAGGCTCACATAGTTGATCTGGAAAGACTGTATACTTTTTTAGCATAGGTGGCATACTTTTAAAAAATAAACATGCAGAACAGTCCTGCTATCTGTGTTTCTCCTCAACCACAGATGCATAGTGAGGACTCAGTTTTCTCTGTGTCTGTATCCTGTATAACTTGATATTATTTTGTTGGTATTGTCAGGCTAAGGGACATATTGCCAGATTTTGCCCCAAAAAGAAAACTGATCCCTCTCAACTGGCTTTAGAGAACGGGGGACAATATACTTGACTGTTAACATTGAAGGGAATGATGTGACTGCTCTAATTGACTCGGGGAGTAAGCAAACCCTAGTAAATACTGATGTACTCTGTGGGACCCCACAAGAAATTAGTTTTGAAAAAAACAGGGGTTACTTGTGTACACTCATTTCTATCCCTTGCAAGAAGCAACCATCACTACATAAGGCACTGCACTTCACATGAAGATAGGGGTGGTACCAAGATTACCAGTGCCTGTGATCTTAGTTCATGATTTTTCCATATTTGAGAACTTATTGACTGCCTCCTCATCTATTTGTGTTGTGACTACTTGGGCTCAGGCACAACAAGAACAGTCTAAAGCGGAACTATTTCCATTTGATGACACATTGTTTGAAGCCCCTGGGAAAATCAGCAAGTCTAAGAGGCAGAAAAGACTAGATAAAGTGAATTGGAATAAAACAAAGGACTCATGTTGTGATGATGTTATGATGAAAACTGTTATGCTAGAGTCTTTAACTGAAGATCAAAAAAATGATCCTACACTAACACTCTTATTTTTGCAGGTTGTTCCTGAGGGGATAGAAGGTACACCTCCAATGCACAGGATGCAGCAAGAAAAGTTGTATAGAGTTTGTGTGAATCCCAAAACAGGAGAGAATGTCAACCAGTTAGTGGTCTCTAGTCAATATAGAGAACAACTGATATTCTTGGTGCATGATGTACCATGTGGGGGCCATGCAGGGAGAGACAGAACTTTAAAGAGGCTGTTATATAGATTCTTTTGGCCTGGCATTCATAATCAAGTAGCTAAATACTGTAAAAGTGGTAGCCAGTGCCAAAGAGTTGCACCCATCACAAGGAAAGACAAAGTTCCCCTACAACTGTTACCATTGGTTACTGTCCCCTTTGAATGGGTGGCCATGGATGTTATAGGGCCCCTTCCCAAAAGTGCAAAGGGCAACAGGTTTGCTCTTGTATTGTGTGACTATGCTACAAAATATCCAGAGGCTATTCCTCTATGAACCGTTACAGCTGATAAGATAGCGGAGGAGTTGCTGAAGGTATTTAGTGGAGTAGGCATACCTAAAGTCATACTGACTGATGGAGGGACTCATTTTTGTACAGCTATTTTGAAGAATCTCTATCAAGCCTTGGGGGTAGAAGCTATATACACATCACCATGCCACCCTCAGAAAGATGGTTTGATCAAGTGCTTCAATAAAACACTAAAAAATGATACAAAAATATGTGGAGGATGAAGGTAAACATTGGGACTTATATCTACCATTGTTGCTTTTTGCATATTGGGAGGTCCCTCAAGCTTCAACCAGGTTCTCGCCTTTTGAATTGCTATATGACATTAATCCCAGAGGCCTCCTAGATGTGGTCAGGGAATAGTGGGAGGATAATACCGCCTAGAAGAACACTGCTACTCTTGACTATGTAACACAGTTACTCCAAAGAGTAGCAAAGTATGCCCAAATAGCCCATGAGCAAAACCAGGCTAAACAGTTTTATCAGAAAGAAAAATATAACACAGGAGTAGGTAATAAACACTTCAGTGTAAGAGACTGTGTTCTGCTATTACTTCCATCCACTGATAATAAATTAACCATGAAATGGCAGGGACCTTATGTAATTCAGAAACAAACTGGTCCTGTCACATATTTGGTGGAAGTAGCAGATAGAAGAAAGAAAATGAAGGTGTACCACGCCAATCTATTGAAAAAATGGAATGACTGTCCCACTGAGACCGTGTACATAAGTCTCAGTCCCACAGATAATGAGATGGACTTGGCATACAATAGATTAGAGGGGGAACAGTTCCCCACTGCTTTAAAGATAAACTCTTTATTGACAGAAAGACAAAAACCAGAGGTGGCCCAGATTCTAAGCAAGTTTAACTCTACATTTACAACTATTCCAGGAAAAACTACTGTGGTGTCCCACCAGATTCAGGTATCCCAAACCACACCTATTAGGGTAAAACCCTATTGTATTCCTGAAAAGGTAAAATCAGAAGTCATGAAGGAAATAGAGAAAATGAAATCAATGGGAGTTATAGAAGAGGCTAACAGCGAATGGGGTTTTCCAATGATGATTGTCCCTAAAAAAGAGGGTGGGGTACCAATTTGTTTGGACTTCAGCAAACAATGCAATATCTAAATTTGATGGATATCCTATGCCCTGTGTAAATGACATCATTGATCAACTCGGGTAAGCCCAAAATGTCAGTACCCTCGATCTGACAAAGGGATACTGGCAGATTCCGTTTGAGGAAATAGCCAAAGACAAAACATCCTTTAGGACCGCTTTTGGATCATTTCAGTTCACCATGATGCCCCTTGGACTTCATGGAGCTCCAGCCACTTCTCAAAGATTGATGGACAAGCTGCTGAGACCACATTTGGGATATAGTGCAGCTTATCTTGATGATGTAATAGTCTTCAGCCCTTTGTGGGAAGATCACGTCAGACATCTAATTAATGTATTAGAACCATTACTCAGACTGGCCTTACTGTTAACCCTGCTAAGTGTTCCCTCGCTATGAAGGAGGCATGGTATCTGGGGTTTCTGACAGGCAAAGGACAGGCAAAACCAGAGGTGGGGAAGGTTGATGCAGTAGCCAAGAATCCCCGTCCTGTTATGAAGAAACATGTACATTCCTTTTTGGGCTTAGCGGGATAGTATAGATGTTTTGTATCCCAGTTTGCTACCTTAGCCAGTCCCCTGATTGAACTAATGAAAAAAATAAACCCACTAAAGTAACTTGGACTATAGAGTGTGAAGAGTCCTTTTGGGTGATAGAAGAGTCCTGACTTTACTAAACCTGTCATCGTCCAAACAGATGCTTCAAATGTTGGTATTGGAGCGGTGTTGATCCAAATTCAAGAAGAGGAGGAACATCCAATACTTTATATTAGTAGAAAGCTTCATGCCAGAGAAATTAAATATTCCACCATTGAGAAGGAATGCTTGGCACTTAAATGGGCAGTGGAAGCATTACGATATTACCTGTGGGGAAATGACTTTGAAGTCTGGACTGATCATAATCGTCTTTGTTGGATCCAAAATATGAAGGACAATAACCCAAGGATTATGTGATGGTATTTAACCTTGCAGCCATATAAATTCTCAGTCAAACATAGGTTGGGAGCAACCAACGGTAACGCAGACTTCATGTCTTGTTTTGGTGCAGATATCACAACCTAGGCAAGAGTAGACCTTGGGGTATTGAATACTTAAATCGTTTGAGGATATAGTATGTCCTCAGATAAATTATTAATTGTTATTTGTTGTAATAAGGGACCCTGAGGAGCTTTGGGAGTGGGTGGGCTAAAGCTCCATCTCTATTTGAGAGATCTACATTTCCTGTTGTGGATACAGATTTGAGGTAATAAAAACCTTTGTTTTTTTCCTTAGGTGGGGAAGAGACTGTGGTAGGGGCTGTCTGCTCCCTACCCCTGTTCCTTGTGAACTATTTGAGATATTTATCAGGCACCTGTATTTTATTTACAGCTAAATATCAGCTGATGTTTTGTTCTCATATGGTCTAGAAAACATAATCTGTTCTACATTCATTTCAAAAGAAAATCTGTTGCAACAGTACTATTGTTTTCCTGTCTCAGTACTTTTCGCCTTCTTTCAATGCTATCCTTCATTTCCTTCACTACTCTCCTACTCATGGACAGGCCACCTGTGGGTAGTCTTTGTATCCCTAGTCTCTCTCTTTGTCTTTTGTCTTGTTCTCTGCCAGAAAAGGCTCAGCCTGATGTTTGTTTGTGAGCAAAAGAAAAACGGAGCTTCCTCGCGAATGTGCGAGGGGACTTTGTGATAGTGCGATTACCCAGCAAATTGAGCCGTTGTGCTCACTGCAGCCATTCTGTATTTAATTGTAAATTAAGATTTGCACAGTTGGTGGTATCTTTTATGTGCTTGCATAAGCTATGAAAGGGTACAGTCTGCTTTACTGTTGCCAAAAGCATCAGGTTTTATCAAAACCCCTCTACAAACAGAGTTTCTGGAACGAGTGTGGCGTTTGTAAATTGCAGACTGTAAAAAAATACATAAAGTATGAATTTTGTGTTATTTGCTTATGTGTGAGGCTACTTTAGTCAGTTACCTTATCTTGCCACCTGGAAAATTCCTCTTTAGGTTATAGGTTTAAAGAGCAGAAAAGGAAGAAACTGACTTGTAATAAATTGTATTCTGTAACAGTTCACCAGACCCTTCACTCAGCCGTCTACCTGTCTATAGAGCCATCTGGCCCTTGCTCCACTCTATTTACACAAGAGGCTTAAGGGAGGAGCCTAGTTCACTCTGTAAAAGGGTAAATAAATGAAATATCAGGGGTTTTTATTGTCAAAATCCAGAAAGCAATGTACATAATGAAAGAATGTCAAAACTGCCATTCAGGTCACATTTAAAGCATTTCTATTGCTGAAAGATAGAATTATGCTGTTTAGGAAGGAGCTTATTTAGTTCATGTGACCTAGATTCTGTATATAAGGAGAGAAAAAATTGAATTGGGTCGGAGTGTGGTGGGAAGGTGAGCCTGCCAGATGCCTAGCTTGCTTCTAGGACACTATTTCTTCAGTGGACCTTAACTGTTGAAATATTATAGTTTTGTTTTCTTTTGTTTCTGTATATTATTATCTTATTTTCCACATTCAGTCCATTTATTTTACCTGCTTTAAAGAATAAACTTTAAGTTGAACTCTTTGCATCCTGACTGTGTGCTGGACTCCATTTGTATCCCACATGTACAATAATATTTTCAAGTAGAGCACTTCACACAGATAAAGCAGTCTGTTCCACACAGAGCACAACATGTATAGGGCACGCAAACTATAATCATAACAGAGTAACTACTGAGATATGTGTTTTTGGTACTTTAGCAAAGCATGATATCTAAGGCATCATGAACTATGCTTACAGACACTTGCAGGATGGGGCTTGAGCAGAATTTCCTGGCATCCTGGCATCTCCCCTCTGGTGACTCACTAGAAGACTCCCACTCCTGCTGCACCACTCACACTGGGACCGCCAAGTCAGCAGGGGAGAGTTAGGATGGCGGGGTTAGGGTGATGTATGGTGAGAGCAGCATCCAGCGGCTGGAAGAGTGCTGACAAGTACCGGGGTTGTGGTACTGTTCCCGGGCAGAGTCAGTGCTCAGTCGGGAGTAGTTGGGGGCTGTGGAGGTTAAGAGCAAATGGGTCTAACTGGGGTGTAGAAGCGAAAGTCAGTGTTAGGGGATATGGCGGAATAGGCGGCGGGGCTGAGGATGAGACCGTGTCCATGGAAACCGTACGCAGGCTGGACAGATCAATGAGTGTGAGAATGCGGGTGAAAGCGGGTGAGCCGTTTTAGCAGCAGGAGCCTACTAGAGGAGCCCAGGATCATGAAGCCGTAGGCCAGCGGGGGAAACTAAAGATAGCGGGGGTTCAGGGTAAGGTATGGTGGGTGAGCGGTTTCAGTGGCTGATGGTGTGGCTAATGTCCGGGGTTGTGAAACTGTATCCAGAGAGAGGAAATGGTGTTCAGGCGGGGTGGGGAGGACTGTGGAGGTCCAGGGGCAATAGGAGAGCGGAATGGGTCTGTTGGGGGGCGCTTAGGCATTGGCTGCACCAGTACCTGGTACCCCTAGATCATCAGTACAAACATTCCAGTAAGCAGCAGTAAGACATAGAGCAGTGCAGACAGCAATAACAGGTTAACAATGCAGTAGTCACGGCGCAGTAACTTACAACAAAATTACATACTTTTGACAAGTGCAAGCAGGCTTCGAGGTCAGAGATTTGAACTCGAAATGAAGTGCATATGGGCAAAGACATATATCACAGTGTTAATGTTGTAAGTAAAATAGGGTAACGAGTAGGAAGGAGGGAGTGGTGGGGCAACAGAGAGAGAGGTTGGCAGGACAAGCTCAGGTAGGGTCATAACAGGCACACTGGTCCATGGAAAGCAGGTGTTCACGTAGCTTGCGCTTAAAGAGATCGTGGGAAGATGTCAGTCTAAAGTCGAGTGGCAGGAGGTTCCACACTTGAGGGGCTGTGTACCCGAATGCTCCAGACCCTTTGGAGGTGCAGCAGTGGGGTATTTTTAGTAGGGATTTGTCCGAGGATCTCAGCTCACGTGGAGGGAGGGCTAGCTGAAGCAGTTCAGTTAGGGATGCTGGTCTGTTGAGTCTAATGATGGAGTCGCAAAGGCAGCCCAGGTAGTATAGTCTGGTGGCAGGGGGGAGAGCCAGCCGAGGTCTTTATACAGTTGGTAGTGATGTTTAAGTCTGGGGCCTTTTGAGGCATACCTGCATATATTGTTGAAAGTGACATCCCAGTTTTGTAGTGTGGATTTATGTGCCATGGGTAGGATGGGAGCACAGTAGGTCAGAGCAGGTAGGAGGAGACCCCTGGTGATGGCTAGTTTGGCTGCAGGTGTGATCATGTAGCTGGATCTGTAGGCAGCACCCAGTTTGCAGTTCACAGATTTACATGTTTCTTGGATGTGCAGGTTTAGGTCCAGAGATTGGTCTAGCAGGATGCCCAGATAACAGAAGGAGGTAACCACCTCAACGGGGGTCCCATCCAGGTCAAAGAATTTTAAAGGAGAGTGGCAGGACCTTATCTTGTGGGCAGTGCCCAGAAGCATCAGTTTGGTCTTGCCGGAGTTCAGTATAAGGCGGTACGTGTTTAACCAGAGTTGTACAGCATGGAAAGCAGATGTCAGTGCCACGTTAAGTTGGTCTACATTATTAGAGCTAGCATAGATAACCAGGTCATCTGCGTAGAGTAGAGAGTCACAGGACGCAATGCTGTATGGCAGGTTATTTATGAATAATGAAAATAGGAGGGACCCAGTATTGATCCTTGTGGCACTCCAATGTTGATGGTAGTACAGTCAGAGATTGATGAGTTAAGTTTGACTGCTTGGGTCCTGTTGGTTAAGTAACTCCTGAACCAGCTTATGACAGGGGTGAAAAGCCAAATTTATGAGAGGTGGATAGGAGTAGGTGGTGGTCCACGAGGTCGAAGCCTTGGTGAGGTCGATAAAGATAGCACCAGTAAGCTGACTTTGTCCATGCTTGTGAGAGTATCAGTGGTGAATTTGGCTAGCGCCGTTGTGGTGCTGTGGTTTTCTGTGAAACCATGTTGTGCTGCACATAGCAGATTTGATGTTTCAAGGAAATCAATGGTCTGAGTGGCTACTAGTTTTTCAAGTATTTTTCTGAGGACTGACAGAATAGCTATGGGTCTGTAGTTTGAGATCTCACTTTTGTTGCCCTTTTTGAAGATGGGGTGATTCTTGCAGATTTCCAGATGTCAGGGAAGGTACTGTTGGAGAGGGAGAGGGTGAATACCTTGGCTAGATGAGATGGGCGGCCGCCTTTAGTAGGCGAGGTTCCAGTGAGTCGGACCCAGGGCTGGTGGTGTCCGATATTGAGTTTAACAGTTTGAAGACTTGCAATGCAGACACAGCTTTGAAATAGAAGGGCTTGTAAATATCCAGCACATGTTTCTTGAGAGAGGTATCTGCTGGTGCACCGGTTGATGAGGGCTGGGAAACCACAGTTGGAGGTTGAAGTATGGAAGTATACTGGAACAGATCAGAGAACATCTTATTAAAAGCATTTGCAATGGTAAGGGAGTCATTACAGTGGACACCATCTAGAATCATTTCCGAGGGGGTTATGGATTGAGGTGTACCCAGAAACGTTTTATTGTGGCCCCAGAACTTGCTTGGATCTCTGGCTGAACTGGCAAGTAGGTTCTGGCAGCATTTGCTTTTTGCTAGCCTTATTTGCTTTTTGCAAGAGTTTCTATGCTGCTTATAGATGGTGTGATCCCTGGGTTGGCCAGTGCTTTTATACTTCCTCCACAGTTTGTCCCTGGTTCTGAGTTGGCTGAGTAGGTCTTTGTGGAGTCACCTCGTCTGTTGTCCCTGACCCTTCTTTGTACTTTCGGGACATGTTTAGTCTGTGCTTCTGTGAACATGGTGAGGAACATGTTAAGGGCATCCTCAGCTTTTGTAGATTGGTAGATATCTGTCCAGTCAATGCAGAATATGTCCAGGAGAAAGGCACTTAGATCCAGGTGTGCGAAGTTGGTGAAAGTGACCAGGCGAGACTGGGGGGATGGAGAGGGACTCGCATGCCAGTGACAGATAGTGGGTGAGTGGTCAGTTATAGCATCAGCCAGGGTGCATGCCTTAGTAATGCGGTCAGGTCTGTTTGTGAGGATCCAGTCAATAAGCGTGCCTGATTGGGAGTTTATCATCCTGGTATTTTCAGTGATGAGCTGGTGGAGGTGGAAACCTTGGATTAGGGCTGCAAGGGAGCTGTGGGCAGGGCCCAGCCAGTTTAGGTTGACATCCCCCAGGAAGATGGCTTCATTCGAGTTTATGGTTTGTGAGGTTAGCTGGAGCAGTTCGTGGAGGCCATCAACCCCTCCAGTGGGTGGATTATAGAGACAGATAATGTGCAGGTTTTTTGCACCTAGGGACAGGATAGCATGTAATGATTCGCAGATCCGTTGACGGTTATAGACAGGAACAGGCTTAATGGTGAGGTGGTTTTTATAGTATATGGCAACACCCCCACCCCTTTTCGAGCCTGGCCTGGCCTGTCGCAGGATAGAGTATCTGGGTAGGTGGCATTGGGTATCCTGTATGCGAGGTTTGAGCCATGTTTCCGTGAGGCAAAGGATGTCAGGTCCAGCTACTTTGGTCCATGCCTCAAGCTCGGCCATATGGCCCAGGAGACTTCTAATGTTCATATGCGCAAACAGTAGACCTTTTTTAGGTTTGCCGGGGGAGTTGCTATTAAGGGAGGGGGCCAGGATTCAGTTCCACGTCACCCACCAGTAGTAGGCGAAGAGAGGCTAATTTAAGCAAGAAATCAAGGAGGTACCTGTATGCTCTTGAGGCCTGCTCAGATGTGCCCTTGATGCCTGCTCAGATGAAAATGAGTTTCCTTAAGGGCTGCAGGCCCCCTAGTGGACTCTATTTATTATACATTTATGGTGATGTCATGATTTGGAGGAGGAGACAAGGGTCATTATAGGACCCTTGCTGATTCATCTCTATTTATTTCTCCTATGAATAATGCTATTTTATAGTTTGTAAAGATTATTGCAGTACTCTTCAAGTGTGATAGATCTAGCAGATTCTGAAGCCCCGTTTCCTGTATTAGTATAGGATTATTCTCTGTATTAGATTAGGGGCCAGATCACATGATTGATGATGTCACGGCTTTCAGTATATAAAAAGACTTGGACTCAGTATGTGGTCATATAGGTTGTGGAGCACAGATGATGGTGGTCATGCTGAGAGGGAGCTAGTACCACTCTGTGACATTTGTGTTTTTTTTTTCTTCAGAGAAGAGTACGTTAAGCTATTTCTTTTGGAATTGTTTATTTGCTTGTTTTCATCAAGTTTTCTTTATTTTGTTTGCTTTAATAAAAATCACTACATCAATTGTAGTTTCAAGAGAAAACTTGTGTCAAGTGTTGTCACTACCCACACCCGCTCACAGTTTGGTGTCAGAAGTGGGATCTGGTCATCCGAGGGATAGAGTGGGAGACGAGAACGGTACCAGACCTGGTACAAGTGACAACCATGCCATCAGGAACAGGTGAGAAGAAAATGGGCACTGTGACACGCTCTCAGACAGAGAGGACAGGTGAACCTCTGTATACCGGTCTGGACACAGATGTCAGACAGAGAGTGTCAAAGGACCAAACCGCTACTGGAGAAGAAGAGGAGAAATGACCGGAGAGATGCCAGGAGCCATATGAGTGGCCCCCTGAAGGCCTTTCTGAACTTCTACACTGGTCGACAGTATGACAGATGGAAATTGAATGGCAGAGAGACCTAGATGCCCAAGAACAGGATTGAGACAGAAGGCGACAAGATTTAAGGTGGACTGAAACTATGCAGCTGTTTAAATCTTTGGGAGCAGGAAATGGAACTGGGGGAGGACAGAGTAACAATAACCCTAAAGATATAAAACTCACAAGAATGACTGCTAATGATGACATTGAGGCCTATTTGATCACTTTTGAAAGGGTGGCCAAGGCCTGTGATTGGCCAAAGACACAGTGGGTAGTACGCTAGGCACCATGTCTATCAGGGAAAGCACAACTGGCCTATAGTAATATGGACCCACATTTGGCAGAGGACTATGACCTAGTAAAGCAGGAAATATGGAAATGTTATGACATTAACACAGAGACATATAGGCAAAGGTTCCATGCTTTAAAACACCAGACACATGATTCCCCAAGAGAAACTTATATTAGACTCAGAGAACTTTGTTTAAAGTGGATCCAGCTGGAGGGAAAATCCAGAACTGACATTATAGAGACATTTGTTATAGAACAATTTTTACAAATATTACCTACTGATGTGCAAATCTGGATAAAAGAGCATAATCCAGAATCTGCAGAAATGGCTGTGACACTAGCAGAGGATTTTTTATCTGCACAACAGCCTTTTTGGAGAGGAGGTAATAAGTCCACAGATTATGCAACAAAACCTCAGGCCACAGCAGTAAGACCACCTCAGACTGTGTCTAAGACTTATGAGGGAAGGAACAATCAAGGAAGGAGGACATTCCCAGCAGACATAATATGTCGGAACTATAAGGGGGTGGGGCATATTGCCAGATTTTGTTCATCAAAAAAATGTGATATAACCCATCTAGCCTTATTAAATGCTGGGTATGTGACAACTACAGTGGGAATAAAAGGACAGGAGGTGGTGGGATTGGTGGATTCAGGCAGTAAAAATACCCTGGTCAGAGCTGATATAGTTCAAGGAGTAAAGAGAACAGCTTCTATACAGGTCATATGTGTACATGGTGACACACATCAGTACCCCACCATTAAAATACCCTTAGAGGTAAAAGGCAATACTTCTATAATAACCACAGGTGTAGTACCACAATTGCCAGTACCTGTAGTAATAGGGCATGATTTCCCAGGTTTTATCACTCTTTTGAGGGAACCAGGAAACATAGCCGCTATGACTACCAGGGCACAGAGCAAAAGAGAACCATTATTGGGGGAAGTATTTCCTTTTGAAGAAGAAGTATTGGAAAGTCCTGGTAAATCCAGATTGTCTAAGATGGCCAGAAGGAAAAGACAAAGGGAGTGATTTAAAGAAAAATATGGTCTAACACAGGACAAACAACTGCTATATGTGAAAGCTGATATGTGTATCCAATAGAAGAATGATAAAACCTTAATTCCTTTTTTTCAACAGGTGGGACAGGAGGTTAGACAAGGGGCCCCGGAGTTTCAAGTGATCAAGAATTTATTGTATAGGATTTGTACAAATTCAGGTACCCAAGAACAAGTGGAACAACTTATAGTACCCCTTTGCTATCGCCAAGACATATTAGCTCTAGGCCATGATACACCCTGGGCAGGACACACAGAGAGGGACAAGACTGCTAGTAGAATCTTACAAAGGTTTTTTTGGCCAGGGATCCATAGTGATATTGCCAAATATTGTCAAGAGTGCCCAGAGTGTCAATTAACTGCCCAAAGGACCAAGAAGGACACTGTTCCATTAATACCCTTACCCTTGGTAACAACCCCCTTCGAGAGGGTCGGTGTGGATATAGTGGGTCCCTTAAATAAAAGTAGTAAAGGGAATAGATTTATATTGGTGGTGTGTGATTATGCCACCAAATACCCTGAAGCTATTCCTATGAGATCTGTGACCACTCCCCGGATAGCTGAAGAACTAGTGAAGTTATTCAGCAGGGTAGAGATTCCCAAAGAGATTTTAACTGACTGGGGTATGAATTTTAATGCAGAGCTTCTAAAGGAACTGTACCATTTGTTGGGAATAGTAGCTGTACGTACATTACCCTATCATCCTCAGACCGATGGCCTGGTGGAAAGATTCAATCAAATCATGAAACGTATGCTGAAGAAATTCATACGTGATGAAGGGCGAGATTGGGATATGTACCTACCCTTTCTTCTGTTAGCATACCGTGAGGTACCACAGACCTCCACTGGTTACTCCCCTTTTTCCCTTTTGTTTGGTAGGACCCCTAGAGGTTTGTTAGATGTGGTCAAGGAGTGCTGGGAAGAAGGGAAGGATTTAAAATCTCCAGGGATAGCTCAGTACATGAGGAAGTTAAGGAGGAGATTAGTCACTGTTACTGCAAAAGCTTGTGAAGCAGGGAAAGAAACACAAGAACATCAGAAGGATAGGTATGATAAAGGGACATCCAGTAAAAAATCATTTCAACCAGGTGACCAGGTATTACTACTATTACCCACCTCAACTCACAAATTATTGATGAAGTGGCAGGGCCCCTACAAAGTGGTACGCCAAACTGTCCCAGTGACATATGAAGTAGAAATACCTGATAAAAGGGCAGGCAAAAAGATCTACCATGCCAATCTATTAAAAAGGTGGCATGAGAGATCCAGTCAGGGGATACAATTGATGATAATGCCTGAACTTCACAAATCAGAGTTGGAAACCGCATATGGATGGTTAGAAGGAGAGACTGGTATTGAAGGTCATACAAGTAAATCCTGAGTTAGACGAGTCACAACAAATGGAATTACAGTCTTTGATACAGGAATTTAGCACTTCCTTTACCAGTAGACCAGGCCTAGCTAAAGGAGTGGAACACCAAATCTATACTGAATCTAGACCAATCAGGAAGAAACCATACCGTCTCCCTGAAAGGAGCAGGGCAGATGTACAGAGGGAAATACAAAAATTAAGAGAAATGGACATAATTGAACCATCACAAAGTCCTTGAGGATCACCTGTAGTAATTGTACCTAAGAAGGAGGGTGGCATAAGATTGTGCCTGGACTTTAGAGGTCTAAACCAAGTGGCACAATTTGATACCTATCCCATGCCAAGGGTGGATGATATACTGGACCACATTGACAATGCTAAGTATATCTCCACCCTTGACTTAACAAAGGGTTATTGACAGATCCCTTTGGCTGAGTCTGCTAAAGAAAAGACAGCTTTCAGCACTTCAGTGGGTTTTTTCCAGTTTAAAACCATGCCATTTGGACTACATGGAGCCCCGGCTACATTTCAATGTTTCATAGATCAGGTGGTGGCACCCCATCATAATTTTTGTGCGGCTTACCTGGATGACGTTGTTTTTAGCCAGGATTGGGAAACCCATTTTCTACATCTAAAAGCTGTCTTAACCTCTATACAGCAAGCAGGGATGACAATTAATCCCTCTAAATGTACACTTGCCATGCTGGAGACCAGATATTTAGGATTTATTTTGGGTAACGGATCCATTAAACCTGAGGTCTCGAAGGTTGAAGCAGTAGCCTAATGCCCAATACCTGAGACAAAGAAGCAAGTATGTTCTTTCCTAGGGTTAGAAGGTTGTTACAGGAGATTTATCCCACAGTTCACTACTTTGGCAACCACTTTGACAGAATTAACTAAAAAGAAATTCAGTAATCAGGTCAAGTGGACACCCGAATGTGAGAAGGCATTTATTCAGATTAAGGCAGCTTTATGCTCCTCCCCGGTGTTACGAAGTCCTGATTTTAACCACCCCTTTGAGGTCCACTCCGATGCCTCTGGAACTGGTATTGAAGCAGTTTTGAGCCAGACCATCAATGGGGAGGAACACTCAATTGTATATATTTCTAGGAAACTGCATGAAAGGGAGCAAAAATACTACACTATTGAACAAGAGTGTTTGGCTGCCAAATGGGCAATGGAAACCTTGAGATTTTACTTATGGGGTGCCCCTTTTACGCTGGTAACAGACCACAACCCTCTGTGTTTTATTTCACAAATGAAGGAAAAAAATAATCAAATAATGAGATGGTATTTATCTCTCCAACCTTACAAATTTACAGTAAAGCACAGGGCTGGGTCTGCCCATGTAAATGCAGATTTCCTCTCTCGTCTAGGAGCCAATAATAAAGCATACACATTTGGTGGTTCTAGAAAATGTATGACTGTTACTGTTCAAGTAATTATACAGACACCCCAGAGCAAAATATTTAGTTGTGATGATAAACTAATGAAGGAAGATACAATGGTCCTCTTTAGAAAGACTTGGACCATGTTCATGTTCATGTTTTGTTTTTTAGGGCACCCTGGGGTGGAGCTTTCAAGAGAGGGTGGGTGAAAGCTCCATCCTACCCACTTTAAGAGAGTAGGTTGTCTTGAAAACCAGTTATATTTCTTCTGCTACTGGTTTTCGCTTAACCTTGGGGGTATGTGACAGTTTTTGTGGACACCCCCCCCATCACCACTAGACACTCCTCTCGACCCTGGACCTTATTTCTAAAAAAATCTACTGCAGTAGTACTTGTCTTCTCTATCGGTCTCCCTTGACTTTTTTTTTCACCTTTCTACCACAATGGGGTAGCCTCCTATTGAGGTATTCTTCTCTTTTCTAACCCGCTAATTTTCTACTTTTTGTCTAGGTGGTGATACTGTAGAGGCTGACCTAGCTGCCTGTTTTGGCTAAATTAATACTGGGAAGTAATCAAATTAAGCCACATCTCTTTCAGTTTTTAAAAGGGAAGCTTGTAAAAAAATTCATACTGTTTAAGTAAAATCCAATAAAGCAAAACCTGGTTGGAAAATAGAAAAGGGGTGGTTGCTTTGCACCACTTGATAAATGCATTCAAATTCCCAAACAGACTCTGTTAATTATGTGCACACTTATCATCAGTACTTTTCCCTTGCCTTATACCTTCCATATCTGTGCTGCTAATGTGGTGCTGTTCACTTGTTTAGGGCTTAAATTGTATTGCATGCAGACTAACACTTTTGGAGGCTTTTGGGGCTTAAAACTAAAGTAAAATGCTTCTTGGAAATAAGCCAGTGTACTGCAGTTGTTAGTTTATGTTAAAGCTCTAGTAGGAACTGCTTCAGGACACACTTAATATATGTTTTGTTTTCAAGTTAATTTAAGCAAGAAATCAGGGAGGTACCTGTATGCTCTTGAGGCCTGCTCAGATGTGCCCTGGATGCCTGCTCAGATGAAAATGAGTTTCCTTAAGGGCTGCAGGCCCCCTAGTGGACCCTATTTATTATACATTTATGGTGATGTCATGATTTGGAGGAGGAGACAAGGGTCATTATAGGACCCTTGCTTATTCATCTCTATTTATTTCTCCTATGAATAATGCTATTTTATAGTTTGTAAAGATTATTGCAGTACTCTTCAAGTGAAATAGATCTAGCAGATTCTGAAGCCCCATTTCCTGTATTAGTATAGGATTATTCTCTGTATTAGATTGGGGCAGATCACATGATTAATGATGTCACAGCTTTCAGTATATAAAAAGACTTGGACTCAGTACGTAGTCATATAGGTTGTGGAGCACAGATGATGGTGGTCATGCTGAGAGGGAGCTAGTACCACTCTGTGACATTTGTTTTTTTTTTTCTTCAGAGAAGAGTATCTGAAGCTATTTCTTTTGGAATTAAGTTTATTTGCTTGTTTCCCTGAAGTTTTCTTTATTTTGTTTGCTTTAATAAAAGTCACTACATCAATTGGTGTAGTTTCAAGAGAAAACTTGTGTCAAGTGTTGTCACTACCCACACCAGCTCACAAAACTGAATACCAGAAAATTTTAGAGACTTGAATAAAAACTTAAATAGAGCCATGCTCTGAAAGAAGGAGAAGCTTAATGTGACTCCAGTTTCTGTAGTCCTGGGTGACCACAGGACACATCATGGCATCTGCTAGAAGCACCCTCCACCCACAAGAAAAAATCCTCCAATACACAAGTGATGATGTCCCCCTCCCGTGACAGCCTAGGGTCCCTGCCGCATCCATTAATTGGCACTCCTGGAGTAAGCACTGGGGGGGCTCCAGGGGCTACATCCTGAGGGGGGTAACCCAGGGGGCACTGGGATGGAGGACACCAGGGCTCACTTGTGGAGTGGGAGGCTAAAGGGGGAAATGCACTGAATGAAAAAGCATAATAAGTAAAAAAAAAAGGAGA
Source organism: Neoceratodus forsteri (assembly GCA_016271365.2). Classification (NCBI taxonomy): domain Eukaryota; kingdom Metazoa; phylum Chordata; order Ceratodontiformes; family Ceratodontidae; genus Neoceratodus; species Neoceratodus forsteri. The sequence goes on from CM028134.1 coordinate 126,793,934, forward strand.
AGCTAATGAAGGGAGAAAGGGGGAGGTTTTTGTTCCATCTTAACAGATAGCTAATTGCATTTGTATTTATATCTTCCACTAAGATTTAAAGTCATCATGCCTCATTGCTCTCCAGCTTGGGCATCAAGTGCGGGGCACAATTACTAGATGGCTGCTGGTCATCTTGAACAAGGGATGGGGAGTGGAAAGGCTAGAATAAGGCTGGATCTGGAAAGGTTGGATTGTCATATGGTAATCATTTTCAAGAATTATTACCTTTTTATAACCAGTTTCATTCCTTTAGACCTTTTTAGGAAATATATAGATGGAAGATTGAGGGAGTCACAGGGCTGTGTTGTTAAATTTGGCTTAAACAAACATTAGGAATGAGGTACCTATCCTTTTTGATCTCAAAACTGGATCTGATTGTAATAAGAATAATTCTGGGCACTCCCTGTCTTGGACCACCAAGAAATATTGCTAGTGAAAAGGGAAAATATATAGAAAATGGCTAGACTAAATTTGTTATCGTGGAATGTGATGGGAGAAAAGGAGCACATAAAACTTAGAAAAATAATTAATATTTGTGAAACAAATCTATTGCTATACCTTTATTACAAGAAACACATTTTTCAGAAAAAGACTGTAGGTACTTCAAAAACCTGTTCTGGGCAAAATGTGTATATGATACATTTTCATCTAAAACCAGAGGAACAGAAATATTGATAAGAATTGTAACTATTTTTTTTTAATTTTAGATTGCTACTCTGATGATGGGAGTACATACTCTATTTTATGTATCAAACACAACTCTCAAACATTTATTATTGCTAGTATATATACCCCCAATGAGGACAATGCCATTTTTTATTACATTTATTATAGATTTACTGCAGTTTTCAACTCCATACATAATCACAGGAGATTTCAATCTCACTTTAAGCCAGCTTGTCAGAAGCCCGGGTATATTATAGAAAAAAAAAAAAAAAAAGCAGTTGCAGTAATTTTGAATGTAATGGAAGACTTTAACCTAATATGTCAATTTAGAAACAAATAGCCAAGATAGGAAATTTACTCCTTTTTTTCAAATCCACATAGAAACATAGACTTTGATGGCAGATAAGGACCACTTGGCCCACCCAGTCTGCCCATTTCCCTACCTATTGGATAAGCTGCAGATTCTAGTTAACCAACAGCCTACTTCCTGCAACCCCCCACTATAATTGCCTTATGTCTGTCCCATGCATGTTTGAATTCCCCCACTGTTTTAGACCCCACAACCTCTCCAGAAAAGGCGGTTCCATCGTCCACCACTCTCTCCATGAAAAAGATTTCCTCACATTACCCTGAGCAGTCACCCTCTAACTTTAAATTGTGCCCCTTGTTCTTACACATCTCTTTTCTGAAAGATGCTATCCTCCTGGACTTTGTTGATTCCCTTGAGGTACTTAAAAGTTTCTATCATGTCCCCCCTGTCCCTCCTTTCATCAAGGGTATACATATTAAGCTCTCTCAGTCTCTCTTCATATGGTTTCTGATGTAGACCCTGCACCATTTTAGTTGCACTCCTTTGGACTGCTTTCATCCTGTCTATGTCCTTGCGTAGATGAGGTTTCCAAAACTGCATGCAGTACTCTAGATGGGGCTTCACCAACTGTCTGTATAGAGGGATAACCACTTCCCTTTTTCTACTTGTGATGCCCCTCCCTATGCATCCCAGTATCCCCCTGGCTCTCCTTACTGACTTCTCACATTGCTTACCCACCTTTAGGTCATCTGATATGACTACACCCAGATCCCTTTCCATTATTGTTGTCGTTAGTACCTCCCTGCTATTGTGTACTCTTCTCCTGGATTTTTATTTCCCAGGTGCATTACTTTGCACTTCTTTGCATTGAATCTAAGTTGCCATATGTCTGACCATTCCTCCAACCTTGCCAAGTCCCTTCTCATCCTTTCTACCCCTCTTGTGTATCAACTCTGTTACAGATCTTTGCGTCATCTGCAAAGGGGCATCGTTCCTTCCAGACCCTCTGCAATGTCACCTATAAAGATGTTAAGAGTGGACTGGACCAGTACTGAGCCTGAGGTACTCCACTAGTAACTCCCTTTCTTTAGAATGTGTTCCATTCACTATTACCTTCTGTGTCCTGTTGTGCAGCTAGTTTGCTACCCAGGCTACCACCCTGGGACCCACTCCCAGGCTGGCTAACATGATTATTAATCTTTTGTGGGACTGTGTCAAATACCTTGCTAAAGTCTAGGTGAGATATCCACAGCCCCTCCCTGGTCTATTACTTTGGTCACCCAGTCAAAGAAATTGATTAGATTCATTTGACATGACCTTCCTGCTGTGAATCCATGCTGCTTTGGGTCCTGTGCCTGCTGCCTCTAGGTACTCAACAATTCTTTCTTTCAGGAGTGATTCCATCATTTTCCCCACCACTGAGGTCAAACTAACAGGTCTGTAGTTTCCTGCTTCTGCATTGCTCCCACTTTTGTGAAGGGGAATCACATCTGCCCTCCTCCAGTCCTCAGGTACCACCCCATCTTCCCATGATTTGTTAAAAAGTATGGTTAGTGGTGTCACTAGGTCCTCCCTTAGCTCTTTTAGGATTCTAGGGTGAATCCCATCAGGCCCCATTGCTTTGTCCACCTTGAGTTTTAGGAGTTCTTTCAGTACTCTTTCTTCTGTAAATGGACTGGTGTCAACTCCACTATCCAGAGTGCTTCTACTGTTTGGTTTAGGTAACTTCTCCTCTTCTTCTTTTGTGAATACTGAGCAAAAGTATTCATTCAGTATCTCTTCCTTTTCACTGTCTCCCTCTGCCCACCTCCCCTCTCCTTTACTAATCTTCACTATCCCTCCCTTAACCTTTCTATGCTCCCTAATGTACCTATACAAGGTTTTATCCCCCTTCTTAACTGAGTTGGCTATCTTTTCCTCGGTTTGGGCCTTTGCTTTTTGACTGCCTTCCCCACTTCTTTCTGCTTTAATTGTTACAGTTCCTGTCATGCTCCGTCTGTGATTCCTTATACTTTTTGAATGCAGCCCTTTTCTCCTTAACCTTCCCTGACACCTCTTTTGAGAGTCATAGTGTTTTTTTATTCTGCTTTGTTTTCTTTATTTGTTTCACACAAAGGATTGTTGCCTCCATGATGGCAGTTTTGATTTTTCTCCATTGCTCTTCCACCCCTCTTTTCTTGCCATTTGCTAATGCATTCCTCAGGTATTCACCCATTATGCCAAAGACAGCCCTTCTAAAGTCCAGTATCCTTGTCTTTGTATGGCTTGTCTCCATGATTGTGTTTATTGTGAAGCACACTGTGCAGTGGTCACTTGTTCCCAGATGTCTACTGACTTCTAAGTTTGTGATCCTCTCTCCATTTGAGAGTACCAGGTCTAATATTGCTCCCTCCCCAGTGGGTTTCACCACTAGCTGTCTAAGGCATGCTCCCTGTAGGGCATCGAGAATGACCCTGCTCTTGGATGTGGCTGCAGTCCATATTGCCCAGTTAACATCTGGCATATTCAGGTCCCCCATCAACAGTATCTCCCTTTTTCAGCCATTTTGAGAATGCCCTCTATCATTTTCTTGTCCATTTCCTCCCCTTGAGACGGGAGTCTGTATACAACCCCTGTGCGGATTGTGATGCCATTCCCCATCTCCAAGGTGACCCAGAGTTCCTCTTGTCCTCCCCTTTACTTTTTAGTTCTGTAGCTTTGATCCCTTCCCTTATGTAGAGAGCCACTCCACCGCCTCTTTTACCCTCCCTGTCCCTTCTGTAGATTGTGTACCCTGGTATGTTGACATCCCAGTCATGGTTCTTCATGTACCATGTTTCTGTGACTGCCACAGTATCCAAGTGTTCCTCTTCCATCAGGGCTACTAGCTCTGGAAGCTTGTTTCCAAAACTATTGGTATTGGTACTCATTGCCCTCCATTTAATGTTGGCTTTATCCTTTTTTACCCCATCCCTGCTCTTATTGCCCTTGTCCATTTTTCCATTTACCCTGTCCTGCCCTCTGTTAAGCTCTGTACCTCAGTGTTTACCCTACTACCTGCCATGTTTTGTGGGGGAAGGCTTGAACTTTCCTGTTTCCTATCAGTACCTCCTCCCTTGGCTAGTTTAAAAGCTTGCCAAGGAAGCCTTTAAACCTGTCACCTAGGAGCGTGTTTCCCTTCCTGGACAGATGCAGACCATCATGCCAGAAAAGACCTTCATCTCTCCAGGTGGACCCCCAGTCCCCAATGAAGCCAAAACCCTGTGCTCTGCACCAGTTTTGCAACCATTCATTAAACTGCATAGTGTGCAGTACTCTAGCCTCACCCCTGCCATAGACTAGCAGCACCTCTGAGAAGGTTACTGTGCATGCTACCTGTCTGAGGCCCCTCCCCAACTCCACAAATTCATTCTGCACTGCACTGATCTCATGCCTAGCTAGGTTATTAGTCCCGAGGTGGACAATGATATCTAGTTTCCTCTTCTGTGATGCTGCTTCTGCAATCCTGAGGATTCACTTCCTGTCCCTCCAAGCCATGGCACCAGGCAGGCACCTTACTTCCCTCTCTTCTCCCTTCCCCAGGTCTGCACCCCTAACAAATGAGTCCCCTATCAGAAGCTGTTTCTTTCCCCTGTGGTGTCCTTTGCCACTCTTTTGTGGGTCTCCCTTGTGGATGTCCCCAGCATTCTTCTTGGTCTCCAATAAGGGTGTCATCATAGAGGAACCTTGATTTGTCAGACTGACATATGATTTGTGTAGAGGTGCAACGCGGGGGCTACACCTCTGTTCCTACCCCTCACCTCCCAACCTACTGTGGTCCATCTGCTCTTCACACATGGCAACCTCTGAGGCAGTGGTTGTGGAACTGGTGCTCTTTGGGTGGGGGAGGCCTCCTTAGTCCTTGCCAGTTCAGCCTGGAGGTGGGCAGCCGCCTCCCTCAGAGCTGACAGTTGCCTGCAAATAGGGCAGCAACGCAGGTTCCAGAATGTCTCCCGGAAAAAAAATCTCACTCTCACATGGGGTTTTTTTTTTTATTTTAAAAAAATATGCTGCATAATACAGATGACATTAAATATGTCCCTATAAGTATTTTGGATCATTCCCCAGTTAATATAATCTTGCAAATGGACACACCAAAGAACCCATAATTCTGAACAATACAGTCTTTACTAACTACTCCTGTAAGAATTATCTGGGATACATTAAAAGCTTATATATGGAGTATATGTATTTGTATTGCACATGTCACTCAAAAAAAGAAGTTGAAACTCAGGTTCTAAGCTAACTGGAATTAGATTTGGCTTTCGTAGAGGCAAATTTTATTTCTTCTGCTGCAGAAGAGGACCTAGCAAATGTCTTAATATTAGGAGACAAATATAATTATAATATGGAAACACATGCAAGGGTAGCAGTGATGAGGGCTCAAGCAAAGTATTACTTTTTGAATGAAAAACCAGATTACATTGCTAACATTTCAGATAGAATTCAAAAAAGCCAATAATACAATAAATGCAATAAAAGATGATCAAGGTATTGGATCACATGAACCAAGAGTTACAAATATTTTTTTTCCAAATTTTGCAAACAGTTTTATACACCTGAATAAAGACACAATATTGAACAGATACAATTCTTATCAAAGTACTCTAACTTTAAAACAATTAGATGAGGAAGAAAGGATAATTTTAGATTCTGAGTTTTCTCAACAAGCGGTTTTAGAAGCCATCTCTGATCTGGCTAATGGTAAGTCACCTGGCACAGGTGGCTTTGGAGGAGAATTCTTTAAACATTTTAAAGATGAATTAGCCCCACTCTAACTCAAATTATATAGCAGTTTCCTAAGGGATAAAGGCCTTCCTCCCACCTTTGATGGTCATTGTTTCTTTGATTTTAAAGCAACAGATATCTTTGGAAATCTTTGGCTCTTATAGACCTATATCACAATTGAATCCAGACTATATGATATTTACAAAAATACTCACTAAAAGACTTACAATTTTAAGTAAAATCATACATCCTGATCAAACTGGTTCCATTGAAGGCAGGAGACTAGCAGATAATATTATAAGCACTCTGAACTTGATTTAAAAAAAGTAGCTCAAACATGCAACTCTAATAGCCTTAGATGCTGAAAAAGCATTTTGTACAGTTAATTGGGTTTTCTCTTTGTGGCATTAGAACAATTTGGCTTTGGAGAATCATTTACGAAATGAGTAGCATTTATATACAAAACACCTAAGGGAAGAACTGGGAAAAATGATCAACTATCCCCCTCCACAGAACTTCAAAGAGGAACTAGGCAGTGCTGCTCTCTCTCTCTCTCTTCTCTTTGCCATTTTTATGGAACCATTTGCTCAAGCAATTGGGCAAAGTAATGAAATAGACGGTATAATAGTTAATGGAGTGAAACACATAATATTCTTATATGCAGATTATGTTTCAATTTAGTTAAATGACATCCCAGCTTTCATAACACAATTACTTAATCAGGTGGTTAATCCTGGCTCGGTGGTGCTGAGGGTTGAGGTACTGGATGCCACACCTCGCGCCATGCCGGCAACCCGGGTTAGGGAGCAAGCTTGGGTGCTGGGGGTCGGCAGGGGTGGGATAAGATTGAGCACCTCTGGGCAGCTCTCCTATCCTGAGGGGAGGGTTCTGAGGTGTTCAGTGCACCAGCAGCCCCTGCTGGAGATTGGGGTCACTGCTGTGCACTGGACAGCACACTATCTCCATGGCCCGATGTCAGCAGGGTTGCCATGCACCGATTGGGACATGCACCATGTAGGGGAGGGAGGGAAGAGCACAGAAACTAAGGGGAAAATACCCCTCCTACCGGATAGGCGATGGCTCCTCCAGTGCCACTGCCACCACACACCCAATGCTGGTTTCCCGCTACTGCCTCTTCTACCTCCTCGGGGCCATAGCCCCTCCCATGCCTCAAGGGGGTTGTAACATCCTTGAAGATGGTGGGAACACAGAGGGTGGTAGCGTGGTCATGGCGAATGAGGTAGCCTGAGAGAGTTCTAGTTGGCAAGGCGAGAAAAAGAATCGCAAAAAAAAAAATCAGGTGGTTAATTTTTCTGCTCTCTCTGGATACAAAATTAATTGGGCAAAAACAGTCATACTTCCGATACATATAGAATTTTCTACCTAAAGTAATCCAGCTCTTAATAATATTCCCATAAACACTAAATTTAGATATTTAAGAGTCATTGGGCCAGATATTCAAAACTTTGCCCTGGGGCTAAATTAGCACTGCCTGGTGAGCAAACTTAGCCCAGAGCAAAAAGCAAGCTATATTCAAAAGGAATAGCCCGGGGCAAACAGCTTCTAAATATAGCATGGGAATGAGGTTGGGCAAACTGGGCTGGGAGTGCAGGGCAAACTTAGCCCTGGAATAAGACAGCTCTGAATATAGCAACCAGGAAATGCAAACCACAACAGCAACACAGTGCGCAGTGATGTGAAGGTAGGTAGAGGTGAACTATGTGGCCAATGTGTGTGCCAGCAAATGTGTGGACCCAGTACAGCTGCAGGCAGCAGCACATGTGAAAGTACAGTGTTCAAAACTGTATAATATTCCCCAAACTGTTTGCGCAGCACTAACACATTTGCGCGGGTTTAGTTCAGAGCTAAACTGTTTGCTTGGTGTGAACACGTTTGCCCAGCACTAAACTTTGCCATATTGAAAAGTGACATGCAAATGAACCTACTTAGGTAGTCTTTGGGCAAACATCCAGATTAGCATCTCGTTATGCCTTGATTTGCATGCAGTTTGCCCAGTGTTACTGCAGGGTCCCACAGCTCCATCTGTATGTCAGTCTGGAAGTACAGGGGCTGGCCCGGTCTGACTGCAGCTCCACCGGTAGGTCAGTGTGGCAGTGAATGATGATAGTTGCAGGCTACATGTAAACAGTACAGCATAGCATAGAATAATGTACCTCGGGGACAACACAGCATAGGCACAGATGGTGGTGGTGCTGCATGCAACTGTCACACTGTAGGTCATGCTACAGTGCAAAGCAGACTCTACAGTAGCATGGGGGCTAGTAGTGTGAGGACAATCACAGCCTATGGTGTGGGGCAGTGATGATGGCTACGATACACAGAGACAGGCCCAACTTGCAGGTGCTTACTGACAGTGGACATTACTGTTACACTGTTGTGTGCCCCAGAGATGCTGCACCTCTGGCATGGGATGCTCATAGTGACATATACATGTCCGGCTGTGTGTGCTGTGGCAGTTGTACAGCTGTGCAGTATGTGGCGGGGGGGCACCTATGATCAGCAAGGCACACTGGTGTTGGGGTATTCCCAATACTGGCCCATGTGCACTGCATGATGTGTCCCAGCATTGTGGTCACACCTGGTCTCTGGCACAGCCTAGCCACCCATACACCCTCCCTTCAACATTCTCCATGCCCACAGTGCTGCATGTGTGTTCTGGCATCAGTTGGTATCCACAGAAGAGTGGTCTGCAGGTGTGTGCTGTATGGCCACACTGCCATGGTGTCCATGGTGGCGGGTCACCATTACTACCTGGTATGGCTGGGACTGGTGGAAGATGGTATTATTGTGATGCCATCTGTGAGCAGCATGTTGTCTCTTTGTTTGGCTTTGTCTATGTTTCATATTGTTTTGTTAGGGTCATGCAAAGCCATGCAAACACTGCGCAAATGCTGCACAATGCCAAAATGTCATGCAAAGCTGATTGCCCAAGGTTAAGACTACTTTTTCTGGGGCGGCAATGTGTTTTGCGCTAAGTGTCATGCTAAGTTATGCAAAACCACTTTGATGTTGCTAGTCGCTGAATATAGCATTGCACTGACATGCTCCCTCACTTTGCCCCTTGCATACATTATGATTTTGCCTATCGCTAATGCAGTTTGCGCATGCTATTTGGCCTTTTGAATATAGTGGACCCGTGCTAATCCCGCGCTAAACCTGCACAAATGGTTTTTGCCCAGTGCAAAGTTTTGAATATCTGGCCCATTATCTCTCAGGATAGATCAGGATTATTTAAATTAAACTATGAACCACTACTGGAAAAATGTACAAAGCTATAGATAGATGGATGCTGCTTCCATTGACTCTCATAGGTCAAATTAATGTCTTAAAAAATGTATATTTTGACAAGATTATTGGTTTTTCAATTTCTCCCTATATGGATTACAAAAAAAAAGAAATGAATAAATTAGAAGGTAAAATTAGGAATGTTATATGGCAGAATAAAAAAACATGACTGTCCTTTCAGAACTTGTATGCATCAACAGCACACACAGGCATAGGACTTCCAACTTTCTGTTGGTATCACCTTGCTGCTCAAATTGAACAAGTTAAGAAATTGTTAGAGCTGAAAGAAACATTGAGCAGGATTAAGATACAGATAGAATCATGTCCATTTAAAGACCTGACAGGAGCCATATTTAGATTTTGTAAATAATAATCAGTTTAAATTTTGCTAGTCTGCTACAAAATAATCAGCCAGAATATAGCAAGAATTTCATTCTATCCTCAGCTGGAAAGCAGACATGCACTCTTCCATGTATATTAAATGTATTAATAAACTTCCAGCTATAAAAAAAATAAACAAACAAGCAAACAATCTTTTCATTCATTAATGTGAAGAAAAAGGTTTATCCCAATTAAGACACCTTTATGGAAAAGTGTATTTTCTTGCATTTTCAGAGTTAAAAAAGCATACAAACATATGAAGAAGTCAACAGAAGAAGGCCATTTGATCTATCTAGTCTGCTCGTATTGCAGGATCCACAACTTGAGCTGCTGTCCCTGACCCCACGCTCCTCTCATCCTCCCTACCCATGATCCTTACCTTTCTCTATACCTGTCCCAGCCTCTCTTGAAACTGCCCACTGTCTTCAACAAGACCACCTCTTCTGGCTGCACATTCCAAGTGTCCACCACCCCTTCTTGAAGTGCTGCCTGACCTCTCTCCTAAACCTCTCCCCCCCAGCTTAAGAGTGTGCTCCTTCATGTTATGGTAGTCACTCAGCTTTAAGAGACCCTCTTTATCCACCCTGTTTATCCCTTTCACTACTTAAAGATCCCAGTCATATCCCCTCTCTCTCTTTCCTTTCCTCCAGGGAATTCATGTTCACTGCCCTCATCTTCTCCTCATATGCCATACCCTGATGACCTGCTATCATCTTTGTAACCCTCCTATAGACTTGCTCCATTAGGTTATTGTCCTTTTTGAGGTGAGGTAAAATCAGTGGTTGGGTGGGTTCCCTTTGATTAATTGAACTCCAGTTCTTTTTGTTGCAACTGGTATATAGAAAAACGCAAAATGCAACCAGATTGAAAAGACCAGCCACGCTCCAAAATGGTATAAAGATATTCTACTCCTTTACTGGGGTAACTGCTCACAATGAGATCCTCTGAGAATGCCCAACATTTCACCCCCATGGGTTTCCTCAAGGGCTGGGATCTAGAGTTAAGCATGTATAATAATATGTTATTCAGAACCAAAAAGATATCTTTTTAATCACAAAATAAGGTACTGTCTCTTTAAGAATCCATGGCTTCCAGGTTTTAACGTATGTGGTTTTCCTTATAATTGTAGAGAGTGTATATTTTTCACATTTTTCTTAATAATATGAAAATCTTATTTCTAAAAATACCTTTGGGATACTGGTAATGTTATTTCCAAAATTAACAATTCATTCTCCTGTTTTGAAAAGTTTTTAACGATTTTTTTAACTTTCCCTTAAGTAACTCATACCTGAAGGTAAAATGATTAACTTCTAATCAATTCCTGTTTTCGTATGTAGGATGTGTCCCCTAGAAAAACTGATACAGCAATACTTAATGTAATTTTCATGTATAAAAAGTTGAATTGGGACTGAAACATTAGTGTTATGCAGAATTCCGCTGATGGAATTAGTGCAAAATGACCATTCCACTGGTGGAATTTCTGCCAGAATTTCACTGGTTCTTTTGCTGAATTCTACCTACTGTGATCCGTGAAATAATATTCCACAGAACAGCATTTTATTCACAGAAAATTATTCTGCAACAATTTCTGCAGAAAATATTGAGATCTGGGGAATAATATTCCACAGAACAGTATTTGTCCCAGCAGAAAATCATTCCACAATTATTTTCTGCAGTGGAATTCCACCATTCCACTTCTGGAGAAATTTTGCAAAAATTAGGCAGAAGTTTGAAAATTCTGCAGAATTTCGTTCTGACAGAATTTGAAAATTCTGCACAACACTATGAAACATCCTTCAAAATTAATCCCTTTCAACATAATTAACAGCTTCAAAATCTATTGATATTTTTATATAGTGAACTTTACTTTAAACTTTTTATCTCAACTTTCCTTGTCAATACCATTTTTAACATGTCTTTATTCCTCTGCTTTTTCACTCTTAACAATTAGGTCTGTTTTTACTTGTAGAATAAATTCTCATATATGGTTTCACACAATCGCATTTGTTCTCACAGTCGCATTTTTTCAACCCTTTGTCTATATTTCTTGTAAAGTCAACTTATTCTTCAGATCAGCTGTATATTATAATGTTAGGGCATCTACCCACTTGGTAGTTTATATGTATATACTGTCTGGTTCCCTTTTCTTTGTTTTCAGTATTCAAATCAGTGCCTAATTTCAAAGATATAATAAACCTAGTTATAAAGTTGCAGTTCCAATGGTTTACTTTTAACAAACCAGGATTCCTTCAATATTACAGACATTCATCGGCAGTGTTCTGTGGCATCACACATCATAAACTGCACTGAAAGCTGACTAGGTTCTCATTCTTATGGAGCTGACAGACAGGGTGGATCCCTTCATGAGCAAATCAGTCCACGCTACACCACCACATCTAGAGCCATTGAGGGTTTTGTCTGCTCACCCCAAGGCACATGTTCCAATGTTGTTAAGCAGCCAGAAGATCTGAACATAGAAATATAGAAATCAGGGAAAATTTCTGATCATACAGGCTGGGTTTCCATCCTGTGTTCAGAAGTTTAGAATGTGGTGTGGACTGACTAGCTCATGAACAGATCTGCCCTGTGTGTCAGCTCCATAAGAATGAGAACCAATTCAGCTTTCAGTGCAGTTTACTATGTGCATTGTCACAGAGCACTGCCAATGAAGGTAGGAACACAATGTCTGTAATACTGAGGGAATTCTGGTTTGTTAAAGGTAAACCACTGGAACTGCAACTTTGTAACTAGGTTTATTATATCTTTGAAATTGGGCTCTGATTTTAAAACTGAAAACAAGGAAAGGGGAACAAGATGGTAAATGCATGTAAACAACTCAGTAGGCAGTTGCCCTAGCGTTATAATATACTGATGATCTGAAGAATAAATTGACTTTACAGGAAATATAGACACAGGGTTGAACAAAATGCGATTGTGAGAAAAAATGTGATTGAGTGAAACCATATATGAGAATTTATCCTACATGTAAAAACAGACCTGACTATTAAGAGTGAAAAAGCAGAAAAATAAACTAATGCTGAAAGTTGGTATTTTTAGAAGAAAAGTTGAGATAAAAAGTTTAAAGTGAAGTTCACTATATAAAAATATTGGTAGATTTTGAAGCTGTCGATTGTGTTGCAAAGGATTAACTTTGAGGGATATTTTAGTTCCTATTCAACCAATTATGTATGAAAATTACATTATTAAGTATTGCTGTGTCAATTTGTCTAGTGAGAAGACCTATGTATTAAAACAAGAATTGATTAGAAGTTAATCACCTTACCTTCAGGTATGAATTACTTAAGGGAAAGTTAAAAAACATTTTAAAAACTTTTCTAAACAGAAGAATGAACTGTTAATTTTGGAATTAACATTTCCAGTATCCCAAAAGGTATTTTTAGAATTAAGATTTTCCTAATGTTAAAAAAAATGTGAAATACACAATCCCTGCAATTATAAGGACAACAACATACGTTAAAACCTGGGAACCAAGGATTTTTTAAAGAGATGGTACATTATTTTGTAATTTGAAACATATTTGTTTTGTTTCTGAATAACGTATTATTATAAATGCTTAAATCTAGATCCCAGCCCCAGATGAAGTCCATGGGCTGAAATGTTGGGCATTATCAGGGGATCTGATTGTGTGAGAAGTTACCCTAAAAACAAGACGAATATCTTTATAGCATTTTGAAGTGTGGCTGGTCTTTTCAGTCTGGTTGAATTTTGCATGTTTCTCTATACCAGCCCCAACACAAAGAACTGGATTTAAATTAATCAAAGGGAACCCACCCACTCTCTGACTTTTCTGTATTTTGAAGTGAGGTGTTACAGGGAGAGGGTGACTGCCTTGCCAGGGTGGACGGACTTCTGGTTGTTTAACAGAATTTGGAGGATCTACTGACCACAGTGGAAGTTTAAAGAGGAACAAATGTCAACATTTTGGAGCATCCATAAATTCAGAATTTGGATCAGCATAGCCCCAATCAGCCTCATGCTAAATATGAGATCTCTGAGCTACTTTGTTTAAAAGTTACATGTCATTTTGCAACCCTAATTTCACTGCCTGTTCAAAAAAGCCAGTTTTGGTGAAGAGCTGCTGATGATGTCATCTCCTGAACTCATAGTCTAGTCCTGCATGTCAGCAAGCTTATAAGACCTGTTTCTTCAAAGTTTAAATATCATGTGCAATGATTTTCATCAGTAAAACAGGCAGCATCATTCAATAAACATTGTTTTTAAAACTATGCATGTTTTGGGTTTTGTAACAAAGTTGAAAAATTCTTTTTTTTTTTGGTGCCTTTTTGTTGTGGTCCTTTTCTCCAGGTTGCTGGATGCTAAGTCATAGCAAACTGCTGTGAGGATTGCAGACTGAATAACTCTAAGGTGGTGTAAGTCTGTGATCATTCACACCTGTCATTCAGTTGAGGTGATTTCTCAGGATGGCACTTTAACACAATTATTCTCTCTGTAAATGGTATCCTGTGATCTGGGCTAGTCACAAGTGGGCACCTACCAAAATGGTGACTCACTTGCAGTGCATACCCAGACGGTGAGGGAGTAGGGAGGGTGACCAGATGGGGAGGGATCGAGAATGGTGATGAGATATCTCTATATGTACATGCGCATGGGGGGGAGCTAGCATGCCGAACGAGGGGCAAGAGAGTTTGTGAGGGGTGGTGTCACAGTCAGCCTCCAACCTAGCTCCATGGCATGGTGGGTGGCCACTGCCCTGGTGTGGCTGGGATGCAGGGTTCAACTCTGGGTGCAGGTATGTTTTGTTGTGCCTGACCGGAAGTGGTAAATTTTTTTCTACACTGTTTCCCCCCACCCACATGCACCCTCTGGACTTGAGAATCTAATAGTAGAGTGCGGGGCACAGCCCCCTCCACACATAAAAGTAAATTGTAGTGTTCCTTGCACCATTTTCTCTGTCATTGCAGCTGTACATTGCTGAAATTGAATTTTGGTGATGTACACTCTCCATATTTATGATCACCTTTTGGTGATCACATTTATGACATAGAACCTCTGTAAATAGGGGTTGGAGAGGTAATGCCATTTTGAAACCTTACTATGAGTTTAAATGTAATATCCAGCTCAGTGTTTTCTCCCTGGCAGGCTGTTACTTGACCTACATTCAGGCTCATCTATGTTATACACCACGTTAAAATTATCATTTTACCAGGGCTAACACTTCCACCTAGTAGGAATTAACAGATATGAGGCCCTATTAAAACTTGTTATAGCATGAACACTGACAAACAGCAATAAAGTTTTCAACATTACAACACTAGTATCAATACAATTTCCCAACAGGCACAGTAGACTAGCACCCTAAATGGTATCAGCAGCCTGGAGACATGCTGACTCAGCATCCAGCATCCCTGGAGAACTAGACCACATCACACCAAAAAAGCATTAAAAAATATGAATTTGTCAACTTTGTTATAAAACCTGAAACACACAATATTTATAGCAATGTGTTTTTAAATGGTGCTGCCTGTTTTACTTGTGAAAACTATTGCACATGATCTTTAAACTTTGGCACAACAGGTCCTATTAGCTTGCTGACAGGGAGGACTAGACTGTGAGTTCAGGAGATGACATCATCGTCATCTCTTCACTGAAACTGCCTTTTTTGAACAGGTAGTAAAATCAGGGTTACAAAATAGCTCATCACTTTAAAATGAAGTAATGTAGAAATCTAATTTTTGGTATGAGATATACTGGGGGTATGCATATTCTAATTCTGCAAGATAGGACTTTTGGCCAGAGTCCCTCTTTAAATACCTGGAACCTGTACTATTGGTGTATATAGGTGATATTTTCTTTACTGCTTGACAAAATATTTTGATATATTCTGTAAATTATTAATATTTGATTATAAGGTAACACATTCTGGTTTGCAGACCCAGCACACATGACTGTTATGGAGAGTTTTGCTGAAATGGGATATAGTTTTGAGAATAGACAAATTACTTTTGGCTTTAAGATGTCACTTCACCAGTGACCTGTACAAGGGTAGTATAACCTCCTAATCCCTCTAGCTATGCATCCCAGCATCTTGTTTGCCCTTGCTGCTGCTTTCTTGCACTGCATTGAGTGCTTCAGGTCCCTAGTGATCATCACTCCCAGATCCTTCTCCTCTTCTGATGCAGATACCTGGACTCCACCCAGGCAGTACTCTATCCTGGGATTCCTGGCTCCAATGTGCATAACTTTGCATTTCTTGGCATTGAAGCCAAGCTGTCAGATTGCGGACCACCTCCCAAGCTTTTTCAAATCATCCTGTAGGTCCTGTATCCCTTCATCTGTGTCTACTCTCCTGCAGAGCTTGGCGTCATCCATAAATAGAAACATTTTGTCCTTAATACTATCCCAATGTCATTGATGAAGACATTGAACAACTTTGGCCCCAGCACCAAGCTCTGCGTGACCCCACTGGTGACCTCACTGGTGTCAGATAACTTCCCCCCACACCACCTTCTGAGTTCTGTCCCTAAGCCACTTTTCAACCCATATGGACATCATATCCACAACCCTGAGATCTGACAACTTCTTGATCAACCGTTTGTGGGGCACAGAGGCAAAGGCCTTGCTGAAATCCAAATAGAGGATGTCTACTGCTTGGCCCTTGTCTACTGTCTTAGTGACCTAGTCAAAGAAGTAAATCAGATTAATTTTACACAATTCCTTCCCCCACCAATGAACCCATGCTGCCTTGCACCCTGGAGACCATGCTGCTGTAGACATTCCACCAACCTTTCCTTAAGTATGGTCTCCATGAGCTTGCCATGATTAAGGTCAGACTGACTAGTCTATAATTCCCTAGGTCATCCTTGGGACCACTTTTGTGGAGGTGCACCAGATATGCTGTTCTCCAGTCCTGTGGTACCATGCCTGACTCCAGTGAACTACTAAATAAGCCTGCGGGTTGCCCTGCCAGCTCCTCGGTCACTTCCCTTAGTTCTCTTGTTCTCTGTCAAGGGCCTGGTGATTTGTCCACCTTCAATTCTAGCAGCCCCTCCCTCACTCTATCCTCTTCCATCAGTAAATCTGTGTTCCACTCCCCCTACTCCTCTTCTCCCTCCTGAAGGCACTAGTCTGTCCTTCTCACTGGTGAAGACAGAACAGAAATATGCATTTAGTATCTCTGCTTTTCCCCAGTTATCTGCCACCCACTCCTCCCCTTTCTTAAGCCTAACAATCCCATCATTCTTGTTCCTTTTCTTACTTATGTAGTAAAAGAAGGGTTTATCTCCCTTCTTAATTCCTCAATCTACCTACCCCTCCTTCTGTGCCTTAGCTTGCTGGACTTCCTGTCTTGCCTCATTAGTCAACCTTGGGTATTTTTCCCTATCCACCTTTCTCTTGGACTTCCTGAATTTTCTATAGGCTAACCTCTTTTCCCTTACTGCTTGGGTGACCCCAGAACTGAACCAGCTGCGTGCTTTGGCCCTTGTGTTCTTCCCCTGAGCCTAACGCACTCCTTTGTGACAACCAGTATTCCTTCCTTAATGATGAGCAACATTTGGTCCACCCCCATATCTGCTCTGATGCCTGCCAGGTGGCTTCTTAACACTTTGCCCATCTTTCTGAAGTCCACCCTCTTAAAATCCATGATGTTGGTCTTAGGGTGCTTTCCTTACCCATATGAAAGTGGAACTACACTGTGCAATGATCACTCCCACCCAGGGGCTCCCTGAACTTTTTTTCGTAGATATGCTTCCCATTTCTGAGCACCAGATCAAGAATTGCCTCTGCTCTTGTTGGCACTGTGCAGTCTTGAACAAGGGAATATCTGATGTACTTCCAAGTAAAAGACTTCATTAGAAAACGAGTTGAAAATTTCAAGACTTCATCACTATCCCCAACAGAAGATATTTTGGGTAACAAAATTTCAAATAAAAAACATATAGGTAAAATATATAAAGTCTTTGAAGAAAGGAAAGTGACTTCATTAGCTAATCTCCAAAAGGCCTGGCAAAAATGACCTTGTATCAGAGTTAAATGAACAATAATGGGAAGCAATTATATCAACAATTCCAGAAGATTTCAAAAATAATACATTGGAGTAAATACAATTTAACATCTTTCATAGGATGTATTGCACCACAGCTAAACATCACAAATTTAACAATAATTTATCAGACAAATGTCCTAGGTGTGTGGAAGCAGTTGGGTCAGTTTTATATATGTTCATCACATGCTTGTGGTTAATGAACTTTTGGAATACAATTGGATAAACAGTTAGCACAGTAGTAGGACTGGATGTCCCCTTTGGTCCAGGAATGTTGTTATTCAGTGACTCTTTTTTAACAATAGATGACTGGAACAAGGAAAGAGTGTATTTCCTTAGCCTTGCACTATAAAATGTCAAGACACTGATATTGCAACATAGGCAAAGTCAAAACCCTCCTCATATTAAACATTGATTAAATTTGTTAACAGAGTCTGCAACCTTAGAAATATTTTTTTACAGCCTAGGAGGGAGAAAGATATCAATTCAATCTTTGATGGAAACCCTTTTTGCATTACTTAGGTCAGAATTGATCAGAAGAAAAGGGACTGCCTTGCTGCCTTTAGACTAATTAATTAATAAGCTGGTCCAGCCAGAGTGTTAGTCCCAAAAATCTACATGGAATATGATGGCTGGCTAGATCATCCCTCAAAAAATATGGGTAACAAGCCACTGTATGATACTGTCTGTATCCATCACAAAAATAGTAAATAATCTGCCATATAGCAAAGTGTTTAAATTGGAAACATGATTGGCTGAAAGCTATGCAAAGATTACATTAATCTCTGTTAATATGCATGTACAGCCTAATTACATGCAGCAGGATTTAGTAAAGTACAGTCTTGATTTGGAATACTCAGGCATGAAATGTCAGACTTGACTGTGCCTGAGCATTCCATGACATTTCACACTGACTGCCATTTCTAGGCCCAGTTAGCATGATCACTAAGTGACATATCCGACTTCTGTTCTTGTATCTACGGTATTGGCAGCATTTCCTGTATTAAGCAAATAAAAAAAATTGCAAGCATAACCCACACCCCAAAACCACATTACATTCATTCATAGATAACTCTGTAACAAGAAAACACAAACTGCAGTCCAAAATAAAACACTGTACATAAGCAGTATTGCCACATCTAAACAACTCTTACATTGCTGTTTTCTTTTTTTAGTCATGCTCCAGCATTAAGGTCATCATTTGCTCTACAGTACCCTGCATTGCCACCATGTTTTTATGCCCATATTCCCCACTAGTTTTTCACCCACCCTGTAGCAGAATTATCATGGCATTGTCAATACAACCTTTCATATGGTACCCTGCTGCTTCCAAGACAAGGGCCATGAAGTCAATGTTCATAGCACACCATTCACACAGTGCTATGGTCTGAGAATTCTGCATGCTTCTGAGGCAACAAGAGAACTTCTGTTGTCACAGTCTTGACTAAAGGAGCCTAACCACAGGGGAGCATAAGACTCACACAGTGCAGCTTTACCACAGCTACACTATGATCAGTTTCATACAGTAGTAATTATAGAAAAGTTGCCCAGTAATGAGTTATACCTCGTTAGGTGCAGTACACTGAGCAGTACCAAGGAAAACCTCATTACAAGTCATTAATTTAATGCGGTAATGCGGTACTGCAGTAATGAGGTAAGTGGTGAAATAATTGAATCCTCCTCATCATCCACTTAATTGCGCCAGGTGGCACTGTTTGCAGTTAAATTTATCTAACTTAATTGATATGTTCCAGTAGGTGTCCCCACAGTCTACAGACAGCATTTCCTTCATCCATCTGCCAGTCAGTTCTGATATATTTCAGCACTCAGAAAACATGTTATTTCCCTATCAACAACCCCAGTGAATTCTCTGCCTGCATTATACTGCTCATTGCCATATGCAGTGGGTGCCATATCACGAAAATGGGTCCCCTGTCAATAATGATGGGTTTCAGGATGATCGATGTTGTGCAAATGACTGGCAAATACAATATTTACAGTGCAAAACACATGGCAAATCTTCAGATTATGAGACAGCACCCAAGGCCAATAAACAATGAAAAAAGAAGTCTTACCAGACACCCAAGGTGATAAATGTTCAATAAAAGTTATGTCTACTGGTAAAAATCAGCATACAAAAATGGAAACCATACAGTACATTGTTCAGTATTCCTTTTGTGTCTTGGATGTTTGGTAAGATCCCTTTTATTTTTGGATTATTTGCGTTGGGATGCTGACTCCCATCCTTATGCTGTACCTTCATATTTTGAGTTCTGAGTTTCTGCAGACATTTCTCTGTATAGTGTGCCTATATAAGCAATTGCTAATACAAAAGGTTTTAACACTCTTGATATATTTTTAAAAATGGCGACCAGTATGCCTTTGTTTACTTGATTAATAAGTGTGATGTTGTTTGATGCCTCTCTATTTCAGATGAGACAGTGAACTAATACCACTACCTGCATATCATAAGTAGCCTTTCTTCTCCAGCCAATCAAGGTATATAGATCCAATTGATATGTAATTTGAAATTAATTTATAGACTATGGATAAATCAATGATATGGAAGAGCAATGGATTAAGAGACCATATCAGCAACTGAAAAAAACTAAAACTAAAAACAATGTAAACACTCTCACATCCACTCCCAATGTTTGTCACTGTCTGAGCTGAGCTAATGCGGAGACTCCTGTAGCAAAACAACATAAAGAAATACTTGTCCCATGTCTGATGCAAATGCTGCTAGTTTCCCTTAATAGAATCACAGTGCTTCATCTCAAGCACTCTGTGGATAAATAAAAAGAAAAATCAAACAGAAAAGTAAAACCCTTTCATTTGTTCAGCATCTATTGGACATATTGGGTGGGATATTCAAAGCAGTTGCGCATTGCTGAACTGGGTTGCACATGCACAACTGTTGAAATGCGCAATACAGCGATATTCAGTGGCAGCAACTGCACAGCTTAAGTATCAGTGCACCAATGCGCAATGGGAATGTATGCATGCGCAAGTGCAGGAAGCGTAGCCATGAATATGTGGCACAGTGCGATATTCATTACTGGACAAACGGCTCAAGCGTGGAGCAAATGGCATTTGCACGGAGCACACTTGAGCCTATAAAAACAGGGAGCAAGTAGGTAAAGGACACATGCACCAGAGGGGAGCAGGAGAGAGGGAGACAGAGAGGCCATCCAGAATGACAGTAGGGGTGAAAAAGAGGGACAGTGACAGTGAGGGTGTGATACTGAGTGAGAGAGTGAGTGTGTGTGTGAGTGGGTGAGACAGGCAGGAAGGCAATGGTGTGTGTGTGTGCCTGTGACACCAAGCACAGGAGGAGCAGCACAGGAACCCAGAGGGGTGGGAAGCAGAGACCACAGCCAACAGTCCACCAGCCAGGGGCAGGTCACTCAGATGTGGGCCCAGCGGAGCTGTCCACACAGCAGCACACAGCCGGGAGGTCCAGAGGAGTCAGCCACCCGGGGGGGAGAGGACAACAGGGGCCATGGCCAGTGCCACCTTCCAAATGGAGGCAGTAATAAGGGGTGTGGGGAGGCAGGAGGCAGGGCAGCGTGGCCATGGAAGGGCCCATCGGTGGTACACCTGGAACAGGTGGTACCGTGCCCTCACCACCTTTGAACAGTAAACCGATACGGAGATTGTGGGCTGGTATCACCTGAACCAGGCAATTCTGAGGTGGCTCTGTGAGCTGTGTAGTGAGGAGATGCAGGCACCCACTAGACGGAGCCACATCCTGATGGTGGAGACAAAAGTAACAGCTTTCATGTGCCTGCTCTCAACGGGCACCTTCCAGAGACCAACAGGGGACACAACAGGCATAACCCAGTCGACCACATCACGGCTCCTCCCACAGCTCCTCAATGCACTGCTGCCACACACTGCAGAATACATCCACTTCCCCAGCACTCAGGCAGAGTGTGCAGTGAACATGCAGGAGTTTCACAGGGTAGCATGTAAGTCTGGCATGCTAGGGGCCATTGACTGCACCCATGTTGGCATTTGCATGCCACCTGGCCCAGAGGGGGTAGCCTACATCAACAGAAAGGGCTAGCTCAGTGTCAACTGCCAGGTGGTGTGCGATGCCAGGGGTGCATAATCAATGTCTGTGCCACACACCCTGGAGGAGCGCACAGTGCCTTCATCTGGCACAGCTCAGCACTGTGCCACAGGTTTGAGAGTGGGGACATCCCCACTGGCCACCTAGTAGGTGAGTATGCTGAGACCACGGGCAGCCTGGCACAACAGGGCAAGGGGTGGGGGCCACCAGGGTAGGGGCACTGCAGGGTGTGGCTGGGAAGAACAGGTGGTGCAGCAACATAGTCCACCAGACTAACCAAATCTCTCTCCACACAGGTGACAGTGGCTACCCACTCCAGCCCTGGCTGTTCACCCCATACTGGTACCCGTCGATCCCTGCAGAGGAGCAATACAATGAGGCACATGCCAGAACATGGAACATCATTAAACATGTGTTTGGGCTGCTGAAGGCACAGTTCCATTGCCTGGACAGGTCCCTCAAAGGCCTGTGGCCCATTCCTGGCCTGCTGTATACTGTATAGCATGACCACTGACCATGAGATAGCTGTCAAAGTTGAAGAGAGGAACAGCAGTGGGGACGACATGGCCACCGGGCCATGTGGTGGTGGGCAGCCCCCTGGGCAAAGGTAACCCCGGCTGAACAGGATGGCCTGGGAGCATCAGGACACAATTGCGGAGGAGCACTATGGAGCACACAGGTAGGAGAACATGCCCCCATGCATGGAATGGTGACTGTGGCACAGTGCCCAGTAATGTGTGGGCAAGCCATGTGGCATGAACAGTTGGGCGGGGGGCATGGCTGGGCTTGAGATGGAACCTCACAGCAACACCTGCATAGCACAGCACACCCCACCCCCACACACACCCACCCACCCACTGCCCACCCACACACCCCCACACACCCCTGCACACAGCCACACACCCACACAGCCACACAGGCACCTCCAGGCATGCACCCAGGCACTGGCACCAGGTGTATATAAGATGCAGAGCACCAGTGCACAGGAACATCCAGTGCAGTGTTGCATCATCATGCACACGCCACACTGGCCAGTGGCCATGCAGGTGTGCAAATGGCCAGTATGTGGTGCCATCCATGGATGCCACATCCATGACATGCACACACCACACCTATATGCACACAGGGCGGCAGCAGCAGACTGCAGACAGAGAGGCAGGAACAGGGCCACCGCACAGTTGCATGGCTGCCTCGGACATGTGGATGGCCCCACCAAGGCAGCTCAGCAGACCCAGGCTGTGTGGTGGCCACAGGGGGTGTCTGCAACAGTCCCCCAGGAGTGGTACTGTGGGAACGTGACCATGTCCTCGCAGAGGTCTGCAGGCTCATGAACAGGCCGGCACCAGGTGTGCCCAGAATGGCCACAGCAAGGGCAGCTATGTAAATTTAAAATGCGCATTTCAGTTTTCTTTGGTCTGAGTGTAATAAAGGGTTCCATGTCATAACAGCGATTGCAAAAGAGTGATCGCTATTACAGCAAGTGTAGATCGCCAAAAGCAAAATTGTGATGTACACTCCTCAGCGAACCCAACAACAGTGACCGGGGAAAAAAACACTCTTTTATTGGGGGGTTGGTGCCATGTCACACTCCCCTAAATTACTATTCTCAACTCTGCGGGTGCATGTCGGGAAGGGGGAAAACCGGAATACAAAAAAAAAAAGAAGTCCCACACATGGAAAATAAGTAAGAGAATTATCCCTATCGAGCCCTGAACCTGGATCTCCCTCACTGGAGGCAATCACCCTCTCCACCAAACCAGAACGTCAGCTCTGCAGCACATCTTCAAACCACAGCCCACATACCTCTGCTTCCTGCTTGGACCCTGCTTCCTGCCTGGACCCTCCTCTTCATGTCCTTCGCTTTCCTACTCCTTCACTATTTTCTCCCCCTACCTAGTCACTCTAACCGCGATCACCACACTTTCAAGTTAGCTCAATGCACAAGCACTCAGACTGAGTCACTCAAAATCGAGTTACTCAATTTGAGTTGCTTTAATAACGTGATACCTACTAAAGTGTGTCTTGTAAAACTGACAGCTCATTGTGTCCTGTGTAATGCTTTTATTTTCAGTAGTATACACATGTTGCCATTTGTAACCTAGATAAAGCAACAGCTGCATTGTCCTCTGCTCATTCTTTGGATTTCAGCAGTAAGTGCCTGAACCATCTTTTTATTTGTACTATGATTTGGATCACATCACCTGAGCTCTCATGGTATGGCTGACTTCTTGTTTTGTTCACTCTAATCCTTGCATATTTTTTAACAGATAAATAACCTTTCCTTCTCCCTCATGGCATTCAGTCCCATCCTCGTGTACCTGACCAGACACAGTCAATCAACTTTCACTACAGGGACAATTATGTCTTAAAGTGTACCTGGAGACTTAGAACTGTTTGCATTGGGGAGGATGTGTGGTGCTAGCAGACAGGTAAAGAATGGAGCAGCAGTTAGTTTATCTAGACTACAAATGGCAACTTGTATATACTAAAACTGGGACCTCACTGAAAACAAGATGTTTCGTTTCCATTTGATACAGCAGATGAAATATTTTCTTAATTAGAAAGAGAACAATAAAACCAACTGCAAGTCTGTAATTCAGGCTTCAATAGGCAAATTTACAATATTTTCATAGCATAGCATAGCAATGCCTATATGCATCATCTCTTTCTCATTTGGGACCTCACTGTAGCTGATTTTACAGCTTCGTAAACACAATGGGAAAATACAGCTAAGTTTGGCAGTGCTACCATAAAACTGATCTTCATGGAAGCTTGTACATTTATATTTTTCACATTGATTATAGTCATTTATTTTATAAATACTGGTAGGAATTGATTGAGAGGACACAACCAGTAAACCCTTCCCCCCAACTGCAGATATGGAAAGGGGGCCCAAGAAAGCAACCCTTTCCCTCACACTAACTCATTGCCTTTGTGAGGTCAAATGTCCATTTTCATGATGACTAATCTCAAAGTCATTTCAATTTCAATAGAAGCAAACAGCCTCAAACCCCATAAAAGAGCAGCATCTTGCAAAGTTGAACTCTAAACAGGGATCCAATCTACTGTACATTCTGAATCTGTACCCTTCACCCACTGTGGCCTCCGTCCCCCACATTGAAATGCCTTCAACAGTCTCGCCACACAGATATTTGTTTTGATAAATTTCAATGCATTTGTACACAAAGTATTCAAATATTTAAAAAAATACCTATAAAATCAATCATTTGCTTTCATTATCTCTGCTCTTACTAGTGTTCACTGTGTGATGTTTGGGGGTGATGGTCATGGTCTACCTCGATGCTCCCCAGCATTGCATTCAATGCTATAATATATCTACAGTAGTTCTACTTTCAAACTTTTCTTAAACTTAATATAAATTGATGTACTGTACACAGCCCAGTATAAGCAGCTTACAAATGAATCATGCTGAGAATTATTTAGTTGCATGTTCTTACCTGCTAAACTCTTTTTTTCTGAGATCTTGCATCAATAAATGATAATATAATAAACTGCTTTTTTAATTGTGTCTTTCGCCATTAATTTATTATTCATGGTTTGCCTTTTATGTTTGTTTAGTTGTTATTACTGGATTATTGGATGGAGCAAATATGTGTGTGTGAGTGTGTGGGAAGGGGATGGGGGATGGTAAATGTCCACATGCCTTTACAATGATGGTTTGGAAAACTTAACAATATAGAATCAGACGTG
Organism: Neoceratodus forsteri; assembly: GCA_016271365.2. Lineage (NCBI taxonomy): Eukaryota > Metazoa > Chordata > Ceratodontiformes > Ceratodontidae > Neoceratodus > Neoceratodus forsteri. The sequence continues at coordinate 126,819,182 of CM028134.1, forward strand.
GATGAAGACCTCTTTGCCCACCCAGTCTGCCCATTTTCCCCTATCCACATGTTGGGTGGGTGATCTGGTTTTTAGATTGTGTATTGCCAGTCTCACTTCCCTTGTATGATTTGAATATCTGACTACTGCTTGCATAGGTGCCGGAACTGGGGGGGCGGAAGGGGCGGTAGCCCCCCCACTTATTATTTCTGTATGGCAAAAACTAGTATAGAAAAAGTGCCCTTTGTTCCCTCATAAGTGCCCTTTTGATTCTCAGCCCCCTCAGCTTTTACCATCTTCTGGCACCCTTGCTTGTGTGTTAAAAATTTTTTCAAAGGCTGGCCCAGTGGCACTGAGGGTTGAGGCGCTGGATGCCACACCTCATGCCATGTCGACGACCCTTGGTCGGGATCTACCTTAGGAGTCAGAGGGTCTGCCAGGGGAGAGGAGTATTGAGCATCCCAGGGTATGCTCTCCTCCTCCAGGGAGGGAGGGGTGGGTTTACTGCTTCTTTGCTGACTTCTGGTGGTAACCTCGGTTCAGGCAGGTGGTTCACTGAGGGGAATGGCATGGATGGCATTGGACATGCAGTGTGCAGAAGTGTGCATGGCAGTGTCATTGATGCCCTGCACATCTGTGCTGTGGGGTGGGGATCCAATACTCTGCAGAAAAAATCCTCCGGCACACATTGTGACATCCGGTCTGTTGATGCTGTGCCACTCTGACTCAGGATAGCTCCTCCTGGATCTGGACCCTCAGCTTCCACGGTGGTGGGGTATGTAACCACCATGAAGCAGCCAGCAAGAGGAAAGGAGGAGGGTGTCAAGCTTGGGAACTGGGAGTGGCATAGTGTTGTAGATCTAGACTGACTGGGTGGAACCATAGGTAACACCCACCACCCCCAGCTGAGGAGGGAATAAAAGAAACTAACAAAACAAACAACAAAAATTCCAAATCATTCAGACCAGCTTTCTCAAAGGATAATTTCGGTGATCATTCCTGAAATCCAATTATGCCTAATAGAGTCAACAAAGGTAATCAAGTTTTCCATCTGCCTACTCAGTTGCATATGCTGGTGACAATGCTAGTGCACTTTACATATACAGTACTGTACTTGTATTATTAAAAAAATTCATAACTTCATTTAATTGAATATGCACATAAAAATGTTGATTTGATCAGTCCTGCTACTACCTTTTTGTGTAAAAACTGGAGGTTTGAATAGGAGTGCATGTTACTGCTTCAGATACTGGATTTTGTTTAAGCTACAATATTTGAGGAAATAACTTGTGCTGGTATTCTAAGCTCCAGCCTGAATAAGAAAAGTCATAGGGTGGAAAATCAAAGCTACAAACTCATCATGTGCATATTTAATGAAAAGAAACCCTAAAGTTGTTTAATTAATATATGTTATGAGCACTAGCCATGTCCACAGCTTATGGAACTGAGTAGGCAGACTAAAAACTCAGTTACCTCTGGTGACTCTATTGGGCAAGATCTGACTTCAGGAATTATTCATTAATTTAACCAGAACAGTGCATTCCTGAAATCAATTAAGTTAGTGTTAATATCACCATTATCACTCATCAGTGTTCCCATTCACATGCAAAATTCCCTTCCCCCACCTGAGTGCCAAACCACTCACCTCCAGCCTCCACCAATCCCACTGTATACCTTGTAAAATGTGAAATTCCCCCCACCCAACTCTCCTCTATCCCCCACTTTCCACATACTCCATAAGCAGCCCCCTAAACTGACTTGTAAAGAAAGAAAATGTTCCCATATTACAGAGAGACATAATTTCTGTTTTTTGGTACAGTAAGTATGTGACAGACTGAATGAAATAATTTATGAATGAATGAAGACATCATTGGTAATAGTAAGACTTGATTGGCTGAGGACCAAGTCTCTCAGTAACATGAGATCATTTTCATTTTTTTGGGTGGGGGTGTGTGTGTTTTTGAGGGTGCTCAGGGGGTAGACAGAGGTGAATAAAAGAGCAGGGTTTGCTTGGGGGGAGAATTTTTACATATTACATACCACTGTCAGGTGTGGGGGAGACAGGCAAGTGATTTAGTACAGGGATAGTTTTTTTTTTTGACATGTTGCTCTGTCTACTCTCCCCTTCCCCCTTGTATCCTAGCTCATTCTTCTTCCTCTCAGAATCTCACTTTGTGGGGATTTCATCTCAAAGTTTGCTGTGGCAAGTGGGTGTTCTGGGAGTTGATATATGCTGGTGATTGGAGGGCCTGTTGATTTGGAGGAATAGCCTCTTAACTTATGTCTAAAAAAAATATTCTGGTTTGTGCTGTCAGGGGCTGAACCACTCATATAAGTATCATGGGAGTGCCTCCCCCAATCAAAAATTCACCCCTCACCATAGTCATGCCTATCTGTTTAAAATTTTCTCTGCTTAGTATGGCAAATTCTCATGTCATATATCCTGATCACGTCATCCAATTGTTGTTTAAATAAATGAAATTCAGCTTGATGGACAAAGTTATTAATTTGTGCTTCTTTTGTCAATAGGTCCTTTTTGACTGCTGCCAAGTTTTTTCTGCATCATTAAGTATATATCTAATAAATCCAGTGGTGGATTACAGCAAGAAGGCATACAAACCTTCAACAAAAGCCACTTCTGTCATCTCTAAAGGCCAAATGTGTTATCAAACATACCATAGTCCTCTTGGGGCCCTATTTACACTCAGATAAGCAGACAAACCTACCCTCTGCCAATAGAGTATTTGCACTTTTAATGTGACTGTTTCTGATTGGATGAAAGCTGTTCTTATATCAATAGGTGCTACTGGCTGACTTTCAAAATCTGGTGCACTCAGATGTGTTGTAGGATACTTTTCAAATCTTACTGTAGCAATGCAGCAAACATTCTAGCAGATCCCCTTCCATCAAATTGTTGAATGATTTTGTGCCAAAACATGGATGATTCCTCAAGATCTACATCACTAACAAACAGCCACACTTACAAATACCACATATAAAAAGACAGTATACATTTATCCAAATTTATATCTTCTATAAAGTGCTATACAGTCTATATGCATTTATAGTGCAAACATCCTTTACATGAATGAATTTATGAATGAAGACATCATTGGTAACAGTAAGGCCTGACTGGCTGAAGACTAGGGGCTCCATTCTCAAAATGGGCTTGGATCAGCGCAAGCTGTGGTAAATAGCAGCTTGTGCAGAAGCTCAGTGCTCCAGGGACCCTGTGCCTGATTCTCTATGGGGCAGAGTCCCGGCAGCTAAGTCCCATGGCTTGCAGAAAACAATGGCTGAACACCAAACAGACAGCACATTGGGAGGGTCTGCCACAAGTTGGGGCAGCCATGCACTGGTCTAGACCCTGATGGTCCAGCGGTTTACCCACTCTGATCCCAATGATGCCACCTGTAATATTTCAAAAGTAGTACCTATGCCCCCTCCTTGATCTTTGATGTTGGCACTATTAAATATAAGTAAGCCCCATGCCCCTCTTCCAATTCCATGATGTGGCCACTAAGAAGAATGGGTATTTCCATGTCCCCCACCCATCCCCCATAGTGACAGCATTAATACTATGTTATTCCCATGGTCCCTTCCCTGATCCAAATGGTGCTGGTATTAATATGAAGTACTATCCAATGCCACCCTCCCCAACCCCAGAGGTGCCAGCAATTATAGTAAATATAAGAGCTGGTGAACAGCATAGCCCACCTCAGACCTCCATGGCTGGCCACTGACTGAACTGTCAATGAGCCTATTGTAATTTTTACAAGCATACACATTGCAGTAGGTTCACTGACAGTTTAGTGGGTGGCCAGCTGTGGAGGTGTGAGGTGGGCTGTGCTGGTAACTGACTCTTATCTTTATTATTATTGCTGGCACATCTGGGGCTGGGGAGAATGGGACAGTACTTCATATTAATATCAGCACCATTGGAGTCTGGGGATGCGGCCATGGGAATAACATATTATTAATGATGTCACCATCGGAGATGGGGTGGGGGACATGTAAATAACTCTTCTTCTTAGTGGTGACATTGGTGAATATGGAGGGGGGCGTGGGACATACTTATATTTAATGGCACCAACATCAGGGATTGGGGAGGGGGGCATGGGATTTACTTATTACTATTTCATGTGGCACAGCTGAGAATTGTGGACAACAGCATATTGCCCCAAACATGCAACTCTCCCAGAGAAGAATATTCTTAAGTACAATAAGACCAGCCCTGGCTGGTCTAAGAGTACTTAGACTTTCTCCCTCTGAGGCAGTTCTGTGAATATGATTTTCAAGGATGTGGCAGCTTGCATCTACCACATGCCCCCTAGTGCCAGGTCGCAACCCATTGTTGGGCACAAGGGAGGAGCAAGCCCTGTTTGGGGAAGGCAGAAAGCAATTGATGCAGGCTGCCTTTGAGAATAGCTCTGCTGGCAGTTTCTGGTGCAAGGTGCCACTTGGGCCATTTTAGTTTGGCCAGGCACCTTGCACCATTTCCAGGGATTTGAGATTAGAGCCCTAAGTCTCTCAGTAACAGGATATCATTTTCTTTGTTTCGGTTGGGAAACATCTTTACTGGTCTCAGGAGTTCCAGAACTTTTCTGCTTTCACTTGTGATGTCTGGTATCCAGGGAACTACTACAGTAGCTTAGACTCAAATAACCATGGGAGACAAAGTCACACAGCTTATAAACACACATACACTACATGAACCTATTATAAGAAGAAATTCTTTGACAAATGGATGACAAAATAAATGTAACACAGTGTCTCCAATTATACATATATGATTGTGCACCAAGAAAGGGTGTACTACTGGATGGCATGGGTTGGGATGGGGTGAGGGTGTGGTAAGAAGATACCAGGAACTTATCTGAATGAATGAGGGTGAGTCAGGGAAGTACCAATGGCTGCTGAAGATGTACTGACATGGGATGGGATTGAGTGAGACAGGGCACCAGAAACTAGGGGCTTCTTGACATGGGATGGGATGAGGTATGGGGTTGTTGGGTTTAGGTAAATGATATTTCAGATACTGTTCCTAGTTTTATAACTAGTAACTTATATGTATCATAGAATTGTATAAAAAACACCAATACCACAGCCCTGACCCCCTATACAACAGTATATCACAGTCCCAACCAACCCACTTCCCAGTAATCATCTCAGCCCCAGTATCACACCCCAAAGGCCAACAGTTGCAGCCCTAACCACAGCCAACCCCCCTTCTGACTGTAGTATTGTAATAGTTAGGTACTACCTCCCCCAACTGAGTATATCATTCACAAAAACTTTTAGTATCATGCCAGTTCTTAACCATAGTATCACAGCCCTAACCCCTTCTAGCACCCCTCAACACTGCAGTATAAAACTACTGACCCTACAGTCCCCCAAATCATCCATGTCACAACCTCGTCTCAACTCCAATATCACAGCCTACTCCCAAAATGCAACTGGTTAGATGGCAAAACATAGCAATGCCCCAACCTCTTACCATCTGTTTTTTAAGTACACATTAAAAGAAAAGAAAAGCAATCTTCCAAACTTTGCTATTTAAGCAGCTGATCCAGAAGCTTGCATCAAATGAATGATGCACCATCCCCCTACTTGGGAATTTCAAGAAATGTGGGTCCTAACTTTATCAAACATTGCATTCTTGAAGGATCTTCAAAAGTTGGTGTCAAAATTTAAAAAAAAAGTTTAGCAATCATCAAACATTGGGCAGATAAATTTCTGTTTTACCTTCACTGTCAGCCAGTCCACTGAAACTCAACACACCCATACATAGTATTTATCTGCTAAAGAGTTTGTTTGACAAGACTGAGTAAAAATCAAAACTGCTCATTTTAAGATAAGTGAAGGTTGCACATATTAGTGAATAGTCTGCATGATATGTAACACTGTGCTACAGACTGATACATTGTTTATGTGCTTTTATACCCATCAACAATGTATCAATATGTAGCACATTGTAATAAATCGCCCTAACATATTCTGTAATAGAAACACTGTGTCAGGCTCACTTCAGACTCCTTACACAGGTGAATCAAAAGCCATTCAAAGTGAAAGTTCTGTATGTATACAAGGAAAATCAACCCTTCCATTCAAAGGCAAGCATTGTACTGTAGTTAATGCTCCCTTTAGCTGAATGGGGCAAGTTGCACCTTTTCTCACACCTATTGTTTCAGTCTCTGTGTCAGCACAAAGTGTCTGCATCAGCAAAGATTTTGATATAAGAACATACTGAGATTGGATATGAAGACGGCTCACTCATAGCCTGAGCTGGAAAAAAGTATCTGTGCATTGTATCAGGTTCTCAAACACATTCTCACAGTGCTCATGACTGAAGTTTAAAATTGTTCCTGCATTAGCTGTGCCACAGGAAGGAATAAACAGCAGTTTATTGGGATCACACAATCTGTACAATGCTTTCTGATCTTCCCACCTTCCCCTCCTGATTTACATTCACATTGGGCTCATAGTATGTGCTTTTTAATTGTTCTCATCAGACATGCACTGGTTTTAATTGCACCTGTCCAGATTGATCATTTTAACTAATTGATTTTGGATTTCTAAAGTGGTTTGGTGCCTGTGTGAATTAGTCTTGTATTAGTACACTTGCAGTACAAAACTGATGGCTCTTGAACTGGGAGAGGTATATTGTGTCATGAAGGTGTTTTGTTCACATTTTCATGAATAAAGCTTTAAAATCACTATATTTGTATGGATATTATTGAAAGGGAGTTAGTGTGTGCCCTATTTCAAGTTGCCACAAAACATTGTGTTTATTGCCTAGACTAAGGGATTATTATTAATTTTTTTTTGGTTACATATCAATTTCAGTGTTTTTTTTTATTCTTTTTCTTTTTTCTGCATTATAAATTAAATCAAGCTGCAGTGTGTGCATTCCTACTGTATATAGGTGGCCATGTGTGAATAGTTGCCATGGTCCCCCCCCCCCCCACTAATCACTAATAATGAACAGTTCTGGGTGCCTGAGGACAATATCACAATGTGTAAGTAGGCAAGTGAGAGGTGATGGAAAAGTTGGGAGCACATCAGCAGAGAGGCAGTATAAGTGCTGGATACAGTAAGTGTTACTTCTTAGGAATGTGTATTTGGTGATAATATTGGCAGAGAGTTCTGAGCACCATATGAAGCACCCCTTACTCATCTGGGAGGGAAAACACCACAAGCTCCCCACCCAAACTGATGCCAACATTGTCTAGTAGGATCTCAACATCAATTCTTGCATTGGACACCATGCTAGGCAAAGTCATCCAGAGTTTATATAGAGAAGAATAGGAATGTGGGGGGGGGGGTCAAACAAAATGTTGTGTGGTTCAAAAAAATGAATGTGATGCACTCAATTGACTCATAGTAAAAAAGAAGGCGAATAGAGATATACACATGCACATGGACTTAGAAAATGGACTGATTAAATTTTGAATATACTTATGAATAGACAGAATGGATGTACAACTTTGACCTTCTCCATCTTCTACTTCAATAGCTTTACCATTCTCTCATCATCATTGGAAAGGCATTTGGTCACCTCTACCCTCTTACCCCAGCTCCCCCATTCACCACTAACACTAACAACCAGGTGAGCATAAATGCAAAACTTGAGAAGTAGAAAGGAAAGGGGGAATTGTTTAACCAGGAATGGCACACTAAGCCAAAACTTGTTTCCAGGTGCAACCTGGGAGCACAAGGAAGTTAAATGACTTGCTCAGGGTCATGCAGTACGCAGTTGGGGGCTGTGGGATTCAAACCCAGGTCTCCAGGTTTGCAGCTTAGAGCCCTAAACCACAGAGCTATACTGCCTTCTTATGAAATACACAAATGGACCATTAAACATGTACAAACTGCAGTTTTATTGTGCTATCGTTAAATTGTACAAGTAAACAAAAAAAAGAGTCAGACACATAACTGTGCCTCTGTGCAATTCTAAACATTGTTTGTCATTGAGCTAAATACTCTGAAAAGTGTAAAATATTACAGAGTGAGCTTAGAAAGGTTTTTGTTGCTTGCTCGTCTATATATATATATATATCTACATATATATAAATATATTCAGTATATATATATATATATATATATATATATATACTGCAGCATTGAAAGCACTGCTGGAGAACAATGTGTAACTTCAAGGTACCCTCATCCACACCCCATCAAATAAAATACCACAAACAGGCATAGCTACAGTAACAATATAACAGACTCCTTAGCATTAGTTGAGCAATACAAATACTGAAAAATGCAGTACTACCATACGGCAATGTCATTTACAATTATCAGTAAGTGCATCTATGACAGCACTGTTTGAAAATGTGCAGATTACAAATTTAAAACATTCTCTATTTAGTGAGAGGCAGAAAAATGGCAAAATGAAGACCAGTGTAAATTCATACTAAATGAATGTCTGTAGAACCTCAAGGCATGTGACTGACTTTAATTCAGTAAATAGTTGTCCAGCACCACCTATCTCTATCCAGAATGTCTTGCAGGTATCAGACTATGATTACAATAAACAGGCAACCCACATGGTAGTTAAAAAGAAAAACGAAACTTTTCAGTAAAAGTGTGTTAATCATAATAAGATATCACCAGTAGTGCATTCATAGCTACCTTCACTGATTTTAGCTAAACAAGACCTGCAAAATTGTGTAAAACTATGAACAGTACGCAGATTTTCAATTCTGACAACCAGCAGCAGTTTGAAGGCAGAATAAGCATTAGCATCAGGCAGTTGTCATCACTAAATGGAACAAATGGATCCATTTTCAATTCTGAGCTGAAAAAAAGATGGAGACAGTAATACCAATACAAAACAGATTGTGGTACTGTACTGAATAGATTGATGTTGAGAACTGTGGCAAAATGACTCAGAAACATATATGGGAGTGCTACCATTAATTTGTTTAATACTGGACACCCTCAGAATGTTTCCTATCACCTTTAAAATCTCTCTTCTGGCAGGACTTGAAAGGTGACGAATACAGTGCCTCATTGGTCAGTGTCCTAATCTACAGTACACTCATTCTCCCCACTTTTACCCTTGCTGAAACACAGACCACTTCAAAATATCAAGGCACTCCCCTCTCCATCCATTTCTCTGCACAAAATGAACCTTGTACCCAATCACAAGATGTCATAGAAATTCTGTATTATAGCTCATATGGATAATTGCATATGAACTAATAAATCACAGCCTTCATAGCAATTCTATTCCATTTGGATGCGAATTGGTAATCCATAGTAATAAAACCCAAATTGATTGAGCCTAAAATAATCATATTTCATGTAAACAAAAAAAATGAATCCTAGCTGGATGGATCTTCATGTATATTGGTCCAGAGTCTAGTCAGAGTAATCACAGAGCTATTTTAAAGAAGCAACTAGATGGATTTTTAAATTAAATTTAGGTATTTTTTTCACCAAATTAAATTAATCGCACTGTCACCATTAGGGTTTAACTAGATCCTACTCTGTTCCTATAATGTACATTTAGTAAATACTGTATACAGTTCATTCCTTCCTTCTTATTTTATCCCATTTTTCCATGACTCTCCTTGCCAGACTGTGGAGTAATATACATCAGGATCCTTCCCACTAGGAGTTAGTACAATTTCATTTTTTTTGTTTTTTGCATGAAACAATGTTTTTAGGCTCATGTAATTTGGGTTTTATTAGTATGGATTGTACATTTACGTACATTCAAAATGGAACAGAATTATTGCAGAGTACTTTATTCTTTCATGTCCACCTATCCATATGAACAATACTACATCATTTCTATTTCATAAGCAGATATGTACGGAGGGGTGAGCATCTGGGTATTGTGAAGTGGTTCATGTTTTTGCAGAAGTGAAAGCTGGGAAAACAGGAGTGTTGTAGATTAGAACACTGACCAAACAAAAACTGCCTGATAACACACTCTGTACAGGTAACTTATTTTTCATCTATACAGATCCCTCTGTAGATGTCCCAGTTAAAATTTCCTTTTACCGCTGAGCCCTGCAAATGAAGATAATTAGTTGGGAAGCATTTCTTTTTTTTTACTGCTTCAGCTGTGACCTGTTTGTTTTGGGACAGGTGAACAGGAGAATGAGAGAAATGCATACTTCTCAAACAATGCCATCTGCTGGTGAATCACACCCAGTACAGCAATCAATACCTCAATACCCCTCATCAAACTGGGGTACCGTCTCGATGCCAAGCATCATATCAGGGTACTGGGAAACTTTTCTATAACTAGCACTGTACAATATTCATGTAGTAACACCTAAATAAATTCAAGCAATTATGTGTAGATAGGGGACAACTCTGCCCTTTCGGGATCTCTTCTCTCAAACAAACTGCATTCTGCAGTTTGGTAAGCAGAACAAAGAGAAGCTGCCTGATGCTCACCCTCCAAGCAAGGTACGGGTTGGAACCCTGAATTTTGGCATCTACCCCGGAGGAATATCACTTGCCCCATTTGCTAGTGTTTCTCACACTTTGTGCAGCAATCCAGAAGTCTTCTAGGAACTGCTGCCAAGAAATTAATGCTAGGACTGACCACTGCTTGACATGTTCTTGATTTCTCACTTTAAGTAATGGTTAGTCTGATGCAGAGATTTCTTAAGAGTTGATTTAAGTTTTGAGAGAGGTCTTAAGGTACTGTGATTTTGCTATCTGCCCTGAGTGCTGTGCCCCTTCTCTTAGAGCTGTAAGTCTGTGGGCTGCACCCTTGACCTCAGTGTCCCATTGAGGCTGCTGCAGTGCCCCCTCCCCCCAAAAAAACTTACTTCAGAACCTCCCTGCCTGTTCTTTTTTTAAGTGCTGACTTTTCCAGTAGCAGAATATATCCTTTAGCCACTAGAGGGCCCAGTTATAAGCACACTTACCCAATCCAACACAATATAGTTCCTGTCTCATTTCACTTATTGTGTGGTTAGTCTATCACTATTCATCTGTCTTTGCCCCTCCCTCTTCCACTGATTGATACTGATTTTTCCCATTTGCAGCTTATAGTCTTTTTGCCCACTTAAGGGGTTTTCCCCCAACCATTCCAAAGCTGCTCTACATCTCCTTACTCTCTACTACTCCTGGCACTCTTCTTTTACTGCTCAGCTGCTATGGGTACCTACACTCCATTACTAAGTCTGCTCTCCTTCAGCTTCTTGGTACAGACCTCACACAGACTGGAGCACCTTTCCTCCACACTAGGCACCTCATCCCCAGACTATCCCACAGTGACTTGGCCCTCTCCCACCCTCGACACACTTGTGACCCCCAACACCCCCACCCTGCCAACACCCCCACTCCCTCCACCCTCCAAGGCCTGACCTGGATCCAGCTCTCCCCTGCCATTCCCACCCTTCGCACTTTATCTATCCCATGCACCCTGATTCTAAAGTCCTCAGCTGGGTGTTGACCCAAGGGTCTCCATCACCACCAGCCACTAACCAGAATAATTACACTGCTATTATTATTATCTGGTAATGTACACCCAAACCCAGGACCTATTGCTTCTAGCCCTTCTGAACCCTGTACTGCAACTGGCCTCCGCTTTGCATCCTTAAACATTTGTAGTCTCCTAACAAAATCTGCTGCCCTCCAGTGGTGGGTCGTTCAACAGCAACCTGACATAATTGCACTGGTAGAGACATGGCTCTCAAAATCCACCCCTGACTCTGCTATCACTCTCCCTGGATATACCATCTACAGGGAAGACCGAGTAGGCAAACATGGTGGTGGTTGCGCACTACTAGTATGGGACTCCCTTACAGGTCAGGCACTCCCAGCTCCTAAACTTGATTTTGGAGCCCAAGCCCTCACCTTAAAAATCACACCTGACCCAACCCGAGGCCCTCTCCTCCTCAAGGTCTCCTACGTACCTCCAAGGAATCAAAACCAAGTGGTCCAGTCCCTCATTGACTATCTCACATCTCTCCCTCACAAAGTGGAGCAAGCCATCCTAGGTGATCTCAATGTTAGCTGGCTTGCCTCCACTGCCTCCCATATAAGGGACTCCTTTGTTGCCCTGGATATGTCCCAGTTAGTCACCCAGCCCACCAGATTCAATCACTCTACTGGCACCAGCACTCTCCTAGATGTTGTTATATCTAAATGCCCCTACAAAATCCAGGATGTCACTTTCCTCCCCAGCTCTCTTAGTGATCACTCCCCAGTCCTCTGTCTCTGGTCATCCTCCACTCTGAAGCCAGTGTCCCAGGCCACTGTACACCGCCGTTTATGCCCTGGCAGCCTCAGAAAATTAAAACAATACCTAGCCCAGCTAGACTGGTCCAATATCCAGCACACCCCTGACATTGACTCAGCTCTTGACCACTTCACAAATGCCTTCTGTAAGGCTTGTGACCTTTTCACCCCCCTCACCAGGATCCACTCCAAAAAATGCAATGCCCCATGGATCACCCCACCCCTACTCCAGAGACTCAAAAACAGAGATAATCTCTGGCACATTGCTGTAGAATCTGGAAAGGCATCTGACAGACAGGTCTACAATGCAGAACACAATAAGTGCACTTGGGCCATTAGGCGGACCAAGGCAGAGCACTACCAGACCACCCTCACTTCCACTTGGAGTTCAGCCTGGACATTCTGGGATAATATGAAAGAGCTAAATGGAAATCCCACTCTCCCCACCATCTCAGCTCTCCATCAATGGCACCCCCACAACAGATCCACTCCTCATAACTGATTGCCTTAACACTGCCTTCTCTGACCTAAGCTTGGTCCTCCCCAGCAGCTTCTTTGACCCAATCCCCACCTCTCTCCCTCCGGTCCTGCATCACCCACCATTCTACCTGTGTACCTTATCCCCCCAAGAAGCTAGGCCGCACCTGCTAAAAGCCTTAGGCAGCAATAACCCCAGCAGTGACCCCCTTGACTCCAGGATCCTCTGTATGGTCTTGGACGAAGTCCTAGTCCCCCTGACTGACCTTCTAAACCAGTCTCTATGCCTGGGTCAGTTCTCAAGTGCTTGGGAATCTGCTGAAATCACACCCATGCATAAGAGTGAGGACCGATCGACCCCCAACAATTACCGGCCCATCTCCATCCTCCCCCCACTCTCTAAAGCCCTTGAAAAAGTGGTGTTGATCCAGCTCTCTGAATACCTAACCAAGTATGACATTATGTGCCCAGAGCAGCACGGTTTCCACCCAGGACACAGTACAACCATGGCTCTCCTGGAATTCTCCCAACACCTGCATGCTGCTCTCAACTCTGGCAGCCTTGCAGGTGCAGTGTTCATTGACCTCTCCAAGGCCTTTGATACTGTCTGTCATCCCCTTCTACTAGACTCTGTCCACCAACTTGGCTTCTCTGGTGGTTCCATTTCCTGGTTCTCTAGCTACCTCTCTGCTAGATCTCAGCATGTCAAGATCAGCGGCTCCGTCTCCAGCACTCTACCCATTCACTCCGGAGTCCCTCAGGGCTCCATCCTGGGTCCAATACCTTTTAGTCTCTACCTCAACACCCTCCCCAGCTCATGTACTGGTAAAATGCTCCTCTATGCCAATGATGCAGTCCTCATTGCCTCACATCCCAATCCCACCTCCCTCCAATTATCCCTCCAGCAAGCTTACAACCAAGCCTAAAGGTGGTTCGGAGACCGCAGACTGGTCATTAACCTAAAGAAAATCAAATCAATGCTCTTCTCCCACCACCAAAATAAAGCTAAAAATACCTCCCTCTTGATTATCCCCAACACTCTGCACCCGCTAGAACAAGTGACCACATACAAGTACCTAGGCATCATGTTCAATACTGCCCTCTCCTTCCACACCCACATTAATGCCCCTGTCAGCCACCATTAACTCTCTGATTGGCCTGCTATACCGGCACAGGGATTGCCTGCTTCAGGTTGCCCTCAGACTGGCCATCACCTCCTCTGTATTGTCCCTTCTGGACTATGGATTGCACATCTATGCTGCAGCTGACAACACTGCCCTCTCCAAAATCCAACTATCCATCAATAAGGTCTGTAGGCTCCTGACTGGTGCCCCCGGCCGAACTCACACCTGCCTTCTCTATACTACCACCAATCTTCTCAACTTTGAGGAATGACTGCTCTACCAGACTTGCCTTCTCGCTAAGAAATCTCTGTTAGGACTCTCCCCCAAGGGGGTCTCCACCTCCCTACAGCAGCCATCTTAGTCTGTCACCATCCATAGCTTTGTTAGGGCCACTTTCAAGGTGCCCAGAACCAAGACCTCTTTTGCCCAGAGATCCTTCCTCTATCAAGCTCCCACCTGGTTCAGCTCCTTCAAAACAGCCCTTTGGAACCATATCTTTAATACCCGCTGTTGTAGGTGCAACTAACCCCCTGTTGTAACCTGTGGTTCCTGCCCACCTTGCCCCCTGGCTCAACAACGTCCACTGGACAGCCTCTCCTTCCCCCAGACCTACCCATTCCCTACTAGGTCCAAACAGGGATGTAACCCACTGTCTTCTCTGAGGACCTACTATATCCATGAGTGTAACTCACAATTTTGTAACATTATGTAACCTAAGTAACATACAAACTGCTACATTATGTAATCTGTGTTAAATGTTCCATTTACTGCACTTGTAATGTTATCCTCTGTTTTAATCTGCACTGTAATAACTGTTTTGATGTCTGCCCCCCCTCGACGAGGTGTCTTTGTAAATGAGTCTCTGACTCGAAGGTTGTAAACTCGATTTGTAATGAATAAATGAATAAATGAATAATTCTCCAACTGCTGCTCACAACACAGTCTATGAATGGATTATTTTTTTAGTTGGAACATAGTGGCTAGTGTTCTATGCAGAAAATGACAAAATGACTGTTTAGCATCCAGATAGCAGGTAATTGTAAAGAGACTGTGAACAAATTAATGGATCACATTTAAAACTGCTTCACATATCTATAAAAGCAATAAGGTTCTCCCAGGGGTTACAGTAATCATATGTTAATCACATGCTAGGGGTATGTGGCACTGAGCCTTGCCTTGTGCCACATAACTTTCCTAGGGTGTGATTATCATATGATTAATGTAACCCCGTCTGTACCTTATTGCTTAAAAAGCCTGCATGCATGAGGCCACCAAGTTGATACTGTAGTGTTTATCAATGTCTACATGGAACGTGCAGACTGCTGCTCCTATTGTTTATCTCTGATGTGAACAGGACAGTCATTATTATAAACATTTCAGATACTATAGCCTGGATTGGTCTATAAAAAGCATTTACACCACAAATTTAAAATAATATGTTATAATGTAAAGAGAGTGATTATTTAGCAATTAAAAAACCTTCCCTCATTTTCTAATAACTGTCCCTTGAAAGTGATAATACCAACCTGCCAATGTCATCAGCTGATTATGATAACCTACCTACGTCAGTGTTTTACTACCTTGCCTGCATCACTCTCCATCCTACATGATAATCCAAGCTCCATCAGAATGGTTCCCTCAGAAACAAACTCTGGTCAGAGCCAAAACGGTTGTAAGGCATAAACCTGATAAGGGATATGAATGCCTAGAAAAACAGAATGGTGCTGCACTCAAGAGGGGAGGTGCACAGAAAGCTTCCCAAAATCAAATAAACAGACTCACCTGGAGGACAATGCAAAAGGAGTTAATGTGCAGAGACAGACAGCACAGAACCTTAGCACTTTGTGAGCTATGATGATTTAACTTCCAACCCTAAAAGCAGGAACAGAGATGTGCTGCCATAAGTGTGTTTGACAGTATTCCCTCTACAAAGGGAGACTAGGATCTGGACAGAGCCACACTGCTTGCATGCTTGCAATGTCTCCCTCTACAGTGAGGGATTTGGACAGAGCTGCACTGCCAGTGGTGTTTGACAGTGCTCCCATCTAAGGAGGTAGACTTGAACAGAGTCAAGCTACCAGCAGAGTGTTTCACAATGCCCCCCATTGATGGCCACTGGCAGAGTGCCATACTGATAGTGGCATATTTGATAATGTCCCCATCTTTTCACAGAGACATGGACAGAACTGTGCTGCTGGAGACATGTTTGACAATGTCCCCATCTATGAAGGGAAACCGGGAAAGATCCATGTTGTTGGTAACATGTCTTATAATCTCCCTCTCTATGAAGAGGGATTGGGACAGTACCGTGCTGCTGGTGGTGTATCTTACAATGTCCACCTCTACGGAAAGGTATCAGTACAAAGTGAGTCATGGCTGGGGAGGGTGAGATGAGAGAGAAAGAGAGAGAGAGAGAGAGAGAGAGTGTGGATAGTGATCTGCATATTAATTTTGATGTTGAGATTCGACTTCAGTGAAACTGTGAATGCCAAAAGTAGAATGCATGGGTTCCACTTCTGTCCTCTGCTTTTCTCTTCTTCCTGGCATTATGTCATGCATAGCCTCTCTAAGTCTAAAAGGAGTTGTAGTGTCTGTATCATTCAGAAAACCTTTGTAAGCAAGACAATGAAAGGATCACTGCACACAATGGAGATATTCAGGAATGTATATTGCTGGTATTTCCAGTGGTATCCATTCCCCCACCAGCAACCAAACCCTTTGCAGTGCAGGATGGGGTGCCAGGCAAGGTTCTATGTCATAATGGTAAATGCTGAAAGGCAAGACGATTGCCGTTATGGTGAAGTCACATCACCAAAAATCAATTTTGGTGATGTGACTTCCTGGCACACAGCAAAATGGCACTGGGGACTTAGAATTTTAATATTTTATGTGGGGACTGCACCCCGTGCACCCCCTACTTAAGTATTCTCAACTCCAGGGGGGTGTATGTTGGGGGTATGCAAAACGTGGAACAATAATTAGGGCCGGGAGAAACAAAAATGTACCTGCGTCAGGACCGGAACCCAGCACCCTGTCCATTCAACCTGTAAACCCACCCACCCAACCACAGGGCCAGCTCGGCAGCCCACCACAGCATCACCCATGAAAAACCCTCCAGCCCCTCACTGAGCGTGCTCGCTCTCACCCCCCATGCATGCATACATGTAGCAACATCCTGTCACTATATGCTTGAACCCACCCCATCCAGTCACCCTATCTCATCGGTAGCCCTTATGACATGCACCATGATTCAGTTGCCATTTTTGGTTTCGCTCAATCGTGGTTGCGCATGCCATAGGTTACCCCTGGCAAGGGTCCTAGGATAATAGCTGCCTACCACAATAGCAGTAGCAGTAGCCAGAAAGGGCAGCACTCTGGACTACCAGTCTCATTTAAATGCACTCCAAAATGGAGAGCAGCATGCAAAGATGGCAAGTACACTTGATGGAGTATAGTAGTTAAGTCAGAATATTTTCTGACTTAACTTTCTGGGTGCATCTGCACACATCCGTGAAACCCCTAACACACATGGATGACCCAGGGTACAGCCAGTGCTTACACACAATGCAGACCCACAGCATGTGCAAGCAGTGGGATAGCTGTATTGGTATCTGTTCTGGCCCCATCCATGTCTTGCTGGTGTGTGCTCTTGCACTGGCAATTCAGGGTCCTCCACTTCCCCAGCACTCCAGGTTGTCATACATAATAACAACAGCAGTGGGGGATCCAAATAACTAAGAGATAGGATCATCTATTTTATGACGCTACAGATCATCTGATACAGTCAGACTGGTGTTGCCTGCTACCATGCAGGTATTTGGTCCTGTATATCACAGTAGGCAGACACTGCCAAGTATGATGCAAATTAGTTAGGCATGGCTGAGTGTTCAGCATCCAGCTCAATGGATATTAAACTTTGTTCCTATTTAAAGATAGCCACTTTAACTCTAATAGGAATTGTGGTGTTTCGACACCCCCCCCCCACACATAAGCAGCTTAAAATGGTCTATTCATTTCTCTTAATTTCCCATCATGCAGTTATGATTACAGTCTCATAGCCAGGCCACATTTATTTGTTTATTTGTCTTTTTTAGTTTTTATTTTACTGGGAAAAGACACACATGCATTACAAGCCACTGCCATTGCACATCACGTGGCCAGGACAAGCCGCTACTACCAGAATATGGCTGTTCAAGACAGCACAAGTCATACACTGGGGAGCATCTTTTTCCTTGTCTTCCTGCGGTCTCTTGAAACCTCTTCTGGACCCCACTTTATGGCTGCAGACTGGCTCCTGATTTAGCTTATCTTGTCCTTCTGCTTTCTAATTAAGAGGCTCCCTAAGGGCTTGGAGTGTACCATTTGGATACCTTGCAGGTGGAGTCTGGCCAGGTTTAAAGGGCTATATCTTCCACATGGGTCAGCGTGAGTGGGACAGCAGGGTGGAGAGTCTGCCAGACTCAGCCAGTACTGACGGGACTGGGGCACAAGAAGTTGCTGATCGATATCAGGACTAGAATGTCATAAGTACTGATGTACCTTGTCCTTAAAGCACCATTCCTTGCCTTGTTTAGATTTCACCTGTTCTAACATACTTGTCATCTGCCATTGGCCTGCCCAATCTACCTGGTTCCTTCTGTAATGGATCATATTACGTATAGGCTTGCACCTCAAGTATAAACTTATTTTCTCTCTGCCTGCCCATTACTGTCCATATGCATCAAAATGTGTATCGTTAATATCGCTCCCAATTTCCTTGACTGGGGATGTTGAGCATAACCCTGGACCCAGGACTCTCACATCTTCTCCTTTCACTACCCCTACCAGGATGGGTGGTAAAGGGCTCAAAACTGAACTAAATTACTGTATATACTCATGTATAAACCAACTCACATATAAGCCGACCCCCTAATGCAGGCAAGTAATTTTTGTAAACATGTCTAACTCGCATATAAGCTGAGACAAACGTATTGGTATTTATTACAAAACATTTTGACAAAAACTGCACATCAATTGAAAACCACATGATTATAATAAAAAAAGTAATTGCTAGTACTTGCAGACTTGTTTTTAATTTTAAGTCATCCTCCTTGATGTCAGAAAAGCCTAGCTCAACCCATTCCCAAACCAGTGCAATATTGGGTCGATGGGGGGGTAGTGAAACATGCCATGACTGGAGACAGAACTGGAGACAGCAGTACAGAGGGAGAGAAATGCTGGTCTGAGGGGACAGTTTCAAATACCTTTTACACAGGTACTGTGTTTGCTCAAGGGTTCAATGGTCCAGTTTAGAGGAATCATTTTATTAGGAGGAGGTCAGAGCACCAGAGGAACATAATTCAAGGAAGTGGCAGGTAACAGGTGTAAGCAAAGGCATCAGCCTGTGGCAGAAGTTTGTTTAAAAAGGGGAAAAAAGTTTGTTTACATCTTACATGTATGGCACTGTGCTCGTTGGGTAGCTAGATAAATGTACTGGAGCTGTACTAGTATTTGTGAAGTAGTGTCGATGGGGATGGTGTACCAGTACTTAGCTGAAGTTCCATTATGGTGAGAGTGATTACTCGATTTTACTGACTGACCCGCATATAAGCCGAGGTACCTGATATAGCAATGGAAAAATGGTCAAAAGATTCAGCTTATACGTGAGTATATACAGTAGCTACATCTCCATTGAATCTCTGGAAGCCCATTTTACTAAGTAATCATGAGACTCTGTGTCCTAGTGTAAAAGAGTATCATGACAAGATCTCAACACTCATTAGCCAGACACCAGGAAGCCCAAGACAGAAATCCCAGCCGCCAAAATCCCGACGGTGGGATTTTGCTCATGGCAAAGTTAGCAATCATATTTAAGAGGGGTGCATGGATCATGGAAAACATGGAAAAAAACTCCATCGCAGGCAATATCTCACTGTCAAGATTTTCATGGTCTGGATCTTCGTCTTGGTCTTCTAGGTGTTGGGCTAATGAGTGTCAAGATCAAGGGTTCCATGTCATAATGGCAATCACAAAAGAGCGATCACCATTAGAGCGTGTGTATATCACAGCAAATAACAACAGTGATGTACACTTGCAGTTGACAACACATCCAGCAAGTTAAAACAGTATTTAGGATGGGGGGCTGTGCCCCCCGCACCTCCCTAATTAAATATAACCAACTCCAGGTGGTACATGTCTGGGAGGGGGATACAGTCTGAAAAAAAAACCTGCTACAGCAGCAATAAAATATTCCCCAATCCCCAGCCCTGAACCTAATACCTGCTGCACCAAAGCTAGCCACCCTCACCACCACACCACATGGCTAGCTCAGAAGCAGAATGGCACGCTACCCCATACAAACCCTTTTCTCTATCCCTCCCCTTCTTATCCCTATCCTTCCCCTTCCAGTCACACTAGAAACATAGAAACATTGACTCTGACAGCAGATAAGGACTGCTTGGCCTGCCTAGTCTACCCATTTCCCTACCTACAGGATAAGCTGCAGATCCTAGTTAACCAACAGCCTATTTCTTTCTACCCCCCACAAGAATTGCATTATGTCTGTCCCAAGCATTCTTGAATTCTGCCACAGTTTTAGACCCCACAACCTTCTCAGGAAGGCTGTTCCATGCGTCCACCACCCTCTGTGAAAAAATACTTCCTCACATTGCTCCTGAGCCATCCCCCCCTCTATCTTCAAATTATGTCCCTTTATTCTTGCACATCTCTTTTTCTGAAAGATGCTACTCTCTTGGACTTTGTTGACTCCACTGAGGTACTTAAAAGTTTCTATCATGTCCCCCCTCTCTCTCCTTTCCTCAAGGGTATACACATTAAGCTCCATTAGTCTCTCCTCGTATGGCTTCTCTTGCAGACCCTGCACCATTTTAGTTGCCCTCTTCTGGACTGCCTCCATCATGTCTACAGTGGCGTGAAAAAGTATTTGCCCCCTTCCTGATTTTCTCTATTATTGCATATTTGTCACACTGGATGTTTTCAGGTCTTTAGACAAAATGTAATACTAGATAAAGGGAACCTGAGTGAACAAATAACACTTGTTTTTTTCTTTTATTTCACTTAGTTAATGAAAAAAAGTTAACCAACACCAATTGGCACTGTGTGAAAAAGTAATTGCCCCCTTACACTTAATAACTGGTTACGCCACATTTAGCTGCAATGACTGCAACCAAACACTTCCTATAATTCAATATCAGTCTTTCACATCGCTGTGGAGGAATTTTAACCCACTCTTCCTCGCAGAACTGCTTTAATTCAGTAACATCTGGTAGGCTTTCGAGCATGAACTGCTCATTTCAGGTCCTGCCACAGCATCTCTGTTGGGTTTAAGTCTGGACTTTGACTAGGCCACTCTAAAACTTTAATTTTACTTCTTTTTAGCCATTCTGATGTGGACTTGCTTTTGTGTTTTGGATCATTGTCTTGCTGCATGACCAACTACGCTTCAGCTTCAGCTGACGGAAGGATGACTGGACATTCTCCTTAAGAATTTTCTGGTACAGAGCAGAATTCATGGTTCCTTTAATTATGGCAAGTCATCCAGGTCCTTAGGCAGCAAAGCATCCCCACACCATCACACTACCACCACCATGTTTGACTGTTGGTATGGTGTTCTTACTGTGGAATGCTGTGTTTGCTTTACGCGAGACATTATGGGATCCATGTTGTCCAAAAAGTTCCACTTTGGACTCATCTGTCCATAGAAAATTTTCCCAAAAGGCTTGTGGATCATCCAGGTGTTTGTTGGCAAATGAGAGACGAGCATTTATGTTCTTCTTGGTTAGCAGTGGTTTCCGCCTTTGCTACCTCACATGAAGCCCATTTTTGCCCAGTCTCTTTCTGATTGTGGAGTCATGAACACTGACCTTAGCTGAGGCAGAGAAGCCTGCAGTTCTTTGGATGTTGTTTTAGGATCCTTTGAGACTTCTTGGATGATTTTACACTGCCCTTGGAGTAATTTTGGCAGCCGCCCACTCCTGGGAAGGGTCACTACTGTTCCAAGTGTTCTCCATTTGGAGATTATGGCTCTCACTGTGGTTCGATGGAGTCCCAGAGCCTTAGAAATAGCTTTGTAACCCTTTCCAGTCTGATAGGGGCAACAAAATGTTTTTCTGATCTTTTCAGGAACTTCCTTTGATCATGGCATAATGTGCTTGTTGAATCTTTGTGCTGGCAATGTGACTCTGATGGTAAGGGCCAAAATAAGTGAGGTTTATATTGAGCAGGGCTGGCTGTAATCAAGCCTGGCTATGTTCAATCAGCTGATTCTAATTATCCCTTTAATTGGGTTGATTTAACTAGGGGGCAATTACTTTTTCACACAGTGCCAGTTGGTGTTGGTTAACTTTTTTTATTAAATAAATGAAATAAGTAAAAAAAAAAAGTGTTATTTGTCCACTCAGGTTCCCTTTATCTAATATTATATTTTGTCTAAAGACCCGAAAACATCCAGTGTGACAAATATGCAATAATAGAGAAAATCAGGAAGGGGGCAAATACTTTTTCACGCCACTGTATGTCCTTGCAGAGATGGGGTGTCCAGAGCTGGATGCAGTACTCCAGATGGGGTCTCACCAACTGTCTGTACAGAGGGATAACAACTTCCTGTTTTCTGCTGGTGATGCCTCTCCCTATACATCCCAGCATCCCCCCAGCCCTCCCTACTGACTTCTCATATTGCTTGCTAACCTTAAGGTCATCTGATATGATTACCCCCAGGTCCCTTTCCATTTTTGTTGTTGTTACTACCTCCCCCCACATTGTGTAATCTTCCCCTGGGTTTTTGTTTCCCATGTGTGTTATTTTGCCCTTCTTTGCATTGAATCCAAGCTGCCATACATCTGACCATTCCTCCAACCTTTCCAAGTCCCTTCTCATCCTTTCCACTCCTCCTTGTGCATCAACCCTGTTGCAGATCTTTGTGTCATCTGCAAACAGGCATACTTTTCCTTCCAGTCCCTCTGCAATGTCACTTATAAAGATATTAAAAAGGACTGGACCAGTACTGAACCATGTGGTACCCCACTAGTAACCCCTCTTTCTTCAGAGTGGACTCCATTTACAATTACCTTCTGTGTCCTGTTGTCCAGCCAATCTCTTACCCAGGCTACCACCCTAGGACCCACTCCCAGGCTGGTTAATTTGATTATTAATCTTTTGTGTGAGACTGTGTCAAATGCCTTGCTAAAGTCTAGGTAGGCCATGTCCATAGCCCCTCCTTGGTCTACTACTTTGGTCACCCAGTCAAATAAATCAATTAGATTCATCTGACATGACCTTCCCACTGTGAACCCCTGGTGCCTTGGGTCCTGTGCCCCACTGGCCTCTAGGTACTCAACAATTCTTTCCTTCAGAAGTGATTCCATCACTTTCTCTACCACAGAGGTCAAACTGATAGGTCTGGTAGTTTCCTGCCTCTGTCTTGGTCCCACTTTTGTGAAGGGGAATCACATCTGCCTTCCTCCAGTTCTCAGGAACCACACCATCCTCCAATGATTTGTTAAACAGGGTAGTCAGTGGTGTCACTAGTTCTCCCCTTAATTTTTTTAGAATTCTGGGGTGAATTCCGTCAGGCCCCATTGCTTTGTCCACCTTCAGTTTTAGGAGTTCTTTCAGAACCCTTTCTTCTGTGAAAGGACTGGGATTGACCCCCCATCCAGAGTGCTTCTGTTAATTGGATTAGGCACCTCCCCCTCCTCCTCTTTTGTGAATACTGAGCAGAAGTATTCGTTCAGTATCCCTGCTTTTTCACTGTCCCTCTCTGCCCTCCCACCGTCCATTCTATTCAGTCTCACTATCCCTCCCTTTGTCATTTTATGCTCCCTGACATACCTATAAAAGGTTTTATCCCCCTTCTTAACTGAGTTGGCTATCTTTTGCTCAGTTTTGGCCTTTGCTATTCTGACTTCCCTCCCTGCTTCCTTCTGCCTTAACTGGTACAGTTCTCTGTCCTGCTTCTTCTATGTTTCTTTATACCTACTAAATGCTATTTTTTTCTCCCTAGCCTTCCCCGCCACCTCTTTTGAGAACCATAGTGGCTTTTCCTTTCATTTTGATTTGTTTATTTGCTTCACACAAAGGCTTGTTGCCTCTGTGATGGCAGTTTTAATGTTTCCTCATTGCTGTTCCACCCCCTCCTTCTAGCCTGTTTGTTAGTGCTTTGCTAAGACACTCTCCTATCTTGCCAAAGTCAGCCCTCCTGAAGTCCTGCACCCTTACTTTTGTATGGCTTGACTCTGTAGCTAAGTTTATTGTGAACCACACTGTTTGGTGGTCACTTGTTCCCAGATGGCTACCCATTTCTAGATATAAGGTCCTCTCACTGTCCCTATTTGAGAGTACAAGGTCTAAGATTGCTCCCTCATGAGTGGGTTCCAAAACTAGCTGTCTGAGGCATGCCACCTATAGGGCATCGAGAATGGCCCTGCTCTTGGATGTGGCTGCAGGAAAGGTGCTCCAGTTAACATTTGGCATATTCAGGTCCCCCATCAACAGTATCTCCCCTTTCTCTGCCATCCTAAGGATGCCTTCTATCATATCCTTGTCCATTCCCTCCCAATGACATGGGGGTCTGTATACAACCCCTGTGAGGATTGTGGTGCCATTTTGAGTCTCTAAGGTGACCCACAGTGCCTCCTAACCTCCCTGTTAATTCTTTTGTTCCATTGCTTTTATCTCTTCCCTTACATAGAGAGCTATTCTTCCCCCCTTCTACCCTCCCTGTTTCTCCTGTAGGTTGTGTACCTTGGTATGTTAACATCCCAGTCATGGTTCTCTGTGTACCATGTTTCTGTGACTGCTATGATATCCAGCCATCCCTCTTCCATGAAGGCCACCAGTTCAGTGATCTTGTTGCGCAGACTACGGGCATTGGTACTCATTACCCTCCATTTCTTGATGGTCTTAACCCTTTTTGCCCCATCTCTGTTCTTATTCCCTTTGTCATTTTATCCATTTACTCCTACCCTTCTCCCTATAAACATCTCTCTCTTAGTGTTTACCTCACTTACTACCCTAATGTTATTTTGGGGGGCTAGGATTTCCCTGTTTCTTTCCAGTGCCTCCCCCCCCCAGCTAGTTTAAATGCTTGCCAATGAAGTATTTAAATAAATCACCTGGGATCCTGGTTTCCCTCCTTTACAGATGCAGACTATCACACCAGTATAGGCCTGCATCCCTGCAGGTGGACCCCAATACCAAATGAAGCCAAATCCCTGAGCTGTGCACTAGTTTTTCAACCATTGATTGAATCCCATGGTGTGGAGCACCCTAGCCTCACCCTTTCCCTCCCTCGCTCATCTCTACTGTCGCGTTTGCAGTCTGTCACTACCCTTACAGGGTAGCCCAACATCATAGCGTTGTAAATGAGTCACTCTTTTGAGAGTTGCCCATTTAAAGTCACGATAATCACTGGATGCCAGAATCAAATAGTATATCCTGAAAAGTGTATACTTGTAATGTATATTATTGTTCCCTAGAGTGCCATTTTGTTTAGTGATTATTTGCTGCTAGTTATATAACCCTAATTCCCCATCATGATGTTGCTGCTGTTGCATTACATTGGCCCTCAGTCTTTTGCTAGTCACGTTTGTTTTCCTGCAAAAACTGCTTCTACCAGTCTCCACCATTCTGAGCCCTGTTTAGATTTCACCTGTTCTAACATACTTTTCATCTGCCATTGACCTGCCCAATCTACATGGCTCCTTCTGTAGTGGATCATATTATGTATAGACTTGCAGCTCAAGTGTAATCCTATTCTCCCCTACCTGCCCATTACTGTCCATATGCATCAAAATCTGTATGGCTAAAATCTCTACTGATTTCCTTGGCTAGGGATTTTGAGCCTAACCCTGGGCCCATGACTCTCACTTCCTCCCATTTCACTACCCCTGACAGAATGGGTGATAAAGTGATCAAAACTGACCATCTTAATACCCCCTTTTCTTGCAAACCTGACCAAAATCACTGCCTGGGTAACACCAACCTGACATACTAGGTCTCTCTGAAACTTGGCTTAAATCAGCTATCCTGGATGCTGCCTGTTTCCTCCCCTACTACAGCATCCTTAGACTTGCTCTCCCCAACAAAATAGCATGGTGGTGGTCTGCTCTGGTATTATTCTAGTCATCTTAAAATCGAATTCCTCCTCATTATCAGCCTGTGAGTTCCTGCATGCAGTACTCTTCCTTGGTAATATAAGGAAATTACACATAATACGTGTTTATATTCCCCCCACTAGTGACTCTAATGGGCTCTCCTATCCAGTAGAGATCATTAGCCAAAAGATAGGGTCAAATAAGATGATTATTACAGGTGACTTTTAACCTTAACTGGCTGGAACAAAATACTAAGCAGTACAAAACTTTGCTTTCCAGGCTAAGCCTCAAGCAACTCATCACCTCCCCTTCTCAGCTGTCCCTAACTGGAGGCCAGCATACTCTCCTTGACTGTCTTTTATCAATTAAGCAAGATAGGATCTCTCTTTTTAGAAACTTGCCTGATGCTACTACAGACCATTTGCCTATTTACTGTATACGGGGTGACCAGATACCTCACGTTCTACTCAAGGTCATGCCCCTCTGGGACTTATCTAAGCTTAATGAGGAGCAATTTCTTATAGATCTAGTCCATACGGACTGGCCTCTTGTCCTAAGTGTCCCGACTGTCTCAGCTGCCCTTTACAATTTTCTCTCAGTTTTCTCCTCGCTTCAAGAAGCTCATGCTCCCTTCATAAGGACAGTCAGGGATACTGTTACCAAATAGCTTGCTTAATAAGGACACATTATCACTAATGAAAGCCAATGACCTCCTTCTGGATGGGGTGAATTACAGTAACCCCCAGACTATTGTAAATGCATTCAACATGCAGTTCACTGATCTTGCTGCTCTCACTTCCAAATTCCCTTCCCCTACTATGCTGATGTCTCCTATGAACTTCCCCCTTGGTATCCTCCCCAACCCCCTGTTCTGTTTCAAAGCGATGAGTGCAAGTGAAACCTGCAGATCTTTGAGCAATCTATCTCCCTACCTTCACCACTGGCCATTACAACCAGGAGCCCAGGCATCTCCATTTGAGTGCCCCAGTCTTTGCTCCTCCTGTCTCACATGTTTCTAATCTGTCCTTGCTCTTGAGCACTGTTCCAGAGGTCTGCAAAGTGAGTGGAGGAGTCCCTGTATTTAGGAAAGGAGACAAAAAGTATACTTGGAACTACCATCCCATACCATTGCTATCTGTCCTCAGCAAACTACTTGAGAAACTGGTGTCATCACAGCTAACTGAACATCTGTTCTCCCATAACCTTCTATCTCCCAAGCAACTTGGCTATTTGAAAGAGCATAGCACGACGGCCCTTACTAAAGTCTCCTCAGAAATCAGGGTTGTTGGGAATCAAGGCAGCCTAGCTGGAGCTATCTTTGTAGATGTAATTAAAACCTTTCACCTGGTTGACTACACACTCCTTTGCACTAAGCTCTCTACCCTAGGATTGTCTCCCCATGCTGTTGCCTGATTTACAGACTATCTCCAGGAAGAAAACAGCTAGTCAAATCTAATTGAGCCTTAACTGAGTTAAAGCCTTTGGGCCATGGGATCCCTCAGGGTTTCATCCTTGGGCTTATACTTTTTTTCCCTTTTCATAAATGAGCTTCCTTGAGTAACTGTTTTTTTGCAGTTCTACTCTCTATGAGGATGACATGGTACTTCCTGTCAGTGCCAAAGATAACCCCATATCAACATACAGCTTAATGCTGACCTTCCTAGTGTCCATACCTGGCTTGGTAACAACAGTCTTGAACTGAATGCAAAGAAACACCCAGAACATCCTCCATAGGCCTGATACTCCATGCTCTCAAATGCAATTCCAACTACATGCTAATTGTCATCTTTTACTGCATGGTGTTATATCTTCAGGTTATGAGACTGCATTCTAACAAATGGCAACAATGGCAGGACCTGATTGAGCTAAAACAATACCACTTAAAACTTACAGGTGCATCAGAATTTTGGGGAACAGTTCAGATAGGGGATTTCAGGGGCTGCAGCATTTTATCGATGAGAGGAGAGCAACAGTTGAGATAGGGCAGTTGTATGTGTTTCACTTCTGCCTCTCATGCTGACCTCTGGTGGTTGAATGTTATAACCCTTGTGCCCTCCCATGTACAAATACAGAGCAACATTTTGGCTTTGCTTGGAGGATTCCATAGCTCCAAAAGTGTAACTGTCTCACAGGAAAAATACAGGGTGCTCTGGAACACTCTTGGCATCTCTGCTAGTGCAGAAAAAAGTAAAAACTGTCAGAGAAAATGTCTATCAGTGCTGAATTGAACTTAGATGTTGCAAACATTTTATCTTCCCATGGAGGCTGGGGTGACTTTGCATGAAGTGCTAAGTCTGAAGCCCACCTGGTACAGTATGTATGTTCACTGTATTTGGAAACCAAACTAATGGTCAAGAAGTATGACCATAAGGGCACAATGGTTGTCACATTGTATGCTGCACAAAAGGCAGTTGAAATGAGGTTGTCGGCTTTGGAAACAGAGCTGGAATCCATGCTGCAAGAGAAAGGCAAGTAACAGGAGGTATGGGAGATGGAGACGGAAAGTCACAGACATGTGCCACAGGTTGAAATGTGTAGTACTTTTCTGGAGAAAGAAAGAGAGATTGTTAGGTTGAGAGAGGAATGTGATAAAATGTATCATGATAAGAAGCAGGCATTACACTTGAATGACATCCTCACTGATGCAAATGATGCCTTGATAGATGTAAATGAGAAGCTGATGGAAGAAATGGGTACATGTCAGCAGAACTTGGATAGGGAGATCAGTGAGAACAGCGAAGTGACCACCGTGTACAGGGTTTTGCAAAAACATCTTAGTACAGGACAGCATGAAGGAGCAAAAGTAAATCATGCTAGATGCAGACAGAAATATGCACAGTTATTGTTAACAGCTTAAAATTTTGAAGGATAATGTGAAAGCTTTAGCTTTTACCACTCACATCGACTTGACGTCATTACCCAATGATGATGGCAATGACAGAGATTTCCAAGATAGCAGTCCTTGGGATGCCAGAGGACAGAGGCCTCAACCACCTCTGATAGCCACCTTGTGTAAGGATGACTGCATTAAGTGGATATCTTAGTTGATCAAGCAGTAGAAATGGCAGGCCTAGCAGTGGCAGATTCCCAATGGTCTGACAGGCTATCATCAATCTGCTCCAGGATGAGGGAGGCCAGAACAGCCATGTCCAGGATATGGCTACAGCTATGGCTGAGGCCATGGTGAAAACCCTAGCAGCACAACCAGAGTATACTCCCAATATACTGCAGTGTGCCCAAGCCATCCAGAACATTGTGGACAAAAAGGCTGAATGGAGCCAAGCGTCAACCTGAGCTGTCATTTGGAGAAAGTGAAAAATCAGTGTGAAATGCTTAGCCTACCACTTGAGCAGAAAGTACAGGTTTTGAAACAGACTGTGGATCTTACACTTTAGGCCAAGTGGCCAGACACAGCACATGAGGATGCCCAGGTAGGGTTTAACAAAATCCCTGCAGGCCTCGTGGCAGTGCACATTCCCAAACTAGTGGGTGTGAGCATGGCCCACAATGTAAAGCAATTTGTCAAAGAAACTTCAGCCCAGTACAACAGCCATCTCTAGATGGAATATCATACCAGACAAGTGATGGCAGATGAAACTGCAGACAGGAACTTATTGGAATATAAAAACATGTTTTTGAAAAACATGTTGCCAGTTATCTGTGACAAGATAGAGGCCTCTATTTTCTCAAAAATGGATCTTTTTGGGTGGAGTGAGCATATCAGCTTTATGTGCGAGATCAAAACTCTTGCCAGAAGGTCAAGGTGGCCTCAGTGCAGCCCAATGCTGAGCCGAACACCCAGTACATGGTGGAAGGTAAAAAAAAAAGGATAGGCTCACTACCCCAAAAAAGGAGGTGAAGCAAAACAGAAGTGGGCAGACCAACAGCAATACTACCATGGCCAGTAACAGAAACAACCTGGCCCTTCTTACAGGGAATTACAGGAGAAATGCAATCAACTCCAAGAGTTTGAGGCTAGGGTGAAATCCAAAGCCTCGACTCTTCCCCAAAAGAAAGTTGTGGCCCATGGCCCTGCAGTTACTCTATCAGCACCCGCATACCAGGAGGAACTGCCAGAGGAGGAGGAGGCAAAAAAAGGTCTCCTTACTGCAAATATACACAAACCTTCTGAAAGGCAGAGGCCCATCCCCCATTGGAGAGGGATGACTCAGAATGATGGTGTTGGGCACCAGTATGCATCATCACTATCCTGATGATGGATGAATCCTGCCACCAACTGGAACTGCTTCTAGACATGGGAGCTGCTGTCTCAGTGCTACATCAAGAATACTCAGTGCTATCTCTATGGTCTACAGGGAAAGCTACTTCTGCCCAGACCTTTGAAGGGACCATGGTCACCACCTATTGGTCCAAACCCATACCAGTCACCATTGGTACCTTGGTGGTGAGACACCGTTTTGACCTCATCATCTTGAGTCATCACCAAAGTATCTTGGGAATTGACTTCCTGTCACAACATGGATGTGTTCTGGATTTAGCCAACAGGTTATTACTCCAGGTATGAGATCAATGCAATATGTTACTCATGTCAGACTTACATGTGGAGGCAGCAGTGGAAAGCAATGACAGGGAGTATGAGATCATCATCATGCAATGTCATAATGAGCTACTACTTCAGAGCAAACCAATTCTGGAAAGGCATAAAGAGGCCTTTGCCAAGAACAAACATGACTGTGGATGGATACCCTTATCCAAATAACTGGTGAGGATCCACCTTGCCAAAAGCAATACCCATCCCCAACATAAGCAATGCCTTCATTGAGGGCTACTATTGATTCACTTGTCCAAAAAGGAGTCATTAGTCCTTGTGTATCCACATACAGTTCTCTCATCTGATGTGTAAAGAAACCCAACAATAGTTGGAGGCTCACCATTGATTACCGCAGACTTAATTAAGTCACCCTCAGTTGTGCCCCAACTGTGGCATCTGCTCCAAAAGTCCTAAAATTTCTCAAACCCGAGTACCAATCATTCAGCACATTGGACATTTCTAATAGATTTTGGTCACTACCCCTGGCCCCTGAGAGCCAATACAGATTTGCCTTCACATTTGAAGGACTCCCATACACAAGGAACTGCCTCCCACAGGGGTTCCATTATAGCCACTCGCCATTCAATATCCACATGAAGGATGCCATGCACGGCTTCTCCACACCAGAGTGCCTTCTACAATATGTAGATGACCTTCTCCTGGCTACAATTGACTTGGAGAAGTACCTGGAACTCCTGGATGAGCTCTTTACCCTGCTACAGAGAGCAGGCATTGAATACAATCCTGCAGAGGTACAGTTGTGTCAGCCAGAAGTAATATTCCTGGGCCTGCACATAACTGGAGAAGGAAGAAGCCCTGCCCTAAACAAGGTTCTGGGCCTACAAGATTTACCATTGTTCACTAGTGTGGCAGCCCTCAGTTGTTTACTGGGTATGGTCAACCACTCGAGAAACTTCATTTGCAACTTTGCACAGGAGGCTGCCCCTCTGTATGCACTCTTGAAAAATGATGTCCCCTGGAAATAGGACCTTATCACACCAATGCTGTCACCTCCTTGAAGAAAGCATTGGACTCTGCTCCAGCACTGGTTAACCCCAACCCCAAACTTCCCTTCCAATTGGAGATTGCGACCTCTGAAATAGGTACATCAGCAGTCCTTGTTCATCTTGGGTGTGCAAGTCTGACAGAATTTCTTCCTTTATGGAAGGCCCATGATTTTACATCTTCAGAAGGTACCCCTGTCAAGTACAGGGATTTGTTCATTTACATTGTCAGCATGGTTGAACAATGTATACTCAGATTTTTCATTCACAAAGTGAAAGCCCACTCAAAAGCTGAACCTTTCCATGAATACAATGACTGAGTCAATTCTTTAGTCAAAGAATGAGCTCAGGTGGGGGTAGATATGAACAGTGCCTCCTCCTATTGCAACACATATGGAGGCTGCAAACAAAAGATCCAAAGAATTCCTTTGGACCTCACTGAGCTGCAACTAGTGGACCCAGAGACAAAGATCCAGTAAGTTGACCCTGCAGCTGAACTCTGCTGAAGACCCTATCACAGACCCTCTTGAAGTGGCCAGGGCCTTCAACGACAAAGTCTCTGACCTGATCATGTACCTGAGCAAGCTCCAGAATAGCCTCGCAAAAAAGCCCATCCCTTACAAGCACCTCCGAGACAAACTGCCGGGCTCACAACCCAGTCTCTGACTCCCCCATTCTTCTTCAAACAACTCTCATACGCTGACATAGCCAGAATCCTCAAAAGCCTCCTAAATCATGAATCCCCTGGAGTTGATGGCCTATCCCATGTCTTCCTAAGACTTGTCTCCCCAGCCATCATCACCTCTCTCAAGGTCATCTTCAACCTTGCCCTGACCACCTCCTCCATGCCTGACTCCTGGAAAACCACTAAGGACATTCCCATCTTTAAAACTAGTGACCCCAAATCCATGGACAATTATCATCCTATCTCCATCCTTGTTCACCTAAGCAAACTACTAAAGAAAGTCATACACCATCAACAATCTGACTACATAACCAAACACAATCTCCTATGTAGCCAACAACATGGCTTTTGCAAGAATTATTCCACTACAACTGCCTCACACTTCTGACTGACCACATCCTTATTAACATGGACCATGGAGATGCCACAGGTGCAGTCTTCATAGACCTCTCCAAAGCATTCGACATGGTAAACCATACCCTCTTCCTCTCCAAACTTCAATGCCTTGGTTGCTGTCCAGAGGTAGCCACCTGGTTCAAAAGCTACCTTACAGGGTGATCCCAATTCATGTACATTGTCCCTGCCTGCTCACCCACTCTGCTGATCTCCACAGGTGTGCCCCGAGGTTCTATTCTTGGCCCCATCCTATTCTCCCTATTTGTAAACTCATTTCCCTCTGACTGTCTCAGCTGTCACTCACTCCTCTATGCTGATGACCTTGTACTTTTCTGTAGCAGAAAATCTCCTGCTCTCATCTCTGCGGCCATCTTATTAAACTTCTCTGCGGCCCATAACTGGTTCTCGGACAACCTCCTCCTAGTCAAGGGAAAAAAAAACTAAATCCATGTTGTTCGGCTCCAAGCCCTTCTTTGCTAAATGCAAATCTGACCCCCCTCTAAACCTCATATCCCCCCGATGGCCATAGTCTGGAAGGTGTCAAGCAATTCAAATACCTAGGAGTCCTGCTTGACCCCTCACTCTCTCCCTTTCTCCAACCACATAAGCGCCTTAATTCTGAGTTTCCACCAAAAGCTAGGTGCAGCTTACAGATTCTGACAATACCTCACACCGGAGGCTCACCTGACCATCCTCCAGGGTACTCTTCTACCCATTCTGGACTACTGCTCTTCTATATACTCCAGGACTTCCACTACAATCATGACTAAACTCTACTCACTTACAACAGTGCCTGTTGTTTTACCTTGTTGGCACCCTATGCCACACACCACTGCATCCTCTACAAATCACTTGGATGGCTCCCACTCCAAGGCCACTTTTACCTCACCCTGTACTACCTGGCTGACTTGGCTGTCTGGACTGGCCAGGAATCTCCTCTTGTGCACCCCTCCTCACTGTCTGCACCTCTAACTGCAGCCTCCACTCAACCAGTATCCCTCCTCTAAACATCCCCAGGGTAACCACAGATATGGGCACTAGAGCCCTGTCTGTGGCAGCCCCTACACTTTGAAAACAGACTGCCTGTGAATTGCACACTACCAACACACACCACCAGTTCAAAACCCACCTCAAAAATTGCCTCCTGTTGGCATCCACCTGCCACTGCTTCTCTGAATAGCTCCCCTTCTCCTATCAGCCCTCTCTCCCCTTGCTGCTTGTCTCTATACTTCTCCATGCCATTTAATACCTCTTCCCCTTTTTCCCCTCCCACAGCCAGCTGCTGCTATCTCTACCCACTGGTGCAGCCTAAATGCTGTTGTCTGGTTTTTGAGCCTGCTCTATTTCCTCCTAACACTGCTTATAGATTAGTTGGACTTTGTTATTTATTAGCCCCTGCTTACACTGTGTTGTATCCACATTCCTGCTTATTATGTCTACTATGGCTACCATTTGTATTTCAAATGTACTACTGAACCTATTAGCAGTGTGCTACACTGTTCTTCTGTACATGTCTTCTTGGTATAGTTATACTCAGCACCACAGTATGTGGCCTGGGTCATGCCTGAAAATGGTCCTTGGGATCAGTGCAACTACCCAATTACCAAAGTCATAAATAAATAAAATAAATAAAGAATGAAAGAAAGTATACCAATAGCTTTCAAAAGGCACAAGAAAGAAATGTCTACAAATTATCCATTCAAAAGACATGCAGATAACCTTCATCTGTCTCAGATCAAAAATGTATCCTCTATCACTAAGGTGATCAGAAATTCTGGGTGATTCCCACATTACTTTGATATGAAGTCATCTATCAGGTCTGTGACACCTCTACAGGCGGATACCAAGAGGCGGATAAGACAGTCCAGAGAGTGAAGACCATGGTCTGGTGGTCTGGTATAACAGCCAAGTCCAGCATTCTGTGGACAACTGCATTACATGTGCACAGAACAACCCAATCCCATGCAAGAAAAATGCCAAACTTTGTCCCAGAGACACTCTGGCCCTTGGAATGATATCCAAATTGATTTCACTGGACCACTACCACAAATCCCCAGAATCAAGTATGCACTCATAATCACTGACCTATTTTCAAAATGATTCGAAGCCTTCCCATGTAAGGCTGCTACTGCCAGAATCCTGGTAGAAAAGGTATTTACCAGGTGGGGCCTACCTCATAGCTTACCATCCTTAGTCATCAGGACAGGTAGAGAGAACAAACAGACACATAAGGGCAATGTTATGTTAATTTGCTACTGATACTGGAAAAACTTGGGATACTCCATTGCCCTTACTCCTAATGGCAATTAGAGCTACCCCATCAGCACCAACTCGATGCACAACTTTTGTGGTAATGATGAATCGTTGTGATAAATCATCAGACATTTTCCTATGGACCTTTAACATGTGACATACCTTTACTGAACTTTTGCTCTGTGCCCCAGGAATGCTCTATCATTGGCCATGCAGTTATCACCCCAGTTCCCACCCTGGAATGTGATTATATTGACAGTAACCCTGACTATCTGTATGCTCTAGCCTAGTATTTACCAGTGTTTAATGTACATACTGATCCTGTCACACTGAATCTTAAATCACTATAAGAGAGAAAGGATACACATTTGCTTCTCATCAGTTACAATGTTACTAAAGCAGGCAACTCATTAAATGATCTTTTCCATGATGGTGACCTCAGCACCACATTGTCTAACACTTGGTTATAACTCACTTTTAAAGGTTTTGCAGTAATTCAAGTGTTTCTTATTATTTTTCTTATTAGCTAAATCTGTCGAAGAAAAACTTTGCTACAAACACATGCACAATTACAATTTCTCTATGAATCTCATTCAGCAAAGTAACTTACCTACTTCCCTAATTAGTGTTGCCGTTATATCCAGGGAACAAGTGGGGAATATGTAGACCTGCCTGACCTGCCATCTCATATGAGGACCGTCATTTTCTATTATAATAGACAAGGGATAATACTCTGCAATAATTATTCATTAATGTAGTAACAGATGTGCTATATTAGGGTCTACTCAGGAATCTACTGTTTAGCCAGAAACCTAATTTTTTGCTGATGTTGTTACTGCACCTCCCATGCACACCCTGACCGGCCACTCCTTTGGAGTGCCAGCACTTTCCTGCCACCTTCTCCCAGCCCCAATTGCAGCCTACCGTGGGTAGACTGGCATATCCTTATGCCAGGAGGGTCCTTCTCTTCCAGGGGGAATGGCCTTGCAGCTGACGTCACATCCCAGGTGCTATGGGGGTGTATCCGGGCTGGCTCTGGAGCTTTGGGTGGCAGGGGCCAAGGCGCTCGTCATCCAGTCAGGACGGGGTGTATTTTTCTGTTTTTCTGCACCCCGCCTACTGCAATTCTCAGCCTTGTGTAAGCACGCAGGATATTCCTGGGGTGGGAGTGTGCAGGGGAGGCATGTTCAGGCAGCACATCCCCAAGCTCACCACTAATCCACCCGCAGGTCCTCAGGCAAATCCCACCCCCCTGGGAGGGAAACGTCTAATGGACACTTATGGAATCCCTCCTTTGCCGGTGTTCGCTCCTGGTACCTGGGCATGGGGCACAAACCCAGGAAACCTAATGTTTAGCTAGAAATATATATGTGTGGTCTACAATGACATCTTGTTACAATTGTGATATTTGCAGTCTAACATCAGATAATAATATATACTGTGGTCTCACAGCACCACCTATGCTCTGAAGTCAGCATGCTGTTGTCAGCATCAATATAAGAAGTATTTTATTGTTTTACAAAGTTAGTCAGCAATATGTAACTGCAACATAATCATAGAATCATAGAAATCTGCCAGCAGAAAAGGACCCCTTGGCCCATCTAGTCTGCCCACTAGGCCCATGTGCATGTCCCAGGCTCTTTTAAATTTGTCTCCTGTATCTTCCCTCACCACCCATTCTGGCAGCCTGTTCCATGGCTGTACCACCCTCCTGGTAAAGAATCTCCCCCTGATGTCGCCTCTGAATCTGTCTCCTTCCAGTTTGTAGGTATGCCCCTTCGTGGAATTGTTCTTACTCATTTTGAAGATGCTGTCGACCCTCACCCTGTTTATGCCCCTGAGGTACTTTAAGGTCTCCACCATATCCCCCTTTCCCTCCTCTCCTTCAGTGTGTACAGACCTAGTTCTCCCAGCATCTTCTCATATGATCTCCCCTGCAGCCCCCACACCATTTTAGTTGCTCTTCTCTGGACCCTTTCCAGCCTGTCCTTGTCACTTTGCAGGTATGGCCTCCAGAACTGGACCCCATATTCCATGTGCAGTCTGACCATGGTTTTGTATAGTGGCAGGATCACCTCCCTTGGGTGTGAGACACCCAGTGTACTACCCAATGGAGCACCAAATACAGGAATGCACATATGTCTATGAGCCCATTAATCTGGTAGCGGGACTTGTTATCTATAGTATATAACACCATTACATGACCAAACCCCTTCGGATCCCCGGGAGCATCACAATTCCACATCAGGTATATGACTGTTTTGGAGTTTTCAGTTGGTAAGAGATATCTTATTTTACTGTCCTCTGTAACACTAAGGGACTAATAAACCTTTATTCTGCACATCTGTTACTGTGTGGTGTTTTATCTTCAGGCTATGGAACTACATTCTGACATCAGTATTTTATTTTATTTTTTTATTTAGTTTTTGTTTACCAGGTAGCTGCACTAGCCAAAAGACTATTTTCAAGCACAACATGGGGGTACAGTGACTAACTTCAGGTAGAAACATATTTGTACATAATGCAAGTTACATGTAAATGTTTGAACAATTTACAGTGGTAAATATGACAAAAAACAATACAGTATTTCAGTTTAAATGGGCATTGTATTCAATGTAATGCTGTATTCACTGCTTGTATGACTGTTTGATCTCCTCGCCGTTGTATCATATGCTGCTATATTGCATATTCTTGTTTTGTTTTTGCTTATTGTAACATAGCATTCACTATTGAACCTTCCCATACCCTTTCCCCCGATCTGATGTATCATTTATTATGTTGGCTTGCTGCACTTGCACAGCAGTCAACATATTGGGAGAGTAGAGATTTGGAGGCATGGCTGCTGTTGGGCGAATGCAGGGCACGCATCAGTAGGTGCGTCCCTCATTCTCCAATCAGCCTGCATGGCACCACCACACCATGCATACATAATGGGGTGAACACATCAAAGCAAAGTACTGCTGCAATCATCATACGCAGCGGTCCTTTTCTTGATGTGCTCGCCACCATTATGGCCATGGTCGGTGAGCCAGCAAACCCCCTGCCCCCCATGTTTGTGTGCCGATGGGGGAGCCCACTCCCCATCTGCATCCTCCCCTTGCAAATGTGGAATGCCAAGGGTGGTGCCCAATCCCCCTCAGCTTGCGCTCCCCTCATATTGCACACCGACAGAGGCCCACTCCCTGTCGGCATCACCCCAACTGTTGAATGCCAAAGTCCAATCCCCTCGGCTCGTGCTCCCCAGCTTTGTTTGCGGTGGGGTGCCCAATCCCAGTGGCATTACCCCCTCCCGTGTTGTGTGCCCGATGGGGTGCCCAATCCCCGGCTACTGACCCCACCAACCCACTTAGGTGGCACGCTGGGAGCCCACCCCCAGCATGCCAAAACTGTCCCATGATGTCTTCTTTCTTTTTCCTAGAATACGAAAACCGTCCCTCATAGTGTAGGTCCGCCTCCCCCCACCTGCACCAACCCACTGCGTACCCTGCCTTCCTTCACCCCCCTCACCCCACTTACCTCCGGACTCCGGTGGACGATCTTCAGTGGACCGGGAACACATCTGCACTTTTCAAAGCCGACCATGAACTGAGAAATGCGGTAAGCTGTATAATGGAGTGAATAGGGTTTTTCAACTTTGTTGCATATCTCAGGCATTTCTTGAATTTTTGCACAATTTTTCAACATGGGGTTTTGGGGCCCCTCCTCATGAATTCTGTCAATGTCATGGCGTTAATTGGCCTCCAAGGGGTGATTCGCGGTCACTGCGTGAAATCACCTTTCAGGGCCCATTAATGGAAATGACAGTGGCAGTGTTAATGAGGTGCCTCTTAAAAGCCTAAGTTCCAAATTGGTGGAAAAATCCAACAAATGCCTGTTTATGGCGTGCGTTGGCGGTTGCTATGCAGGCTCATAACCCGTGCATTCACCATATTTTACTGCCGGATTTTCAGCATTTGTCATTTTGTACACCTCCTGCTGAACAGTACAGCTGTCATTTTCACATCCTGCCCAAAAATGTGTTTCCGCACTTCGGCACAATAGCGCAGTCACTGTGGGAAATCAGTGTTTGGCCAGATTATGAAAATGACAGTGACACAGTTCATGAGCAGAGGATCTAAAATGCTATGTTGAAAATTTGGTGGTGATACTCCCCAAAATAACTTTGTGTTACGGTGCGTGTTGGATGCACTGCAGCTCATACCGTCATGCATTTCTGATATTTTCAGTCTGGATTTTCACCATTGCCATTTTTCCACACCTCTTGATGAACAGTACAGTCATCATTTGACTTATCCTGCCCAAAATGTGTTTTCACACTTCCGGCGCAGAATAGCGTGGTCGCTGTGCGAAATCACTTCTTGGGACACTTTGAGGAAATAACAGTGACACTGTACATGAGCAGAGGTGCTAAAATGCCTATGTTGAAAATTTGGTGCCGAACGTCCATAAAATGGCAGTCTTGCAAGCGTGCATTGCATATTTCCCACATACCCTAGTAACCGCCAAATTTGGTATGTTACATGCCACATTTTCCAACACTGGCATTTTACACCTCCTTATGAACTGTACAGCTGTCATTTCTCACATCCTGCCCGACATGTTTTCCCGACTACACTGCCAAACACCCAAAGGGACACCCTAATGCTTGTCACTCTCTGCAGGGTGGGGTTGGGTTGGCATCAGTTCAGTACTTCACTGCCTTTCCTATGATGCATCTGTCTAACTCCTGCACTACCAATACCAATGCCAGCAAGCCAACATTCGGCATTGAAAAATGCTTGTTACTATTGTTTGTTTTTAGACTTTATTACCTCTTATCCTGTGTGCCTGTCCACTTCCCCTTCCCCAAGGACACATCTGGAAACAAGCAGATTACTCAGTATGTCTTCCTGGAGAAACTCTTAAATAAATAAATAAATAAATAAATACAAGCTTTTTGGGTCCTCAGCCAAGATTAAATCCTGTTCTGAACCACTAGCACTGCTAGCCCCCCCCCCACCCGTTCATTCAATCCTTCAAATATCTTGGGGTGACTTTGGACCTCCAACTTGACTGCAGTATAGTGCAGTGGTTTAAGGCTCTGAGCTGCAAATCTGGAGACCTGGGTTTGAATCCCACAGCCCCCACTTGCATACTGTGTGACACTGAGTAAGTCACTTAACTTCCCTGTGCTCCCAGTTCACACCTGTAAACAAGCTTTGAGCTTAGTGTGTTTCTTCTGGTAAAACAATTGAGAAAAAAAATGTAGGGATGTCAATATTAAACATGGCTTGGCCAGCACAGATCAGGCAAATTCTCACTCCTGCAACTCGGCTTGCCCTAGCCAGATGAGTTGTCCTCCCTAGTCTCCATATGGGTTTATACCTTTTGTATCTGTTGGCAAACTACTTCTGGCTCAGTGGGATAGTGTGCATAATAACATCTGCAGGTTTTCTTGATCTGCATCCCACCTTACCCATCACTGTGACATCTACTGTAAGTTGGGGTGGTTGTCTACTGCAAATAATCAACAATTTTTTCTGGATTGTTTTACAGACAAAATCATTAGATCTGCACCCACTCATCCTGGCAGAGACGTTAAAATTCCCCAACCAGGTGTACAACATTAGGTCTAATGAACAGTCATTACTGGCTGTATGTGTACCCAGGCTCTGGAACTCTCTCTCCCATTGCTGGTCTGTAGCTCCTCCTCTCACTTCCTATTCAGAAGTACCTGATGGGACCATCTATGAGCAGATTCAAGATGCAACTGCCCCTGACAAGTACTTTACAGTATGGTACCAAAACGTGTCCTGTAACTCTACTGACCTCTCCCTTGTAATGTTATTAGCAATGATAATGTGTGCTATTTTCCTGAAGGGCCATTGTGTAATGTGCTTGAGTATCTGTTATCATCTTTTAGTTTTACCTGTGTCACCTTATTTATTGTTATTTATTGTGATATTCTGTCTTCTAGCCTTGTGCCTCTGTAATGAAATTGTTTCCGTTATGTCTATACTGCTGTAATTGGTGATGTTACCCTGTCTTTCTCTACTTTATAGCCTCCCAGATCAATACTGAATATGCATATATATTTGTCTAGTGTGCTTACCTGGTGAATAAAAACTAAATAAATAAAAGATAAGTAAAGCTGACCAATTCTGCCTATGTTCAGCCTCGTGGGGAAGGGAGATAGATGTCAAATTGCATGTCAAATCAGGTTAAGCTGTTGGTGGTAGTTTTAGTGAATGGGGGAGATTTGGCCAGGACACTAGGGAAATTCCTCTACTGACCTGTAAGGGAACTCATGCCCAAGATGGCATCGACAGACTCAGAGGTGGAAGTAGAGGAGAACCATCATCTGGCTATGGATGTAGAGGATTCTGCAGAAGGCAATATGGATATTCCAAGAGAGACTGTTGCTATGTCAGCTGCATGGATGGAATATACAGTAACAGGAGTCGTGAGTGAGCCCAGTGTTTTTTCAGTTCCAGGAGTGGATGTTTGGCCTAGTATAGGAGAGGATTCTTCAAGGTGGCAAGTAGCTGATGATGCTATGGGAGCAGGACAACATGATTTGATGGAAGCCCCAGAGGTCTCGGGCATCCAATGTGTGGAGATCTCCCAGGACAGCTAAATAGCACCAGGTGGT
This sequence comes from Neoceratodus forsteri, assembly GCA_016271365.2. Classification (NCBI taxonomy): domain Eukaryota; kingdom Metazoa; phylum Chordata; order Ceratodontiformes; family Ceratodontidae; genus Neoceratodus; species Neoceratodus forsteri. The sequence goes on from CM028134.1 coordinate 126,860,591, forward strand.
GTGAGGCCAGCAACGAGTCCCGAATGGGGAGATTCACAGTTGGGTGACAGATGTGCTGGGCAACAAATTGAAACAGACTGCCCAATAGATTTTGACACTCGGTCCCCTGAACAGGCACTGGGAAACACAGGGTGGAAGAAGAAGACTGATGGTCAGTGGTTCTCGGTGTCAAAATGGATTATTTTTGATTATCCAGAAGACAGGGAGCAGCCCATGATAATGGATGCTACAAACTCACATGAGACAGAGCTTTCAGAACCCGGCTCCATTAAACAGTGGGATACAGCAGGGACACCTCAGAGAATGGCCCCGCAGCGGTTGGTTGCCTCAGTGAGTTCACTGCTGGGATCAGGGATGCCAGAACAGGTAGGACAATCTGTAATTTCATCTACATCTCCTGCACAAGTACCTTCTACATTTTTGAGAGCTACTATTCGTGGGTCGGAAACCTCTCCTAGGAGACGTGAAATTGGGACTAGTCTTCAGGCAGTCCCATCTGGGTCAGGGCCTGCTTTGATAAGCCCAGCTACACATAGTACTGCAGACGAGGATCCCCCCCCCTTCACAGGGGTGTGGATCAGACTTTTACAAGACCTAAACCAACATCTTCTGAGTTATTCAGGAATAAATTGACACAGATCCCTAGAAAAAATGCATTTCATTTACACTATACAGGGGCATGCAAGATCACCCAGATCAACTCTATGTGCCCCAGAAGTTATTGTTGGACTCAATGTTGCTTCACCACTCTGAGATTTACACATTGATACACATCTCCAGGGAAGATACTTATGATATTAGTTTTCAACAGCATTCTGGCCTAGATCATTTCTGGACCAAATTTTATTTGTTGAAGGACACTCCTTTATGGCTGCCTTTCATAGTGATCCCTCTAACGAAACCTCTCCTGAAAACCATCACAGTGATGTTTCAGAATGAGGGAGTTAATGTGATTAACATTCCTTTTTGGTTACAAAAAAGATGCACAGTGCTGGAGCGGCCAGAGCCTGCTTTGGATACTATTGGCCTTTGGACTGGAGAGTGGCGATTTCAAATTAAGTTGTCACATTCTAATTCTATCATCCATCATATTCCAAACAGTTTTTTTGGGGAAGGGATAGGGATGTGTGTTTTTATGCAGGACAGCCAAAGGCCTATTACAATTGTGGCTCTCCTACCCATCTCAGTAGCTCTTGCGATAGAATGAGATGTGCCCTGTGTGGAGATTTTGGCCATGTTAGCATGGCATGCATTAATTTTTTTAAGTGTAATTTATGTGAGGAGTCAGAGCATGCTTATCATCAGTGTCCATGGGTGGGACATAACAGGTCAGATGGTTTGGACCAGGAATCCTTAGTTCACATGGCTCAGAGCCTGACCCCAGAGAACCCTACTACTGCACTTTCAGAGCCTCAGCAAGCAGGCACTTCCTCTGGGTCACAGTCCCAGGTGGTTGAGATTCAGGGAGAAAATCAGCTGGAGGAGGTAGTTCTTGTTTCTAATACAGTTCTGATAGTTGCAGAGCCGGACCCTCCCCCCAAGTTAGTGCTGAAATCACTGAGATGCTCCCCCCCATGGATTTTCAATTGCTTAAAATCTGCAAACTCCAGACTGGGCCTATTCTATCGCCTACAGCGACTCCTAACTAAAGAGGCCCTTGCTGCTGCTGCTGTCCAAAGCTCCATTATCTCCCAGATTGACTATGGCCTTGTCATCTATGGCGCCGCCACTGCCACGGCACTCAGAAGGATAACCATCACCCTAAACAAGGCTTGTCAACTCATCACTGGTGCTAAACGGCTCATGCACACATGTGACCTCTATACACAAGCAAATTGGCTGCAACTTGAAAATAGAATTAAGTACCAAACCTGTGTAGTTGCAAAGAAAATCCAATTGGGGATTGCCCCCTAGGAGTCTGCACCCTTCTTCAAAAAAAAACCAACTCAAAAATCACCTGTGATTCAAAGCCACAACTGTTCTAAATCCCCCACTGATGCACAACCCAAGGCCAACAATCTTTCGCCTACAGAGCCCCCACCTGGTTTAATGGTCTTGCCAATGATACTACCACTACCAGAGGACTTAGTTCCTTCAAATCCAGACTCCGTAACACCCTTGTTGACTCCAACACCTGCGACTGCCATGGCTAATCATTTTCAGCAGCCATCCTCCTGTGCTCACCTGTGCTGGGCCCGGCCCACCACACTTGCCCTTCCAGGGCCACTTTTCTATCCCGCACTTATGATACTGACAACGCCACCTTGGCTGCATCTCACCTCTCCCTTACCTCCCCCTCACTATCCACCCTCCCACCCAAACCCTTCTTTTCTCCCTCCTGCTCCTTTTCTAAACTCCTGCTACTGCTCCCCTTTCTCATTTTCTTTTTTTTCCTCCTGCCCCCCTCCTACCACTACTACACTCCCTCTCACAGCTTCTTATGTATCCTACTTGCTGTGTTCTCTAATATGTAACCAAAATGTTCCTTTTTGCAACCTGTGTAATCCTTTGTAACATGTGATGTGGAACCTTTGTAAAAGAGCCTTGGGCTCAAAGGCAATTGTAATCCTAGACCTAATAAATAAATAAAAATAAATAAAATAAAACACTGAGAGTTACTAGATCTTCTCAGAAAGCGTTGGCGGCTGGTTCTTCCATGGTTACCGCCAATCCTTTTCAGGTCTTGCATCCCAAAGGGGACTTGGATATAGAATCAGATGTTTCCTCAAAATCAGGAATGCTTTCAGATACGGAGCAAGAGCACCCATTAGTCACTCATGAACCTGGGAAAAAGAAAGGTAGAAAAAGGAAATCGACTGCAAAAAATATTGATCCAGGGTGACTTGAGCTCATGTTTGTTTTATGTATAGCTTCACTTAATGTCTGCAGTATGCATAGTTATAGGAAATGACTGACTGCTTTGTCCTATTATCTACTCTAATTATAATAATTTTTTTTTTGCAAGAGACTAGACTTAAATCTATATTTTTCACGGACCAAGCTAGACAAGGGTGGGTATAGGGTCCTTCATTTTGGTCCTTTGTCACGGATGCAGTGGATGGGGTAGGGTTTTTATTGCGAGGTTCTGACTTCACCTTACAAAGACTGGTAGATGTCATTCCTGGGAGAGTTTTTCTTCTAGATTGCTCTCTCAAGAATTTCTCACTTAGGCTCATAAACACCTATATGCCACAGAGAAAGACACAAAGAGTAGAGTATTCAACTCCATCAGACCTTATGTGCTTACTACAAGACATGTTATTTGGGTTGGGGATATGAACTATGGTCTGGATTTTAAATCTAGAAATGCCCTTCACAAGAAGGTGTATTGTGATTCCAATACCTTAGCCAATATAGTTCAACAGGTGAACCTCACAGACACTTTTAGACACTTATCAACTGACCCTGGGTTTACGTATTTCAGACATAAATATGCTGCTAGAAGAGACTATATCTTCTGTGATTCCACAAACATTTGGGTTGTTGCCATGCAAGTTTTCTGATCATCTCTTGCTCTCTTGCCATCTATATTTAGGTAGAATGCCCCCCCCCCATTTCCTGTCAGGCAGCAAAAGATGGAGAATGAATGTCTCATTACTTCTCCAAGATAACATTATCCAAGAGTTGGAATACATTTTTCAGATTCGGGATTCTGTGAAATGTTTATATAGGGACAGTGAAATTGGTGGTTGGATACTAAATCTGATATCAAAGCTTTGCCCACTCATCTAGGGCACTGTAAATCTAATTAGGACTACTTACAATATTTAGATCACAGAAACAAACTGTATAAATATTTATCCTGTTCACACAACCTGAGACCTCAGTGTATATCTCATATCACTTATCTTAAGAATTAAATGTTCCAATTTCAGTACAGTAGGGTTGTATCTTTGGGGGCTGAGTTGAAATATGGCACTGAGTCTCAGCCCTCTGCTGACCCATTTGCGGCTTATAAACAACGTTTGGATGTATCTCTGATGAAGGAGCTTCAGGATGTGGATGGCATGTTGCAGACACTTGACATGGACATCCTGCAGTTGGTACATAGGCATTTACAGAATACATTTGAAATTCCTTTTCTTCCCACTATTCCTTTTTTGGACTATATGTGTCAATTGCCTCCCCTGTTGACTGAGTTTCAAATTGCTGAATTGAATGCTCCTATTGTAGTAGGGGAGGTGGAAATTGCTATTGAGGCTTTGAAGGATTGGGCATCAACTGGGACTGATGGGCTACTAGGTACATTATACAAAACCATTTCTGACTGTTTTGGCAGATGTTTTGCAGGATTTGTTTAATAATATTCTTACCCATTCTCGGTCTTTTGTTGGCCTAGGAACAGCAATAATGGTTTTCTTATATAAAAAGAGTCCTAGCACCTTTATGTAATTGGAGACTGATCAGTTTACTTAATTCTGATTATAAAATTCTGTCTAAAATTTTATGTTTACAGATACAGAAAGTAAGTGCATCTCTTATTTATTCTGCTCAGCCTTGTTCTGTCCCAGGGAGGAATATATCGGCTAATTTGGCTTTGATTTGGGATATCTTTGAATATAACAAGCAAAATAAATTAAAAGGTTTTTTACTGGCTGCTGACCAGGCGAAGGCCTTTGATAAGGTATCACATGGATTTCTCTTTCATATTCTCTCAGCTTATGAGATTCCAGAGAATATGTTGGTACAGTTTCGGGCTTTGTATTCAGAAGCTAAGATCTCCCCTTATATTAATGGGCTGCTAAGTGATCTGGTGGGAATGCTTATGTAACCCCAGGTGATATGCCGTTTGTTTCTGACAGCAATACCAGGTGGGCTGGGTTCAGAGAGGAATAGGTCACTGGGCACAAAGGCTAGGTTTGGCTACTCTGCACAGGGGCACCCAAGTAATTCTGAACACAGGAAGCAATAACTGTAATGTCTAATACCAGAAGTGGGATTCTAAAGTGTGGCTTTTTATTCACATCCAAACAGAATAAACAAAGCATAGATGGACCCCCACAGGGCTACATTCCTGGTAATGCAGATTAAAAGAGACAAGAACACTTCCTCAACACTTTAACCCTCAGGCTCTGAACCCACCGGGCACACAGCCCGGACTTGCATGCTGCTTTGGGTTACACAGCCCGCACTTGTACACTGTTCTGGGTTTTCCCTGGCTCGGCTCCCTTGCCAGCCACTCGGACACCTTCCATACTTCATGGAAACATTTTCTGGTGGCTCTCTAAACCACCTAAGAGCACCCTGGCTCCATCAGGAAATTCTTCCTCTTAATCCCATGTCTGGGTACTTTCCTCAGGCACTGACCAAGTACCTGAGAGAAAGTAAAAGGTGTCTCAGAGCAAATCTGTAGTGGTGAATTTGGTTACTACTGATGGGGGGGTCTCCCACCTCTTGCTCCCACAATTCATACCCGGCCATTTCTCTGGACAGTAAACACCTCATTCTATAAGATTTCCAATGTAGATTCTTGCTAAATGTATATTACATTCCATCTTCTTGTCTTGCTTCCCATTTGTGCTGGACTTGAACATACTTTTAAGTGGCATTGTCCATTTCTCTAGACCCTCCACTGAGTTAAGCAGTCCAGTTCCCACTTTCCAACTGTTCAGGTGAAAAAACACTTGGCCCTTTTTCAGAGTGAACTCACCCTTTGGTTGCAGGTGCTCCACAGGCGATTCCTCCACAAGGAATTTCTCTCTCAGAGCTTCTGGTGCCTCAGCACAACTTGAATAGGCAGCTTCTTTCCCTTAGCCGGACCCAGAAGGGTTGCCCCTGGAAAAGAGGCCAAAACATTCCCCCATCCCCTCAGGGATGGGGGGTCTTGAACCATTGAAAGCAGTCTCCACCACTTCAATAACCAGTTCCTGTGTTTCTCTTATGGTGGAAACACGCACCTTCCAAAAAGTAGCTCTAAAACAGAGCTTAAAGCTCTGAGAGCCTGCACACACTCAGCTGTACTACTGTCTCTCACTCAGACTGCACACAGACTGAATTCAAAATCCCCAACATTCTACACTAACCTCCAACTGTAACATTCCAATGTGGCTTATGCAGCTGTAAAAGTTCTATGGTGATGTCATCATTCAGTCTCAGCTGAGACTGACAACAGAGTGAGACAGTGTGAAATCCATTTGACTGGAGTTTCACAAGCTGCCTTCCCTGCCTACCACTAGGTCTTACCGGGATTCTAGTAACCCCGGGTAACAGGGGGGGTTACACTTATAGGTATCAGGCAGGGATGCCCAGTGAGCCCTCAGCTTTATACATATGCCTTGGACCCCTTTAGCAGACATGTTATCTCTAATCAGAGAATAACAGAGTTATCTCCGCATATAGACTTGGAGGAACAGAAAGTACCTGCATATGCAGATGATCTGTGTTTTTTGTTCCATTAGTGGAGGTAGGGGCAGTGGTGTTTAAGGAATTGAATCAGTTTTCTCAAGTTTCCAGCTCTATGATTAATATGGATAAATGCCAGGCTGTTCAGATTGGAACTTCAGAAGATCAGACTGTTGTGAGAGTTGCGGGGATAACACTAACATCTTCATTAAATTCTACTTTAAGATTACAGTTTGGAGCAGGGAATCTGCAATTTGCAAATTGGGAAGCTAAAATAAAGGTTTGTGAATCTAGAGTTCAGCTATGGAAATCATGAAAATTCTCCAAACTAAAATTAATTTTGACTATTAAGAGATTTTATTGCCTATTTTTACTTATTTGAGTTTTATTTACCCCCACCCATTTGTTTAGAAACTTGCTTATTCAGCTGCAACATTCAAATGGTGTGGGGTAGCAGACTGAACCCAATCAAATGGAAATATACCTATCTTTCAGTTAAAATGGGAGGTTTAGGGATGATGAACTCTGTGTCTTTTTTATTATTTTTGTTTCTACATTAGAGTTAGGGTGGGGTGGGACACAGACTGCATGGCAGAAGTGGGCTTGTTTACTTCTACGGAAGTTTTTTTTGAGAAATGGGATTCTTTTCCACCTAAATTACTTCAGCAATATGAGGTTCCAGAATATGCTGAATCCTCACTTAGGAAGGTGAAACAATGAAAACTTGATAAAATGACAATCTTAACGTCCAGAAGGAAGTAAGCGTATTGGTACGTTATGACTTCACAGTTTGCTGATCAGGCAGTGTTTCCCTATTGTATGCCGTCAAGACAATCTATGGTTTTGGCATTATCAGAATGTGGGATACTGCCTGGCTTAGCTGTTATGGGAGGCTGGGAGTTAGAGGGAATATGAAGCATAAAGCTTTGGAGGAAGGGGGTGCCCAAGGGCAGAATGTGTCCAAATTGAAGAAACTCAAACTCATTTCATTTTGGGTTGCCCAGCTATGAGATTGTTAATTACTTATTTGGCAACTAAATGGCAATGGCCATACCCTAATTCTCTTACTTATGAGAGTCTGATTTTCAGAGATTATTCTGCATATTTAAAGTTTTTTCATCCTAGTACATTGAATGTTATTTTTGCATGCCTTAAATTCTATTTGTGGCAAGCATGATGTCAGTTTTTATCCCAACAACTGAACATGTCTCCAATTTTTTTTGCAGTAATTGCTGAGAATGCTATTCTGCAAGTAAAAACATTGGATTATAGAAGACTGCCAAAGAGTAGGGCTGATGTTCTATGGAGACATATTGCATGGATTTAATGATTATTATACAATGTTTTTCACACATTAATGTCGTGAGCTTATTTATGTTTTGTTTCCAATTTAATGATGCATATACTGCAATGTGTTCTAATTTTCTAGATTAATACTGGTTTCATTTTGAGGTTTCCTGTATTGTTTGTAAAAGCTATGCTTGGATAGTATTGTTTATTTTTATGGGAATATGTAAGTCAGATTTATAACTATGACCATGTACATTATTTGTATTTCTTTTGTATTTGTTATGTGGCTTGTTATAATAAAATCCCCCTACTTACCTGTAGGGGGAACCTCTGGATGGCAGTGATGGCCGACTCACCTCCCTGAGCAGACAGCCATGGAGATGGATGTGTGGGTGGCTGAGGAGCTGGTCTTCTCCTCGGCTTTGGAGAACCCCGAGACTGACATTTTCTTCGATGAGGCAGGTTTAGCCATGAATGAGGTTGAAATACCCTGGCAGGCTGACGAAGCTCCAAGTAAGGAAGGAGGTTCAGAAATATCAAAGCGAAAATGTATCAGAAGTAAGTACACCCTTGATGAAACAAGTTCAAGCAGCATTGCTGCAGGACATGTTAAAAAAAGAAGAGGAACAATACCTTAAGAAATGGAGAGAATTGGAAACAGCACTCGCAGACTTACAGAGAGCTTTGACGGCTCTGGCTCAAACTGACAACCGAACCTCAGTTGGAGGTACTTCCCTAGCAATGAGCTGTGCAACAGAAATTACAGCATAACCAGCGGATGAGGTGCTGTGGTTCTGGTGTGGTCTGTCTGGGTAATGTCATCAACTGATTCAGGTCATACCTGACAGACAGAGTGCAAAGGGTGATGATGGGGTTAACCTCATCTAACCTGTGCTGTGGGGTTCTGCAGGTATCATACATGTTGCCCTTGCTGTTCATGGTGTACATGGTGCTATTGGGGGACTTTATCAGGTGGTATGGGCTGGGTTTTCACTGTTATGCAGATGATACCCAGCTGTACTTGTCCTGTGCACCTGATATCCAGGTGTTGGCCTCTATATTTAACACATGCCTAGATCCGGTCTTGGATGACTCAAAACTGGCTCAGGCTTAATCTAGACAAGACAGAGGTACTGGTGGTGTATCCAGGTTGTCAAGGCAGAGGAGGTGATGTTGGGTCTCCCCCTGGCCTTGTGTTGGGGGTGCTCCCCTTGCCCCATCTAGACAGGTGAAGGATTTAGGCTTTATCTTGAATGAGGGCTTGATGCTTGAAATGCAGGTGTTGGCCATTGTCAAGAGTGGATTTTACCATTTGAGGAATATCACCCAAATCTGAGCCCTGATCCTGGCTGAGGACCTGACCAATGTGGTATATGCTTTTGTCACTTCCAGACTGGACTATTGCAATGCCCTGTACCTAGGGCTATCTGGGGGTAACCTCCGCAGGCTGCACCTGGTGCAGAACACATCAGCAAGGTTATTGTCAGGAGTAAGGAGGTATGAACATATCACCCTGGTTCTCCACAGACTGCACTGGCTACTGGTCAGGTGGAGGAATGTCATCAAGCTGTGGTTTTTGACCTACAAGACCCTGCATGATTGGTGACCTGTCTATCTGCAAGATCTTCTTGTCCACTACCATCCACCCCGGGCACTCCGTTCTACCATGGAGGCTCCCCCTAGAGTTCCCAGGGTGAGGTTGTGGCATTGGGGTGACAGGGAGTTTTTAGTGGCTGCACCCACCCTGTGAAACTCATTTTCTGCTTATGTGAGAGAGGCTCCCTCAGTAGAAGCCTTTAAAAAGTGGTCAAAAACCTACCTGTTCCAGCAGGCTTTTATTGATTGACTAGTGGTCTGTTAATGATAGATAGATGAATTTTAATGTCGCTCCCAGTTAAACTGTCAAGTACGTAGTTGTACATTATTGTATATTATTATGTGGCTATTTGTTTTATTGTACAGTGCCCAGAGTCCTTGAAATTGGGCGCTTTTCAATCAATCAATCAATCAAAATCTTTATTCATTCAGGCGAACATCATTGAGCATAGCTCATTTACAAGATGGACCTGAGTAGTCATAACAATATAAGGTTACAAGTTTTACACAAAAACATGGTACTGAATGAACACAAATACAAAGATTTATGAATGAGACAGATATACAAATATTTACATATATACAAGGCAAAATGACATTGGACCTAGATCATATTAAAAGGAAAGAAACAAACAGTATTGTAGGGATAAAGCTAGGGTAATGGGACTTGGGGGGGCATTTTTGTATGAAGTAGGTTGGAGAACAAGCTAGAAGAACAATTAAAAATAGGGGTAGTATAAAAGGGGTAGGGAAGGAGGGTGTGAGAGGACTAGGCCTTATGGAAGCAATTGCATGATTCTGGGAATAGACTAGTGTACAGTTTTTGAAGGATGTTAAAGGAATGAGGGTATCCAATTTCAGGTCTTTTGAAGAGAATTCCAGATAAATGCTAGGAATAGCTGATTGCAGCCCTTCCATACCGGGTGCAGGTGATAGGAATCTTCAGCATGATGAGTTTATTGATCCTTAGGGTGTAAGGCCTGGATGTGATCCGGTTGAAACAATATGAGATGTAGGAAGGGAGTTTGTTTGTCAGAGCTTTGTAGATCCAGACAGCAGCACTTTTGTTTCTTCTGTGTTGTAGGGATGTCCAACTGACTGCATTGTAGAGAGAGCAATGATGGGTGCTGGAGGGAAGATCTGTAATGAATCTAATAGCCTATGATACAAGGTGTCTAATTTATTTAAATGGGAGAGGGAACAGTGACCATAAAGGAAGTCAGCGTAGTTAATGAGGGATAGGAATGATGCCAGGATTAGCCTTTGTTTGGAATCTCTGGTCTCTGCTTTTATAAATAAAATATCTATCTATCTATCTATCTATCTATCTATCTATCTATCTATCTATCTATCTATCTATCTAGCTAGCTAGCTAGCTAGCTATCTATCTACTTTACAAACCAGGACACAGGACCAACAGAAGGCTAAAATATTATCATTTTCAGCAAAGAATAAACTGGGATTTGCTGATCAAATGGAAAAGAAAGTGGTCCCATGTAATCTTTCCTGAGCGGACACACCTATCTAGGACTCAGCCCGTTGGTCGGTAGAAAACTCTTCAAGCTACTGTATGGGTACACGCCCCAGACACTCAGAAATGGATCTTCGGGTTTTCATCCATCAAGATCCCTAGGGTAAGAACTGGCACACTGCTCACAACTGAAACTACTTCAGTTTTAAATATCAATACAATTACTCAGGTACCTGCAATGAGTAGTGACTCAGGGGAAGTGCACTCCCCATTAACATTACCAACTGAGCTCAAGTTAACTCAAATCTTGTATTGTCAATTTTAGAGCATAGTGGTGTAGAACAACTTGATAAGGATAATAATGTTGAAAATGAGGAACTGTTAAGTGATTTTTCTGATGTTTCTGATATACCCCAAACAACCCCTGAAGGAGGCAGAAATCCTCCACCTTAAAATGAGGGTTCCCATGGGGGGGACTAATAAAGGTGCAAATTTTTCCTCCAGCAGGCAGAACTCAAGGCCTTATGCCTCACTATTTCGTCAACCGGTATATCCAGCAAAAAGGCATAATGCCATTCTACTGATATATAAAGGGGTATGGAAACATTCCCCGGCAGGATATTTGTGGGTAAAACACTTTTAAAAGATAATGTGCACTTTAATGCAAAAGAATTGTATGCTTTAATTCACGTCTCTGGGAAAACATTCTTTGACATCAGTTTTAAGCTGGAGAATGGCCTACAGAAATTTTGGGCCAAGTATAACTAAGTAAAAAACACCCTGTTGTGGACCCCCTTTGAGGTAATCCCCCTTACTAGGCCTGCACAATAAACTAGTATGGTGCTTTTCCGTAATGAAGAGGTCAGTGTCACTGATTTGACTTGCTGGCTCAAACAACAATGCACGGTGTTAGGCTGCCCAGAGGCCATTTTTGACACAGAGGGTATTTGTAATGGGGGGGGGGTGGAGGGTACATGTCATCCTCTGATCAAATGACTCCTGGATACAACACCTCCCAAACTGTTTTTTTTGGGAGAGGACAGGGGAGTCCTTTTCTACCCTGGCCAGTCCAAGGCTTGCTACAAATGTGGGCAGCCAGGGCATATTAGTAGTGCCTGTGATAACCTAAAATGTATGCTGTGTCAAGTTCTAGGACATACCAGTTTCCATTGCAAAAATTAGATTATGTGTAATCTTTGTGGTGGAAGGGGACACACTTACATGACATGTCCAGAAGCTGCCCACAGCACTACTTCAGTTGATGGAGAGAAACAGAGACTTGTGGTAACCTTAGCACAAAGGCAGAATAATAAGACAAGGATAGACCCAGGCAGTACAAACTCCCCTGCTGGGCAGAAAGAGATGCAGGAAAAGGATGATAGGGGGGCCAGAGTCCCACACCAGACTTCACTTATTGGGACCAGCGGCCCCTCCACCAGCAGAATTTAGGACAACAGGAGGGGTAGCTCAGGGAGACCAGGCTGAGACATCATCCAATCCAAATACAGCTCTGCCTCCCACCGTAGAACAGGACGAGGTTGACAGTAACTCAATACCTCCCCCAACCCCTACAGAACTTCCAGGGGATCAGGGCACAAAAATGGCTCTTAGGAGATGGCAATCTTGGTTCCAGCCTGCTCCTAAGGTACCAAAAATTTATCCCATGCCTGTCACCTGCAGATTCCAAGCTTTAGCTAAAACTGACAATTCAGATATTGATTTAGAAGCCTCTTCTATAGACTCCAACATGCAGGACAGACATTCTGATTCGGAACCCAGTGAGACAGAGGGCCCAAAACAACAACAAAAAGGATGGAGCAAGAAACAAGGAAAAAAGCAGGCAGGTGGGAAAACAAAGCCGCCATAGGCTTTACTAGTACTTTCCAAACAAACTACTCCCCATGCAGCAGCCATTACTTTTGTATTCCACAAACGTACATAGTATTAAAAATAACCTAAAAAGAGGGGCAGTGTTCCATCACTTAAAAAGTAGTGACCCAGCTATTTTTTTACTGCAGGATACCAAACTGCATACTATGGTCGAAATTTAGAAAGCCACTAATGAATGGGGGACTGGGGTCACTTTTTGATTTCTCAGACTAGAACCCTGATCAAGGGTGGGGATACTTTTTCATAACCTCCAGGTAACAGTATTAAAGTTAATAGACTTAGTCCCTGGGAGAGTCTTGATACTAGATGTTAAAATTAACAGAATCTATTATCATATAGCCAATACATATGCACCACAAACCAAAGTGGAAAGTACTGAACTCTTTAAACAAGTCAATCCTTACCCCCATTCTGCCCAAGCTATGATTTGGGGTGGGAATTTTAACTGTGGGTTGAGTAAACAGGATAGATGGAGGCTAACAACTACATCTAAAGTATTTTGTGCCATGTTCCTCCTAAAATCTGCTATACAAACAGCAAATCTTAAAGATGCTTTTTATTCAAATTCGGGAAAAACAGAGGCAACTTTTCACAAAGGCAATCTATCTACCAGGATAGACTTCTTTTTCACTTCCCAGACCCTTCTTATCCAACTAATGGCAGTTACAGTGGTGGAATATTTAGATCACAAAATATTAAAAATTAAATTAGGCCCATCTGATGACCCACGTGGACCTGGTTACTGGAGACTTAATTCCTCTCTGCTACTGCAAAGTGAGCTTCAACAAAACATCTTATACATCCTGATTTGTAGAAAGTCACTTTTTGAGGTCTATGAGACCCCAGCCCAGTGGTGGTCTGACACCAAGTATGAGCTTCAAAAGTTACTAACTATATACAGTAAACACAACAGAACAAATGAATACCACACATATTTATGAAATAGGCAACAACTACAGCATCTTCTAACTTTAGCCCAGTCTACTAAACATAACTTTACAGATCAAATCAAACTTATCAAGGACCAAATGCTACAGTTTCACTATAGGCAAACAGCTGCTCTGTAAATGCAGCACAACATAGGACAGGAGGTAAATTTGATTCCATTTGCCCCCTGATTAGTATCCAGGACAGAAATAAAAGGAAAACAATATCCACTGTGCAGGACTCACAGGGCATGCTTCAGACTTCAGTACACACAATATGTAACAACCCTTTTTAAGGAGGATAGACAAGCTGCACAAAACTACCAGCAGATATTTGATAAATCTGAAATTCCACAGGGACCACACGACTTGCTAGAATCACTCACAAGGCCTATTGACCAGGCCGAAGTAGAAATAGCAATTTCGTCCTTAACCCTGGGCAAATCACACAGAAAAGATGGTTTGCCCTTGGAACTCTATAGATTAATTGATCCAGAAATCTCCAGGGAGCTTGCCTTAGTTTTTAATTATCTTCTTGAGAATCAAACCATCCCTTTAGAAATGGCCACTGGAATCTTGATTTTTCTATTTAAAAAAGGAGACAACACAAACTTAGCCAACTGGAAGCCTATCAGCCTCCTCAATTGTGATTTTAAATTACTTATCAATATTTTGGCTGTCAGACTATTAAAAATAACTGAACACTTGATTTCTCCAACACAGTCTGGTACTGTACCATGCCAAAAAATCACCAATCAGCTGATTCTGCTACAAGAAATCTTTCAGAGGAATAATGTAACTAGCCTTGAGGGATATCTTTTATCACTTGATCAGCAGCAGGCATTCAACAATGTCAGCCATACCTTCCTCTGGTACAAATTAGCTCAATATGGCATCCCCAATGGTTTTATTTCATGGATGCAAGCTCAATATAAATTCCCCACAGTAACTCCCATTGTAAATGGTTATTTCAGCCCACTAATCCCCCTGACCAAAGGGGTCAGGCAAGGTTGCCCTCAAGTCCCCTCTTATATGTCTCTGGGATTAATCCCCTTCTTAGACTCTTAAAATCAGCCGACACAATCCAGCCAATTTCACTAGATCACCACCTCTTACCGTGTAAAACATTAGCCTGTGCAGATGATTTGGTGATTTTAGCTAAAGACAATACAATATCTTGGCAACAGAATCCATTAGACTTTGTAATGAATACGGTGCTTGCCCACGGACAACATTAAACACAGACAAAAGTATAGGGAGAGTATCGGGCAGACATTCAGTCACACCAACCCAGATTGCAGGAATCAGACTTAGTGAAGACCATTTTAAAATTTTTTGGAGTAATGTTTGGGTCGGAACATATGGATATTGTGAATTGGGACCTTAAACTAAAAGTAGGAACACAAATGATTCAGAAATGGAACCAATAGGGGATGATTGAAAAAGAGAGAATTTACTTAATAAAAACATATTTAGTGCCAGTATTTTTATTTATAGTTTATATTTTTCCACCCCCTAAATCTAAGGAAACTGCTTTCTACGGACTCTTCTTCCAAGCCTTCTGTGAAACTAGGTTAAATACTATCAGAAGGAACATTGTATATCTTCCCGTAGATCAGGGAGCACAACTGATGGTCAATGTGGTTCTTTTTTCTTTTGTCACTTTCTTTTTACAAACATAAAACCCCTACTGGTCTGGGCGGGTATATGCAAATATCTCAAATTAGTTTCCACTATGGGATAGAGGCATACTGAGGGTGGTGATGTGCCCTTTTTTTACAGGAAGGTATTTGTGAAACTTAAAACCTGGGATATATCAAGTTCAGTGGTAGTGACACAAAATAAAAAAACAAGTCTATGGACAAGTAATAGGAAGTTTCTTGAAGGAAGAACAAGCATTTCCCAAATGCCTACAGGAGTATGATACTTCACTAGGAAAGTTGATTGCAGAGAAAAGGATACCACATAAATTTAAGGATATACAATGGCTATGCTACCATGAGAGGCTCAACATGAAGACAAACCAAAAACATAAGAAAATAGAAGAAAGAATCTGTTCACGGCCTCAGTGTTGTAACCAATTAGAAATGCTAGAGCATTTTTTCTTTTCCTGTACGTATTCTTATCTACTTCTGATCATTTATTGCACAAGAGGAGGAAGAAAGTGTATTCTCTGCAGTAACTTACTCAATTCTAATGTATGGAGCCTATACAAAAGAATGGAGTAAGGGGGATACTGGTACTTTGCATGTTATTTTTGCCGTTTTCAAATGGTATATATGGAATGTAAGAAGCATATTTACTTTACAACAAAAAGTTATTAGTCATATTGAAATATTTCAGAAAATTTTAAGTGAACTACCCAGAATATGTCACACAGAAGCAAAAATAATGACAGATTGAGTATTACAATCAAAGTGGAGGAACCTATTATGGATCACAGATAATGATGTACTTGTAATCTGAATCTGTTTTCTTTAAATTGATTTATGGAAAAATGTGTTTCAACCTTTACTGAACTATGTTCTGTATTAACTTGTAATCTCTTTCAGATTGTTAATGTATGATTTCCTTTATAAAAATTCCCCTACTTTTGCCAAAAGATGGAAATCTCGACTGTCTGCCAAGATGGCTGACCCTGGTGGTGGAGGAGAAGGATGGGATGTGGCGGCTGCTGAGGTGGAAATGGTTGTGGAACATGTTACACCTGCAATGCCATTTTATCCTATGTCAGAGTGCCCTATGGAAGTGAATGCCCCAGAGATTCCTGTTGTTCCTGTCATTATTCCTGCAACGTTAACAATGCTTGGGTTGTCTAAAGCTACTTCTCAAGTGATACCCATGGAATCCATGTTCGATTCAAAATAGTTGTTAGCTGGCTCATTGGCACAGCAGTTGTATTTCCCCTTGCGACGCCGGCCACCCGGGTTCAGGAACGGACTCGGGTCGCTGGAGAGCGGCTAGGGTGAGAGGTCTGAGCATCCACACTCACCTACTCAGGGCTGGAGGAGACAGGGTCGCCAGATGGTACCTTTCTGGCGGAGGCCAGGAGAGATCAGTCACAGCGAGCCTGGACGTTGGGGGGGTGTGGTGTACGTCGGCTACGCCTTGATGTTCATGGCACACCACGCCCCGGAGAAAAGCGGAAATACCAGCCTCCAGGTTCGCCGGATGATGGCTGCCTGCTCTCGCTGGCCCGAGAAATCCTGTGCCCTCCAATCCCACCTCAGCAGCACCCAGGGACTGATGCCTAGTACGCTGGGACCCGCCCCCACCCGGTGTCTTTCCCCTCGGAGGAGGGGGACCCACCTGCCAAAGGGATATGCCAGGCTACCCCTGGGTCAGCTGCGATTTGAGGTGAGGGGAAGAGGGACAGGACGAGGGGGTTACGAGTAGCATGCGCAGCAGGAAGGAGTGGCAAATCCGGAGGCGAGATCGAAGGGAGGAAAAATATAACACAAAAAAAAAAAAAAAGAATAGTTGTTGACAGAAAAATGTCTTACAGAACAGCTAGCTGATTAAAAATGCAGTTACTGTTAATAGACATTGAAGAAGTTAATCATTGGAAGGCTAAGCAGGACACACGCTGTCAAGTCAAGATGGACGTGATACAGTTTTCCACTCCTGACTGTGACTGTGTGCTTCAGGTTACAGGTCTGTTTACTGCTTCCTTTTCAACTGTTACTGCAGAGTTACTAAGTAGTCAAAACTTTGCCCACATACCTGACTACCAGTTGCAGCCAGAAAGTCAGCATGTCTCTCCTGGTTCTGAGTCTGCTCCGCTTGTGACTGTTTTTACTACTCCCAGTTCAGATGCTGATGGTGATTCTATTCTGAAAACTGTTTCTGTTTGTGGGCAGATTGCCATTGTTGCTGGGGAAATGCAGACACCTTTCCCTAGTAACCAAAGCACCCTGTTAAAAGCTGCTGAACTGAAAATGGAGCTCAAGTCAGCAAGGACAGATAAAAATGTGGTAGTGGATCAGATCACACTGGGAACGGAGCCTGATAGGACTCAAACACAGCCTATATGTCAGCCGGCAGCACAGATTTCTGACTGGTCAGATATGGTGCCTGTCAGAACTTGGAGAGTAGTCAGGGTTCTAAGAGAAGCAGCATGGATTATTGGTCCAGATGGTCAGAGATGGACCCTGGATCCTGCATATGTCCCTGCATGCATAATTGATACTGGATTGCCTGGTAATTCTACTTCCCAGGTTAACATACCACAAAGTGCTTCTCCTCTAGGTTTGGTCACAACACAAATGGATACTACCCCTAGGGGGGAGTCTATACTCACTGATGTTGACAGAATTTCTAGTCCTGATGTACAGGCTGGGGCTGCTGTTCCATCTGCCCCTTCAGTTCCTGATTCTGTTGAGTCTGTTCATCCTGATTGAACCAAATGGGGCAGATGCTACATTTTCAGCTATACCAGTTACCAAAGGGTCACAGAATCCAATTGTTCCAACTACATCAGAGCAAAATTCTGAGCCTCTTTTCTGACTGTTGGACTTCTTTGCAGCTCAACCTGCTGCTGCCCCAGGCATATTGCTGCTTGAATCAAATGCAGGGGCGGTAACGAAATACCCCAATTGCTCCTTTCAAGTAGAAAAAACTAATATGGAGTCCATGGGATTTCTGCCTTCAGGATATCTATGCACTGATTTATGTCTGTGGGGGACACCCTATATGATATTAGTTTGAGGCTGCCTTCTACTTTGGACCAATTCTGGACTAAATATAACAATTTGAAATATTCTGACTTCTGGATTCCTTTTAAGGTTATTCTCCTGACTAAGCCCACCACCTACACAATCACAATAATGTTTTGAAATGAAGGTGTGGACATTCACAATATTATTTATTGGCTCAAACAATGATGTGAGGTATTGGGGAAACCAGAACCTATCCTGAATAAGTGTCACATTGGGACTTGCAGTTGGACATATAAAGTCCAACTGAAAGTGACAGACTCACTAATTTCCCATTTGCCTAACAGTTATTATTGGCTGTGATGGAGGAGTCTGCTTTTACCCCAGTCAGCCAAAAGCTTGTTTTAAGTGTGGATCCTTGTCTCACTTAAGTAATATCTGTGATCAAAGCTTCTGTAACTTATGTTTGGAATATGGTCACAGTGGGGTACAATGTCCTAACAAGGTCAAATGCAATCTTTGTCAGTTTGAAGGACATTCCTTTTGCACCTGTCCCTGGGCTACCCATAATAGGAATGATAGACCTTACCAAAAGGAGATCTTGTAGAATGCCCCAAAAACCAAAGGTGAAGTGGTTAAGAGGTGGACGGGATGTACAGCAATGGGGTGGGACTATTCTGAATGTAGGATGTTGTGGAAACAGTTAGAGATGAGTAAGGGGTGCAGCCACTTACAGAAAATGATAAGGGAGAGCAGAACAATCTGATACATACTGATGATGAGTTCTAATTTCACTGCAGATGCTGAAAGTAATATATACAGTACTGGTTCTGCTTGTTCCTTCTTATTTTCTCTACTCCTACTGTATTATGTCACATATAGCTACACCATGTAGCCTTAAAAAGTAAAGAACATCTGTTTTGGCAGTCTTTCCTTTGGCTTTGGCCAAAATGTAACAAACATCTTTCATATATATTAATAAAAAAACATGAATACATAGGCAAAATCTACAAACTGAAAGAACGTTTATAAATGTTGACAGAACCCCTCTATGCCAAATAAACTGCAGTAATAAATTCCTGCCTATACATTATCTACCGTATATGTAGGAGACAGTACACATCAAAACTAGTACAGGCAATAATAGAGTTGTTTCTCCTACAATATTTTAACATGGTACATTTTAGTGATAAACCAAACACATCTCTGCATCCCCATAAAACTACATTTTTTTACCTGCCATGGCTGAAAGTCATGCAATGCTGCACATGAGCCATTACTAAAAGGCCCTTCTCTATGTCTGCATGAATTCATGTTGTGTAATGCATGGGCAACAGCATAGACAGCATTGTAGGCGTTGTAGGTATTTCTTAAATCTGCTAGATTAAAAAAGTCCATATTCATGCCCTCCAGATTCTCATCTCCTGCACAGACTTTTGTTTCTTTGATTGAGTTCCTACTAGTTTTGTTTCTGTTATCAGGGAACTGCAGTTTGCAGTCAAAAACAGTTTCCCAAAAGATTTTCATAAAGATATCATCAGGATTCTTATAAGAATGATGACGATAAATGAAGTCTTTGAATCCTGGCATTTCCCCTCTCCGGACCTTAAAAGCAAGCGTCCCTTGTAGTGTTCTCAAAAATTTGTATTTAGAAAACATGGTAGCATCAGCCCAGCCATCACTGGCAACCCAGACTTTTCCAGTCACATTATTCCTTGCATTAACCTCCATGACAGGGTACAGCTCAAGATCTGTGGAATAAATCACTATCACATTTGTGGAAGATTTCCTAATTGTTTCAGTTATGTACTGAAGTTTTGTCTCAGAGTACACTGCGGGTATTGTTTCAAAAAAAGCAATGCAGGCACCAGCTTTGACAAGTTCTTCTTTTACTATGTGGCTGCCTTGCTGACCATAGTCACTGCTATCAGCTAGGATTCCAACCCATGTCCAGCCAAAATGTACCACCAAGTGGGCCATGCCAAGGGACTGGAAGAGATCACTTGGGATTGTTCGGAGAAAAGATGGAAACTGATTTTTGTCACTTAGAGCCGTAACAGATGCTGCATAACTGATCTGGAAAGTAAAATGATTTTAAATTTGTTTCAAAATGCATGGATATAGTTTTTGCTGATACTGTGCATTTTAGTATAATAGTGTTCTCACTCACTTTCAGCCAGTTGAATACTTTGTTAATGAACTAAAGGATTTTTTTTTACATCATGGGTAGGATATTCAAAGCGGTTGCGCAAGGCACAAGTGAGATGCACCAGAGCAACAGTGGATATGTACCAAAGAGCGATATTCAGCGTGTGACAATGTGCTGTACAAATTGCAGTGCACTAACGTGCAACCCTAATGAATGCAAGTGCTAGTGCAGGGGGCATAGTCATGAGTAAACAGCACAGTGTGATATTCAACAGCAGGCTGATGGCACGAGCGTGGAGCAACAGGGACATGCGCTGAGCAAAGTTGAACCTATAAAAGGATGGAGCAAGCAGGGGACGGTGGCTTGGGCCCAGGGAGCAGGGGTAGAGAGGGAGAGAGAATGAGAGAGAGAGACAGAGTGAGGGACAGAGACAGTGTGAGACAGTGACTGGGTGAGGGCCATTGGCCAGGCAGGACAGCAGCAGGGGTGCAGGACACTCACAGAGGCAGGAGGTGCAATGGGCAGTGGGACAGAGTGTGTGACCGAGACTAAGCCTGTGGGCAGGCCAGACCGTGCATGTGGGTCCACAACACAGATGTGCACCTAGTGCAGGGGCCCAAGCAGCAGTATAAAGCCAGGGAAGCCCAAGGAGACAGTTGCAGAGGGGGGGATCGGACAGGCTGGGTCATGGCCAGTGCAATATTCCAGAATGAGGTGGTAATGAGGGGTGTGAGGAGGCGGGTGGCTGAGCGGCGCGGCTGTGGAAGGGCCCGGCAGCGGTATGCCCAGAACAGGTGGTACCATGCCCGCACCACCTTTGAACAGTACAGTGACACTAAGATCATGGGTTGGTACCACCTGAACCAGGTGATTCTGAGGCAGCTGTGTGAGCTGTGGAGTGACGAGATGCAGGCACCCACGAGATGGAGCCACGCCCTGCCAGTGGAGACCAAGGTCACAGCCATGATGTGCTTGATCACCACGGGCACCTTCCAGAGACCAACAGGGAACACCACAGGCATAACCCAGTCGGCCACATCATGGCTCCTCACACAATTCCTCAACGCACTGCTGCCACATGCTGTGGAATTCATCCACTTCCCCAGCACACAGGTGGAACATACGGCAAACATCCACGAGTTCCACAGGGTTGCACATATGTCTGGCATTCTAGAGGCCATTGACTGCACCCACATAGGCATCCACACACCACCGGGGCCAGAGGGGGTGGTCTACATCAACAGGAAGGGCTACCCCAGTGTCAACTGCCAGGTGGTGTGTGATGCCAAGGGATGCATAACCAATGTCTGTGCCACACACCCTGAGAGAGCACATGATGCCTTCATCTGGCACCAGTCTGCACTGTGCCACAGGTTTGAGAGTGGGGACCTCCCCACCAGCCACCTAGTAGGTGAGTCTGCAGCAGGAAAGGGCAGCCCTGTGCAACAGGGCAGGGTGTGGGGGGGTGATGCAATGCATGGGGTGTAGAGGGTTCGGCTGTGTAGGAGGGTTGGCAGCCAAACAGACCAATGTGCTAACCCAACATGTTCTCCCACAGGTGACAGCAGATACCCACTCAGGCCCTGGCTGCTCACCCCATATCGGCTCCCATCGACCCCAGTGCAGGAGAGATACAATGAGGCACACACCAGCACATGGAACATCATCAAGTGTGTGTTTGGACTGCTGAAAGCATGATTCCGTTGCTTGCACAGGTCTGGTGGTGCCCTACAGTACAGCCCCTCAAAGACCTGTGGCCTATTCCTGGCCTGCTATGTGCTACACAACATGGCCACTGACCATGGGATAGCTGTTGAGGTCGACGAGGGGAACAACAGTGAGGACAACATGGACGCCAGGGCCAATGGTGGTGGGCAGCCCCCCCAGATGGCGGGAGCCCCGGCTGCGCAGGATGGCCCAGCGGCACAGGGACACCATTGCAGAGGGGCACTATGGTACATGCAGCTAGGTGGGCAGATCCACACACAGGTCACAGGGACCGGGCACAGTAAACAGGCATGGCTGGTGGGGGTCCACAACAGACACAGCCGGAGGGGGGTGATGACGGATGAGGGACAGGTCATCGTGGAAGCACCCCTGACAGAACAGTGTACCCCACCCACAAAGCCCAACACACCCACACCAACACAGGTACAGTCACACGGGCACACACACACACACACACACACACACACACATGCACACCCTGAGGCCACCAGTGGGCATGTGTCAGATGCAGAACACCGGTGCATTGTGGCGGCTGGTGCTGTGATGGCATCATCATGCACATGCCATGGTGGACAGCAGCCCGGAGGGTGTGCACAAGGCGGGCATGATGTGCAGCCACAGATGTCATGGCCCAGGTACTTACACACACATACCACACCTCCATGCATACAGGGCTGGGGCAGACAGCAGATAGGGAGGGCGGCAGATCATGTCTGCCACGCAGGTGCATGGCCACCATGGACACTTTGACTGCCCCACCTAGACCGCCCAGCAGACGCAGGCTGTGCGGCGGCCACTGGGAGTGTCACAGACATACCCCCAGGTGTGTTGCTGCCAGAATGGAACCTGGCCCTCCAGGCATCTGTAGACCCCTGAACAGGCCAGCTCCAGGCATGCCTGGGATGCCCACAGCAGATCCCGGCGATGACAATGCTAGGGTCACATGACCCCGGGACCAAGGGGTGGAGAATGCATTCCATGGAGACTGCCACAGATGGTCCTGCACCGGGGTGGCCAGTGGTGCCAGGCTGGCCGTGACTGCAGCAGTGAGCCAATCCAGGCCTGCGGTCGTATCCTCCCGCATGCATGTTGCCTCAGCCAGGAGCTGCTGAAAGTCCTGGTCACACTTCCCTGTGGACTGGTGCAGCTCAGTGTGGAGTGCATGCACCCCTGCAATGATCTGCATCTGTTGCTCCATGGATGCCCTGAGCAGATGGGTGTGCTCATCAAGCAGGTCAGCGCCCTGGGGGGCTTGGGCATCATGCCAACCCACGGGGATTGAGTGGCCCTGCGGCACAGCCCCCCACATAGGTGGGGGCTGCACAGCAGGGCCCTCTTGGGCCTGTCCTGTCTGCAGTGTACTGGCAGTGGACACTGCACCCAGTCCACCCTCAGCACCAACCTGCTGCCGCCACTGCCTCTCTGGCCGCTGTGCGCGTGACGTCGCCGGGGAGGCTGCAGCCCCACCACCAGACGGGCCTGACTGCGCCGCAGGTACTGTGGCAACTGAAACACCAGGCAGTACAGCTGGCTGGTCTGCCAGTGCCACCCGTGCACCATTGGCGCAGCCGTGTCCTGTGCATGGTAGCAATGCCTCCTCCTGTACAGCATCACCACTGTCCTGGGTAGCAGCTTATGTCATCATTGGATGTGGACCCCACCCTGATCACTGTCTCAGCATACTGGATGCCATGGCTGGCATCCTGCTGAAACACTGCCTGGGCCTCATCCATGCCCACACCACAGGCATCTGTGCATACAGTGTAGTGGCTCTGGCAGGAGTCCGGGCTATGGACCCCAGTGGAGGTGGATGGGCACTCCTCCAGGTCCCCGACATCACCCAGGGTGGGCACTGCTGCCCCTGCAACCGCATGCAGGTGACCTGGATCTGTAAGGGAACATATACATGTCAGTGCTGCCACCACATCCCCCCGCCCAAATGCACCCCTTACCCACATCCCCTTGCACAGCTGTGCCTACCATGCAGGGAAGGGCTACCCCCATCTGGAATCCACTGCCAGGAATGCACTTAACGGTGCTGTGTCACATTGTCACCACTGCAAGCTCCTCCCGGGGTGTCAGCTGCAGCACTTCAGGCTGTCCACCACCCATGGCCTGGATGGCTGCTACCTTCTCTTTGATCTGCCTGCGGTCCATGCCCACCTTCTTCTTGCATTCCTGCACCGACCTCTGATGGAAGCCCTGCAGGTTCACAGCCCTGGCTACATAGAAACATAGAAACATAGAAACATATAATTTGACAGCAGATAAGGACTGCTTGGCCCACCTTGTCTGCCCATTTTCCTACCTAACAGATAAGCTGCAGATCCTAGTTAACCAACAGGTTACTTCCTCCTACCCCTCACTTGGACTGCCTTATGTCTGTCCCATGCATTCTTGAATTCCCGCTGTTCTTGACTCCATGACCTCCTCAAGGAGGCTGTTCCATGCATCCACAACCCTCTCTATGAAAAAATACTTTATCACATTACTTCTGAGCTGTGCCCCCTCTATCTTCAAATTGTGTCCCTTTGTTCTTGCACATCTCTTTTTCTGAAAGATGCTACCCTCTTGGACTTTGTTGATTCCCTTGAGGTACTTGAAAGTTTCTATCATGTCCTCTCTCTCCCCCTTCTTTCCTCAAGGGTATACATATTAAGCTCCTTTAGTCTTTCTTCATATGTTTTCTGGTGCAGACCCTGCACCATTTTGGTTGCCCTCCTCTGGACAGCCTCCACTCTGTCTATGTCTTTGCAGAGATGGGGTCTCTAGAACTGCACACAGTACTCAGATGGGGTCTCACCAACTGTTTGTACAGAGGATAACAACTTCCTGTTTTCTACTATTGATGCCTCTTTCTATGCATCCCAGTATCCCCCAGCCTTCCTTACTGCCTTCTCACATTGCTTGCCCACCTTTAGGTCATCTGATATAATTACCCCCAGGTCCCTTTCCATTTTTACTGTTGTATCTCACCGCCCATTGTGTACTCTTCCCCTGGGTTTTGTTTCCCGTGTGCAGTACCTTGCACTTCTTTGCATTGAATCTGAGCTGCCGTACATTTGACCATTCCTCCAACCTTGCCAAGTCCCTTCTTTCTCATCCTTTCCACTCCATCTTGTGTATCAACCCTGTTGCAGATCTTTGTGTTGTCTGAAAAGAGACATACTTTTCCTTCCAGTTCCTCTGCAATGTCACTTATAAAGACATTAAAAAGGACCAGTCCCAGTACTGAACCCTGCAGTACCCCACTAGTAACCCTCCTTTCTTCACTGTGTACTTCATTTACTACTTCCCTTTGTGTCCTGTTTTCTAGCCAATTTTTTATCCAGGCAACCACCTTGGGACCCACTCCAAGGCTGGCTAACTTGTGTATTAATCTTTTGTGTGGGACTATATCGAATGCCTTGCTAAAATCTAGGTAGGCCATGTCCACAGCCCCTCCATGGTCTACTGCTTTGGTCACCCAGTCAAAGAAATCTATTAGATTCGTCTGACATGACCTTCCCATCATGAATCCATGTTGCCTTGGGTCCTGTGCCCCACTGGCCTCTAGGTACTCAACAATTCTTTCCTTCAGAAGTGAATCCATCATTTTCCCTACCACTGAGGTCAAACTAACTGGTCTGTAGTTTCCTGCCTCTGTCCTGCTCCCACTTTTGTGAAGAGGAATCACATCTGCCCTCCTCCAGTCCTCAGGCACCACCCCATCCTCCCATGATTTGTTAAAGAGAGTAGTCAGTGGTGTCACTAGTTCTACCCTTAGTTCTGTTAGAATTCTTGGGTGAATCCCATTGGGCCCCATTGTTTTGTCCACCTTCAATTTTATTAGTTCTTTCAGAACCCTTTTTTCTGTAAATGGACTGGTATCGACCCCCATCTTCAGAGTGTTTCTCTTGTTTGGTTTAGGTACCCCCCCCCTTTCTTTGTGAATACTGTGCAGAAATATTCATTCAGTATCCCTGCTTATTCACTGTCACCCTCTACCCACATTCCCTCCCCTTTATTAAGCCTCAGTATCCCTCCTTTGGTCTTTCTTTGCTCCCTAATGTACCTATACAGTAAAAGGTCTTATCCCCCTTCTTAACAGAATTTGCTATCCTTTCCTTGGTTTGGGCCTTTGCTATTCTGACTGACTTCCTATCCTCTTTCTGCTTTAACTGATAAAGTTCTCTGTCCTGCTCCTTCTGTGTTTCCTTATATTTCCTGAATACTATCCTTTTCTCCTTAACCTTCCCTGCCACCTCTTTTGAGAACCATAGTGTTTTTTTCCTTCGTTGTGTTTTGTTGATTTGCTTTACACAAAGGCTTGTTGCCTCTGTGATGGCTCTTTTGATTACTCCCCATTGTTCCTCCACCCCTCCTTCTTGTCTGTTTACTAGTGCTTTTCTGAGACACTCTCTTATTTTCCCAAAGTCAGCCCTCCTAAAGTCCAATACTCTTCCTTTTGTATGGCTTGATTGTATGGCTGTGTTTATCGTGAACCACACTGTTTGGTGGTCACTTGTTCTCAGATGGCTACCCACTTCTAAATCTGAGATTCTTTTTCCATTCCCATTTGAGAGTACCAGGTCTAAGGTTGCTCCCTCCTGAGTGGGTTCCAATACTAACTGTCTGAGGCATGCCCCCTGTAGGGCATCAAGAATGACCCTGCTCTTGGATGTGCCTGCAGCAAAGGTGCTCCAGTTAACATCTGGCATATTCAGGTCCCCCATCAACAATATCTCCCCTTTTTCTGCCATTCTAATGAAGCCTCCTATCATTTCCTTGTCCAGTCCCTCCCCCTGAGATGGGGGTCTGTATACAACCCCCATGCGGATTGTGGTGCCATTTCCTGTCTCCAGGGTGACCCAGAGTGCCTCATCTGCTCCCTGTTTCCTCTTTAGTCCTGTTGCTTTGATCCCTCCCATGCTACACCCACCCATGCTTCTGCCCTGGTTTGCTGGGTGCCTCTGGAGCCACTCAGGAGGGGCTGCTGGTCAAGGTAGACATCATACAGTGCATCACACTCTGCTCTTGTGAAATTGGGCCTGCGCTTCTGTGTAGGCCCCTGCTCCTCAACTTCCTCTTGCTCTGATATGCTGTTCCTGTTGGTGGGAGCATGAGGTCAGTGCTGGTTGCCACACACGAGGGCCCCCCGCAGACCCAACATGCCCAGTGCCTGGCGTCCTACCTGTAAAGGTTGCAATACCGGTCTGGTGCCTGTGCCGCCACATGGTGCCTTTATAGTGCATCACATGCAAATGAGGGAATGTGCAACTGTAATGGGATGCAAATGCCTCTGATGTGCCACCGATATGCTGAGCAGTTCATCTGCATATGCCCACTGAATATCGCTGAATTGTGCATTGCGCAGTGGGGTTGCTCATGCACATGTCATTGCGCATCTGTGTGATGTGTGCAGTCTGCATGGTACCACGCATGCGAGCACTGATGTCACATACATTGGTGGCGCTTCCCACACATGATGCACTACAGGCAGCATGGCACTCAGCCACTATTGGGCATGTGGTGCACATGTGCCGTACACCCAGTCATGCATGTGCACCATTGGCACATGGCCCATGGGGCACACTGGATCCTATAGTGCACCATGCTACCCATGCTAGAGGAGGCAACAGGGTCACTCCATAGCAGGGACCAGTACTGCCACAGGTACGGTGACCTGCGGAGGAGGGATCCTGACTGGCTCAGGTCACTGCAGGCACATGTCTGGAGGGGCGCTCTGCCACAGCCAGATGAGTGCATTATCCCTGTCCATGCCATGTCAGTATTGTGTGGGTTGCCAGCGGGTGTCATGCTGTGCTGCTGTGGAGTAAGGGGCAGTGGCCAGGAATGCCACTGGACATGGCAGCGCAAAGCTGGTGTGCCATGCCTCGGCACTGCTGCTGCGTGAGGTCATGGTGTTTACTGTGTTGGGGGGCCCATGTCTTGCTGCCTGGTGCTGATGTCTGTCTCACACTGTCTCCCTACAAGGCCCTGAAGATCAGCGAAGAGCCCAGATGGTGGGTGCCACTGCCAGACAGCAGCAGGCCAGTGGTGGTGCACAATGAAGGGTTTCTGGCCAGCCAGGTGGTGCAGGTGGTCAGGCGCCAGTCAGGCCACAGCTTGCAGGTAGGCACCTTGGTGGTGTATTTTGTTGTGTGGGGTTGGGGTGGGCCACATCCCCCCATGCACATGGCCATTACATTCCATGCCTCGCCATTGTGGTCCATTGCACCATGCTGTGCCCAGGGCACATGTGTGTGGCTGCTGCTGGTGGGCTGTGGGTGCATCTGGGTCCCAGCCAGGCCACTGTCAGCCCCATGCAATGGCCATTTGTTTGACTGTCATGGCTGTGACATGCTGCACCTGGTTGGTGGTGGTGTGCAGTGCTGTGCATGGCTGTGGATAGTCGAGATGGTGGCTTGTGTGGGCATGCACACTGTGGTGAGCTGTGTGCCCCCTGCAGGGCACATGCTAAGGTTGTCTGCTGCGCATGGTGGGTGGACTACGGTCGTGTGGGCGTGCACTCATCCATGTCCCTCCTTTGTTCTAGGAGCCCAACCAGTGGATGCCCATACAAGGCTGCTGGAGCAGATCCTGTGGGTCACCATGGCCACCCTTGCTGTGGCATGCATAATTCACAAGGCCATGTTCCAACCACAAAGGAGGAGGCGGCAGAGGCGCCAATAGTCGAGAACCTTCCAAGGGGTCCATTGGCCTGCTTCACCCTCTCTTCCACTGACACCCCTCCCATTCTTCCATTGTTCCAAGCCTACCATGTCCCCTGTCTCCCCATCCCTTTCCCCAGCCTACATTCCTGAATGTGTCCTCCCCATTCCCTGCCCCCTCCCTGTTCAACTGTACCTAATTTTGATTCATTGCTTGTTGTTTAAATACAGCTATATTTTGGTAGCCATCCATGCCCGTGTCAGCTTTGCAGATGGCGTTGGTGTCATGCTGCAGTGGTGTGTATGGTGGCTGTGTGGTACATTTGTGGTTGCCTGGGGTTTGTGTCAGGTGGTCTGTGCACAGTGACCTGTGTGTGTGTGTGCGTGTGTGTGTGTGTTTGTGTTTGTGTGTGTGTGTGTGTGTGTGTGTGTGTGTGTGTGTGCCATGTGGTGTGCATTTGTTCCCTGGTGGGCTGTGTGGCCAGTGTGGTGTGTGGTGTGTGCTGTTGGCTTGTGTGTTGTCTGCTTTGGTCCTGGTGCCATGTCCTGTGCCATCCTGTGGGTGTTGCCCATGGCTGCCTGCCGGTGGCCATGGGTGTCATGCTACCTCCATATGCTGTAGTGGAATGCATGGTCAGGGCATGCGGCCATGCACCTGCCTTGTCACTCTCCAGTTATCCCCTGTACTATGGTGGCAATGTGTCCTGCTCTTGTGGCCTGCTCCAAACTGTGCTGGGGGCCCTGTACCATGGCCCATGTGCCTCTATCCCTTGCCCTACTCATGCTATGCTCCTGCACTTCCTGCCTTGCTCCATTGCACAACCCTAGTTGTGCTATGGCACATCCCTATGATATTCAGCCATCTTGCTCTGTCATTTGCCTTGGTGCTCAGCCTTTGAATATCGCCCTGGCTGCACACCTGCACAGAGTACCTGTGCTGCGCCTCTCTTGCACCTGCTTCTGGCACATTTCTGAATATCCCACCCCAAATGTATAATTGTGCCTGTCAGTTGCAGCAGTATTTCAAAATGTTAACATTAATTATTTATGAAATATTAGCTTTAATGAATTGAATGTTTTAGTGCTTAGTAAAAAATGATCAGATTAGCACTGCTGGAGGCTGAAGTCCTAATTTATCCATAGGAGTTATATTACCAGCAGCAGTGCATCTCCACACTGCCCCACCAAAGTGCCACAGCCATACTTAGTGGAGACCACATCTCGTCAGTGAGAATTTAACTTTGACTATGCCAATCCATGGCCTCTCATGAAAGACTGTTGACAAAAAACCCTGTCTAAACATGAGAACATGTGAACATATGAAATAACTGGCAGAAAAAGGGCCTATGGTCTATCAAGTCTGCTTGATTGCAGTTCCCCTGATCCAAAGATTAGAATCACACCTGCTCCCTACTTGCCAAGTCTGACCTTACCCTTCACCCTGCCTCATCCTCTCTTAAATCCCCACCGTCTTTTGAGTGATGACCTCAGATGGGAGTTCATTACCCCCAATACTACCCATCCTGTAAAAAAGTGTCTCCTGACCTCATTCTTGAACCTTCTCCTGACATATTTTTTCTTAATTCTCTTTATACACCTTCTCTCTGGCTCTCAGTCTCTCTCTGGTGTAGTCACTCGGTGCAGCCATTCCTGCCCTACCTGAAGTCCTCCAGGCTCACCTCCAGCTTGCGCCCTTCTCTACATAATGCTACTGGCCACCCAATCCCCCTGGTTCTGAGTCCCATGAGGTGGGACCACCAATCTCCTCCTGCTGCTCTATGGAGAATCTAGTAGAGTGACCAAGACAGAGAGAGAGAACTGGAGGCAGACTGGAGAGTCCCAGCATTGGGCGTGAGGGCTGGACCCTGGACCCACCATCACTTACCAGGATCTAGGGTTGTTTCCTTTGTTCTACCCATATGGTGCAGACATGCAATGGCATCAGCACATGGAGGATGCACTACCACCCCCTCCTGCAGATACTCACTAACACCATTGCCCATTGGCTGTCCCTTGCCTGGCATGTGGTGCCTCCAGCCACTGCCAGGAAATGCTATCATGTGGGGGAACCCCCATAATCCAGCCCAGGAGATGACACTCAATCCTCTCCTCCCCTACTGACCCCGATGGCCAGAGCCCGATCCTGAACCCAGGTCACCTGCGTGGCATGAGGTGTGGCATCCAACACCTCAGCTCTCAATGCCACCAGGTCAGCCATCCCCTGCCAGCTTATAATTGTGCCCCCTTGTGGTCTTGTTTAACTGAGACAGAAAAGTTCAGTGCTATCCACCTTGTTTATACCTTTCATGTACTTGAAGGTTTCAGTCATGTCCCCTCTCTCCTTTCTTCTCCTTGGGTAAGCACATGGTGAGTTCTTTCAGCCTGTCATATTCCCTGCCCTGTTGTCCCTGAATCATCTTTGCTGCCCTCCTCTGAACTGCCTCAAGCTAGTTGATATCCTTTTTCAGGTAGGGACTCCATTACTGCACATCTTACTCATGATGCATTTGCACCAAGGACCAGCAGAGTGGCAATATAACCTCCTTGCTTCTTCTCGTGAACCCTCTATCAATACAACTCAGCATTCTGTTTGCTTTCATACACTGCATAGCCTGTTTAAGGTCACTGGCTATGACTATAACCAAGTCCTTTTCCTCCTCTGATTCAGTGATGTTGACCTCTCCCTCAGATTGTACTCAACCTTCAGATTCTGTACTTAGCCCTCAGGTTCTTCTTCCTTCCTATGTGCCTGATCTTGCACTTCTTCACATTGAACTCTAGCTGCCAGCTACCTGCCCAATGTTCCAGCTTTTCCAAATCCTCCTTTAGGTCCTGCACTCCTTTATCTGTATCCACACTCCCATAGAGCTTGATGCCACCCACTGAGAGGCAGATCTTACCTTTGATTCCATCATCA
This sequence comes from Neoceratodus forsteri, assembly GCA_016271365.2. Classification (NCBI taxonomy): domain Eukaryota; kingdom Metazoa; phylum Chordata; order Ceratodontiformes; family Ceratodontidae; genus Neoceratodus; species Neoceratodus forsteri. The sequence goes on from CM028134.1 coordinate 126,892,208, forward strand.
GTGTCACTAATGAACACATTGAACAGCACTGGGCCAAGCACTGACCCTTGCAGGACACCACGTGTATCTTCCCTTGTTTTTGAGAATTTCCCCATCTCCACCACCCTCTGGGTCCTACCACTGAGCTAATTTTCCACCCACCTGGTTAATTTGCTCCCTGCTCCCAGATCCTTTTGGAGTACCTAATCAAAGGCTTTGGTGAAATCTAAATATAGAAATGTCAACTGCCTGACCCGTGTCCACCAACTTTTTTATCTAGTCAAAGAAGTCAAATTGGGTTGGTTTGACAGGATGTCCCTGATATGTAACCATGCTGTCTCCTGTCCTGTAGCCCATTGGCTTCAAGGTAGGAACTCACTTAGTCTCTCCTTCATGGGGACCAGCTACCAGATTGGAACTCTCAGGTGGAACCAGGGCCCTGGAAATTCAAGAATTGAACCCACCACCAAAAGATATATTTAAAATCTTGTCTTGGAACTCATCAGACTTAGGTGACATGATTGATGACCCTGAGGTTAATAAATATTTGAATTAATTTCATCTCATTGCCATACAAGAGACTTGGGCATTAAATAATTTGTTTCTGAGTGGCTACAACTCTTATAATCAAAAAGCAATAAAATCTAAATGTTTTGAAAGAGGAATTGGGGGACTACCTATATTTATAAAATTAAATAATGTGATAGTTACAGAGGAAATAAGTGTTAACTCTAATAGTATTATAGCTGTTAAAATGACATAAAGAAACAGGCAAGTCTGGTATATAATTAATGCATACTCTCTCCCAGTAGGAAAGACCAATAGAGATTTGAATTACCTTACATCATTATGCAGATTGATTGACAATATCCAAACAGATTGCCCTGAAGGCTATCTAATTCTTTTGGGAGATTTCAATGCATGCCTTGGTCAATTACAGAGGTGCTCAAGTGATATTGCAGAAGCCCTTTCTTTCTCTTCTGAAACTAAACTAAAAACACTTAGGAAATCCAGAGATTGTATTCTAAATAAAAAAGGCAAAGACTTGCATGATAATCTGGTAGGGCGAGGTCCACCCCTTTTGAATGGCTGGACATCTCAGGACCTGGAAGGACAGTATTCCTTCTTTGGAGGAAATGGATTTTCTGTTATCGATTATGTTTGGGTAAATCTACATTTAATCAATAAATGTTACTCATTAACATTGGGATCTAGGGTAGAAAGTCAGCATTTATCATTGGAATAAAAATTAATGTGAAAAATATAAATCCAAGCAGTGAAAAAAGAATTCCAAGTATCCAGACTAACAGGAAAGGTATAGAATGGAAAATCATTGAAAGTGATGGCTTTGAGAAAATTTTGGAAAGTAAAGGTATTTTGTCCAGCCTTCTATCCTTAGTGGAGACATGTTCAGATCAGCAACTAATTTTAGAATTTAATTCAATAATAAATACTATAGCCTATACTATTACTAACAATTTTAGAATAAAGGAAAAAGAAACCTTCACATGGTATAATACTGAGTGTAAGGCTGCAAAAAATAATTGAATCTAAAATTTAGACTGTTAAAATTAAAACCAATAAGACCAATAATAAATTAATGAACTTAGCAAGAAAAGAACACAGAGAGGTGCTAAACAAAAATAAATAGCTATGTATTAAACAATTGTGCCATGATTTGCAAAAAGCAGTTAATGCAAGAGATAAAGGTTTCTGGAACAATGTTAATCATGGCATTAAAAATGACAAACAAACATTACCATCGATTGAACCAGAGGATTGGATCAAACGCTTTAAACAATTATTTTATTGAGATGATCAAGAGTATCTTTCCATGCCAATTGAGGATAGAAACCCCTATAGGCAGCATCCACCAGGGTCTGAAATATTAATTTCAGAAGTTGAAGTAGCCCTAGATTCTTTTAAGGGTAGGACGGCTCCAGGCTCAGATGGAGTCCCAATTGACATCATTAAAAAGTCAAAACAGTATTGGATCCCATTCCTTCACAAACATTTTAATTATATTTGGAATTCTGGGGATATTCTGAAAAGTTGGAAATTAAATGTTATAGTTCCCATTTTCAAAAAGGAAGATAGGAAAAATTCAGCATGTTATCAACCCATAAGTCTCCTGGATACAACAGGTTAAATATTTGCTAAAATAATAAATAACAGATTGAAGCTATGGGTAGAACTAAATAAAATAGTTGATGAAGCACAAGCAGGCTTTAGGAATAATTACTCCACAATAGATCAATGCTATACATTGGCCCATTTAATTTGCAAATATAAAACAATAAAAAAGCAGAAATTATATTGTACATTTATCGATCTTAAGGCAGCATTTAATAAAGTAAATAGGGTGTTAATGTGGGAAAGATTAAGTAAATTAGGGATAGACCCTTCATTGTTAGAAATAATCAAGTTCTTACATCAAGATAATTTCACCAGTGTTCTGTTTTCGGGCTCAGGAGAACTGAACGGTTGCTTCTCAACCAATACTGGTGTAAAACAGGGCTGTACATTAGTTTCACTTCTATTTAACTTATACTTTTCAACTGTACTTAAATGTACATATGACCCTGACTTTATTTGCCAAAAATTAGAATAAGATCAATATCCCACCTAGCATATTCAGATGATGTTTTTTTTTTTTCTTAGTCATCTGGGAATCAATAGGAGTTTGGAAACATTTTACGTGGAATCTCAAAAAGTTGATTTACAAATTAATTATGAAAAAGACAGAGTAATCAGTATTGGGGGTAAGCAGAAATCTTATAAATATTATATTAACAAGGAAAAATTAGATTTAGTGAAGGAATTGTGTTACTTGGGGATAACAATAAACCAAAATGGAAATTGGAAAACTCACATTAGGGATGCAAAAAACAAGGCAACATTTTTTCTACCAGTATTAGCATCCTTTTCATACAAATTTGGAAGTAGATCAATTAAGGGAAACCTTATGGTAGCATCAGCTAAAATCCGAAGTCAATTGTTATACGGCTCCGAAATTTGGGGTTTAAACTGCCAAGACAAACTTGAACTATTGTTGAATAAATTCTATAAACAGCTTCTGGGTGTTTCAAAATGCACGCCATCATCATTAGTAAGAGCAGAGTTAGGTCAGCTTCCTGTTGAATATTACTGCACACAGAGATTGGTCAACTATTGGATTAAAGCCTTCAGGATGTCATCTGATAAATTTCTGCATCTCTGTATCGAAGAAGCAATAAATTATGGGTAGTATGATCCATTCTTTCCTGCTTTTTGGGTCCTGGAGGATGTAATAAAACCAATGGCACTATTACATATTATTCCAGATAGCTTAAATCAACCTATCAAATACATTGAAGAAATTATAAATGATAGAATAAAAGCTATTTATATCCAGAAAGATTTAGAAACTGGATAACTTCGATTGCGTGTCCATGGTTAGCAAAAATTCAAAGGATACATAAACTAGAAAAATATCTGGTGATATTGAATAATCCAAGACAGAGGATACAATTAGCAAGATTCAGGTTTGAGTCTTTTCTAACTAATGGGAGAAAAGCCCTTTATGAAGAAAAGACCATCACTCTACGTGCAAGTGCAGTTTGGGACAGACAAGATTCTTTGCTGCACTTGGTGATATTATGTCCTCTATATGGTAAATATCATATACCATTAATAGGCAGAATTTTAGAAAAATTACAATACGAACCTCCACAATTACTGACTTACTGAGATCCCAGGATCTGGATGTGCTGGTGCCTGTGGTCTCCCTTTTGAAAATTGTAGAAAAAAAGACAGCTGCATCTGAATGGATAATTATTCTATAGATTAGACAATATTAGGTTTATTTATATTTTGGTGTGATATTGTGCAATATACTTTCATATCACAAACAGGAATAGAGGAACTGTCACACTTTGATATATGTGCAATGGATTAAGAAATCTCCTCTGAGATTTGCCAAATATTCTAATTTGGCAAACTGTATAACTGTTTTATGTTTTATTGAATGATTAATAATTTATGTATACGGAAATAATTTTTTTTCCGTATTCACATTTTAACTTTTGATACTATAATGGCCGTATAGCTGACCAATAAATGGATGATGATGTTGATGAGTCTCTCCTTCAGCATGGTCTCCATCAGTTTGTCCACAGTGGAGGTCATACTGACCAGCTTTCAATTCCCAGGGCCATCTCTGGGCCTCCTCCTCTGTACTGGTTCAACATGTGTAGTTATCCACTCCTGCAGTACCAGTTCCCATCTCTAGAGACCTGCTGAACAAATCCAACAGCTGATGCACCTGCTCCATTGCCAGGTCCCTCAATACTTTAGGATGCATGCCATTCAGGCTCAGGGATTTGTCTCTCTTTAGGGACGTGAGCCCTTTCCTAACCCTATCTTCCATTGTCTTGTCCTAAGCCATATTCCCCCCTTCCTTTACCCACATCCTCCCTTGTGGGACAGGTCTATGCTATTCTTTTGTAAAGACAGAGCAGAAATGTTCATTCAACAGCTCTTTCTCTTTAATGCCTTCCACCCACCCTTCTTCTTTTTTAGCTTCACTATGCCTACCTTTGTGTATCTCATTTCACTGATATACTGCACCTGAAGAAAGCTTTCTCTTGCTCCTTAATCCCTTCTGCAGTTTGTAGCTTCTTCTTTGCCTTGTTCTGCCTTGCTCTACTTCCAGCCTCCCTAGTTTTCTCCCAATTAGACCTCTTCATCCTTATCCTTTTGGGATTGCCTCTATTTCCTGTATACAGTTCTCTTATCCCTCACTGCCTGGTTCACTTCCTTACTGCACCATCTTGGTCTCCTGACTTTGGATGTCTTGATTTTTCTTCCCCTTCTATGTAAGGCAGGTGTTAGGGGCTTCTCCTATACCATTGTGTCTCTCTTTTCACTGATATATCAGAAGAAGGCTTTCTCATCCTCATTAATCCATTCTCCAATTGGATTTCTTCCCCTTCTACTTAAGGCAGGTGTTAGTAACTTCCACCATCCCTTCCCTCATCACTATCTATTTTGGATCCACACTAATGTCATCCTTAGGGCTTGATAGTTTCTCCCTCAGTGTCTCACCCATCTTTATCATAGATAGTCTTCCTGAAGTCTGTCACTTTTGTCTTCGTGATTGGTGCTTTCTTCCCTATGGCAACTCTCAACCACACTATTCAGTGGTGGTACCAGCTCAATATAGCATTGCTGAAACAGCACATGAATAATTGCATAGTCTGAAGCACGGAATGAAGTACAGCAACAGGGGTATAATAGTGGTAGGAAACTACTGCTTCTCCTGACACACACCAGGAACTGGAGGAAGGAGTGAAGATGCCAAAACAGCTGTGCCTGACTGAGCCACTCCCATGGTGGAGTGGGTAAGGCACAAGCACCTGGTTCCATAAAGACCCAATGTTCGTGGTTTGATTCCCTGTCTCCTGAGATTTTTTTTAAACCTAAGCTCCCTGCTCCCAATTTTTCCATTTTCCTCTTGGTCCACCCCCCCCCCAGAGTTGGTTATTTTAGTTGGAGCAGAAAGTCCCCTATGTCAGGGTGTATGTGGGGCATAGTCCCTGGCATAAACAAAGATTTTGACATTGTTGCCAATGGTGTACATTGTGTCGTTCTGGTCGGCGTTTAATCTTGATCTTATTTTACCACACACTGCTTTGAGTGCAGTATTGCTGTATTGTGCAGTTTTGACCATGACATAATGACCCTGTGCCTTCAGTGGTCACTATTCCACATGTGCCTCTACACTGTAATGTCCAGGACATGATCCCTGTTTGTTAGTACAAGTTCCAGGATGGCTCCCTCTTGTGTTAGTTCAGTTACCTTTGAACCAGGAACCCATCCTTGGTTGTGTCCAGAATCAATTAGCTCCTGGCACTGGTGATACACAGGACACTCCAGTCCAACTTAGGTTAATTGAAGTCCCCTATTACCATCATTTTGCCCTTTCCAGCTGCCATCCTAATCAAGGTACCCAATTTCCTGTCCTTGTCTTTGTCCTGGTTAGGTGGCCTATACACTACACCCAGCCTCAGTTTCCTTCCTGCTGCCATTTGGATATGTACCCACAGCATCTCTATTTTCTCCTCTCCTATTTCCTCTCTAGTGGCAGTAATATCTTCCTTATGCAGAGTGCCACCCCGCTTCCTTCTCCCTGTCCTGTTGTAAAAGGGCATACCCTGGAATGGAGCTGTCCCAGTCATGGCTCGAGGTAGCCCATGTCTTAGTGACTGCTGCCAAATCCACATTTCTATCTGCCATCATGGCCTGCACATTGTCCATTTTGCTTCTGAGACTTCTAGCATTGAGTAACACTACCCTCCACCATAGAAACATTGAAACATAGAATCTGTCAGCAGATAAGGACCATACAGCTCACCTAGTCTGCCCATTTTCCTACTTGGTTTGGCAATCCCTACTCATATCTGGACTGCCTTCCCCCACTCTGCTGTACAGAATGGTGCCTTTATGCTTATCCGATGCACATTTGAATCCCTGTACTGTTTTCACTTCCACCACCTCTGCTGGTAGGCTGTTCCATGGATATACCACTCTCTCTGTGAAAAAATACTTCCTTGTTTGCTCCCCACTTTTTCAACTAAGTGCCTTCTTCGTCCCTCATTTCTTTGCATGCCCCCTCCCTTTACTTTCCTTTGTCCTCCCCATTGCTTTTGCTCTCGCCCAGCCCCATCCTGTTTTTTCATGACCCCCTTACCTGACACCCCCATGCTTTTTACCTTACATAGTAGCTGATCAGTCTTTTCTCCTGAAATCTTCACCCCATGCCCTCTTCCTTTCACCCTATTCCCACCCATTTCTGACTTGTTTATGGTTTTTACTTTGGATGGGGCTATAACAAAGTTAATTGAGTTTAGTGCCTAGATCGATTAGCATGCAGACTGTGATGCTTGTAGAACCGTTCATAAGTATTGTTCTTTAGCCAAAATAAGGAGGCCAGAGAATGGATCTGTAAGGCTCTTTCCAGACTACAGACCATTCTTGGTTCTTCAGAATAGTTCTCAAAACCATTTTAGCTAAACCTGTTTTGTGTTTCCCGGCCTGAAAACTGGGGTGAACTGAGTGGTACTGCAGTGTTCAAACTGATGCTGTAATTAATTTCCACAATTCCTTTCACACCCTGTTGTATTATGGGATTTCCCATAATGACTAAAGGAGGCTCAGAGACTCATTCTCAAGAGTGGTTGCAAAATCCCTGTCTAGACTATTGTAGAGGCAATTTAGCTAAATTGTTTTACAGCACTAGTTTGACTTTACTGGACCTTTATGTCACTGTAAACAAAGGGAGGTTTATTCACTAACAAAAGATTGTAAGTGAAACAAGAAAGTCTGTGGACTTGAAATGTATTTGGTTAAATAACACAGACTTTATGATGTAGTTACATCATATGAAATCAGGAAGTAACAATACATTAAAATAAATTATAAACAATGGCTGGTTAATGAGGAGAAAAATTCCAATGAGTGGGTTTAATGAGGTTATAAATCCTGATTCTTGGCTGGGATAATTGCCTAGAGATTAGAGTAATGAGCTGTGAATGAGTTTGGTACATCCAGTAGACAGATCTGGGTTTGAGTCCCACGACCTCACCTTGCATACTTTGTGACTCTGAGCAAGTCTTTTAACCTCCCCAGTGCTCTTCAGTTGCCCCTGAAAACAGGAACCTGTGCCTAGTGGGCCTTACCTGGCTATGAAAGAATAAAATAAATAAAAGGAAATACATTCTAGACTGTGAGGAACATTATCAACCTAGTTAAATCCGGGAATGGAATTATTTTCCAAGTGTACAGTCCTTCCCTACTGTTTGTTATGTATAATGTCTGGTTAACTGATAAGTGGCTTCATAGCCAACAAGCACAGGTCAGAGCTAGAACATCTGCAGCTGATGGGGCTGATGGAATGTGATAGTGTCCATAAGGCTACCAAATTTCTAGGAGGACTCAAGGGGGACATGAAGCCTGCCAGCAAAGTTACAGTACAGTATCACTGCACTCATTGCCCTGCCACTGCCCACTATTTAGCTGCTTGTCCTGCCAACCTGCAGAAATAAAAGCAGTAGGACTCACCTGGCTTCTTCTCTCTTCATTGTCTGTCTCTCTAGCTCTTTTTCACTAAAGGCGGCTCAAATTTGAAAGGCCATTGCTATGGGATACACTCTGCACTGCTGCTGCTGCCCCTGTCCATATGACCATTGCATCCTGGTCCAGACCATTCCCACAGGCATACAAGGCAATAGAGTCACAAACATGCCACAATTAGACTTTAAAAAAATATCAGGCAGAGACTTCAGCTGGACCCAAAGAGTGATGACAGTCTCTACATACATGACTACAACATGCTCTATATTCAAGCCCAGCATTTGATTTCCATCAAACACCAACCCCAGACAGATCCCCCTGAAATATTGTACTGCTTGCCTGCAAGTGATGGTTCACAGCCAACAGAACTAAAGTCACCAAGTCCTGTGTTCTGATCAGATTGGCTTAAGCGCAGCACTGACTATGGATAATCTGATTGGACCATTCTATCTTTTCCCTTAGCCTGCCATTAGTGGTTCAATTAAAGGGCCACAGGTCAGCAGGCAGCTTTAAACTTGACTGGAAGCTCTGGAGCACTAGCAGCAGAGTCCGCCATGTCCAATATGTTTGCTGGTGCTTACTGCATGAGTTCCCCCACATGCACAGATAACTCTGGTGGCCATATTGGACACAGCAGACAATGCTATGGCCTGGTCCACCATGGCCAAGATGGCTGCTTGAGTTATCTCCACAAGCATGGGAACTAATGCATGTGCATTAAGTACCAGCAGCCATATTGGACACAGTGGACAGTGCTGTGTCCTGGTCACTGAACAAAGTAGCATGGTGGATACGCATCTGCCTCCACTTCCAGAACTCCAAAGAAAAAGGAGTGTATAGTATCTGGTAAGCTCCTTTTTGTCAATCCCAAATTGGCTGCAGGGCTCCTCCCACTGCAGCTGTAAAAATAACATGAGTTTTGTGGCTTCAGAGTTTTGAGGTCGTTAAGTGGTCCTCATTAACTAACGGGTTTTGCGGAGTTTTTCTGAGGCGTATAATTACTGTTCTTTAAGCCTGAGAGGAGATGCATTAGTGTGATTCAGCACCAGGACAGCAAAATGAATTTTCTGTTTGCTGTGGTTTAAATTGCTTTCTAGTTTGTGTTTCAAACATTTGTCTCCAGGCTCATGTTTTTTTCTGTCAAAATACCTATTTTTTGTGATTAATCACACTGAGTTTTAAGTGTGTTTTGAGTGACTACAAGATGAGTGTTTGCAGTCTGAAATTTGCTCTGAGGACAATCGAGGAGGGGGGAGAAATATGAACTGTTTGTCATATATGTTGTCATGCATTTTATAGTATCATTTTTTTAATCTATGATTATCCTAGCTGAAGTATAACATTATTTTAGGGATCCCACTTTTCAACATTTTCCTCAGCTGGATGGACAAAATCACTGGATGGTCATGTAAGTGGTAGAAGTTCAGGCAGTGTAATTTTTATGATGTCATTATTGTTTCATTTGTAGGGGTTGACAGTACTTTGTTTTATTTTGCTAACCACATGATAGAACTTTTAATAATCTGATACTTAAAGTGATTTTCATTAAGGATTTCTTAATTGATTAATTTGTTTCACTGATAGGGTGGTAAACTTGTAGTTTCTCTATGAAGACAATCAATAATAATATATTAGGTATAGAATTATGAATGTGGACATAACATACCACATGGCAAACACTAGAAAAATTGTGGACGTGTATCTATTTATTTGTTTTTTGTTAACTTAACCAGGTAGGTGCATTAGACAATAAATTGTCTATTTTCAGGCACAACATGAGAGATCACAAGACAGTAGACATTCAAGGCAGCAGAAAAAATATTACAATGTCCAGGAAGACTGGGGTACAAAATGAACAATGTTGAACAGAATCTGATCCAATGAGTTAAAATAAAATTAGTGAACAATTAAGTGAAAACCTAGTCATACACATTGTACAGCTGGTTACAAATAAAAATATAAAGAGAAAATTGAAGCAGACACAGTCAATTACACAAAGAATGCAGATTAAACAAAATATAATTGGGAGTCATGTGCAAGAACAAATATCTGTACAGCTTAAGAATTTGTAGAGGTGGTATGGCATTCCAAGCTCTAGAGGCAAAAATGGTGAATGCCTGCTCACTCAATTTAGAGGAGTACCTGGGTACAACCTGAAGTAATTGATTGCAAGATCATAAAGGATAGGACTGGTCCAGTGGAGTCAACATGGCTGCAGAAGCAACAGGTTTAGAAGATATGATACAGCTATCAATCATACAACTGAATGCAAATAGACAATGAGAGGAAGATAGTAGCCGGCCTAGTTTAGAGTATAGTGTACAGTTGTGTAATAACCTAGAAGTGGATAAGGCAAATTGGCAAATGTTATTATAGGAGACATTCCATTGATCTAGATTGGAAGCACTGGTTACACAGAAGGAGAGGTGAGACCATATGTAAGGCTGGGTAGCAGGTTTCCTTGGGCAACTGTAAACCTGGCAGCAGAAGAGAGTTAATTTTATTCTATAGGCCAGTCTAAGCTTAGTATTGATTTACAGATGTTCAAGATGTGCAGTGTAAAATCAAAGGCAGGATCCAGGGTAAGACCTAGACATTTGAAAGAGTTAGCAGTGGACAGAAGGTAGCCATGACAGCAACAAATGGCTAAGCCATTAGGACAAATCTATAGTTTAGATGGGGACCCAAAGATCATGGTCTGGGCCTTGCTAGAGTTTAGAACAAGGCAATTGTGTGTAAGCCAGGACTGAATTCTTCCAAAATCAGTATTCAACTTACAGTTGATCTCAGTTAAACTTTTGGAGCTGGTGTGGGATACCATGTAATCAGCATATGGGGGGTGTTACAGAAAGATGGAACTTTGAGGGAATCTGCTATCTGCTACAGTAGGATGGAACTTTGGGGCCATGATTAATGAAGATGAAAAAAAGCAGTGCACCCAAAATGGAGCCTTGAGATACACCTATATTGACTGTACTTAGGGCAGATTTAGCCTGATTAAATTTAATAAATTGTTGCCTATTATTTACAGTAGATAGCTAGAGAACTATCTGATGGTTGGGGGGGGGGATACCCAGCGATGACAGTTTAGATTCAAGCAGAGTGTGGTTTACAAGATCAAAAGCCTTTGTAAGAGTAATAAAGACAGAACCAGTATATTTCTCCTTATCCATGACCAGTTTAAATATTGTTGGTGAATTGGATGAGTGCTGTGGAGGTGCTATGGGCCTGCCTGAACCCATGTTAGGCTGAGGATAGCAGATTATATTTGTTGAGGTGATCTATAACCTGGAGGGCTGTAAGTTTGTTTTTTATCTTTACCAGTTTCCATGAAACACTTGATGTGGTTTCAGAAGCTTCTGGAGTCACTAGTGGAGGCCTGCAATACTTCCTTAAAGTAGGCGCCTTAGCCAAATGGATTTCTTTTTCACAAGTATTTCTCACGACCCAGTATTCAAGCCAATAGCTGTACAGGGATGATGCTTTAGATTTATTCCAGCAAGTATCTCTTGCATTTAGTAAGGCAAGTAGATTACGGTGCAGCCACCTAGTAGCCTTCCCCCATACCCTGCATTTAATTATTGGGATGTGTTTATACTGAAGGGGCTGAAAAGTGGAGGTAAAATAGTTGAGAGCTTTATCTACAACACTGGTACAGTATAGCAGGGACAAGTCAACTAGGTGTAGGTCAGTAAGGAAAGCTGTAGAATCAAACCTATAGAAGTCCTGAAAAAACAGTTCTTTAGGAGGGCAAGAGGGAGAGTGGGCATTCCAAATGCAATATATCAGTGTGTGATCACAAAGTGCATCATCAAGGGTGCCTACAGTGGCAATTCTTTCCTTTCTGTCAGACACTCTCTGAGGGAGTGTTTGCCTCCTGTGGTTGATAGATTAGTTGGGTCACAGATCAGCTGGGAGAGGTGAAGCTTGTTTAAAAGTGATTCATGTAAGTGATTACCATTCCAGTTTTGATTAAAATCCCCCATTAAGATGATTTAATTCTTTCCAACAGCTAAGGACAGGTGATTAAGTAGCTCAGATAGGCCAACTTTACCACTCTTGAGAGGATTGTATACACATACAATGTGAATTTTCTTAGAGCCACCCAAGATTGGTACTGAGTGTAGAAACTTATTGGTGGAAGAGGTGGCTCCTGATAGAGCATTTAGTTGCAGGTGATTCTTAAAATAGATGATAATCCTCCCACCCCTTTTGTTTGAGGGGCAGTCATGTCTAAGCAGATTATTGCCAGCCAGGCAACACACAGAGTCTGGCACAGGTGGTTTAAGCCAGGACCCAGTGGTGCCAAGTATGTCAGGTCTATATTAAGATACCCAGGCTTCCAGCTCATAGACTTTAGCCATAAGGCTACGAATTCTGAGGTGGGCTATCTCGAGACTGTTGGTAGAGAACCATGGGGAGAAATTTGAAATGGTTGGATTCAATGGCGAGCCAGGACTGGTTTCTATATCAACTGATAAGGTTAATGAAAGAGAAAGGTGCTATAAAGTAGCTAGATCCGAGACTAAAGAGCTGGGGGGAGGCCAATGGAAAGCAAATTTGCTAGGTACCAAAGAATATAGAAAAGGTCCCTGGGATTGAGACAATACATTAGGTTAGAATGGGTGGCTGAGAGCATTAGAGAACTGAAAGCTCTGATGAAACTTATCAGCAGACTGCTTAGTATGTTATGGTGAAGGAATAAGGAGGTCAGCAACTGTAAGTAGGCTCATAAAGAGTAATAACAGTTATGACAACTGATCCTGGGGACAGCATTCTGGTGGACTGAGAATTCACTATAAGCAAAAGATAGAGTAGTTGAAGGAACAGGGGGAGGAGAGAATAATAGGGCGGAAGAGTCCAGCATTTGGGAGCTGAAGAATGAGCAGCTCAGAAAGTGACAACTAGGGGGACCCTATATATGGAGTCAATACAGCAGCCAAGAAATTGGGAGAAAGAGGAAGGGTGATACAGCACAGGAATGGGGGAGACTGAACAGAGTGAATATAGCCGGGGGGAATGTGCCCTGAGTGTAGTTAGAATAGGAGGCACAATTATTTTCAATGCTACAGTATCTACCAGGGGAGACAAGCAATAGGAGGGAACAAGTTAGCAACAATTTCAGTGTATGAGTGACTCAGTTAAAAATAGAAGAGCAGTTTTAATACTGAGCAGCAATAACATAAATCAGTTATAGAGGCTTTAGGTAGGACAACGACAGAGAACATAAGACAGAAGCTACCTAATTATAATTTTAAGCAAATAGGGTAGCTTGGTTAGAACTAGCTGCTCAAGTAGTGATGACTGAGCTCAATAACCTAGAGATAGGAAAGCATGCATGAGCTTAAAGCAAACTATCTATTCAAGTTGTGATAGTTAAGCAATAAGTGGAGAAATTTCAGTTCTGCCTAAGAACAGGTACAACAATATGGGTTGCAGGTACACTAAATAGGAGTACAGTGCAAGCAAATCTAGATTTAAAGACAAAAATATCATGACCCTGTACTAGTAACAGCAAGCTGGACCAAGTAGAGCACAAAACAAACAATACTAGGTGCGGCTGGTAATATTAAACATAGGCAGGCAAAAAAACATGGATTGCTTAGGTGCAGGGGGTGAATAACAAACACAGAGACTCACTGAAGGGCTACTGGAGGGGTCTGTGATGGGTAGTGTGACCAGCCAACTGTCTGACTCATGGCTGACTCCAGACAGACTCCTCAATGTCCTTAGCACATAGTCCTTTGCATGGACAGGCCACTGCATGAACAGGCCACTTGATCAGACAGCAGTGAAAACCAAGAGCAGCACTCTAATTGGCTGAGAAGCTTATAGTCAGAGGAAATATGCAGGTGGGAGTCCATGGTGAATTGCAGAGATTGGTGGTGGGATGGGGTGGGCAGCCTCTGGAGATCCCTTCACAACCCCTTGCTGTGGCATCTGTCATGTGCCATGTCCAGAATAGGGCTGGAGTCCTTTGTGCCAGTGTGGAAGTCTGGGAAATCTGTAGAGCACCAAGTCTGCTTCCTTAGCCCTCTGATTGACTGAGAGACTTGTGTGGGAGGAAAGATTCAGGTAGTATTCTCTGGCAAGTTACAGCCATTGGTGGGGGGTGTGCAGCCTCTGAAGACCCTCTTGCAACCACTTGCTGTGGCATCCGGAATACACTGTGTCCATTATGTGGCTGGAGTCCTTTGTGCTGGTGTGGAAGTCCAAGATATCTGTAGAGCCACCAAGTCACATCTCCTCACCCCTCTGATTGGCTGAGAGGCTTGTAGTGGGAGGGAAGATTCAGGTGGGAGTCCCTGGTGAGTTGTGGTGATTGGTGGAGGGGAGGGAGGGAGGTTGTGCAGCCTCTGGTGACCCCTCATGACCCCTTTCTTCAGTGTTTTGCATGCACCATGTCCAATCTTTATTTGCTAGGGGATGCATCTATAGTATAAATTACACCAAGCACATGATCTCAAATTGGCAAAAGGGTATTTTATTAGAAAGAATGGCACCAAAAAGGCATAGCACAAATAAAAGATCTGTGCAATAATAAGAAGTTGAAACTTTTCAGGCTCTCAAAAATGAGTGTGGGCTCTATGAGAACCAGTAAAGGAGGTATATACCAGTGAGGTGTGCAGTATCTAAGTCTTTCACCTCCCTTTTCCTGGTGTGATCCCAATGCACTTTACAAGCCAGTTTACAGATGCATTTACCATTTGATGAGCACATGGAGGTAAAAAGACACTCTCAACCCTTTTTGCATCATATTATTTCTGATGAAAATCCACATTTTATAGTTGTTTACCTTCTCTATTATTTATCAATGTTGTTGCCTTTTTATCTGTTTCCCTTCTTAGTAGAAATGGAATACACGCTAATGGTGTAATTTTACCCAATGTTCTTTTTGTTTCAAACTACTGCATACTTCCTGAAAGTATCCAGTGATATGGGTGAAGCAAACTGAATGACTCAAAATGAGTGACTCAATTTGTGTGCCTGCATAAAGAGCGATTGTGAAAAGATAGCAAGGGGTATGAATAGCGAGTTAGGAGGAACAGAATAACAAAGGATAAGGAGGTTAGTGAGTGTAGAGGAAGTAGGCCAAATAGGGAACTTGATCAGGACACTGCTGAGCTGACCACCTTGTGTGGTGGTTGTGGGCACCACCTATGGAGCACATGGACCCGGATTAGGGACTGTATGCAGGTTTCTTTTTTTCATTTTCTGGGTGTTGCAATTTACTGTCATTTTATTATGTTGAGCTCTCATTCCCCTCCTGTTCCCCCAAGGTTGTTCCCTACACCTGTGGGTTGTTCCTCCTGCAATGATCGCCCCTTCTCATGTTTTCCTCCCTCCACCAGTGTCCACTCCCCCATGGGAGTTGGTTATATTTATTTTGGGGCTTCGAAGGGTGTAGCACCTCCACATAAAATTAATGTGTATATGGTCTCTGATATAGGGCATGGTGTCCTATTGTCGCTATTGTTGTAGTCTGTGTAGTGCTAAACGCTGATTTTGTTTTCAGTGATTAGCACTTGGTCACGTGTCAGTCACCATTTAAATTTCGCTCTTATCACATGGAATCCTTCCTGAACATTAGGAATACCTCTAATTAGTGCAGCCACTCATGATGATATAGTATTCTCTCCTCCTACTGCATCTTGAGTGGCTAGTCTATGCTTTGGGTGTTCACAAGTACAGGAAAAACACAGTAGGAGTTCATCAAGGACAGTAAAAAAACAGGTTTTGTATGGTGACACCAGTATGGTGGGCAGCCTGTTTTTCACATGTAAAAAGAAAAAAAAAGGAACCAGAATCAAACTACAAGCTGCATAAGCAATCTCTACAGAATGTGAGCAATCATAAAAGAAAAATTATTCACTGTAGTGATGTTGTTTCTTCCAAAGGGATCCTCGCTAAGCTTAACAAGTACAGTTATTCCCCTGGAATGTGCAGCCCCTGCACTTTTAGAATTTATGTAAATTATGGAATTATGAATGAAATTCAAACTTTGTTGTGTGTTCATGCTCACCCCTGCACTCTAATGTCAGATTTATTTCTAAAGCTAGGGTAAGCTGTGACCACTAAAACTAGCTAAATGGCTACCAAATATTTTAAAATGTTTATCAAAAGATTTTAAGAAATTGGTTTAAAAAAGGAAGAACAAATTACTTTGTAATGAAAAAATAAAGCACACAGACCACTTAACAGGCCCCTTTGCAACAACTGTAAAGGCGCTGTAACAAGTAATGCTGAAGCAAGCAGAAAAAAAAGCTGATACTTGTCTGAACTTTTTTCCAGGTTGTAGAGGGGGGAGCAGGGATTATGGATTGTTAAACTTAGTGTGGGAGCCCTTTGAAAGAAACAATATTGTTATGGTGAATAATCTCGTCTTTAAACTCCAGGAATCCCTCACTTAAGTTTAACAAGTGCGGACTAGATACCGTTACCATGGAAAGCTGGATACAGAACCTATTTAGGGAAAAGGTTCTGGAAGACAGCAGTGCCAAATTGGCATCTCTTCTGAACTGTATGTCCAGACAGCAGTACTTTGTTAAGGTATGTGCTGTTTTTCAGGCAGCTGCTTTACAAATCTCTTGTAGGGTGATACCCTTGATGCTGTCACCAAGGCTCCATGGACCCAAAATACAGTCCCTTCCTTCCTATTATACTGGCAACAAAAAATGACAAATTATGCAACACCAAACTAGGGACCAAGTAAGGATTCTTATATGGTTTGGGGGAACACTGGAAAAGATGCTTTTTAAATGGAATAAATAATCTAGTTTCAATTGCAATTTGGCATTTAGGATAAGGAACACAGATCTGTCAGTTTGGGAAACCAGATTGAAAGATAATCTATGCTGGAAAGGGAATGACAAAAACATACAGAAGTTGTAATAAGAAAGTAGATGATTTATTTCATTGAAAGTGAACATTCTGATGAACACAGAATCTGCTCTACATAAGTAACTGTAGGCCCTGAGGAAGAGGAGGAGATGCCTTAGAAATATCAGCCACTGTGTGCAGTTGTACTTACTTGTGGAGAAGTGCCATATTGAGCTCCTTCTGGTTCCCCTGCTACTATTTAAGTGGGCGCTGTGTTAGGAGGGTGTGAGAACACTGTTATCCAGCTGCTGCACACATTGCAGCAATTTGGTGAGGCAGGGCAGTGTTATTTTGCCTCAAAGTTTGCTAGGCTAAAGGGACATCAGGCCTGTGAGAGGCATTGCCACGGCAACCGAGCATTATCAGGAAGTCCTGTGAGGGCTACAAAATGCACTGGTGGGAGAGTTTGGGGCACTTATTTTGTAATATTTGTGAACCCAGATGGATTTGATGATCTTTTAAGGGCATCAGAATCATGTTTTAACCTGTTGGTGGGTTTTAGTGTGGTGAGGAAACCAGATGCCAGCTGAGTGTTACTTCCAGTTCCCCGCTATTACTGAAGTGAGCACTGTGTTAGAAGGGTGTGAGAACACTGTTATCCAGCTGCTGTACACATTGCAGCAATTTGGTGAGGCAGGGCAGTGTTATTTTGCCTCAAAGTTTGCTAGGCGAAAGGAATGTCAGGCCTGTGAGAGGTGTTGCCATGGCAACTGAGCATTATCAGAAAGTCCTGTGAGGGCTACAAAATGCACTGGTGGGAGAGTTTGGAGCACTTATTTTATAATATTTGTGAACCCAGACAGATTCAGTGATCTTTTAAGGGCACCAGAATTTTTTTTTAACTGTTGGCGGGTTTTAGTGTGGTGAGGAAACTGGATGGCAACTGAATGCTGCATCAGGTTCCCCCACTATTTTAGCATGTGTGGTGGTGAGCATCAGCAAGCCCAGCATTGGCAAAGCCAGTTAAGGCAAACAGTGAAGGTGACTGTTGGTGTCTGCCAGTGTCAGCTGGAGAGCTTGCAAATGGGGTATTGCTGGCACAGGCTGAGGGAAGGAAGGTTGCTGAGGGTGAATATTAAATGATGGATTCTAATATTGTGAGATTAGATAATGGGAGCTATAAGATGTAATACTTGCAATGAATTAAATACTGAAGCAATAAATGAAGCCTTAATATACACATGTACAGAATATATACTAATTGTTGAGTTAAAGACTAGGATTTTGTGTCTGGAAATACAACTTAGCAGTTTAGGAATTCAAACAGAAAGTAGGAAAGAGGGTATTGTCAATGAAAGGGATATAAGCGAAGGAGAGGTATATGAAAGTAGGGAAATAAATGATATACATTTTAATGACCAAGGGATAGTCATTGTTAAGGGAGTGGAAAATAGGAAAAGAGCAAGACAGAAAGATGATGATGTTTCACGGAAGGTGGAAATCAAGAAGTTTAAGAAGGGGTGTAGGGCCATGGAATGGTACACTCCTCTGCAAATTAGTTTTACACTGTTAATAGTTCTAAATGAAGATTGTTTGGAGAATTTAGGGACAGAGAAGAGGGGGACTGAAGTTCTTCAAAAACAGTTACAAATGAACATTCTCGTGAGGCTGTAACTGAGGTTGTACAGAAAGATTTGGTGAAAAGGCATGTAGCATCATTGGTAATGGGTAATGGAGAGGTTACTAATGGCACTTATCAATTAGATTCATCACATGATTTAGTATTACATCTTATTGAACAAGTGAGAGAAAATGTTCGATAAGACCTGGCTGAACTACTTAGAAGTAATATGAGGGGTACACCCAGAATAAATAATAATAGCTTGGATAATGAGAATGATTTGAATCAGGTTATAGATTCTGAGAAGCATATGGAAACAAGAGATTACAATGAAATAAAATACATGCAGGTGTACATTTTGGGTGATTCTATTTTGAAATATAATGATAGATACACCTCTAAGGACAATAAGGAGGTAGTAACCACTAATTATTTTCCTGGTGCTAAAATAGGAAATATAAGACCCATGTTGTCTGATATTGTTAAAGAAAAAGATAAATCATCAGTGCTAATTCTGCATTAAGGTACAAATAATATTCCCCATCAGAGTGTATCTGAAATAACAGAGGATTTTAAGGAAATTAAAAATGAGGGTGACAGGTTAAATTGTGAGTTGTTTCTGTCAGAAATTCTACCAGTCCCTACAGCAAATGAGAATAGAACATCTAAAATTAACTCAATAAACAATTGGTTGAGGCACTGGACCTTTAAAAAAGGAATGGGTTATGTGCCACATTGGGAAGATTTCATAAACAGTAACCAATATTATGGAAGGGATGGATTGCATTTGAATAAAATGGGAAGCAGAAAATTAGGAGTTTGATTGAGGCAGGTTGTGATTAATTGTCTAAACTAAAAAAAACTGGGGAGAAAGGGGTTTGAAAAATTACCTACAACATCTAAAGCACAAATTGAAGGTACAAAAATGCAAAAAACTAAATGTGGAGATTTGAAGTTATGGGCATTGAATGCTCAAAGCTTAAATGCTGTAAAAAAAAGCTGAACTGGAAATTGCATTACACCAGGAAAATATTGATGTGTGAATGATATCAGAAACATAATATGTATTGGAATAAAAGTACAGAAAGTTATGAATTGTATTCAAAAGAAAGGCAAAATAAAAAAGGGGGAGGTGTAGCATTTTTTTTTTAAATACTATTCAGAGTTATATGATAGAAGCAATAAATCAGGATATAGAATCCCTATGGGTAGTACTTGAGTCAACATTTTCAAGAATCATATATCTGGGAGTGCTATATAGGCCACCTTGTTCTAGTATGGAAACAAATGAGGCTATAAACCAACAGATAATTTAAATGTCAGGCAAGGGAGATGTTATAACAATGGGGGATTTTAATTACCCTAACATTAATTGGGCAAATGTTACAGCTACTGGTACAATGGAAAATCAATTCCTAGATGCATTGTCAACTGCAGGGTTATAGCAAATGATAAAGAAACTGACCAGAGGTGATAATATTTTAGATTTATAATATAATAGGTAAAGTGTCTAATATTACATTAAGGAACAATTTAGTAGGGTGTGATCATAAGCTTGTGACATATATATATAAACAGGATTTATATAACATAATAGGTAAGACCGTTATTAAAATTATAATAGAGCCAACTTCTATAAAACAAATGAGCTGAAAATCTGGGACTGAGAATGTGATTTTCAGAATAAAGATGTTTATGAGGTATGGGATTTATTCAAAAAGAAACTTAGGGCCTTAGAAAATAAGTATGTGCCAAACAAAAAGAAACTTAGGGCCTTAGAAAATAAGTATGTGCCAAACAAAAAACATTATAAACAAAAAGTAAATTTCCCCCTTGGTGTACTAGGAAGGTATAAAAACAAATAAAAAAAGGAGTTCTTATGAATTAATGAAAGAATGTCAGTCTTCAGCATATGTGAATAAATATAAGACCCAGGAGAAACAATTGAAGAAACTTATTAGATAGGAAAAATCAAGAGTGGAATTTAATATTGCACATAGGAAGGATGGAGAGACAAGCGTTTTTGCATATATAAACAGTCAAAATAAATTAAACACAAATGTGGGTCCAATAATGAAAAGTGGGTAGATTATAAGTGACTCTGTAGAGATGGTTAACAAGTTTAATGATTTTTTTCACCTCTGTTTTTTCTTCCTCAAATTCAGGGTTTAACAATATTAATAATGGCAGTAGTAATGATCTAAGGTTGAGTATAACTCATGAAGAATTATTATATATGGTTAATAAATTAAAATTGAATAAATCAGCTGGATCTGATTTGATAATCCCTAGGATGCTAAAGGAAACCATCAAAACCATCATAGGTTCCTTGTCACATTTGTTGAACTTGTCTTTTAATACAGGTCTAGTGCCAGGAGATTGGTGACAAGCTATTGTCATCCCACTGTTTAAACAGGGTAATAGATCAGATTGTTCTAACTATAGACCAATTAGTTTGACTTTGCATGTATAAAAATTAGCTGAAACCTTTCTTAAATCCAAGTTAGAAGAGAATCTAAAAGACCTTAATTATTGTGATACCACCAAACATGGCTTTAGACAGTGTAGATCTTGTATTACAAATCAGATTAGTTTTTATAATAAGGTAAATAAAATATTAGTAATAATATTCAAACAGATGTAATAATGCTTGATTTTCAAAAAGCCTTTGACAAGGTAGCTCATGATCTTTTGATCAACAAATTAATGAAAATAGGGATTGACTCGAGGTTGGTGGTATGGATTAGAAATTGGCTGTCGGGTAGGAAGCAGAGGGTGAGAATAAGAGGTTGTCTGTCTGATGAGGGAGAGGTGTTAAGTGGGGTGCCTCAGGGGTCTGTTTTGGGCCCTGTGTTATTTTCAGTTTATATTAGTGATTTGCACAAGAATGTGGATAGTTGAATAGTGAAATCTGCTGATGCTGTGAAATTGGGAGGAACAGTGAATATAATTAGTGGGGCTGGTCAATTAGCACAAGATTTGTTATTGGTGGAAGAATGGGTTAAGTTAAATGGGATCTATTTTAGTGTGGACAAATGCTCTGTTTTACACATGGGTAAATTAAATAATAATCGGGATTATTGGTTAAACAGTGTAAAGATTAAGAAGGTTGTTACGGAAAAAGATTGTGGAATTATTGTAGATTGTGGCTCAAATCTTAATAAGCATTGTTCTAATGTAATCAGGAAAATACATTTTATGACTAGGAACATCAAAAAATCCTTTATGAACAGGTGATTTTCAATGGTACTCTCATTATATAAAACTTACAATATACCATTACTGGATTATGGGTCACAGTTATGGAGCCCCCATTCTAGGGTGAGATAAATAGATTGGAGGGTATTGAGCGGAGAGTTATGAAAATGGTATTAGATTGGAAGAATCTAAGCTATAGAACAAGATTACTAAAATCAAAGTTATTTAGCTTGGAAACAAGGAGAGTAAGGGGTAATCTATTAATGCTGTATAAAATTATGAAACATGGGGACTTAATGCAGGAATTGGAAATTATCCTTCAGCAGAAACCTTGTGGTTTAAGCTCACATAAACAGCAATCAAAAATTGACTCTTCAATGAAGAATAGGAGATTTAACTTTTATACACAAAGAACATGTAGATTTTGGAATAGATTAGCAGAAAATATAGTGGAGTGTAGTAGTGCAAACCTGTTCAAGAAGAATTTGGATGAATATCTTTTGAACAGGGGGTGTATTTGGACCTGCCGATGTGGGTGGATGGTTAATATGGGCCGTTATGACTTCTTCCGTCCATTACCCAGTATTAACCCAGTATGTTAGAAAGGGAATGTCAAAAAAGTACAGAAGTCATAATATAAAAGTAGATGATTTATTTCATTGAAAGTTAAAATTCTGATGAACATAGAATCTGCTCTACATGAGTAACTATATGCCCTGAGGAAGAGGAGATGCCTTAGAAACATCAACCACTGTGTGCAGTTGTACTTACTATTGGAAAATTTGCATAATAAGCTGAGATTTGCTTAAATTATAAAAGTAGTGAGTGAGTCACTTTCCATCGTTACTAACATAGTTTACTAGGATGAAAAGGACATAAGAAGGCAATTAGCCCATCGAGAATGTCCTCCCTTATTTACGTGTAATTAGACCAACAGGTGTTTAGAGTAATATAGTATATCTAATGTATTCTTTAAGGAGTTAAAACAGTTGATGTCTACCACCTGTTGTGGAAGTCTATTTCATGCTTGAGTTGATCTGTAATGTAAAACCTGTCCCTCTTGGCTGTGATAGTTCTAGCTACCTGTAATTTTTTGTTGTGAGGTCTCAAGTTGCCTCTGCTGGTACTATATTTTAATTCACATTCTGTTATGGCAGACAGCAAGGAGAACCAGGGATAAAGGACAACCAAGGAAGGGGCTGAAGTAGAACAGTGAGACAGTCTAGGGAGGTCAAATCATGGAAAGCCATGTGTGCAAATGCCAGGAGCCTTAGCAACAAGATGGAAGATCTGAAGGCTGTCATGGTGCAGTCAGACCTGGACATTGTGGCCATCACTGAAACCTGGTGTAATGATAACCACGACTGGGAGATGACCATACCTGGCTACAACATATTCAGAAGAGACAGAGCAGGCAGGAAGGGAGGAGGAGTGGCACTGTATGTGAAAAATGACATAAGGGCCACAGAGATCCAGGAGGAACAAAATGGGGGAGAGATACTTTGGTTAAGCTGGAAAGGAAAATGGGGACAGTCATCCACACAGGTGTGGTCTATAGACCACCAGCCCAGGAGGAAGAAACAGATAGGGAGCTGATGCTAGCCATCCAAAGGATGGTAGACAAGGGTGAGGTAGTACTGTTTGGAGACTTCAATATTCCAGAAGTGGACTGGAGCATCCCAGCAGCAGCATCAACTAGGAGCAGATTTATCCTGGACTCCCTTCAGGGTGCCTTCCTCAAGCAACTGGTCATGGAACCAACTCAGCAGAAGGCAATACTGGACCTTGTGCTCACAAACAGGGACAGTGTGATGGGGGTAACAGTGGGGGAGCACCTGGGAAACAGTGACCACCAGTCATTGTGGTTTGAAATCACAGAAAGAGCAGAACCAAACCACACAAAACACGATCCTGGATTTTAGGGGCCAGACTTTGGGAAAATGGGAGATACTTGAAAGAGGCATTAAGGGGAATGGGACAGGAATCAGGGGTTGAGGAACAGTGGGCAGTTTTAAAATAGGGATTACAAGAACAACAGAATTATGCATTACGGGTTAGTAAAAGGAAAAGGAAGAGGAGACCATTATGGTTTTCCAAAGAGGTAGCAAAGAAAGTGAAAGCCAAAAAGATTGCATTCAGGCAATACAAAAGACACAGGCAGAAGGGATAGGAAGAAGTACCAGGAGAAGCAAAGGAGGCAGGGAGGTCAGTGAGGAAGCCAAAGGTCAGACAGAAGAACACATTGCAAAATCAGTGGGTAGAGGGACAAAACCTTTACAGGTACATAAGTGAAAAAGAAAGACAAAGGGAGGGATAGTGAGACTGAAGGGGGAGGATGGGGTCACGTGGAGGATGACAGCAGTAAAGCTGACATATTGAACAGGTATTTCTGCTCAGTCTTTACTGAGGAAGAGGAGGGTAATGGGTCTGAAGGGAGTACAAGGGTGAGAATGGTGCAGAAATGGACACAAGTCCCTTTACACGAGAAAGGGTCCTGAAGGAACTGGAAGTAATAAGAGTTGATAAAGCAATGGGGCCAGATGGGGTGCACCCCAGGGTCCTTAAAGAACTAAGAGAGGTGGTGGCTGAACCTCTGGCTATCCTGTTTAGCTGATCACTGGAAACAGGGGAGGTACCCAAAGACTGGAGGACAGCAGATGTAGTCCCCTTATACAAAAGCGGGAACAAAGAGGAAGCAATGAACTACAGACCAGTCAGCCTCACCTCAGTAGTGGGGAAGATCATGGAAGCACTACTGAAGGAGAGATTGGTGGAACATCTTGTTGTCAATGGACTACAGGACCCAAGGCAGCATGGTTTCACCAGGGGGAGGTCATGTCAGACCAACCTCGTTGAATTTTTTGACTAGGTGACTAGGGAGGTGGATCGGGGAGGGTAGTGGACATGGCCTATCTGGACTTCAGCAAGGCCTTTGACACTGTGCCACATAGAAGACTATTATACAAACTGGGGAATATGGGTGTGGGCAGAACAGTAGTGTGGTGGGTAGGTAACTGGCTGGGTGGCAGGACACAGAGGGTGGTGGTAAATGGCTGTCACTCCACAGAGGGAAGAGTGACCAGTGGGGTACTACAGGGATCAGTGCTGGGACCCGTCCTATTCAACATCTTCATCAGTGACATTGCACAGGACCTAGAAGGCAGAATTTCACTGTTCGCTGATGACACAAAGCTCTATAACAGAGTAGACACACTGGAAGGTGTAGATAGAATGAGAAGGCACCTGCAGAAACTTGAAGAATGGTCAGGGGTTTGGCAGTTGAAATTCAATGCAAAGAAGTGCAAGATAACGCATATGGGGCACACAAAAACCCTGGCACAATATATCAGTTGGGGGGTGAGGATATACCATGCACCAAGCAGGAAAGGGATCTTGGGCTTATCATCTCTGACGACCTCAAGTTAGGGAAACAGTGTGACAAGGCAGCAGGTAAAGCAAATAGGGTGCTGGGATGTATAGGCCAGGGCATCACCAGCAGAAAAAGGGAGGTCATAATTCCGCTATACAAGACACTAATGAGGGCCCCACCTGGAGTACAGTGTACAGTTCTGGAGACCATACCTACGTAAGGATATAGACAGGGTAGAGAAGGTTCAGAGGAGGGCAACAAAGATGGTGCAAGGATTGCATCACAAGTCCTATGAAGATAGGTTGAAGGAACTGAACATGTACTTCCTGGAGGAGAGGAGGGAGAGAGGGGATATGATAGAGACATACAAGTATCTCACAGGGAGGAACAGGGTGCAGGAATACACTATTTTTAAGCGAAAAAGATGTTCCAGGACTAGAGGGCATGGGATGAAGTTGGAGGGAGGACGATTCAGAGGAAACATGAGGAGGAATTTCTTCACAGAACGGGTGGTGGACAAGTGGAACACCCTGCCAGAGGAAGTGGTGGGGGCTGAAACAATCACAGGATTTAAGAATGCATGGGATAGACATAAAGGAATTCTGGAGGTCAGGGGTAAGGGGCAACAGACTTCTAGGAAAACATAAACTGAACTTACAAGCTCAAATGGGCAGACTGGGTGGGCCATAGGCACTTATCTGCCGACACTGTCTATGTATCTATGTATTAGGTTTTCAGAATGTAGTAATTTGAACAGCAATAATAGATTACAACACAAAAAAGGCAGAGCACACACAAACCAAAAATCACAAGAGCACTGGTCCTAAAAACATTTATTAAAATAACAAACATGGCAAACGGTTAATCTCTTTTTTGTTTGTTATTTTAATAAATGTTTTTAGACCAGTGCCCGTGTGATTTTTGGTTTGTGTGTGCTCTGCCTTTTTTGTGTTTTGCTCTCTAGTTTTGGGTTTGTAGCAACATGTCCTTGTGCTTGCTCCTTTGCACATGTTAATAATAGGTCACCCCTTTGTCTTCTGGTTTCCAAAGAGTGGAGACCAGTTTGTATTAATCTATCATGATAGTTTTTATTACGTAATCTGGGTATGATTTTTGTAATTGACCTTTGTACACTCTTGGCAATTTTAATATCTCCTTGATTAATGATGGTAACCACACCTGAAATGCATAGTCTAATATTGGGTGGATATAGTTTTTGTACATTGGTATAATGATTTGTTCAGAGTTACACACAAATGTAAGTTTTATACTAGTAACTTTACTTTTAGCAGATTTAGCAGCATTATACAACATTCAGACGGTGACAGGGCATCAGTCATTGTTGCTCCCAGATCACTTTCTTTATGTAAACTCTTTAATATGGTTTGATTAAGAATACAAGTGTAGTTTGGATTTTTTTTCCCCAAAATGTAATACAGCACATTTATTGGTGTTTAGGGTCATCCCATTCATGGAAGCCCACTTTTCAATTTTACCCAGGTCACTAATCAGGGATAGATGTTTATTAAATGTGTCAATCTCAGCCCCTAGTTTTGTGTCATCTGCAAATTTTATAAGGATGTTGCTTATGTCCTGCACCATATCACTAACATAAATGTTAAAAAGAATAGGTCCCAATACTGAGCCCTGTGGGACACCACTTGTCACACGTCCATCACTGGATGTGACTTTATTGATACAGACACATTGTGTTCTGTTTCAAAGTCAGTTGTTTATCCATCTTACTATTTGTTTGTTAATTCCTAAATTTAACAGTTTAATAACCAGGTTATAGTGAGGCACACTATCGAAGGAATTAGAAAAATCCAGTAAAATAACATCTGCAGATGTACAAGTGTCCAAGCATTTACTTATTTGGTTATAGAAGGTTATAAGATTGGTGGAACAAGATCTTCCCCTAATGAAATCATGCTGATTTTTATTGACTAGGCCCTAATTTTCTAGAAATATCTCTAACCTTTGTTTGATTAAACGTTCCATAATTTTACCACAATGTGAGCTAAGACTAATGGGTCTGTAGTTTTTAACATCCCCTCTTTGACCGTTCTTATGGATAAGGACAACCACTGCGCATCTCCAGTTGTCAGGTATTGCACCTTCTCTTAATGATCAATTATAGATGATTGACAGTAGATATGCCAGTATTGAAGATGTATGTTTTAAAAATAGTGTACTAATATTATCAGGACCAGGACTAGATGTACCTCTTAATGAAGTTAGTGCTTTGTATACCTCTTGTGCTGTAAAAGGAACTTAAAAAACAGATTTGGTGTCTTGAAGGTCAGGTACTTGAAGTTTTGGGGAAAAAACTGAGGAAATGTAACTGATAAGTTTCTCTGCAGCCAATTTGTCGTTGCCAATTATATTATTATTTTCCAATATTGGGCCAACAGCTGCATGAGAATTTCTGCAGTTGGAATGTATATAACAAAAAAGTAGTTTGTTGTCTTTAGAATGTGCTATATTTAGTTCACTATCAAATTTAGTCTAATTTGTTTTTTTACCACCCTTTGTGCTTGCAAATATTTCTGTTTATTAATGTATGTCTTGTTGTTTCTGTACTTAGCATAACAGAAGCATATAAATATAGAAGTTGACAGTAGATAAGGACCACAAGGCCCATCTAGTCTGCCCATTTTTTTCTACCTTATGAATGTGCCATAGGCTTGTACTCTGTCAAAGGCCCGTCTATTTATACTTATCTGTATTGCTCCCTTATGCCTATCCCATGCCTGTTTGAAGCCCTGCACTGTATTCATATCCACCACTTCCTGATGTAGGCCGTTCCATGAATCCACCACCCTTTCTGTGAAAAAACCTTCTTCACATTCCCCCTTAATTGGTCTCCCTCTAATCTCATGCTGTGTCTTCTTGTCCTGCTATTTTTCTTATATTGAAACATGTTAGACTCTTAATGTTAATGCCCTTAAGATGTTTGAATGTTTCGATTATATCACCTCTCTCCCTCCTTTGCTCTAGGGTATACATATTGAGCTCAGTTAATCTGTCCTCATATGTTTTCTGATGCAGTCCCTGCACCATTTTGGTTGCCCATCTCTGGACTGCCTCTATTTTGTTAATGTCCTTGTGTAGGTGCAGCCTCCAGTACTGCACACAGTACTCCAGATGGGGCCTAACAGGTGTCTTGTAAAGAGGGATTATCACCTCTCTCTTATAACTTGCGATACCTCTACTTATATACCCCAACATCGCTCTAGCCATACCTACTGCTTTAGAGGTCTGCTTGGATGATTTCAGATAATCTGTGATGATGATGTCCAAGTCTCTTTCTTTCCTTGTGATTGCCAGCCACTCTCCTCCCAACCTATAGGTGGCTTTAGGGTTTCTCTTCCTTGTGTTCATAATCTTGCATTTCTTTGCTTTAAACCCCATTTGCCACTCTTCCGACCATTTTGCCAGTTTATCCAGATCACTTCTTATTCTGCCCATCCCATCTGGATCATCTACTCTTTTGCAGATCTTGGTGTCATCTGCAAACAGACAAACCTTACCCTCCAGTCCATCTGCAATGTCACTGATGAAGATACTGAAGATAACTGGCCCCAGGACTGGTCCCTGAGGTACCCCACTTGTGACTTGCATCTCTTCTGACTGTATACCATTTACCACCACTCTCTGTTTTCTGCCTGTCAACCAGTTTGCCACCCAGTTGACCAACCTCTGATCCACCCGAGCCTACCCAGTTTATTAATCAATCTTCTATGTGGAACAGTATCGAAAGCTTTGCTGATGTCAAGGTAGGTGACATCAACTGCTTTCCCTTGGTCCACCACTCTGGTTGCCCAGTCAAAGAAATCTAAGAGATCAGTTTGACAGAACCTTCCTTTTGTAAATCCATGCTGTCTTGGATCATGTGCTCCTATGGATTCCAGGTGTTGCACAATCCTTTCCTTAAAGCATGCCTCCATAATCTTGTCCACTACTGAGGTAAGACTGACTGGTCTGTAGTTCTCTGCCTCTTCCCTGCTACCACTCTTGTGGAGTGGGATCACAAGAGCGCTTCTCCAGTCTTCTGGGACCTCTCCTGTGCTCACAGACTCACTGAACAGTTCTGATAATGGTTCTGCTAATGCCACCCTTAGCTCCTTTAGTACTCTGGGATGCATGCCATTGAATCCCATTGTCTTGTCCTCCATGAGCTTAGCGAACTCTTGTAGGACCCTCTCTTTTGTGAAGAGACTAGTGCATACCCCCCTGTGTCCATGGTGCCGAGCTGTCGGCCCCACCCTACCATCTCCTCAGTAAATACTAAGCAGAAGTATCTATTGAGGACAGATAATTTTTTTTGGTCCTCCTCCTCACACTCCCCCTTATCCCCTTTGATCTTAGAAATATCCCCTCTGGGCTTTCTCCTTTCACTAATGTATCTACAGAAAGTCTTGTCACCTTCTTTTACTGTTCATGCTAGTGTTTTCTTGGTTTGGACCTTTGTCTGCCTTACTGCCTTCCCTGCTTCCCTTAGGGAAGTTTGGTATGCCTCCCTATCTTCGTCCTGCTGCATTCCCTTGTATTTCCTGAAGGCCAGCCTTTTGGCTCTGATCTTTTCTGCTACTGTTTTTGAGAACCAAAGTGGTTTCCTTCTTTTGCTCTTGCTTTTCTCTCTAACACAATGGGATGTTGCTTCAAGTGTTGCATCCTTAATGCTTTCCTATTTTGCCTGTACTCCCTCATCTGTATTTCTTCTTGCCAGAGCTAGCTTAACTCTGTTGGTCATCTTATCAAAGTCAGCTCCTCTGAAGTCCCACATTTTTTCCTTGGAATGGGATGATTTAGTTCTAGTGGCCAATATGAACCATACCATGTGATGGTCACTGGCCCCCTGGTGACCTCCTACCTGGAGATCTGTGATCCTTTCCCTGTTAGTCAGTACTAGATCTAGGATAGCCCTGTCACTTGTGGGTTGTTGTACCAGCTGTTTGAGACCCTCCCCTTACAGGGAATCCACTATGTGTCTAGTTCTGGTTAATTAGTTTTCTTAACTTTGGATTAAGCCAAAATGGAACTGTACCTCTATTGTTATTTTTTTCTTTGTAGGAACAAAATAATTTTCAATTTGTAATATGTCTTTAAAAATTGTCCAGGCCATATTTGTTGTTTTATTTTCAAGGATGTTCTCCAAAACAAATTCTTTGAGACACAGTCCTATACTAGTGAAATCAGCCTTATGATAATTGTTTATCTCAGTATTACATGCATTTTTATGCTGACCAGCTGTTAGGTGGCATGATATCATTAGGTGATCACTACTGCCCAGTGGGCTTAGAGTTCAAACCTTATAGATTTCATTTTCCAAATTGGTTAGAATTAAGTCCAAGGTTCTAGTTTTACTAGCTGACTTTTTCACAAGCTGATCTAGGCTGTTTATAACACAGGTTTCAGCAAAGAGTTTTTCAATCTCATTTCTACCAGTGTAATCACTCCAGTTAAGTCCTGGAAGATTAAAATCACCTAGGATTATAACATCTTCACTGTCTGTAAAGGATGTTAGTTCTTCAAGAAAGGATACGTTATATTGTTTAGATGCTGATGGTGGGTAATAACAATTCCCAAGCAATACTGACGAGCACCCTGGAAAAGTTAATTTAACCTACA
Source organism: Neoceratodus forsteri (assembly GCA_016271365.2). NCBI lineage: Eukaryota > Metazoa > Chordata > Ceratodontiformes > Ceratodontidae > Neoceratodus > Neoceratodus forsteri. The sequence continues at coordinate 126,922,942 of CM028134.1, forward strand.
AAGATTCAAGAGCGTCATCCGCATTAGTGTGAGGCTGTACCAGGTGTGATGTAATAGAATTATGTATATAAAGACACACTCCACCACCTTATTGATCTATCCTATCTTGGTGATAGAGCGTATATTCAGGGATATCTCTGATTCAGTCTGACTTGGTATCTCACCATGTCTCTGTAACAGCCATTATAAGTATGGCAGAGAATTCCTGCAGGAGATAGCAGACTACATCATTGACATTGTGTTGAGGTCCCCCAGATGGATAGTTCTGGGGGACTTCAATGCCTGGGCTGACGATGATCTCTCACATTTTGGTCAAAATCTCCTCTAGCTGATGACAACGTTGGACCTCACACAGGTAGTTACCTACTCAACCCATGAAGGAGGTCCCTCATCGGATCTGATCTTTCTTTTCGGTATGGAGATAACTGACTTGGAAGTAGAACCAATCAGTTGTTCTGACCGTCACAACATAAGATTCAGTTCCAGGGTCCCCCCAATAGGTCTTCCCCTATGGAGATGGTTCAGTACCGCCCTTTAAGGGGAGTGACCCCTAGTAACCTATTGGAGGTACTGGACCTATCGGGTTTGTTAGGTGAATGCACGGACCCAGGTGATCTCATATTGGCCTATAATAAGGCTGTGGGAGATGCCCTGGGCAAGATTGCTCCCATTCGTGTTTGGCCCCTCACCCTTCTCCCAAGGAACCCTTGGTTTGACGGTTCCTTGAAGGAGTTAAGGTGAGTCGGTCAAAGGATGGAGAGAGCCTGGCGAAAGTCCAGCCTTGATGTTGACAAGCTTAGGCTGATGGCACATTGTGATGGCTATCAGTCAGAAGTCACCTGTAAGAAAGCAGAATTCTTGTCCAGAAAGATTTCTGCTATGCAGAATTGACCAGCTCAGCTTTTCTGGACTCTTGATAGATTGTGCAATCCAATCTGTCTCCAGCCCAGAGAAGCCTTTCCTCAGCTGAAATGCAGGAGTTCACTCAATTCTTTGCAGAAAAGATTGCCAGCATCAGGTCTGGCATTGGCTGGGCCTCTCCTATGAGGGATTGTGGTGATCAGTAGGAAGTGGTGTGCACTCAGTCTATCTGGTCAGATTTCTGCCAGCCAGAGTTCACAGACATTGTGAAGATCATCCAGACACTGTGCACAACCAGTTGTAGTTTGGATCCGGGCCCTACATCCCTTTTACTGGGATATGTAGATATTATCTGCCCGATCCTTCCTAAAATTGTCTGGAGGTCCTTAGAGAGAAGGGGTCTTTCCAGATCCCCTTAAGGAGGCGGTCGTTTGACCACTCCTTAAGAAATCCTCCTTGGACTCAGACTGTCTAGCTAACTACCAGCCTATCTCTAACCTGCCATTTGTTCGTAAGGTTATGGAAAGGGTGGTTGCACTGCAACTGGATGATCACCTTACAACTCACATGGTCTATGATACTCTCATTCTGGATTTAGGAAGAAGCACAGCATGGAGACTGCACTTGTCCGAGTATTGAATTACCTCCTAATGGCAAGAGATCAAGAGGCATGTACCATTCTGGTCCTTCTTGATCTCTCTGCAGCATTTGACACTGCAGACCATGGTGTGCTGCTGGGAGTACCTGTGGCTTCTTTGTGGGCTGTCTGGTACAGTCCTCAAATGGTTTCACTCATTCCTTGTGGACAGGTCTCAGAGAGTTGCCTCAGAATTTATTCCTCTGGCACTCACTAACTACCCTGCGGGGTATCGCAGGGCTCCATTTTGGCCCCCATGTTGTTTGCAGTGTACATGCTGACATTGGGAGATATCATCAGGTGATACAGTTTGAGTTGTCACTGCTATGCAGATGATACTCAACTGTATATGTCTTTTCTGCCCGGACAGAATGAGGTACTCTCTGTGCTAAATAACTGCCTTACCCGAGATCAGAACCTGGATGAGTACCAGCTGACTAAGACTGAATCCAGACAACACTGAAGTGTTGGTAGTGGACCCTGGTCGTCCTGGGGTGGGTTTGGGGGCTGGAAATGCATCAGGTATTTCGATCGATGGCATACAGCTCACTACCTCAGACCAAGTGCGTAACCTTGATGTTATTTTTGATGATGGTTTGACACTGAAATCTCAGGTGTCAGCTGTCATCAAATCCTCTTTTTACCACCTGAGGAATATCGCCCGAGTGAAACACTTGGTTCCTCCAGATGATCTTCCAACACTGGTCCATGCCTTCAACACTACCCACCTTGATTACTGCAATTCTCTCTACCTGGGGCTTCCAGGGGTTGATATCTGCCACTTGCAGCTGGTGCAGAATGCAGCAGCCAGGCTTTTGACTGGGACTTCTAGTCATGTTATGCCTATGCTTCATGAGCTGCACTGGCTGCCTGTTCAGTGACAGATCACCTTTAAGGTTGACTTGCTAACCTTTAAAGCCCTACATGATCAGGGACCCAGTTACCTAGAGACCTCCTGGTACCCTACTGCCCCCCCTTTGTCCTCTCTGATCCACCAACGAGGGATTACTAGAGATTCTCAGGGTGCGATTAAAAACATCTGATGCTTGTGCTTTTTCTTTTTTGGCTCCAACCCTGTGGAATTCTCTACCTCATCAGTTAAGAGAATGCCTGACCATCGATAGGTTTAAAACTGAGCTAAAAACGTATTTATTTAACTTAGCCTTCCCTAATTATGGTTAATCTGCTTTTTATTGTTTTTGTTTTAAATTTATATTTATATCTGGTTTTATGTGCAGAGCCTTGATTTTGAAAGGTGCTATAAAAAATATAGTTTGATTTGGTTTGATTTGATACTATTTTGAATTATAAGCGCATGTAATTAATGTATCTTATGTAAGCAATAAGGCACAAAGAGGTTTGTAAAAACTGTATTTTACAGCACGGCCAGGGTCGTAGTAAGGCATGAAGCTGAAGGCCGAGTGACTTCAGCTGCTGGCTGTGCTGTAAAATATGGTTTACACACATCCCTGAATGCCTTATTGCACTTAAAAAATTGGCTCCTTTTTTTCCAATCAATCAATCAAATCTTTATTTAACCAGCCATTCATTGTTGAGCAGAAGCTCATTTGCAAGATGGACCTGGGTGAATCATGAACAATTGTATATACAGGTCAACAAAGGTATTTACAAGGCAATATAGATAATACTGTTTACAGAGAGGAAGAAAAAGAAGTTCATATGTACATAGAATTATACAGATATTGTACAGATTACATGGTATTTACATACATAGAAGTGTCTATAGGAAGATAAATCAGGTTATCTAAGGTTGCAGGAGGAAGTAATGCAAGAAAAAATTAAAAATAACAATATACACCAGGTAGAGGTGAAGGTAGGAGGGAAGGGAGGAAGGGAGGTAGGGGAAGAAAGGCTAGGAGGGCATGGTGCACAGAGAGAAGTTGGTAAAATGGGATGTATAGAAGGTGGATGGAGAAAAGGAGTATGTGTGAGCCGGGATTGAATGCTATAAATGCGGGGCATGGTAGGATGTCTCAACCCAGGGTAGTGAGCTCCTCCGAAGTTGGGAAAGGAAGAATAAGGGGATGGACGGGCCTAGTGTTGATAAGACAGGGGGATAAGAGAGAGAACAATTAGGCTGGTGAGGAGCAAGCTGGGGGGTCAGTACTTAAAATTGGTTCTAGGCGTGGCTATATATCAGTGCAGACACCGGTACTGGGTCTGAGTGGGTGAAGCAGTTACATACTTCTCTGATTGTACAGAAATAAAGCATCTTGAAGGCATTTATACCGATTAGAGTTCTTAATTTGAGGGGGTTTTGCAGATCGTTCCATAAGGTATGTAGCACGAAGCTTATGGATGCCCTGCCGAAGTGGGATTTTGCTTTGGGTACTTTAAGTGTAATAGCTGAGTAACTTCTTAACACATATTTCCCAATTATACTTAGGGGAAGACAGCAGGAGATATAGTAAGGCAGCTTATTAGAGATGGCTGTATAGGTCCAGAGAGCGGCGTTTCTGTGGTGCCTGAACTTTAGTGATGTCCACCCCACTACCGCATATAGGGTGCAGTGATGCATGTCAAAGGGGAGTCCCATTATAAACCTCAGTGCTCGATGGCAGAGTGTGTCCAGTTTAGCCATGTAAGAGTTGAGGCATTGGCTATAGAGGAAATCAGCGTAATCAACCAATGATAGGAAAATGGATTGGACCAGTTGTTTCTTGGCATCTCTGGTGAGAAATTGGTTGATTCTAAAAAACAGTCCAAGCCTTTGCCGAAGTCGTTTAGCAAGTCCTCGATATGTTCAATGAAGGAGAGTCTTTGGTCTATCCAAACTCCCAGATACTTGAATTTTGTAACAAATTCTAGTTTTCACTAGAACTGTGGTAATTTGGGAATTGTCCCACTGGACACAGGGGTTAGCTGTACAGATAGGAGAGGACCATCGCTTTAGTTTTTTTGGCATTAAGGAGTAGCTTTTTTTGGAGGAGTTGGCTTTGCAAAAGGTTGAATTCTGAGTGTAGGTCTTTGCAGGCAGCTTCAGGTGTTGGGTGACTCACATAGAGAACTGTATCATCTGCAAACAGATGGATGTTGGCTTCTTTTATACAGTAGTCGATGTTATTAATGTAGATTGCAAAAAGTAAGGGCCCTAATATAGAACCTTGAGGTACCCCTCTTTGCAGAGTTTTTAAGGGGGACAGGCCTCCTTCGGCTTTAATTTGTTGAAGGCGCCCTGTAAGACAGTCAGTAAACCAATGCAGAGAGGAGGGGTCCACACCTATGGTTTGAAGGGAGGAGAGGAGCAGACTATGGTCAATGGTATCAAAAGCCTTGCTTAGATCAAGGAAAACAGCACAAATAAAGTTTTTGCTCTCAAGATTACGCTGCCAGTCATTAGTAACTTTGGCAAGGGCTGAGATAGTGCTATGTTTAGCTCTGAATCCGGAATGCGTAGGATTTAGCAGTTCCCTAAACTCAAGGTGAGTCCTCAGCTGTGCATTAAAAATTTTCTCTAGGAGCTTGGACAGGACTGGAAGGAGAGAAATTGGCCTGTAGTTATTGAGATCGCCAGGGTCACCTGATTTGAACAGTGGTATAACATGTGCTGTCTTCCATATAGGTGGTAAGGTGCCCTGAGACAGGGATAAGTTAAAAGGTGGGTGATGGGTATTGCTAGTACGTGGTAGGCAATTTTTAGGAAGTAAGGGGTCAAGGGTTTCGGTCCCAGCACTTTTTCTAGTATCCAACTGAAGCAAGAGGTCCTCTACCTCTTTCAGTGGGGCAGGTTGAAGCGAGAAAGACGGCAAAACTATCAGAGTTTCAGGCAGTTGGCTGGAGGTCTGGGAGCGAAGTATGTTTGCAGGGGAGTTATCAAATGCCATGCCTGCAGTAGCAAAGTGGTTATTGAATGCGTCAAGTATATCCATCTTTTCAGTTATAGTCAAGTTGCCAGAAGTAATCTTGGTCGGGAGTGAATTTCCTGGGGAGTGGCCTAGCAGATCATTGATTGTGTCCCAGAGCTTGATTAGACTCTTTGTGGCAGAGTCAAGTTCAGATTTGAATAAGGTGGCCTTCGATTCTCTGATTGTTTTGGTACATAAATTTCGTAGTCTCCTGAACTGGTTCCAATCCTCTGCAGTGTTCAGTCTGCACGCTTTTTTCCAGAGCTTATCTCTTTCTAGAAGCAAGGACTTGATCTGAGGGGTGAACCATTTACAGGTTTTGGTCCTAGTTAGAACTTTAATCAGGGGAGCATACTTATTAAGGGACCTTGATAGAATGTTGTGGAAAATATTGTAAGCTGACATAATTGTTTTGGCCAGGTAGAAATCTTGCCACTGAGGGGAGTGCTAAAGTTCATTTAGGTAGGCATGTTCATTGAAGTTGCACCTGGATCTCTTCATAGAGAACTTGCTGATGGGTGCTGGATTGTTGGTGGATCTTACTCCCACAATAAAACAATGGTCGCTGGCATCTGAGAAGAAGACATCATGTGGGAGAAGAGATGAGGTTTGCTCACCATTAGCACATCCAAAAGTGTACTTTTACTGGGGTTCTTCACATTTGGGCATGTTGGTTCAGTAATAAGTTGCATCAGCCCATGTTCATCACAGAAGAATGCAAGGGGGGCAGCTGTGATAGACAGCCAGTCAAAGTTGAGGTCTCCTAAAATAATAGTTTCTGGCACCCCCTGTCCCAAGTTGTCACTTAGATATGACACAAGCTGTAGGCCAGCAGATGGTGGTCTGTAGCATCCTATTACACAGAGTGCAGTAGTCTGTGTAGTTTCCAGTTTGAGAATTAGGCATTTCGAATTCACTGGCAACAGATGCTGAGTATAAGCAGAAGGCAGAAAATTTGTCTCTAACGTAGATAGCTACCCCTCCTCTTCTGGCATGCCTATCAGCTCTGAACAAGGCATAGTTGGGTATGTTTACTTCTCTATCAGTGGTGCTGGGTCTAAGCCAAGTTTCGGAAATCACAAGTATGTCAGGAGAGGTATGATTTACCCAGGTTTGTATTAAGGTTATCTTTTTAAGGAGGCTACATACGTTAATATGCAAGAAGCTTATTCCTTTTAAATTTGCTAGTTCTGCTGGCAAAGCAATAGCTTCAGGGGGACCAGGGTTGAGTTCTACGTTGCTTGAACATAGCAGGAGGATAAGTAGGATTTTTCTAAGAGCACTAATTATAAGCTTGTAATTCCTGCCTTTCTACCATCTAGTAGATCTGATGTTTTTAGGGATGGCAAGTAGCCATCATAGAAAAGCTGATCTGTTGTAGCAAGAGCTAGTACCCCTACCACAATAGGCGGGGAGGAGATAGAAGTCTGCGTGGTGGGAGGTGGGCCTTGTGGTGGGGGAGTGTTATAAGTACTACTGGTACATGTGGTCCAAGAGCAGGGTTCGAGGTATTGGTACTTGGAATCACAGAGGCAATTAAAGGGTAAGTTGCCATGTGGTATACAGCACAAGGTGCCATTGTAGACCAAACATGATGGTAGTTCAGGTGTCCAATGCTGGGCAGCTGGTATCAGCAGAAAAAGGGGCAGTATAAGGAGCCATATAGGGCCCAACATGATGGTACCTCAAAAAAGGAGCCACTCAATTAGCCCAGGGGCCAGTGGGGTTGCTGGATTAATGTAACTTATCAGTAGCTTTCCGATCCAGGTCGATCCGAATTTGATAGCATTTAAAAATATTTAGTGGTGAAGGCACAGCCAAGGAGAGCCTATGCATTTTAGTAAGGTGAGGCCCTGAGAGTTGGATCCCATAGGCTGGACAGAGAAGAGGGGGATCATGAGCTAAGTCTCTATTGGTGGGGCACTGCGCCAGGGGACGTGGACTAATATTTTGGCAGGAGCTACTGTATTTAATAACCAGGTGCTACTGTATTTAATAATCAGCGGAGGTGGGGAAGGGGGGCAGTCAAAAAAGTTGCGGCAGTTGCCGTACCTTGTAGGGCCTTGGGTCTGTGTCTGCAGTCTTGAGCATCGGCTAGAGGGGTGCCGACCACCCGGTAGCCAGGAATCCCGCGTCTTAGGAGCTGGGAGCCTGGGCGACAGTTCCTCTGCTGAGGGAGAGAAGGAAAGTGAGGGTTAATAAAGGGCATTCACATAAAGGGTTAGACAGAACAGCGGGGAGTCCAAAATTTGCAGAACAAAAGGACGTGTATTACTTTGGCACCTAAAAGTGTCAAGGGCCAGTGCATGTATGCAGGGAAAGGGCTGTAAACACTAGATTTCTTTCCCAAACTACAATTCAAGTCCTTTCAATTACAGACTGGGTTAACACTTCGGCTTTTTAACATTTGTCCCAACATAAACATTTTTAGGGTTTAAAATCAAAGAGCAGAAGCTGGCTTCTGCCATGGACCAATCAGAGCGTGGTCTGAGAGGGCACTCACAATCCAGTTGGTTGCGGCAGTTGCCATACCTTGTAGGACCTTGGGTCCATGTCTGCAGGCTCGAGCATCGGCTGGAGGGGCGCCAACCACCTGGTAGCCGGGAATCCCGTGGCTTAGGAACTGGGATCCTTGGTGGCAGTTAGTTGGCTGACTCTGTCCAGGGGTTAGTCGGGTGATCTGTTAGCTGTGGCCTGCTCGGAGAGAGCTAAGGCCACAGGAGCAGCTTGGGAAGCCTGCAGATGGGCTGTCTGAATCTGTCCAGGGGTCAGTCAGGGTGGTCTGTTAGCTGTGGCCTGCTTGGAGAGAGCCAAGGCCACAGGGGCAGCTGGGAAGCCTGCAGATGGGCTGTCTGAATCTGTCCAGGGGTCAGTCAGGTGGTCTGTTAGCTGTGGCCTGCTTGGAGAGAGCCAAGGCCACAGGAGCAGCTTGGGAAGCCCACAGATGGGCTGTCTGAATCTGTCCAGGGGTCAGTCAGGTGGTCTGTTAGCTGTGGCCTGCTCGGAGAGAGCCAAGGCCACAGGAGCAGCTTGGAAAGCCCACAGATGGGTTGTCTGAATCTGTCCAGGGGTCAGTCGGGTGGTCTGTTAGCTGTGGCCTGCTCGGAGAGAGCCTAGGCTACAGGAGCAGCTTGGGAAATGCGTAGATGGGCTGTCTGAATCTGTCTGGGGGTCAGTCAGGTGGTCTGTTAGCTGTGGCCTGCTCAGAGAGAGCCAAGGCCACAGGAGCAGCATGGGAAGCCTGCAAATGGGCTGTCTGAATCTGTCTGGGGGTCAGTCGGGTGGTCTGTTAGCTGTGGCCTACTCAGAGAGAGCCAAGGCCACAGGAGCAGCTTGGGAAGCCCACAGATGGGCTGTCTGAATCTGTCCGGGGGTCAGTCAGGTGGTCTGTTAGCTGTGGCCTGCTCGGAGAGAGCCTAGGCCACAGGAGCCACAGGAGCAGCTTGGGAACATGGATTCAAAATTCTGCTGAGTTCCAGTGGCAGAATGTTTCTTTCCCAACACACGCTACACACAGATATCAAAGGCCTTTGTTATAGCCAGAGACTCAGTTATCTCACTGTCAGGGCAAGAAGAAGAAAGTTCCCTGATAAGCAGGTAAAGATAGCAGGGGGATTGTTCACTGTCAGCAAAGAAACAGTTGTAGTGAAAACTATAAACAATACCTATTGTTTCTAATTTGATTATGTATGTAAGGAGAGTGTGATAATCAGAGAAACAACATTTAGTTAATTTGTTTTATTTAAGGAAGTTTTATTTTTAGGGCCCAGCTTAAGTTTTTTTTTACAGAGGAAAGGTAGCAGCCATGTTTGTGGTGAAAGATCAGCTCTGGCAGTAGGGGCTAACTGAAATGCCTGTGTTCCAAATGCCCATTGATCTGTGGCTCTTCACTGCTGAGCAGTCCTATTTTTAACCAGTGTAAATAATGTTTTACACATAAATAAGAGCCAATCAGATGACATGATTTTACCCTGCCATTTTATAAGTTTATTTAGGCTTCTGGCATTCGTAGTCATGATCTTACAACCTACTGTTTTGTTTTTAGTGAGAGCTGAATCATTTGGGGTATGGATAATACTATTGTGATTTCCTCCTTCCCCCCAGTTCAAGTTTAAACACTTAGTGATATAATTTTCAATTCTCCTTTCTAGAAGGTTCCTACCACATTTGTTAAGAAGGATACCATCTCAAGAGAATAAGTGAGGTCTTTCCAGAAAATCCTCCCAGTGAGTAATGTATCCAAAACCCTTTTTTAGGCACCATAGTCGTAACTTGTTGTTAATATATTTTATTTTAATAGACATAGATTCAGTTGCTCTGGGTATAGGTAAGATTTCTGAAAAACTGTTCTCACATTTTTTAATATTAAAATTTCACTTAGAATGGCAAAATCTGTCTTGATATCTTCAACTCTTGTTCTATTTATATTATTTGTTCCTACATGTTTTTACCACAGTTTCTAAGAATTGCATTAAACATCATTGTTATGTCAGATATAACAGCACCCCTGAAGTTACTATGAGTCCGATTTGTCTTATCTGGGTTACATATGGTCTTATCGATATGTTTAATAATAGAGTCACCCAGAACATATGTTTGGTGACTTTTGGGTACAGTAGTGTGTTCAGTGGCTATACTGAGGCCAATAATCTCATTTTGACCACACATATTTGCAGCATCATCATGAATAGCAGTAATATCTTTGGGATTAAAAATTGAGTGGTCTTCAAGGGCGTTATTTTGACCATTGGGCAGACTTCTGTCTGATTGCTCTATGTCCATATCGTTATTCATTGCATTTAATCCCCCTGATTATTAGCTACATTACTATATGGTTGTGCCTGAGTAATTTCTGATGAACTATTATTTTCTTCTGAAGGAGTATCAGCTTCATTGTTAGGGTTAAGGCATAAAGAAGAGAATCCATTTGTGAGTGGTAAATTAAATACCATAGCCCTTTGACGCTTCTTTGTGGTGTTACCAGTGACTAAAGTCCAATCATCTGTTTCAGTGTCACATAGATCAATTTCCCACTCCCTCCTCTTATGAGCGTCTCTGCAGCCTGCATATTTAAGTACATTCTTTGCAGCTTGGGAATCCATCCCAAAGGAACGGCAGTCAAGTGAGGTCAAGGGGGTTGTAACATCACTTAATTCAGATAAGGGGGCACACTCTACAGCTTTACATCCAGCTCCATTAGGCTGGTGACTAACAGAGGCAATGAGAGTATCAGAGGATGAAGGAGACATAGGAACATGAATATTCTTAATTAGTCTTTGAATCTCACTTTGTGTAGTCATAACTGCCTTGAATTTTATTCTGAAATTCCTCACGTCTTGTTCCAATGAATCAATGTGTAGACACTTGTAACATTTGGACCCCATTTCAGCCACTTCCACCTCAAAAAGTACAAACATCCTACAAGAAGCACATTGGTGAGCTCTTTCTCCAATTAGCAGTTGGGTTAAAGCATTCATAATTGGTCCTTAGAGGATAAAGAAGTATGGTGTACTATTTAGACAGGTAATCATGAGGAGCATGACTAGGTTTCTATCAACACTACTACAGAGTAATCAGCCTAGAGAAACTTATAATGGAAGAATTTCTACCAAAGTGAAGGATATACAAGTGGTTAATATAGTAATAGACTCTTACTTACACAGTTTTGTGTCCAGTATCCGCTGTATCCCCTGTGGACACTGCAGACACATGCAGATGCGCTGTGCATGTCTTAGTGCACGTTGAACGCATGCACACCCTCATTCGCCCACTCGCACAGGGGAGCGTCTTTATGCAGTTGGACCTGGAAGTTGAGTGGGTCACATGCTCCTCCCACTGATCCACAAAGCACCTAACAGTGCTAACTAGAGCCCAAATTTAAAATGCAGCCACACTACTTATTTGTGTGCTGCTAAATAGCAACACAGCTACACAGCACTGTTAATACTCAGCTGTTTCAGCAGTTCAGACCACCCAGTTTAGGACACAGAGTTAGAAAGTTAAGTAGTTCCAAGGCTATAGTCAAGAACTACAAGTCCCAGGTATGTTCCTGTCTCCTACAATAGCCCAGACACTCACTAAAAACAGTAACTAGCACATTATATGATGCTGTTCCAGACCATCCAGGCTCCCTCTGTTTGTACTTTCACACTCAACAGGGTCACACAGCATAGGCAAAGAGTTCAAATCAAGCTTCTGGATGCATGGGGGAACTTCTTTATGCAGTTGGACCCAGAAGTTGAGTGGGTCACGTGCTCCTCCCACCCGTCCACAAACCACCTAACAGTGCTAACTAGAGCCCAAATTTAAAATGTAGCCTAATGCAGTTACAAGCCTTTTTTGTAAAAAAGACTTCTCCTGCTGTTTTCTATTATGTGCACAAGAGTCAGAATGGACTTTGTGATGACCAATTATAGTAGTGAGCACCAGACTTGCAGTGTAACCAATCTTCACCATTTACCAAGTGCTCTGGGTTCATTCTAGGAAGATGGAAGAGGGTTGTAAGGAGAGGCAGACAACAGCATCAAATGCAACAAATGGTTTATTCAAAGAGAAGTGCAGGGATTCAATCATTGTAGATATTACAACAGGCACTATGGAAGCACGTTACTTTAGGAACAACTATACTTTGTAAATGTTCAATGTTAGGCAGTATGTCTACATTTCCATAACCACTATAACTCTAGGTATTGTACAGGCAGCTCAACCCTGACCCTGAGGTGCACCTCTATCCAAGTGACTACCCCTGGAGTACTCCATACACTGGAACTATTACTGTAAGTTATAGCATGACTCTAAAAGTGATACAGTTTGCAATCCATGTCTGTCTTTCAAAGTCTCTATCCATGTGATGGTTGATCGGTGCAGAACGAAAAGAGGAAAACAAAAGAGGATCTTAGTAGGGTAATAAGCAGGCTCACTGACCAGTGTGGCTACAAAAATTTCCATGGGACTATAGGGATATGGAGAGATATTTTAACAGGCCATGTGTCCATTGGCTACATCCCATCACCTGGGTTTCCAGAAACATTGAACGGTTTCATAAACTCCTTGGCAAAAAAAACTCTGGTGGGCTTCTAGAATGTAGCAATGATGAACATGCACAAAGGATCCAGCCACAGTCCTCTAGTGGAAAGCCGGGATGAGATACCAGATGCAGAAAGCCACCCAGCCACAACCCTCTGGCAAACTGCCAGGATGAGATATCAGATGCAGGAAGGGTTAGGAGGACCCCACAGAAACTGAGAACTGGGAAGGAGATATCTTGGAAAACCAGACAGATGGTGGATTTCTATGTGCCAAGGCCAGATGAGCCAAGGATAAGTGTAAAACAACAAACGAGACATTGATCAGGGGACTAGAACAGAAGATCATGAAGAAGCTGAGTCTGCACAAGGCCTGAACTTATACTGTTACCAGCAGAAAATAACAAACGTGACATTGCAGGGGGTGTGAAATGTAAATGAGGATTTTCATATGATTCTCACCAGAGGACTGCATTACTCAGGCTGAATACAGAAGGTGTGGATTCACCAGCTGAACATCTGGCTGAAGCTGTTGAAGACTGATTCAGGAATTCACTTGCTGAATGTACTTCTGGTGCTGCTGAAGACCTATTCTGGAATACACCTGCTGAACTCCCTTCTGGGGCTGCTGAAGAATAATTCAGGAATTTTCAGGCACACGGTGCTGACACACAATGACGCATTTGCAACTTAAGACAGTTGCAAGCAAATGAACAGTCTAGGGGCAATTGACCAGATCCAGGGGCAATTAACTAGTTACAGGGGCAATTGACCAGTTGCAAAGGCAAACAAATGACTCTGAGGCAATTGACCAGCTCCAAGGGCAATTGACCAGTTCTAGAGGCAATTGGCCAGTTCCAGGGGCAAACAAATGGTTTTGGGGCAATAATACAGTTCGGAAGCAATTGCAAGTCACCAGATGCAGTTCGGAGCACCAAAACATACAGTTCAATAGATCTCTTACCACAGCAATACTTTTGCCCTTTCAGTTGCCCCAAAGGAATTACACTCTTAACTTGCCCTTTTACTGAGCTTGCTAGCCCAGTTTACTGCTCGACTGCCTCTAGGTGTGGTCCGAGGGTGGAAGGAATCAGGAACACCCATTCACAAGTGCAGCCTCAGCTGCTTTAAATAGCCCCTGAAATTATATTTTAAAACACCTTTTCAATATTGCTCAGGAATGGGGTTACTGTAGCTGTAAGAGGCTGGCTTATGAACATTTAAATAAGCCAGTAAGGCCCTGTCTTGGCACTCCACCTCATGGGACTCCTTAATTTTCAAAAACCTGCCCCTTCTTCTTGCTGTCTTGCTAGAAACTGATTTAAATAAATTAACATAAATCCACTCTTGGGCAGTCTCTTGCTCGCTGGGGCCTTCCCTTGCCCCTACCCAGCTACCCTCAGTGCCTGAACAAAAAAAACTTGTATAAATTATAAACTGACCCTTCTTTTTTTATCTCGCGGCCAACATCTGCTCACAGGAGCTGCCACCAACTCATTGCCCTGACCCAGGGTGAAAAAATATCAGGAGAAATGCTTGCTGCATGCTGAAGTCTGGCACTGGCTACAGGCAGTGTGGAGGATGACTTTGGAGCCTTGCAGGACTTGCCAGAGCTCTGAGGATGCAGCCGCTCACTCATGCTTTACTTTTCAATAAGGAAATAAAACAATAAAAGGGGCTGAACAGAGCCCCTTACCGTAGCACCGAAGGACTGAGACTGGGACCATCACACCAGTTTGGATGCCACACATAATACAGGACCTGATGCCAGCACTGAGTGACAAGAGGCGGACAACAGGTAAGTTTGTAAAACACTGCCACTAACCTGTGCCCCCTCTCTCCCTCTTTCCACAGTGATGCATGTCTCTTGCCTTCTTCAGGGTGCCTGAAAGCACTCACTTTGGGTTCTTCTTCACCCAGCAGATCAGCAGCGATTGACCATCCACTTCTCTGGCCATGGCCCCCACTCATTAACTAGCCAGCATTCAGGATGCTGTGTTCCTGGCAACACTAGTTGCTCTCACACAGTCCAGCATGAGATGGACTTTGAATTATGCCCTGTGATTAGTGTTGCTTTCCGGGGGTTCTAGAATGGACTGCAGGTGGCCTGGGACAGCAGGAAAGGAAACTTTTTTTATTAAAACATTTCTGCCCTATAGCCTGTCAATGGGGGGACACATTTCTAAGGGGTCCCACATACTCTGCCCCTGTACTACCCCTTGATGACCACACTTGCTGGGGGACCCTAATCTTTTTATTTACTTAATTATTCTGCTGTTGGGCCGCATACCTTGGGGCACTACAGATTCGGGCCTGCCTAAAAATACATGTTCCCATGTATTCGTAATAAACTGGTTGTAATCTTAGACTCTATTATTTCTAAATACATCTACTTAACTTATCTTAAATCGTGACTCTAATATTTAACATTTATCATCCAGTGGCCATTGTGAGACTGTACTGTAAACCCCTTCACTAGAAGGATGAACTCGTTTTATAGAAGGATTCTATTTGAGGCTTGGGCTGCCTCCAGAATTAACCATTTTGTGGGTATCCCAAGGGTTGATCTCTGTGATCGTCTAAGTAACTGTTCTGTCATCAGAGATTCTGTAGACATGGGACTTGGAGGGTTAGCAGGGATGCTCTGGATCCAAGGCACCATTGGTTTTCTAGAGTAAGATTTGGTGCTTCCTTGAGGAAGTGACTCTGCCTCTCACTTGCATTTGAGTTTGCATCAGTCTTTTTCTTTTGAGCCTCCTGTGAATGTACACAGTCTGATGTGATCTTGGTGCACTACGTTTTGAATTTTCTTTGCATTTTCTGCTTGGATCTAGTAGACTGGGAGGTCAGTGTATGGAATTGCCATGATAATATAAGGCTGTGGTTCCCATTCCACATGTAGCTTGCTATCTTGGTTAGCTCTCCTCAATAGAATACATTCTCCCACTGAAAAAGAGACTGTTTGGACTTGGGGATCTTCCTTTTCTTTTGCTGTCCATGGATTAACACATCCTTCTTGTCCAGCAAGCAGCTCAGGATCTGTTTGGCTGGTGACCATTTCACATGTGCGACTACACTCCAAAGGTCAAGCAATCTGAGACTCCCTGAGAACATGTGTCATTTAACTGGAAGTACATTGCATCTGGTGATATGCATGACTCCATGAGCTGCCTCAGCAGATTTGCTTTCTCCCGTTCCAGCAGGTTCAGCCTCATGTTGAAGTTTGACACATCCACCTCATGCCTCATCCTTTGCTCTTTTCTGTCCTTCTCCTGGAGTAGAAACTGTTTGTTCTGATCCTTAACTGTGTACTGGAGCTCCTTGACTTCTTCATGGAGCTGTTCCTTTTCACTTTCATGCTGGAGAAGTCATGTGGCCTGTTCTTCCACTTTTCTCCCTTGCTGTTGAAGAGCCTCCATAAGAACTTTGCACTTTTGCTCTGGTACCATCCTGTGATTCAGAAACTCCTGAGCCTGCTGTTCTAGTCTTCTCTGTAGTTCCTCTGTCACAGCATTTGAGTCACAGTTCAACCTGTGCACCTTAGCAACTTGCACGTTTATGTACGTAAGGCACTCATCAGGACTGGTGTTGCAGACCAGTGGTTGGCTTCTCATGTGCATTCTTATTGCAGCATTGCTCTGATTTATTCTTTCCATTTCTCTTCTGGTGTCCTCATATAACTGGCACCACACCCTCCTATATCATGTCCATTGACAGTGGTCCAAAAGTATCGTTGTTGATCAGGTCCATTGACACCACATCTTCTGCAGATGGTTCTCCTTTGAGAGTCAGACTGGTAGGTGGGTCATCAAACAGTTCTTCTGCACTGTTACAGAAGGGAACTATGACACTCCAAGGGTTTCTCTTTAAGGTAGTTGGGGACATCTTCTCCCCATCCTTGCTTCAGGGTCTTCATCTCTTGGCATGTCTCCACCATCTTCTTAGTCAGCTCAATCAACTACTCCTGTACCATGCATGTAGCATCAGGGATGGAAGAATCATCACTTCGGCCACTTCATCTTACCGACAACTGAGCCACATTGTGCATGGTGTATTCATCTCGGCCCTGCTTTTTTCCTTGACTACAGCAATCATACCTCGGGGAAAAGCCTGTTGATTCTTCTGTGAATCCATCTCTGAGGGTGAAGTAGCGTGATTCTGTACCTTTTGTTACTATGCCACAGTGAGGACGATAGCAGCACATATTGTTGGCACATAGCTGTATCTCCATCTGGGTGTCCAGTTCCAAGTATCTTTATTGCCTTTTCTTTAAAATCTAGAAAAATCTTGTGCGGTGATTGCAGGTGAAGCATCCTAACTTTCTGTCTCAAGGTACTGCTCCATACTCCCTCAATAAACCAATCTGTCAGTACCTTGTGAGGATCTCTCACAGCTCCAGAATCCAGATGTTCAGTATGTCTTAGGGCTTCCTGTAAATCTAGGACATATTCTCTTAGGCTTTTTCTGGGTCCTTGAGTTCAGGAGAAGAATCTCATTTTGAGTTCAGATAATATCCGAATATCAAAGGTGCACCTCCACCTTGTCAAAATTTGCTCAGCTGTAGCCCTTTCTCTTTCTGGCCAGGAGACCACTTCCCGGCGTGCTGTGCCTCCTAGTTGTCCGATAAGGCTCTAAACCTTTTGACTTTCTGCCATGTTGTACAGTCTGAAAATGGCTTTCACCTTGGCCCTGAATGCTTCTAAGCTGGTGGCAGTAGTGAGGCAGCCATGGGGCTCCAAAATAATAGGGCATCGTAAGAGGTGACATCTGTACTCCAGGATCACCTTCTCCTTATCTATGGGTATGGATCCAGACTGGAAGGCATCATGCCTGAAGAGTGCACTGCTTTGGGCTTCTTGGCTTTTGAGTATCCTGTTGACTACGCCAAATTTTGTGATGACCAAATTATAGTAGTGAGTGCCTGACTTGTAGTGTAACCAAACTTCACCATTTACCAACTGCTCCAGGTTCATTTTAGGAAGATGGAAGGAGGTTGCAAGGAGATGCAGACAACAACTTGAAATATAACAAACTTTTTATTCAAAGAGAAGTGCAGAGGTTCAACCGCTGTAGAAAATTACAACAGGCATTCTGGAGGCGCTTTACTTTAGGAACAATTACACCTTGTAAATGTTCTATACTAAGCAGTATGTCTACATTTCTATAACCACTATAACTCTATGGTATTGTACAGGCAACTCTACCCCAACCCTGAGGTGCACCTCTACCCAAGTGACTACTCCTGAAGTACTCTAGCTAAAGCAGCTATTACAGTAAGTTATAGCATGACTCTAAAAATGACACAATTTGCAGTCCATGTCTGGCTTTCAAAGTCTCTGTCTATGTGATGGGCAATCAGTGCAGAGCAAAAAGGGGGAAACAAAGGAGGATCCTAGAAGGGTAACAAGCAAGCTCACCGTCCTGTGTGGCTAAAGAAACTTCCATGGGACTATAGGGATATGGAGAGTTTTTTTAACAGGCCTTGGGCTATTGGCTACACCCCCTCTCCTGGATTGCTGGTAAGAATAAACAGTCACAAGAACTCCTTGGCACAAAACCTTCTGGTGAGCTGCTGGAATGCAGCAATGACAAAAAAGCACAAATGATCTGGCCACAGTCCTCTGGTGGACAACTGGGGTAAGATGACAGATGCAGAAGCACTCTAGCCACAGTCCTCTGGTGGACAGCTGGGACAAGATATCAGATGCAGGAAGCCACCCAGCCACAGCCCTCTGTCCAACTGCTGGGGTAAGATACCAGATTTAGGAAACCACTCAGCCATAGCCCTCTGGTGGACTGCAGGGATGAGATGCCAAATGCAAGAAGCCATCTAGCCACAGCACTCTGGTGGACTGCTGGGACAAGATACCAGATACAGGAAGTCACTTAGCCACAGCCCTCTGGTGGACTGCTGGTATAAGATTCCAGATGTAGGAAGGGTTGGGAGGACCCCACAGAAACTGAGAACCAGGAAGAAGATATCTTGGAAAACTAGATGGACAGTGGATTTCTGGGCACCAAGGCCAGGTGAGCATAGGATATATGTAAAACAACAAACAGGACTTTGATCTGGGGATGAGAACAGAAGATCATGAAGAAACCAAGATGAAGAAAGGAAACAACAAAATAGATGACCAGATCTGCACAGGGCATGAACATAGACTGCTACCAGTGGAAAATAGCAAACATGACATTGCAGTGGGTGCAGCATGGGGATGAGGATTTTACGATGATCCTTACTGTAGGACTGCACTACTCAGGCCAAATACGGAAGGTGTGGATGCGCCAGCTGAACAACTGGCTGAAGCTGCTGAAGACTGATTCAGGAATTCACTTTCTGAATGCCCTTCTGGGGCTGCTGAAGACTGATTCTGGAATTCACCTGCTGAATGCCCTTCTGGGGCTGCTGAAGACTGATTCAGGAATTTCTGTGTACAAGGTGCTGACACGCGACGGCACAACTGCAGCTTGAGACAATTGCAAACAAATGAACAGTCTTGGGGCAACTGACCAGTTCCAGGAGCAATTGACCAGTTTAAGGAGCAATTGGCCAGTTCCAGAGGCAAGCAAATGGTTTAGGGTCAATAGCACAGTTCTTGAGTAGTTGTAAGGCACCAGATGCAGTTTGGGGAATCAAAACACACAGTTTAGTAAATCTTTTACCATAGCAATGCTTTCACCCTTTCAGTTACCCCAAAGGCATTCTGCTCTTAACTTGCTTTCTACTAGGCTTGCTAGCCCAGTTCACTGCTCAGCCACCTCTAGATGCAGTCCAGGGGTGGAAGGAATCAGGAACACCAAACCACAAGTGTCTTCAGCTGCTTTAAATAAACACTGAAATTAGAGTTTAAAATCCCCTTTTCAATATTGCTCAAGGATGGGGTTACTGTAGCTTTAAGAGGCTTGGCTTCTGAATATTTGAATAGACCAACAAGGCCATCTCCTGGCACTCCACCTTCTGGGACTCCTTAATTTGCATAAACCTGCCCCTTCTCCTTGCTACCTTGCTGGAGCCTGATTTAAATAAATTAACATAAATCCACTCTTCGGCTGTCTCTTGCTTGCTGTGGCTTTTCCTTGCCCCTACCAAGTTACCCCCAGGGCCCAAACAAAAAAACATTTACAACTATAAAATTGCCTTCTCCCATTTCTTCTGGCAGCCAACACCTGGCCACTGGTGCTGCCGCTGACTCACCACTCTGATCCGGAGTGAAAAAAATAGCAGGAAGAAGACTTGTTGCTGGCTGGAGGATGGCACTGGCTGCAGCCAGTGTGGAGGACAACTTTGGGGCCTTGTGGGACTTGCCAGAGCTCCGAGGATGCAGCCACTCAGTCACACTTTACATTTCCAATGTGGACATCAATCAATAAAAGGGGATGAACAGAGCCAGCACCGTGGCACTGAAGGACTGAGACTGGCACCATCGCACTACTTCAGACGCCGCACACAACATGGGACCTGACACTGGCACTGAGGGACGAGAGGTGAACCACAGTTAAGTTTCTAAAACACTGCCAGTAACCTGTGTCCCCCCTTCCCACAGTGATAGACATCTCTTGTCTTCTTTGAAGTGCCTGAAAGCACACACTTCGGGCTCTTCTTCACCCAGCAGGTTGGAGGTGACTGACTGTCCACTTCACTGGCCACAGCCCCCACTTACTAACTGGCCAGCATTTGGGATGCTGCATCTGTGGCAAAACTGACTGCCCTCACACAGTCCAGCATGGGCTGGACTTTGAATGATGACCCCTGGCTCATGCTGCTTTCCTGAGGGGAAGGTTCTACAATGGAGTGCAGGCGGCCAGGGGACAGCAGAAAAATGAATTTTTTTTTTATAAAAACATTTCTGCCCTATGGCCTGGCAATGGGGGGTACACATTGCTAAGGGGACCTGCATACTCTGACCCTGTGCCACCCCTTTATGTCCACACTAGCTGGGGGACCCCAATCTTTTTATTTACTTAATTAATTTTGCTGTTGGGCCCCATACTTTGGGGCACTACACTTTCTCAGATCCTTATTACCAGTTACTTTGGCGACATATTTAGAGGCACCCATGTAAATTTAAGTTTAGAAATGCCTAGCACTTCAAGGAAATGTTTGCCATGGAAAAGGTTAGCTTTTTTACGATTTCTTTGATCGCCAGGAGAGGGAAACATTTAGAAAAGCTATGAGTGTATTGGCACCTGGATTTTCTATGAAAAGGTTAAATCATTTGGGTGTTTCAGTCTGTACTTTGCTGATCTATGGCAGTAGCTTGCTAAAAAACTTTACTGCAGCTCTCAATTCCATAGACAAGATTGTTTGTGGCCTTGTGGGGGACTGAACATGCTATGGGGTAGATAGTGTGGGCTGAAACTCTGTATAGACATAAGGTCAGTGGGTATAATAGGGTGTATAAGCAGACTGGATAGACCAATAATCTTTTCCCTGGTGTCTAGTCAACCCCCTCTGTATCCCAGTCTCCTGTACAGTGCAACAAAACCATTCCTCAGTGGTCTACTGGACCCTCATCCTGGCAGGTAGTGCTCCACCACCACACTCCCCCATCCCAAAACTGAACCAGAGACCAGCACAGCCCTCCTCTCTCCACCATTGCTGGCTTCTGACTGAGCAGTCAATGAATCCATACCATATGCAGTACGAGCCTTTGAAAGAAAGCCCATTCTGAACTTTAATCAATATCAGTGAACACGTACTGTATACAGTATGCAGTCATTGATACCTCATTTGGTGGCCAACTGTGGTGGAGAGTGGAGGGCTGTGCTGGTTGTTGGCTCAGTTATGGGATAGGGGGAGTGGGGTGGTGGAGAACTACCTGCTGGAGTGGGTGGTGGGGGTCAACTAGACCACCAGGGAGCAGTTTCAATGCACTATACAGATTGGGGATAGGTAGGAGGGGTCCTCTAGGCACCAAGGAAATGTTTCTATTTGCCATACCAGGGATCAGGATGGGGGGGTTACACTGGACATCAGGGACTTTGATGGCAATGTCAGGTGGGTGATCAGGCGGGGGAGGGACCACTGGACACCAGGGACATTTTTTATACATTGGGCAGTGGATTGGGTGGAGGAGGAACCACTAGCCACCAGGAACATATTATTTTGACATCAGGTGGGTGATTGAGTAGGGGGAGGGATCACTTGACACCAGGGACATTTTTTGTACATTGGGCAGATTTCACTAGCCACCAGGAGCTGTGGCTGCCTATGGGAGGGTTGTCATGCTACACTCCTCACAGTCTATGCAAATAGTCACCTAGTGCCTTGCATGCCCAGTTGGCTCATTTGCATGGCTGCCTTTATGAACTGGAAATAGTACACCTGGACTGTTTGCTGTGAGGCTATGCTACAGGCTGCATGTGTGGAGGCACTAGTGGAGTAATGGTACTGGGGTTACCGCTGCCTCAACCAAGCCCCATTTGCAGTCAGATAGCATGGTGTGCTTTACAACTGTGAATAGCAACTTTTTTCACCGGCGCAATCTCAAAGTGCAGCACAAATGTTTGCGCTGTGCTTTGTGACTTTTTGTGAATCTGGTCCCTGATCTTTTTAGCAAAACTGGGTGTAACATTCTGCAATGCAAATAGAATGTTGGCATGTACTGATATATTTAAAAGAGGAACAACATAGCTGATAACTAGATTATAGTCCACATTCTTCAAACTCCAAATCCACTTCAATGTGCTAAAAATAATAGACCACTGTTGTGTGTTGGAAAACATAAACTATGAATTAAAAATATATTTATTTCAAATAACTTCTTCCTTACCTGGGGAAATTTATATAGTCCCAGCAGCCTAGCCATGGGTAGTGACATCCTTGATAATGCGTCTCCAATCACAACTACAACTGAGGAAAGTGTCTGGCACCGATAATTTGGAATCGTCTTCTTCTGCTCTGTAAGTAGCCTCATTGTGCCCTCAAGAGCTCCAGCAACGGTTGTACAGGAGTCATAAATCATAAACCCAAGTGTGACATTGGGCAAAAGTCTAGAGTTTTTGTGGATCTCCTCAGTTGCAAAGATTATAGCTAAGAGTCTTTCGTATGATCTAAAATCAAATCTTAAAAAAAATGAGTGTATGTTTGCACATAATACCGGGCAATATTTTTTTTTTCACTGAAGGATAGCATTAGATAAGGCTTTGGGTTCATATAGTACTCTTCATGCATATTTAAAAAAGCTCACCAATGAGAGTAATGTGCAGACTTTATGTGGACAATGCAATAGCCTAAGAGCACTTACACACTGTCGTGGAAAACTTCATTAAAGCTGGTTTCCTTCAGGGAGGATAAAGTAATTTTCAAAAACCCACCCAGTGTCCAATCCAACCATACTCCATATGTTTGTCCCAAACTCCTCTACTTAGCTGTTCAATCCTACCCTGTCCCAAAAGGGCATCTAAACCCCACTCATCTTTACACCCCACCATGCTCCTCACATTGGGGTCCTCTCCACTCACCTTTTAATATGCTCTATGTAACAAACATCAACCTAACACATATCACTGACCACTGCTGCAGTTACTTTTGCCTTCTCTCACTGCCACTGATGCAAAAGAACAAGTGCTTCAGTTGCAGATGAAAGCTGGTGGAGCAGCTTATAAGGTTCCCATTTAATAAGTTTTGAGAGGGGTTAAAAAATGATATAATTTATAATGCTACTTTGTCTGGCAGTATAGCCTAGAGGTTAGAGTAACGCGCTGTGAACGAGCTTGGTATGTCCAGCAGACAAAACCTGGGTCTGAGTCTCTCAACCTCCATTTGCATACTGTGTGACTCTTGAGCATGTCACTTATCTGCCCACTGCTCGGTTGCCCCTGTAAACAGGCACTTGTGCCTAGTGGGCCTTACCTGGATACCAAAGACTAAAATATACTACTATAGGCATTTCCAGCAGGATAGAAAGAAAACTGCTCAGATAACTACATAGTCTCCTTCAAAGACTAACAACCCAGTAATCCTCTTTCCATCAGTAATGTTGTTTTTTATGTTTGCATGTGCGTGCCTGCACAGCAAACATTTTGTTATGAAGAACTGCTTTTCAGAGGTCTGTCATTGTCATGTCTAATGCAACTCATGCTACACTGGGTTTTGCAGTGACAGACCAACAGTCAGCCAGGCTGACTGTGACATTGTTCTCTGCTTGCTGGGCAGAAACTTTCTGTAGTTCAAATGAATGAGCTGCTCCTAAAGCTGCCCAGCCAGCAGAGAACAGCACTCTCAACTGCCCTCCCACCAACCTAACTCAGGCTACACTGCTACTTAATGCCTTCCCTCAGATTCACCAGACTGGTTGACAGTGGCATAGGCAGGCAAATGCTCAGTACTTTGTAAAGTACAGAAAAATCATGGAGGGCTATAAACAGAGGGAAGCAATTTAAAGAAAAATATTGTCTGTAGAAAATTGCTTTGGTGCTTGTTTCTTTTGAAGTCAGGTCACTATGGTCAGAGGTGGATTGCTGTTAATTCCTCAAACAGACTGGCCACCCACATCTCCATCACATGCATGCACTACCCTATTGCCAAAAAACAATGCCTGGCTTGTTGTTACCACTTGCTGGTTTCATGTTCGGTTAGGTAGTGCTGCTCTTTGTTTCATAGTAAATGCTTGTGTTTGTAGAGTGAATCTTGGGATTGGGCATTGGGGGCATGATACAGCAGGCAGGTGTGCATGTAATCTGTAGTCAATGCCATTTACTGGCCCAGGTGTGCAGCAAGCAGAGCTACTGAGAATGAGATTGAGGATCCCAGTGGCTGTCCCAAGGAAACAACAGTCAGTGGTGGACTGGTGGCAGTCTAACATGGTGGGCAGCTGCAGAAGAGACATCCAGAGTGGCAAGTGCTGCTGTTGGAGACTCTGATGTGTATGTGAGCCAGAAGGGCAAGGCAGGTAACTTGAGTCAGTGGCTGGCTCTGTAGACTCACAATAGCATGTGTTTCATAAGTTTCATAGAGGAATATCAAATTGGCTGGTGCAAGTCAAAGTGACTTGCCACTTATCAGTGGTGATACTTTCTACATGGATTATAAACTTGTGAGAGCAGGGCATTTTGGGTGTCTGTTGCCATTTTGTTGAGTGGTCAATGAGTGTCCAGGTGGGTTGCTGGCTGGTGTGGTGGCTCTCTCTGAAGGGGGAGAGGAGATCAAGTGAGCACACCCATTCCTGAGTGGCCATGTGGGTGAGTGGGCAGGCAGGTAGGAGGAAGACTGTGAGGAAGAATAGGTGGGAGAGAGTCCAGAAAAAGAGAGTCTCTCAGGTGGACTTAGCTTGCTATGCTGCTGTTTCAGCAATGGCAATTGTGACCCGGTTCCTCCTGACATGCTCTCACTGTACCAGCAGGCAGGCTGGCAGCCCTTGTTCTTTCATCCCTGCTTCATTTTTTCTAAGATAAGAGGAAATCCAGTAGGCCAGGAAACTCTTAGAAGACAACTCGAACTGTGATGACCCCTCCACAATCGCCAATGCATTCAACTCCTACTTTACTATGCTTCCAAGCACCTTGCCTTCCATGTCTCACTCCTCGCAGACTCCTAACACAGTTCCCTAAGCTGTTCTACCCACTCTGGAACTAACCCCAATCACCAGATAGGACGTTCTGAGGCTACTAAAAACCATCCCCTCTCATGGCAGTGCTGGTCCTGAAGGACTCAAACCCAGAATCCTTAGGCTAGCTGCCTCTCGTATCACTACCCCAGTAACAAGACTTTTAAACCTGTCTATTAGCTCCACCACTGTCCTCTATGCATGGAAAACTGCCAGAACTATCCCTGTATTCAAGAAAGGTGACCCGAAGATCCTATCCAACTACCACCCATTACATTACTACCCATTCTCAACAAGCTACTTGAAACACTCATCCATCGTCAGGTGTTTAAACATCTAATCAAATTTAATCTTCAGTCTCCTGTCCAGCATGGTTTCAGGGCCAGTCATAGTACCACTACTGCCCTCAAAGAGTTCACCAGTGAGGTTAAGTCAAATATGGACATTGGCCTACTTACTGGAGCATGTTTTATTGACCTTACAAAGGCATTTGACTTGGTAAATCACCC
Organism: Neoceratodus forsteri; assembly: GCA_016271365.2. Taxonomy (NCBI): domain Eukaryota; kingdom Metazoa; phylum Chordata; order Ceratodontiformes; family Ceratodontidae; genus Neoceratodus; species Neoceratodus forsteri. Next base: position 126,948,388 of record CM028134.1, read on the forward strand.
TCTGCTTCTACACAAGCTTAAGGTGCTAGGTGCCTCCTGTGTTACCTTATCATGGTTCTCCAGTTACCTTCACAGCCAGTCTCAATCTGTCTCTTTCTGCAAGGTCCTCTCCTCTCCTCCACTTCTATTACCTGTGGTGTTCCCCAAGTCTCTATACTCAGCCCTCTGCTCTTTTCCCTATTTATAAGTGACCTTCTTACCCATCCTTCACACTGCTGGACCCTATGGTATGCCATGATTTGGTACTTTACATTGCTCCCAGATCCACTGATGTCATAAACAACCACCTCTCCCTAGCTCTTCAACAAATATAATCATGGCTCACCTCAAATTACCTTGTCCTTATTGTCTGCAAAACCCAGGTGATGCTCTTTGGATCCCTAAGAAAATTCTGCACTGAGTTTCCAAAGCTACAGGTCCTATATCTTAATGGTTCTGCTGTCACTGTTACTAACTCTTTTAAATACCTTGGGGTCACACTAGACCCTGCCCTGGACTTCTTCATCCACATAAGTGAGATCTGTATGTTTGTGAACTCCAAGATAGGGTTGTCCTACTGCATTCGCCACTCTCTTACCTCTGCTGCCAGAATTTCTGTTGTCTGAAGTGTTTTGCTCCCAAGACTAAGTTACTCACTTTCTGTCTTCTCCCAGGCAAATGCGGGAGTACTCCAGAAGCGGGATACTGCTTATAATAATATATGCAGGTTTGCCTTGTTTACTTTGTGCCTCACCCATCGCTGTAAGCTTTATTCCACCCTGCAATGGATATCCCCCCCCCTCCTTGCAAAATTATACCCTTGGGTGCTTCATTGACTCCATCTCTCATTACTGCCGACCTGCCTCCCTAGCATCTATGCTCACCCCATGGTCAACACTTGACATTTGAGGTCAGCAACTTCTGCCCTGCTCTATGTCCCACGTTGTTCTACTGTGATGGGAGAGTAATCTTTCTCCCACTTTGCCCCTAAACTATGGAATTCCATACCTCATCATATCAGGAGTTCCAAATCACACACCATGTTCAGGAAGGCCCTGTTCTGTTTCGTAAATACATTTGACTCTTGCAACTGCACTTGTTACCTTAACATGTATGCCTATAGAATTGTTCCCTGAATTTACTTGTACCAGTGTTTTCAATGGTAGAATTCTACTACTCTGCTCTGCACTATTGCTTCATCCCTGCATGGATATGGCACTATGATGCCAGTTTGGCAAATTTGTTGTCAACCGACATTACAGTGATGGATTTATGTTGACCGCAGTAGCATAGCAATTCTTATGTTCCAGTACCTACTCATGCAAAGCTTGTGTAAGCAACATTTAGGATGTGTTTACCTCGATTAAAAACATAAAATTACTAAGATGGCCACCCGATGACTCATGACTAGAGTTCAGGAGTGAGCTCTGGTTACTGCAATGGGAGACAGGTAGGCTAAGGCAACTTCCATGTGGCTGATTGAAGGTGAGTACTGGAGTCACAGTGACTCCTGTGACTGGGCCAGGGAACTCGCTCCTGCTGCAGAGTTGTGTGTGACCAAGGCCACAGGCAAGCCTCATATCAGGGGCAGTGGGAGGGACCAAAGAAAATAACACAGGAAAACCCCCTGCTTCCATCTGAATGACCGACTGGGCCTTGTCACTCTCCTGGGTCCTAGTGTCTGTCAGACCTGGATCTGGACTGCCTCAGGGGGGTGGAAACAACCCTCCCCCTGGAGCCCCTACCATAGAGCATAAGCTATAGGGGTAACTGCTGGGCTGCCAAGGCCTAGGTGAGCCAGACATTGCAGACCTGATGGATTACATCCCTTGGATCAGGGTATATTGCTGGGGGACTCCGGTGGACAAGAAGAAAAATATCCCCATAGAAAAAAATCACTGAAAACAGTTTTTCTTCTTTCCTTCTTTCTCCCCTACTCCCATGACTGGGATGGACACAGCAGTAACCTAGCTCCAACTCATACTGCTGCTCCTTGGTCAGCAGGCAGAGGTGTATGTTGGGTTGCTGTAAAACCTGCCTCTCCCAGGACCCAAGCAACTCACCCCATCAGTGCACCCTGTCCCCGGCCAGCCTCAGTGTGCAACTCAAGGGCCCTTACAGGAACCCTGGTCTCTGGCCAGTGGGCACCATTTAGCCAGCCTTTTCTTCTTTTTGTAGTGTGAGTTTTATGGTGTACCAGGTCAAAAGGACTTTATGCATCACTACCTATCGGCACACACTTGTGACGGGCCACAGCCCATGATACCAACAAGCAGTGGAACTACAGGATTGTCCTCCCCCTTGTAAAAAAACACAAAAAACAGTAGATCACAATACTACGTTGTGTTTCCTTTTATTAACCCTCATGGGATAATGAAGAAGTGTGTGTGTGTGTGTGTGTGTGTGTGTGTGTGTGTTACACAAAATGAATGTTTTTAATTTACTGGGATTGTTGTTGACTTACTGTGTATTATTGACTGAAATGGGGGGTTATGTTTGTGTGATGGGGCTGCATATCTTTTGATTTGTGTTTACATGGGGTCAGTGAGGGAGCAATAGTGTTGTCACCTCTAGAGTACAAGTTTAAAATGCTTGGCTACACCCCTGCTGCTTGAGCCTGTTTTGTGAAAGCTTTCTGTGTTTTGTTTTCTTCTATCAGAAGGTGTGGGGAGCCTAATAAAAACAATATTAGTGACTACCCCCTAACTGTACACAAATGTAAGTGTGAGCTGTGCTGTATCTATGCATAGTTCCCATATCCACAGGCATACAAAAACCCATCGTCTTGACCTGAAGCAGCCAGCCAGGAGCCAGCATCTAAAAAAAACAATTTTTGTTTTTGATGTTCTACTTTTCCCCTTTCACTCAAGGTGGCGCTGATAAACTTCAACGTGTCACAATCAGGGCCTTCAGAAAAACACCAGAACTCAACAGTGTGGCTGTGAGGACTGTCCAGTGACTGGACAGACTTGACTGAGTGAAGTGACTCAGGCTGGGAGGCAGCCTATTGTGGAGTGTACTGTGTACACGGCATTGTGTTGTTGTAGGCCAGTTTGGCCTTCCTCGTGGCTCATTTTGTCAGCACACAGGTCTAGTTGTAATGCAATCAGTGTTCAGTAGTATTTGTTCAGCAGAGTCAATGTCAGCATGCAGTGTTCAGATCAAGGAGACTGAGTGTTGCTGTCAGGTGGGAGTCAAAACAATGCTAACACAGCTGGGGCTGCGCAGAAGAGCAAGGTAAGGGGTTAGGTAAAAGTAGTCATTTCCTTGCATTACCTCACCTTTTCCCACAACCCTCCTCCATGTTTCCATTTATGAAATTGTATTCCTCACAAATGTCACAATACGCATTTAAATCACAGTCTTTTTCTTTAGCATACATTTTTGAAGTTCTCAGTTACAACATGTATTTCTTCTCATCATTTTTAATGTCAGCATTTGTTGCTTACACAATACTTTTGTATATTGTTTTAACATATTTGGGTTGGTTTTAATGTATTTGGGTTGGGGGAATTTATATCGCTGGTGTTATGTATCACATGTTTTATTTACACATGGGGCCCAGTTCTCAAAGTGGAGGATACGCATGACAGAAATAATGCAAATGTGTAACATACGCCAAAGTAGATGTGACCTGCAACTTGCACCCCATTCTAGAACAAATGCAAAATGTGCCACAATACAAGCCACACGTCATAGACAGCGAGTTGTGTCATAAAAAAGCATGCAGGTCACAGAAAGGATGCACAGATCAGACAGTCGACAATGGCGGAAGGTGGAGCACGAAGTCACAACCAAGGAATGGTGCAAACTGCCACCAGGAGGCAGAGGAGGAAGAAAAACTTTTCCTATGAGGAAAATGAAATCTTAATCAACAAAATACATGCCAACACTGCCCTACTGCTTGGCAGGGGTGTGGACATGAACATAAGGAAGAAGAGAAAGAAGGCCTGGGAAAAGGTGGCCAGGAAAGTAAATGCTGTGGATGCCTAGAGGCGCACCATCAGTGACTCACAGAAGTGTAACGACATAAAATGTGGGTGTAAGCAAAAGCATGCACACAACAGGCACTGTGCACAGGCTACTGGGGGTGGGAATAGCCAGCAACAGCCCCTGACATCCCTGGAGAAGATGGCAGCCACCCACTTAAACCAGCACATCATAAGTGGGGACACAGAGATAGATGCCTACAGGCTGCAGAGCAGCACAAATACATGAACAGTGTGGAGGCAGCACTGACAACTTGTGTGAGCATGGACACATGAGTGTGTGGAAGCACATGAGTGACTGATGATGGGACAGGGAATATGTTTGACAGCAGCCACAGGTGTGTGTGCCCCAGCACTGGACAAAGGCCCACAGGCATACTGCACAGGGACACAGCACAGTGCCATCATGGCGCGCATGCCTAGTGCTGTGGCCTTTGACACAATGCACACAGAAGAACATGTATGGCTATGGCCAGGAAACTGAACTGCCACCCCACACAGGCATGTGAATGGTGTTCGCATGCCGCTGTGCCTTGGCTATCACAACCCAGTGGCAACTGGGGTGCAAGTGCATGTTTCCAACAGTAAAGCCCTGAAATGGGATGTGGTACACTGAAGGCACCCATGGCAGGAACTGGATGGCACATAATGAGGAATGCAGTGCCAGACAACAACAATCCACACAGTGATCACAGGCATAGGACTGCAGGCTGTCATCCCAAAGTGTGCCACCAGACATGGGTAACAGGGGTCACCTGTGTGGAATGCCACAATGCTGAACAAGGAGGCACAGTAGTCAGTTAGGCATGGTGTACAGGATACCAGGACATGCAACTAATCATTCCCATTGCACCCACAGAGACCACAGGCCAGACGGGAGTAAGTGGACAGCAGGTCACCCAGGATGACACCAACAGTGATGAGGACAGCAGCACATCCAGAACAAGTGGAACCTCAAGAGGGCCACATAGAGGCCGAGGGTGCCAAGGAAGAGACAGAGTCTGAGGCAGAGGAAGCCAATGATGGCATGGATGCTGTGGAGGAGAATAAGGGGATGGAGGAGAAGGAGGAGGAGTTGGAGCAGGGCAACACACAAGGGGCTGCCACCTGAAATGAGGAGGACAATGGTCATACTTCACCCAGCGAGGGCATGCAACAGATGCAGCAAAGTGCAGTGGCCACAGTGCACACACCTAGCATACATGACAATGTTGCCAGTGAGCTGAGCCCCCTCAGTGTGGCCGACCTAGAGGCACAGCTGAACATGGCAATCACAACTCTTCAGGAACAGGCACAACACCACAATATCTTGGAAACTATTGTGAATCCATGCTAGTGAGACAGGAGAAATTGACCCAACAGATCACTGCATTGAAGACCACCATGGAGGCACACCATCACCTTATTGAGGGACAACTGACAGACATTGCACAGTCCATACAGGCAGGGACCCAGGACACCAACACCGCCCTGTTGAATGTTGTAGTTGCCCTCACAGGCTACACAACTGTGCCAAGGGACAGATGGAGGCACTGCAGCACTGCACCATGTTGATAGAGCTTTCATTAGTGCACCAACAGCAGCAAACTGATGCATATGTAGCCACAATGCATGCCATAGCTGATGCACTGCAGATGCAACAGCAACAGTACAACATACCACCATGGCTGGTGGCAAATGCACAGCCACCTCAACACCCGTATGCATGCACAACCTGCATTCACATGCAACAGTGCACAACAACTACAGTGGCACAACACAGCGATCCACTGCGGGAGTATCCCCTGCACACACATGGTGCACATGTGCCAGAGATTGCCACCACAGTGTCCACCACTGAAGCCAGTGTGCAGTCCCCCAGGGTGGCAATGTCCACCACTAGTACCACACCCTCCACCACAACCACCACCACCACCACCACTGGCACATGCCCCACGCCAAAATTATGGCCTGTCCAGGAACAGTCTGCAACTGTTAGGGGGACCAGCCATCAAACACAGCTATGGTGGCTATAACAGTTCAGCAGGATGTGGGCACCCAGGACAGCAGGCGAGCAAAAGACAGTGCTCAACAGTGCTCCATGGCCCAGGACATGGGGCTGGAAATGCCACAATCTGACAACTGGGGACATAAATGTAGACCCGCAAGTCAGTCGCCATGTGGAGGCTGGGGGAAAAGACAACAGTCATGGCAGTTGTGGACTGCATACACAAGGACAAACACCCTCCCAGTGGGGTGTTGCACGCAGCCGCTACATTGCCAGCAAACAGGGACACATGGTCCTGTGAGACATGGCACAATGTAGTGTCATGACCAATGGTTGACCACAGTCAATCACATCAGTGACTACGTGTGAATGCTCATTATGGGTTTCCACAGACATAGAGGTGCGTGCATATGAATGGGGTTCCAGTTGTGAACAACACAGGGTTGCATGCACGGGGGTGGGCAGTCACAGGCATGTAGTGTGGCATACACACATGGCAACACATAGTATCGCACAGTCTGTGGAGTGTATAATGTAGTGGCACTGGCCAATTTGTGGACAAGACAGTGAACATCACACAATGTTGTCTGCAAGTACCTCAGTTGGATACCATAGCAGCTAGTGGAGGGGGGTATGAGTACATGGGTCTGCTGTCAGTGTGTGGTGTGCAACAGTCCATGGGTAAGGGGGTATGTACATGTGCAGTGACAGCATGACAGAACATGGCACACTGGGCTTATACAGAGCTGTAATACACACTGTGATGTACACCCATGCCATGCATGTGCCAGTGTTGCACACAGTAAGATGTGGACGTGTGTGTGTGTGTTAGTGTCTGTGCATGTGTGTGGTGTCAGATTCTATTCCAGCACTGCATACCACTGCAGTGTCACAGGTGGCATACAATGGGTTAGGCGCAATGTGTTCACATGTGCCTGACACCCATGATCTATCGTGTGCCATCCGTGATGGTGTGCTTGGCTGTGCTGGTGGTTGTGGCCATGCCTGTCCCACAGCAGCCATGGCACAAAGTCACATGCAGCACACTGAGGATGGTGTACAATGCCTATATGGGCTGTCCAGCCATCTCTGTGCTGCACATGCTTGCCCTGTTGGCCATCTCTGCACAATAACAGACATATCCTGCACCCATACAGCAATATCATATCACACCACCATGGCCGTACGCCTATGGATGCAGCGACCCCATCGGGAATGATTCAGATGGCTGTTGTTACCACCAGGTACCAGCCTCCTGACATGACCACCAGGATATGTGTACAGTGATGCCATGACGGGTGGACAGCACCAGGCAGCACATCACCAACATGAGGAAAGCATGATAGTTGGCCTAGTGCCCATGGCACCGGTGCCACCTGTAGGATGTGTGCACCCCTCAGGTGGTGTGTGGCTGTAGCAGCCTACGTGTGGCACATGTGGCCGACCTAGACAGTGTGCACTGTACTGTGGCCACTGCATTAGTGTGCATGTGCAGTAGGGAGCGTGGTGTGTGTTGGACTGTAGTACTGCTGTATGGCCATGCCATGGTACAGTGGCCATACACCGCACACATGGCAGCACTATGCCATCTATGTTCCAAAGTGTTGTGTGTGTGTACAGGGCTGGGCAGAGCACTATAGTGGCAATGTTCTGCTCATTGGCCTAGCATGCCACACACAGGTATGTGCCCATTGTAACAACCATGCACAGAATACACACTGACACAGAGGTATGTACAAACAGGAGAAAACTTCATTGTGGAACATTGGAAACATTGTCAAAGCAGGAATACAACACCCACACCCACCCCAGTACAACAGCAACATGCAGTAACAGGTGTGCAACAGAACAAAAACAGTCCCCCACCCCCAAACAAGGACAGGTAACATACATATTGGCACACCACAATGCCCACTCCACCCCCAGATGCAGTATGCAGGAACACACAAGACAACTATAATACCCCTACACCCACAACAACAGTAACATGGAGCTCTATGTGCCCTTGGCAAGAATACCCACCACCACACCCCACATAACAGGACTAAGTATCACAATGTGTCCCAAATGCCACTCCCCCCCAGACAACAAGGACAGTCAGAACATTAATTGCTGACAGACAATGCCCACCACCTCAACACACATCCCTGATGCACATGAACACCTGTGAAGTACAGTGAGACCCACTTCACCACCCCCACTGGTAATAGCCAGTACAATGGTATGTGGACACATTGGCCTCTCTCGCCCCCCCCATGGCTGCAACACACAGGTATGCATATATACACCTGTATGACCACCCATCACACCCAAAACAGTGTCAGCAGTATTGGGATGTACTGACAAAGCCCACCACAACAACACAGTACAACTACAGCTGTGCCTTAAGCATAGGCACATCACCACCCACACCCACCACCCACATGACCTACAGGACCACAAAGTGGTTGCTACACAGGGCTCCATCACACCCAGTCCCCTCATGGCTCCTGGAGTGCATCCATGAAGGTGCAGAGTGAACTCTGCTGCTACGCCATGTCATGCAGTATGGCCTGCATCATCCTTGCCAGCCACTGGTCCTTGTCCCTGGTTGGTAGTGGGACAGGTGCATAATGGTCATGATCTATGTCCATGTCATGCTGTACAGGTACATGTTCAACATCTACATGGGGCACATCTCCAATATCCCGGACCAGTGTGTCCTCCACATCCTGCACCTGTGGGATGGGTGCAACGTCTGGGATGGTCCTATCATCACCAGCATCGATCGCACTGTCCACACCTGTGGGACCACTCTGTTCATGTTTCAGTGGTGGGACATCAACGTGTGAGGCCTCACCATTGTCCACTGTGCCGTAGTCCTGCTCTCCCTCCACACCGCCCACAGAACCCATTGGCCTGGTAGGTGGTTTTTGCTGCTGGTCATCACTGTCCTCATCACTGATCCCCATAGCAGTGGCCAGGCCCTCTGTGCATGCCTCCTCATCTGTTCCATGTATGCTTGTGCATCAATATCCTTCTGCCTCCTCACTGCCCTCAACAAGGCCCTGTATTGAGGGTTGTCCTGCTATTGGTCACCGTGGTGTGTGGCACCTGTGTAAAGGAAGTGGGACATTTGTCAGCACACCAGTCAGGGACAGGCCATGCAACACTACATGGGGTACTGCTCAGGGCATGCAGCTTACCACATCCAACAGCCAGTGGCCATATGGTTGTGATCACTCATCCCTGTGCCTTCCCCGGTGCCACCCCCCCCAGCAGCAGCCTGCATAGCTGTAGTATACTCAAACCTCCCCAGCCATTCCCACACCCCCATGAGGCACATGTGGAACAGATGTGTTGTGTACCACACATCATATACAGACATTGCTGTTGTGACCATAGCAGGTGCAGTAGTGTGGGGTACACCATGCCTATCACATGTGTGGACACACATTGCCCATGTACCCAGGGCAGCAACACTTACCTCACCCATCTGGGTCTGCTGCAGCTGCCTGGTCTGCTGTGTGGGCTGCCCGGCCTACTGCTCCATTTTCACACTCGGTCTGGCCTGTTCATGTGTGACCTGTAGAGACCGGGGTGGCACACATGTATGAGTGTGTTGCCCACAGGGACATGGCAGACATGCTACGTGGCTATGCCAGGGTGTCATGTTCTGTGTTCAACTTACCATGTGCTGGTCGCTGTCCAGTTCTGATCGCCACATCCCTAGTGCTGGCCTTATCCAGCATGCACCTCAATATCATGGGATCACACTGGGCCATGTCCTGCTAGTGGTGTTTTAACTGGTGTGGGGTGCATTTGACCCCTGACAGATGCTCCAGGCACACCCCAATCTGCTTCCATACAGCATCCCTTTGTGTGGGTTGTGCCTCCTGCAACCTGGTGGCAGCAATGTCCTTTGCCACTGCTGCACCAGGTTTACTAGTTGTGCAGTCTCCTGGGGCATGAAATTAATTGCCCTTCCACTAAGTAAGGTCATTTTGTTGTTGGGGTGTCTACACTGGGTCTGCACTGTCATACTGTGGCTGTTTACATCCCCAACGAGCAACCTGTGGAGTTGTGCTATTGTGGATGTATATGTTTTCATATGTGGCACATGCATAGCATTGCAATATGTATGTGCAGAATTATATTTTGCTGCAGGCATGGTGCAGATTGCTTGCATAGCACATGTGCGTGCTTTGGCACATGTTGAGCATGTGCAGCATTTTCTCACCACAGGTCACAGATGCAGCATTTTGGACTTCCGCATTCTGTAGACCACATGTGTCACATGCTGTATGTCACATACCTAGGACTGTACTTACGTTCCACCATCTGCATAGTAGCCTGCAGGGGCTTGCCGAGCAGACAAGTCACCATGGCAGGGAAATGGGCAACGCATGTGTGTGCAGCCAGGGTGTCCTCCTGTGGTGCAGTGTGCTGTGGCTTTGGCATTGCATCATACGTCTACCACATCAGCGGGACATGGGCAGCTGTCTGCCATTTTTGGGGGGTTCCTGCAGTGTGAGGTGGCAACTGGCTGTCCTGTCACCCTGTCCACCCTGATATCCACACACACCGCAGATGTTCTGTCTGTCCACCAGGTGCTTGCCACAGGACTTGGTCACTGGCAGATGTATACAGTGGCACCTTGTCATGTGTACAGCATCAGGCAGCAGGTCTGTCTGGTGGTTTGCTGTCCATGGTCTGCTTGCCTAATGCTGCCAGTACCAGCTGCTGCTGTTTGGAATCTCTCAGACAAAGTGGCAATTGATCAGGTCTCATCTGGCACATTGTCCTGCCTGGCACAATGCAGCATGGGCCTACGGCTGACTGACATGGTGGCCACGCTGGTCTCCATCGACATCATCCTCCCTGCCATCCAGGTCTGGGAGTGGCATCCTGTTCCTCAGTGCCAGGTTGTGCAGCAGCAGCACTCAGTGAATGATTAGCAGACCATCCCTGGACTGTACTACAGTGTTCCACCTGATTGGTCCAGGCACTGGAACCATGCTTTGAGGATACCAAAGGTCCATTCTATCACTGCCCTGGTGGCCACCAGTGACTTGTTGTACTGCACCTTGGTCACACTGTGTAGGTGCTGGACTGGTGTCATGACCCATGGCAGCTGTAGGTATCTACTGTCACCTGTGGAGACTCAGTGGGACATCATGACTGCACTGGACACATGCTACACAAAATTTGTATAACCTGAGTCAGGGGTGTTGTCCTGTGTGCCACAGACTGCTACCTACAAGCCATCCACCTGTGATATGTCCCCTCTCAAGTGCCTTGTGTAGGCCGCAGTTCCTTAATATGTATGAATCATGGCAGGAACCAGGGTACTGGGCTACTACAGTACATCCAGGTTTCTGCACTGGCTGTCAAATACCACCTGGATGTTTATGAAGTGGATCCCCTTTCTGTTTATGTACACCTCCGCCTCCCCTGGTGGTGCCTTGATGGCCACATGTGTACAGTTGATTGCACCTAGCACACAGGGAAACTGAGCCATGTCATACATTGCCTGCTTTACCACCTGCTGCTGCTGAACATCCCTCAGGAATGATATGTACCTGTCCATACAGTACATTATCACATCCAGGATCTGCCTGAGGCAATGTGACATGGCAGGCTGTGAAATACCCACAGTGTCACCTGTAGGGGTTTGGAATGTACCTGTGGCAAGCAAGCACAATGCTGCACTTATCTTCACCTCCACAGGTACAGGATGCCTGCTACGGGTTGCACTCTGGAGATCCTTCTGCAGGTCGTCATACAGCTGGACTATGGTGGCCTTTGTCAGGTGGAAGTAGGTGATACACTGCTCCTCTGAGAGGTCCAGTTATGACTTTCTGGCTCAGTACACACCTGATGCAATGTGTCTGGCTGGTATGTGCTGCCCTGGCTGCTGCCTGTTCCCCTGGTTCCTGCCATCATACCTCCTGCAGTGCCTGCACCACCTCTCTGCAGCTAGGACTATGCCCAATAGGTCTACGGATGCTGCCATCTCTCTGATGGTCTCTACTGGTGTGTCTATACACTGCTTGCTCCACAGTGTCTCTGTTCTGTGTGTCTCAGTGGGCCCTTTTTATACTCTGCTACAGTTACACCTGCTTCCACCTGGTGTAACTTATGCCATTTGCATTTGGCCTAACTTGACCCTCAGAAACTTCTAGAATACCACTTCTGGTGCAACAGCTAAATTTTTATGATGCATCTTGCATTACTCTGCACTATCTGTTATCTCTTCCTCTCTGTCTTGTTCACCCCTTATTTCACGATAGCACTTGTTCACTTATTGCCATTGTACTTATTAATTGTTCTCACAAATTACATATGTATGCAAAACTGTTGGTAACAACTGCCTTCATTAATTGTATGCTATGTTGATCTTTGTAACTTGAATGTAAAATGTCTCATCCCTATTGTACCCCTTTCCCCCAGGTCGCACTGGGAGACTAGCAACCCGTTCCTTAATGTGCCTTCCTGGTGAAACATTTCAATGAATAAATAAATACATAATGCGTATGCGCATCTCAGGGTTTGGTACAACTGTGGGCATAAGTCAATTTTGGCATATGCATTCTGCCATAACACAGGCCGCGTTTCTAGAATCACGTTTGTCGCATGTTTTGATGCAAGTCTCCATTTGCGCCATTTGTGGGTGGTGTATCTCAGTTACACTTTGTGTAACCTTTTGAGAATGGGGCCTATGGACTTTTCTTGTACAGTTGTACAAAGTGTAATAATGGTTCCCTCCCTGTCCTTTTGCAAAATTGTGCTTGATGTCTATCCCATATCTCTATCCTTCACCAAGAACTTGGTGTAGGAGAAGCCAAATAATGGGATGGGGGAGGGGGTGTCAGTCAGTATAGAGCAGGCAGAGCATCTCAGGAGGATAAAAAAACTCTATGGAAAAAAATATGTAAAACCAGGAACCAGCAGAAAATGAGATACAGTACACAATTCACCTGTCCTGCCATGAGTAAATGCATTCAGAACCATTTCCTTCAAAACACACCAACAAACTGTTACAGTACAAAATGCATGTAAGGATTCAGCATTGACAAATGCTCGTTATTACCTCTTTCCTCTGTATTTCTTTTAAAGAACACTTTCCTGCTCTATTCTCCACTGGCCCCCAAAATCATATATGCACCATTACCTGCCCCAAGTACACTGCTGCCTAATTCATAATTTTCTGATGCAGTTATTTTGAAAGGGAAGGGATTGTATTTTGACTCTGTGGATCTGAGAGCCCGACCCCTTCCACTTCCTAATCCTGAGTGCCACCTTCTTCCTAGCACATTATGTGATGCAATAATAGGGAGAGGGCAGGGGCACACCCTATACAATACTACAGGGATGAGTTTTAAAGTGCTTTTTAAATGCCATTATGTTCCAGTTCAGAAAAATAAAGTTCAAGTTCAAAAGTTTATTGTTTAGCTGGATAGATATCACAAGCAAGTCAATTTATAAAGATAATAAATAATACATGCATAGTGAAAAATGTACAATATACATTTAAAAGCCACATTGGTACCCACAATGCAGTCAGATGAACAGTATTTCACATTGCCGCTATTTACATCATAAAGTTCTAGTAAGTTTTATCTTGTTTCAAACAAAAAGAGCTGCACTCAAAGTAAGGGGGTATGCTGTGATAATAATTATAACCACACACACAAAATCATGGCACTCCCATCCCTGTTACAACAAAAATGAGGTCACACAAATTTTTCTCACCAATATTTCTTTTATTAAAAGCAAAGGCCCATAGCCTAGAAGGCCATTAGTCCACACCAACAGAAGTCTCTGACGTTTCAACCAAATAGGCCTTTGCTTTTAATAAAATAAATATTGGTGAGAAAAATTTGTGTGACTTAATTTTTGTTGTAGCAGGGATGGGAGTACAGTGATTTTGTGTATGTACATTTTATCTTGTGTCGGTCTAGTTTTAATCTTGATTGCTAAGAAACATTTTGCTAGGCTTTCTATTGTCCATGTATCAGTAGTGTGCAGTAATATATTTGTTAGAACATATTTTTCAGTCAGGTGTACCGAGTTCAAAAAGAGTCCTAGCTAGTATACCTCTCTTTGGTGTACCAAGTGCAATTCCACATCACATTTGTTTAAACTGACTGAAAAAGGGGAGAGGGGTTTTAGACAAAACTAATGAGAAATGTGTTATGTCAAGTAACTGTAGATGGTAATAAAAAGTGCCATCACGGTGTTAAAGTATGGTTGCAATACATGTAGCTTAAATAATAATAATAAGTCTGAACTTGAAGTATTACTAAATAAAGAGAGCTTAGACATTTGCACAGTGACTGAAACATATTGAGACACAAATTGCACATGGAATAAGGAGATAAATTGGTATACTCTATATGCAAAGGATAGAGTAAATTAAAGGGGAGGTGGGGTGACAATTTATATAAAACATTCTATTAGTAGTAGAATTTATGAGGACCCTAGTAATGCACAAGATATTGAGTCAATATGGATTCAAGTAGGTGATACAAATCTTAATAAACCTTACATAGGTGTGGTATACAGGGCCCCAACTACCAATTTTACATTAGATAAGGAAATCAATAAACAATTAGAGCAGATGTCAGACAAAGGGGATATAGTGGTAACCAACAACTTTAATTTCCTTTATATCAATTGGGAAAGTATGACATCAAGTCTGGTGACAGAAAAAAAGTTCTTAGAAACCTTGTTAACATCTGGATTAGATTAAATGGTGCATAAATCAACAAAAGGGAATAAAATACTAGATTTGCTAATGACAAATGGAAGCAGACTCATCAAAAAATAAATAGGGAGAATTTAAGCAATAGTGATCATAGTACCATAGAATTTTGCCTTAAAAAAACAGTTGAGAGAAGTAAGGGGACTACCAGGGTCAGGAACTACTATAGGGCAATGTTTGAGAGAATTAAGGAGGAACTGTCTAACTGGAATGGGAAAAATCATTTGAAAACTAGAGTGTAGAAGAGATGTGGGAAATTTTTAAGAACAGCTTACTACACCTAGAGGATAGGTTTGTGCCAAGTAAATGAAAGTACAACAAAAGAGGAAAGTTACCACCATGGTGTACAGATAGGATTATAAAACAATGTGAAAAAGGAAAAAAAGCTTTTAATGCTATGAAAACAGTTCGGTCAGAAGAAGTGGTTGGAGTTTACAAAAGGGAATTGAAAAGGCTAAAAAATATGATTAGACAGAAGAAAATAGGTTGCAATTCAATATAATACATAGAAAGGATAACGGGAAAAGTTTGTATTCCCTATATAAATAGTCAAAAGCATGTAAATACACAGGTCGGACCAATAGTAGACAATAGACTCTTACGTCCCCAGTAGAAATGGCCAATGCTTTCAACAAAATATTACTCTTCAGTGTTCAACTGAAATTGCACTATAGCAGATACTGTTAAAGATGCTGCAAAAAAGGACAAGGACCTAAGCATAAGTCCGGATAAATCTGAGGAATTGCTGAGTATGATAAATGGTAAAAAATCAGCAGGCCCGGACTCTCTGCAGCCGAGACCTCTTAAAGAAGTTAGTCCCTTTATATCTAAGCCTCTATCTCACCTAATGAATGCCTCCTTTTCCACAGGTGTAGTACCAATCGATCAGACTACTGCTATTGTAGTGCCAGTGTTTAAAAAAGAAAATAGAGTCCTGGTAGCTAATTATAGATCTATTAGCTTAATGGCACTATGCTGTAAACTAGCTGAAAATGATATTAAAAGTAAGCTGGAGAACAACTTTGAGGCTCTCGGGTACAAAGATACCAAACAACATGGCTTTCACCAGAACAGAGCCTGTATAACCAACCAATTATTTTTTTAAGAGTACGTAAACATCAGCCTTAACCAAAACATCCCAGTAGATGTTGTGTACTTGGATTTCTAAAAGGAGTTTGACAAAGTTTGGCACACAAAATTAATGGACAAAGTCAGTAGGTTGGGAATAGATCCAGTATTACTTAGATGGATAAACAACTGGTTATACGGAAGAACGCAGAGGGTGCTTGTGAGGGGATGCTATTCTGAAGTGGGGAAGGTGACCAGTGGAGTGCCACAGGGCTCGGTGCTGGGGCCGCCACTATTTGCCCTATTTATAGGAGATTTGCATCATAAGGTAAAAAGTTGTCTAGTAAAATTTGCAGACTATGTTAAAATGGGAAGGCAAGTGAATGCAAGTCAAGATGCACTACAGCTCACCCTAGACCTAGAGACAATTGTGAAATGGGCATCAGACAATGAGATACAGTTTAGCATCAAGAAATGTTCAGTAATACACATGGGTAGGGACAATTGAAAGCAAGATCATTATTTAAATGGAAAAAAATTATGGACGGTAGAAGTTGAGAATGATTTTGGGGTCTACATAGACCAAAATTTTAAATTTAAAGAGCACTGCACTAAGGTGATACAGAAGACAAACTATATCGCCAGAAATATTAAAAGAACATTTATAAACTGCTCTACCTCTTGTATAATGCCCCTATACAGGGCATATGTCAGACCCCACTTGGTCTATGGATTCCCCCTCTGGAGTCCTTATCTCAGGGGGAAAATGAAAAAGGTGGAGCATGTGCAGTGAAGAATGACAAAAATGATAAGGGGCATGGGGGTACAGCTATGAAGAGAGATGGCAAAGGTTAGGACTGTATAGTTTGGAACAGATGAGATTGAGGGGAGATTTCATGACTATGTACAAGATCATTAAAGACAAGGAACTCATGACAGAACTGAATCTGATAATTCAAAGTAAACCAGTGGGCCTTAGAGTCCATAAATACCAGATTAAACTAGAAAATGGCACCAAAAACATTAGATACAACTTCTTTACACACTGTGCAGCTAGGCAGTGGAACAAACTTCCCAGTGAGATGGTAGATAGTGAGAATTTGAACATGTTAAAAAAAAGATTGGATACATTGCTGGTATAAAATGGGAACATAGGGTCCCTCTAATGTGGGTGGATGGTAAATAATTGGGAGTTTGCCTTCTTCCATCCACTATTCCAGTATGAATCCAGTACATGTAATAAATGTTCGCATCCTCCAGCTGTACAGTCACAATCTCTTGATGTGGCAACCTCTTTATTGTATCTGTGTTGTAAAATGTTACTCGGGAACTGTTCAAACTTATCTATAGAAAAGATATTTCTGAATTTTATATCAGAATATGGTTGTGGTCCAGCGCAGTCAAAACCTCAGTACAAAAAAAGGTAAATATAACCGGTAGGGAGGAGCTAAGAATCAATCAGAATCAATGAAAATCCATAAGAACAGATTGGTCAAATAAGCCCACTCACCAAATGTTAAAAAAGATTTTATATATATTTTCAAATAATTCTGACAATATTATTCAGAAGTTCAGATAATACAGTACACATGTGCAGACATTTCGGATTATATCCTTCCTCAGTGCTTGTACTGTAAATCTGTAGGTATGAAATATTTATATTTAATGTCACAGTAAAAAAAAATAAAGCAATAAAAAATAAAAAACAGATCTTAATAGAATTCAGGCATATACATATTCTGTTCCAGAAGTCACAATTCAGTGCTCCCCAATATTATGTCATATCCTTGGTTCAAATATTTAATTTACTTCAACTTGTGTTCCATTACTTCATTCATTCAGAAAGTCAGCTCATTTTATATAGCTCCCTCTTAATATAACCTAGCCATTCTATTCATTGTATTTTTCCAACTCCAAAGTTCATACATCTAACTTGCCTTGCAAACTCGATCTTGTATGGATATATTGTCAGATCCACAATATCTTATATCTCTGCAAACATTAAATAATAATATCCCAATTCCACACTGTCCTTTCTTTACAAGAAACAAAATACTTCAGTAAGCTAGTAACTTCTGTATCTCATATGCCAGCTTCCACAAACTTTCTTGTTCAGAGTAATATGAAATCTAGTCAAATAAAATATATTTTTATGCTTTTAAATCTTTCATTCAGATACGCCCACTCAAGTATTAAGAAACCCAAAAGTTTTCATAGAATGTTAGTTGCTTTGCCTTGAAGCCTTTTAGTATAATGTTCTTCCCCTTATGTTTTTTCTATGCTATTAAAAGAGCAGATAAATATCTCAAAGATTCTACTCATTATATTATCAACTTAGTCCTTAATATGAGGAGTCGCTTAACTGTAAGAAGAGCATTGACTTACTTATTTGGAAGCTTTTTATGGACACTGGACCTCCATACTGCTTTCTCTTCTATGGAGATGTATCTAGCATCTTACGCATTTGTTTTAAAGGGTTCTTCAGAGGTAGGAATCGGGCGAGGAGTCAGGCACATCATCCTGGGGTGTCCATACCCCCAGGTGCATGTGCAAACCCTCGGGTGCCCGACCTGAAATTACAGCACCGGAATGTGGTGTCCTCCTCATGAATAGTATATGCAGTCTATACAATCAGTGAATTTAACCACAGTCATTTGTCATAAAGATCAAGTAATCATTTGTAATTTATCTACCTATATGCAAAATTATCTACAGGATATCTCAGTCCTTTTCTATATCCACTCGGAGGTCAAAATTGGGTGTCAGAGGTCACATCTCCAAGAATGAGAGCAAATTCATGGGGGGGGGGGTTCAAATGGCTTAAGATCCAAACCTTTTACACTATAGCACATTATTTAAATTTCAGATGGGTGAAATTTATAACAGCCTACTTTCAAAGATCTTAGTATTATATATAAATTTTATAGAATTGGCTGCCAGTCAGTTACTTCATTTAACCCATACCTTGTATCGTTGGCTTTAAATCTGACTATATAATATGCTTCTCGAGTAAGGATTTTTTACTCTATAATCACCCCCTCTTGGGTCAGGTTGTACTTTCTCTAGATCAAAAAATCCTAAGTGTGTAATCTGGTGAGTACATTGCATAAAATGTCTTGCTATAGGAGACGTCACATCTTGTCTCCTGATACCACTTTTGTGTTCAGTAATCCTGATTTTCAGTTGTCTCTCAGTCTTGCCTGTATAAATCATGTCACATGGGCATTTAAGCATATAAATAACTCCCACTGTGGAACAATTAATAAATTGCTGAATTTCAATATCTTCATTTCTGGCTGTATTTCTCACTTTTTTAATTCGATATGTATTATTACAATTCATGCAATGTCTACAGGGGAAATTACCCTTAGTTTGTTCAGTAAAAAAATAGTTTTCTGGAACTGTATCAGGTTCACCCTATCCATTGCCTTCATAAGAGTTCCCTGCTGATAACCCCTTTGTTGAAATCTATTAACCATCTCTGTGCTCACTTTCTCAAATTCTTCAGAGTTTGTACAATTTATTTTAGCTAGAACCAATTGTCCTTTCATCTTCTGAGGATGAAAGCTTTTTGCATGTAAAATACTATTTTTATCTGTTTCTTTCCTGAAAAGTTTTGTTGCAAGCTTGTCTTGTTGTTTATAAATTGTTAAATCTAAATATGAAATGTCTCTGTCGCTACTATTCATAATACAAATTAAATGATCAGTACATGAGTTGAGGTATTCATTGAATTCCTGTAACTCTGCCTCTGTGCCTGTCCAAATCTCAAAAATACCATCAATAAAGCACTTCCAAATATGCACTTTATCCTTATACATATTTCTTTGATTGAAAACATATTCTGATTCAAAATTATTCGTGTAAATGTTTGCATATGATGGGGCCATACTAGACCCCATCGCTGTACCTTTAATTTGTAAAGAATATTTTTTTTTTCGAATTTGAATTTTATATCAGTCAGGATAAGTAAACAGGGCTTGTACCCAAAGTAAAAATTGTTTTTAGCAAACCATTATGAATATTGAGATTCAGATACAGCCTTTAGATCATCACAATTTCAATTGTTCGTAATCTTCTTTGAGATATATTTTTAATATTGTGAACTTAATGTAATTCCTTTCTCAACTGCTCTTTTTAAAGTTAATAAATTTTGTCTGCTTGGCAAGGAGGTCAAAATAGTATACCACAATTCACCTTTGTAACCCAATGTAAATCAAAACTCTTTTCATTCAAACATTGCTTTACTAACATTGTGTTAGGTCATTTAGACAATCTTACCTAATAATTCAGTTTCCAAGACCCAACCCTATCTCTAATGCCAGAAAGGCCTTACTGCACCCTTATGTAAGAGGCTGGGCAGGAGTGTCCTAACCTCATTACACTCCTAAGTGCTTTAAACAAGGGAGACATTAGTTTATTAGTATTTTGGTACTTCCAGACTTCTGCACCATATAGTAATTGGGTTTCAAATTTTGCTTTTATTACTTGCAAGAGCTGTCTAATAGTTGACCCTCCATACTTATAATTAAATCTTATGAGGCCACTAACTGTTTTTTTTTTCCATGGTCACATTCAGGTGTGCATTCCATTTACAGTTAGCAGAAACTCTATTCACAAGTATGTATAACTGTGAATGACTTCAATCACATCTTCCCCTACTTTTCAATAGCCATCAGTACATTTATTTCTGAAAACAACTTTGGTCTTCTTAAAATTAACCTTTAGTTGTAGCTCTGCAGATTTTGGACATATACAATCTAATTTCTTCTGTAAATCCATCTTGGATAGTGAGAATAAAACAATGCCGTCAGCATATGCTAATAGGGGATAGACAGAGGTTTTTATCTTTGAGGAATCTGAAGTGAGAAATTCACTTTCTTTAAGCCTCTTGTCTATATGTAATGAAAACAAAAGGGGTACTGGGATGCACCCTGGACTAACACTTTTATTAATTTTGAATGAGGATGATAAGCAACCATTTGACCCCAATATTATTTTAGCCCATGTATCCTGATAAAGTCTTGCTATTATATGTATTAAATTTCTATCAATGCCTCTATCAATTAAAATTGTCAAAAGCATGTTTCTAGAGGTAGATTTGAAGGCTGAGGAATAGTCTATGAATACTGAATTAAGTTTTTACTTTCAAAGCAGCACATATTTCTCAATAAGATGTCTTAATATAAAATATTATCAGTAATAATAATAATAATAATATACTTTATTTATAAAGTGCAATTCAAATGCCAAAGTGCTTAACAATCAGCAAATAAATAAGATAAACCACAGATAGATAAAAACAGCAAACATCGTAATCAAATTGATGCAGTTATAGAGAAAGCAAGATTGAATAAGAATGTCTTGAGAGCTGAATTAAAGCCCTCCACAGTCTGGCACTCTCATAGCCAATGAGGTAGAGAATTCCAAAGGGTAGGGGCTGCAAACGCAAAAGTCTGGGCTACAGATGTCTGCAAATGGACCCTGGGAACCTCTAGCAATCCCTTGATGGTGGAACAGAGTGGGTGGAGGGAATAGTAGGGACAAAGAAGCTCTTGCAGGAAACATGGTCCATGTAAGGCCTTGTAGGTTAGAAGCCCAACCTTGAATGTGATCCACCACTGAACTGACAGCCAGTGCAGTGCTAGCAGCTGAAATGGCAGTCAGTGCAGTAGTTGAGTTTGGTTCCAATTCAGAAAAATCTAAGCCACCTGACAAGGGCAGCATTTCTCAGGCTGGTAGCTGACATCTACAAACCCAGGTGAATCTGTAAATCATCAGTCATGTTCTTAGGAGGTCAGTCATGATTAATTATTGTTAATTATACAATGGCATTGAGATTTCCTGTCCTGTGATTGGTCAATGTGTGCCTGGAACAGTGATGTTATTACACAATAACATCACTGTATGAAGTTTAGGCACACACATGACCCCATGACAGATTGTGAAATCCTGCCTCCCCTCCAGAAGTTACTGCTTCTGTAAACAGACTGAAGCCCACCCTATGTAGGTTTATAACATACAACTTCCCATCCAACACATCACACAGTGGCCCCAAACATAAACCCTTTCTTTTTTGTTTTGTTTTAACAGTATGCCTGACTCTGAGACTGCCTAAAGCAGTGCAAAACAGCAAACTGTACCTGTAACTACCACTCCATTCATCTCCATCATTGGACATTGGCACCCGCATCAACACTGATACCACACTTTAGGTACCCTTGCAGTTGGCCACCCATTTGCCCAACATCATATTCAACTTTTAAAAAAATTCATTTTAAAATAAAATACAACAGAAAGTACTAGAAATAGCTTTTCTTTCTCCTGGTTGCCACTGAGATCATGTCAGCACATGCCCATTTTTTAAGCTTGTGCCGTATGGTTGCAGAAAGCCAGAAAAAAAAATGGACAACTGAAAAAAACAAACAAAAAAACAAATATCATAAACTTTCCCCTTCAATTGCAGTCCACTAGTACGTGGCTGACAAGTGCAGAGGGGAAATCGATAAAACACACAGCACAGTATAAAACAAGAAAAAGCTTTCAGGACTCAACAGGCAACACCATTTTGGCAACAGCTCCGCCTTGTGGTAGAAGAAATATTACAGACTTATTTTAAAAAACATTCACCTACACCCACAAAAAAATCAAATGAATATGGATGAAAGCGTTTCTTTTTTTTTTATTAACAAACATGCCATTGTATAACAGCAATAAGGCACTCCAGGGTGTGTGTTATTTGTGTAATAGCATCACTCCTGTGGTGGTGGAAACACTTTGTTTTGCCTCGTGCTTCAACCCATCCCAAGAGTGACATTATTACACAATAACACACCCTGTTGTGCCTTATTGCTTAATCATCAAATGTTACCATATGATCATCAAGGGAGGTTGTGATCCAAGATCTTTGTCTAGATCATGATTTAATTATCAAACATGTAATTTTCAAATCACCAACTGATGATTACTGATTATTTTTGTGAGTTTAAATCAACATGATGGTTTTCAATGATCTGTGGATGATCAAGTGATGATCATTGATAATTACTGATGAATTTATTAATTCTGTTTTGTAAGTCACAAGTAATACTTAACCCAGTTTTGCTACTACAGGGATATTAAAAAAATGTTAGGCATAGTATACACATTTGCATAACTAATTTGTTCTAAAAAGCACAGTTTATGGACATAAACCATGGCAAATTCTATTTTAAGACACTTTTCCTTTGACAGTATTTGTTTGCAGACTGTTAGGAAATGTTTTGAGCACAAACCAGGAACTTTTAGGAACTCATCACAACCATAAAAGGAACAACTGAATGGCACTATATAGAACAGTTTGAGCTTTTATCGCACTAGTGAGAAGTGAGATGTTGGAGTAAGTATAATTAAAAGCAATGTGTTTGTCTAGAACATGTATCATAATGGATAATTTCAATAGAGATGTCTAAATAGAAGACCAGATAAATTCCAAAAAATATAGAAAAAGGATAACTTGATTTTATTTTTAAATTTATTGCAGTAATCTTGAACATGGGCAATTATAAAATATCCTGATGATATGAGATCATCATCAATCACAATTACTATTTTCATAACATCACAGATTTTGATTGGCAGCCATTTAACGTTCATGTTTAATCATTATTAGTCACAATCACAATGATGGTTTTTGAAACCTGAACATGATCTTTGAACATAATTGATAATGATCATTTATAAGACATCATTATTAAATCATAATCTCTTTTAAACTAGAAACCCAGATATGCAAGTCATGTATATAGTCTTTCCCTCTGTTGCGGACATTTGATTGGTTCAATTTTCCTGGTTAGCTTCTGTACTCTCCTATGACTTTTTCTCACAAGCCTCTGAGCCCAGAGGGCTCCAAACTGCATGGCCATTGCCATTTTTTCTTACATTTGTAGTCCATTATGGTTTCAGTGTGTGCAACCTCCAGTCATGGATCGCTACCCCTTTGAAGGTTGTACTGTCCTGATCCTGATCTGTTGCCAGCCCTGAGGCCAGGACACTTATTGTTGTGGAGGGCTCTAAGCCCATCACTTAATAGGGTGTTCTTTTAGTTATATGTGATCTTCCCACTATGCTACATGCTGTGACCCCTTTAAATTTATGGCTGTTCCTCTGGTTTGTATCCTTGCTGATCACTGATGCCTCCACTACTCGTGGGGTCCTGGGATGTTTAAAAACACTTTGGCTGGTCCTGCGGCCCTGCATCCCTCCATGAGGTTGTCTGGGAGGTGGTCAATCAACAAAGATGCAGCTGTCCTTCCAGAACCCCTGATGACTTGCTGCTGAAGGTTAATGCTGCAGCCCATCCGGTCCCCACACACAGTCCTGCACACTGGGACTGGAGGGTGAAGAAATATGCTCAATCTTATGACAGAAAACAATACTGGGCCTGAGAGCCCAAATATGGGTAAGCCCCAGTTTGGGGGAGGCTTGCATATCACTAACAGTGTAACTGCTTATTTCATACCTCTAACATCATTACAACAGCATTGTTATTAAACAGCCATGCAGCCATTTCCTGATTGCACTGGGGCCATTTTATAGAATTTGTTCTAAAATCAGAAGGTAACATATTCTAAACATTTGGACCATGATACGAGAACACTTGCCTGTCCCATATTAGCATAGAATGGGGCAATTTAAATTCCACTCTGCTAGAAGCAAAGACCACACGAATGTTGCTGCAAGCAAGCTAAGGCTGGTGCTCTGAGAAGTGTAGCTACCCCACAACACAAAGTTCCATGCAAAGAGCACTCAAAGGCACACAGTAAGTGCAAAAATGTTACATTTTTATTTAGTTGGGCTCTCAGTCCCAAACCCCAGCACTTTGGTGAATGTCCTCATCTGGGGCTGCTAGAAGACCTTGTGCTAGGTATAACCTTGTGCTTCTGTACAAAGGTTTGCAAATACACAGGTGTCTGACCTTTTATACATCTGAGCTTAAGATTTAAAATACATAACCTCCTTCCCTCAATTAGGGGAAGCCAGTTAAAGTGCTCATAAACTAAACAACTGTGGTAATCTCTAAAAGCACCCAAGGTAAATCTTACCATTTTATTTAATATTACATCCACTATTTTTAGATATATTTTGGCCACATATCTATATAGAAAGTGGCAAGAGTCTGTTAATGGCATTAACATAGACTTTACTATATTAAATCTCACCTCATATGCAGGTGAGCCATAAAATCTATAAAGACTATTGATTTTTGGGCTAAGGCTTTTCATAAGATGATCAAATTCTACTTTAAGGGCAACAGTCAGCACTGAGGGCCCCACACCCAAGTCTGGGACTGGTTCCAATTTGTACTTTGTGAGCAAAAACATTTCTTTTTATTTGCTGTTTATATCATTATTATATCAGGTTGCTTCGGTCTAATTCTTTTTTGCCAATAACTATGCTTTATTGAAAAAATATTACAATGTGTACATCAGGTAATGATATACAAACAAGTACTGCACCAAATACATCAGAAGCACATTAAACCCCAAATTTTAAAAAATAAACCAATACAAAAAAAAACCTCCCCTTCCACCCTCCCCAGCTATCCTTAAAGCCACTGTAACATAATACAAGGCAATAGGATAATACAAGTTAAACCTACTGATTGACACTCTAGACTCAGGTATGGGGGAGAGATTAACATAGGTATAAGAAAGGGAGAAAGGGACTAAGTTGCGTCAGGCTGTATAATACCATTAGGATGCAGAAAGGATTAGCAGAAAAAGGGAATAATAAGAAAATAATAACAAAGAAAAGTAAGGAAGAGAAGACGGGGGGATACTTTCCTTAATAACCATACCTATCCTTAAGGCTTTGCATGAGACCACCCCAATACCTTTGAAACTTAATCGATGCATTAGCAAGTGAGTAAACAACCCTTTCTGCATTCAAAGCATTCAAGAATTCCTCCCACCACTCTCTGAAGAAAGGAATCCAATCATCACGCCAATGATGCAAGATTACTAATTTAGTAACCAAAGCCACCAATGCCATTTGGCGTCTTTGAATGTTGTATGGGATGTGACCATACATCCCAAATATACAAATTTCTGGGTTGAAGAATGCTGAAAGGTCACAATAAGGACTTATCCCGCGTTTAACCAAGTTCCATAACCCGGATATTTTAGGGCAGGACCAAATTTTATGGAATGTAGTAGCTAAGGGGTCATTGCAATTCTTACAAACAGGAGAGCATTGGCAATTCAACCAGTAAAGTTTTGCCGGGGAAAGGTAAAGATTATGTAACAACTTAAATTGGATATCTCTTAATCTGTCTTGCTTAACATACGAATGGATATCAACCCAAATTTTCTCCCACACTGCCTCCGACCATTCTAAGGACATATTAATTTTCCAATAAAAGGGAATCAGGGATAGGGTAGGATCCAACCTTGCTATAATATGTTTGTAGATTTTTGATACAGCTTTTCCATATAGACTGAGTTCACACAACTTGCTACATAGTTTCCCAGCCTGATCCGATCATTTGCCTTTGCTCAAAAGAGACTTAATGCTACTACGAATTTGAGCCAGCCATAGCAAGGACTGAGGTTTGACCCCAAATTTAGTGGATAAAGTTGATAACGAAAGCACGGAGTTACCAGAATAAAAATCCATAATCTGAATCTTAAAGGAGGGTTGGATAAAATCTACTAATGGATTGGTTGCCAATTAGAAGATTCAGATTCCTCAGTAAGGGTTGAGAAAAATCATAGAATTGAGTTATTTTTAATCTCGAGTAAAGTTGATGCATAGCCCTAATGTCCCATCCTAAAGGGGTGTTTCTGGCCTTCTTAGGGACTTTAGCCCATGGAATGTACAAAAGGGATTCCAAGTCTAGCTTAAGTTCCCTAGAAAAGGCTAGGTCTAACACAAGTCCTGGAGGGGAGACTTCAGTATTACCTGCCCACAAAGCCGCCCTGGCTGCATGGACCGCTAAGTAATATGAAAAGAAGTCGGGTAGTTGAAGACCTCCAGATTTGCATTGCCGACAAAGTTTAAAGTAGGCCCTGCATGGGGGATTACCTTTCCAAACAAAATCAGAGCAATATCTGTATAGGAGTCTAAAAAAGGATTTAGGAAGGTAAATGTTCAAGTTCAAAAGAGGATAGAAAATCCTTGGCAGGATCACCATTTTAATTGTGTTGATCCTCCCAGAAAAAGTCAATGGGAGATTCGACCATCTCTCTAGGTCTTCCTTAATGGACTTAAATATGGGCTTAAAGTTTAAGTGAGCTAGCTCTTCCAAATTTTTTGAGATTTGAATACCCAAGTATAATAAAGATTTTGTTTGCCACTGCAAACCCAAGGATGAGCACCAACTCTTCTGAAGGTGGGAGGAGAGTGGATAAACCATTGTTTTGGTCAAGTTTAATTTATATCCAGAAATTTCACTAAATACAGCAATTAAACTTAAGGCTCGGGGAAGTGATGATGTTGTATTTCAGATGTGCAACAGTAAATCATCTGCGAACACCGACAATTTGTGCTCTTGTCCGCCAATCCAGATCCCCCTGAGTTTGTTGGTCTTTCTTAATAGTTCGTATTAGAGGTTCTATATACAAATTAAACAAATAGGGCGATAGGGGGCATCCTTGGCGAGTTCCCCTCAACAAAGGAAAGGCAGCGGAGATTAAATTATTGCATTGGATTCTAGCGGTTGGACACGAATAGAGGATCCTAATCAAGTGCAGAAATTTTTTAGGGATGCCAAATTTAGCTAAGGTCTCAAACATAAAGGTCCATTCAACTCGATCGAATGCCTTTTCTGCGTCTAGTGAAACCAGGGATGCTTCCATGCCTGGGTCCACAGACGCAGGAATTAAATAAAATAATTTCCTGAAGTGATCGGCTGATGTGCGGGCCCTCAACAAAACCAGCCTGCTCCGGACTTATCAACTCGAGCCACACTCATTTTAATCTAAGGGCCAGTACCATAGCAAACATTTTTATATCCAGGTTCAATAAGGATATGGGTCTAAAATTCCCTACTAACTCTGGAGACTTGCCAGGTTTGGGTAATAAAATTATTCTAGCTTCAAAGAGTGTTTTATCCTTAATCCCGTGCTCAACCCAATAAGTAAAGAGTTGGTTCAGTAAAGGAGTAACATTTAGTTTTAATAACTTATAAAAGAAGGATGTAAATCCATCTGGGCCTGGCGCTTTATCTACTCTGAGTGAGTCAATAGCCATCTCTATTTCTTCATTTGATATGGGAGTTATTAAGCTCTGCCTAGAATCCTCTGACAGATGAGGAAGTGAAATGTCAGCTAAAAATTCTCTCATTTTAGTTGTCACGTGCGAGGAGAATGATTGGCTCAAATACAGGTCTTTGTAATAGTCTACGAAGATCCCCAAAATACCTTCAGGGTCTGTAATCAACTCTTTGAAACAGGATGCCTTAAGGCCATCACCCATTTAGCATCTGATTTTTGTTTTAATTGCCAGGCTAATAGTCTCCCAGCTTTGCTACCTTGACCTAGATACAGCGCTTTAGTTCTGATAGTTGAATGGCTACTTTCTCTCTCAGAGCCCCAGCGTACCACGCTCTCAATGTGACTAATTCTTGCTCCTGATCCTCCGTTCTTAGACTCTCCTGTATAGTTTCCAACTCTCTAATTTTCTTTAGGCAATTGGATAAACTCTGGTTGTTCTTAACCTTACGTACAGTTGCTAACCGAATTAACTCCCCTCTCCATACCGCTTTGAGCGCTGCCCAAATTTGATCTATAGCTGTGATAGAACCCCAATTTGATTCAATTGTGTCATTCAGGAAGCTTCAAAATCGACTTAAAACCTGGGAGTCCTTTAGTATATTGTTGTTTAGTGACCATGAATAAGATCTCGCAGGGATGGATGGCAGAACCCAGCATATTTTGATTGGAGAGTGGTCAGATATTACTCTAGGCAGGGATACTGCTTCTGTCACCCCAGATATGCACTGTTGACTCACTAAGAAATAATCAATCCTTGAGTATGTTGTATGAACCGAAGAAAAAAAGGTGCAATCTCGAGTAGTGGGGTTAAATAATCTCCAAGGGTCAACTAAACCTAAAAATGACATGAGCTCAACTAACGCCTGTTGAGCCGTCGAGGATTGCATTCCTCTGTAACTGGAATGGTCCAGTCTATTAGACTGAACTAGATTCCAGTCTCCTCCCAATATAAGTGGCATCTCTTTAAAGGAGGATAAAACCATTACCAGCTGAGCAAAGAAAGAACGTGACTCCAGGTTAGGGCCATAAACTGATCCCAACACTAGATTCAACCCTCCAAGTTTACCTGAAACCAAAATGTACCTGCCGTTCGGATCTGCAATTATTTCTGAAAGTATAAATGGAATCCCCCGGGCTATCAAGATAGCCACTCCACGACTACTTGAGGAGAATCCAGCACCAAAGACTTGACCTACCCATTTTTTTTTGAAATGGGATAAACGATCAGGGAGAACATGAGTTTCTTGCAAAAATACAATTGCCGGGTTGTAACGGGCCAAGTGATTCAGTATTACAAATTTTTTACAATTGTCTCTACCCCCTTTGATGTTCCAGGAAAGAAAATTCAATCTAGTAGCCATTTATAGTATCTCTCCATATAAAGAAATTTAGGATAGCTACTCCCCTTGTAACCCAAACCCTGGTAAACCTAATCCCATAAACCAAATATATCCCCCCCCAATAGAACTAAGCCCCCTCCAATAATCAACCTAAAACCAGCCCCCCAGGCCCGAAGCCAACTCCTCCAACATTGGTTCATGGTGCGCCATAGAGGTGGGGCCCCCTCCTTACCAGTAAACAAGAATAAGCGAACCTGAATATATATGAAACCTGCTAAGACTAGCTACTATAATATAAAATGTAACGGAGTTTGCAAGTAATGAGATCGTGTATTGCCGCCAAATACATACGCTTCCCAATAAAACAAAACCAGTATGGGCACTTGCCACTAATTAGCCATAGATTATATGGCCTACCAAAGCTCTGGTATAATCCCGGTAAAATAAATCCTAAAGAAATCGAGGAGAGAACCAGTGCGAGGGTAACAGAGAGCACTAACAATAATTGCTGTAATTCAGCTCCTTCCTCGTAATTAAAATTAAAATGGAAGGGTAGTACCGAGCACAGAAATATAGAATTACTGAGGCGTAAGGGCATATATCATAGGTCAGATACCAAGAGAAGAAAGGAGAGTCATACCCTACCCTGTTACCCCTACCATTTAGTGTGGCAATATTCATAACTAACTGCAACACGACCAGACTTATATTACCAAAAAATTATGTTGCTCAAGGACTATAAGACCCCTCCCATCTAAAGCTGCTTATACACTTTCTATCGCAACATCATGAAATATAATGAAAACATATGTTAATGTTCAGATATCTAATACACAGCTTAAAACAATGTATAAGCTTCCAACTCTCTCTTGTGGACAGCTTCTTAATTTATGCCCCCTCTGTCGCCTATAAAGCCTGACTAAATAAATGTTAGAGGTAAAAGAAACAAAAAATAGCTGGCATTTTGATGGTCCATGCAAATTAAAAGTGTCCCAAACTCTACAGTCAGTAGCCAGAACTATTAGGATCCGAAGGACGAAGTTTAATTCAGCATCCAACATCGTGAACTGCTCCCTCTAGGCCTCTCCGCCCCAGAGCACCAGCGCCTTGCACATCTTAGCTTATCCTTTAGCAAACAAATCGGGTAATAAAGTCTTTAACGATGCCAAAGCTTCTTCAGCAGACTCAAATCGCTTGGTCCCATCTTTAATTGTAATCTCCAATTTCGCTGGATAAAGCATACGATGGCGGATCCCCGCCGCCCATAGCTTGGATGTAATAGGCCGAAAACTTGCTCTAGCTTGCCTCATTTTCCAGGTTAGGTCGGGAACCAGACGCAGTCTTTTGCCTTCCCAATGGAACGCTGACAATTTTCTTATTTCTCTCAAAATATGCTCTCGATCCAGATAATTTAACAACTTAAAAATTATGGGCCTTGGCGGATCAGACGGGGAAGGCTTGGCTCTAAGGGCTCGGTGACCCCTCTCGATGATATACTCTGGCCCGTTTGGTGAGGGCCCAGCAGATTTCTTCAGTAGCTTTTGTAGGAAAAGCACTGTATTCGATCCCTCTTCTCCTTCAGGGAGACCCAGCAGGACCAGGTTGTTACGCCTGCTTCTCCCCTCTAAGTTGTCAAGACGATCTTCCAGCTTCGCCACCAGCTTTTTACATTCGCCGATAGTAGGCCCCATTTTCTCCATTGTTCGCTCAATAGATGAAATTCGGGCTTCAGCATCCGTCACCCAACGAGCTAACTGGGTCAGCGCAGGCTTGAATTCTGCTACCTCGTCGACTAATTTAAACACAGCCTCTTTGATTGTTGACAGGTCGCTATAAATTTTTGCAGGAGTAATTTCTTCCTCGGCTACCGATGGTGACGAGCTATGGCAAGGCCGTTTAGCCTCAAGTTCTTGATCGGTGGCTAGCATCGTAAATTGCCGACCAACTTTTGAGGTTGCTCCAGTACTCGCTCCGACCCTGGATCCATTGGTAGGGATGAAAAAATAATGTAAATTGTGAATTAACCACAAGTTCAGGATTTAGGAGCGGGAGCCTCTAAAAGCTACAGCTACTCCTCCATGAGCATCACGTGACCCTTTGCTTCGGTCTAATTCTGCTGACTTACAAGCTGACATTTTCTATAACTACAAATCCCAGAATTGCCTGCAACTGATATTAGAGGAAGGTTGCAAGAGTGGGAGATTCAATAGCCTAGAGTGCATTTTAGAGCCTTTATAATCTCATGTCAGATGTTTGCCAGTCCCGCTGTTCTCCCGGAGCTACGTACAGTACTCTGTAACAGCATTTAGCCCAGGGAGGACAGCGGGACCAGCAAACCAAAGATCAGAGCTTCTTAAAACTCTAGCATTCTCTGCAGGCCATTGAATCTCCCCATGCTGCAACCTTCCTCTGATATCAGCTGTAGCGGTTGCAAAAAATGTTAGCTTGCAAGTCAGCAGAATTAGTCTGATACAATCTACTATACTGCAGTAAACAGCAAATTCAAAAGAAATGTTTTTGCATACAAAGTGCAAACTGGGACCATCCCTGCACTTGGGAGTGGGACTCTTAGCTCTCTCTCTTCCCCTTTAAGACAGTACTTTAAGAGTCTTAGAAGCTGTAATTAGAGATAACCTGTAGCTCAGTGCTGCTAGCTGTTTCAGTGAAGATAAAACATTATATCCAATGTTTATCTCTGAACCAAAAAAAATACTTCTCTCATTTTTAATAAAATAGTAACTTATTGTTGTATAAATATAGTCTACTTCATTAAGACATTTTTGTAAATTAGTGTTGACTTTCTCTATTTTCTCCACAGCACAATACAAAATTAAATTGTCAGTAAAGTGGTAACAATTCACCAGCTGTATTTACAGAGCCATTTTGTAGGGACAAGGTAGTGCCCCCTCTAGTTAGGGTTGCAAATGTAGTTCTCTGTAAAACCCCCATTTTTGTACCTTAGTAACGTAATCATTCTTAGACAGAATAGCCTTAAATTTGGTATGCATGTTATGAGTGGCAGGCTCTGCGGATCTTAAAAATATTGCATTGATCTGTTCAGTGGTTTAGAAGTAAGATTTAAGCACAGTGACTAGAGAGTAATATGAAGCCCTACAGTCTGCACTGATTGCCCAGCACAGAAATCTGGCAATTAAGACAACTGAACCTGAAATATGAAGGTGTTATAAAATTATGGTGGCAGTAAGCCGATGCACGCATCAACATCCCTTAGATTTATTTGGTAACAAGCTCCTCCAAATGACTGAAGTTCTGGGGCTTAGGCAGGTAATTACCTCAGTGTAACTACAGGAGGGTGATGTGGCCCACCTAGCACCTATAATATGAAGGAAACTCTGAGAGGGATCAAGCGCCAACAAACCTCATAGTGAACTAGCAGACAAAACTGGAGACAAGACCCACTTACCGGATATGGTTTTAGTGTTTTTTTAGTGTTTTTTATTATGTGGTATAGAATAATAAATGCTAAAACCATATCTGGTGAGTGGGTCTTGTTGTCTACAATTTTGTCTACTAGGTAATTACCTTAGCCATGCATGGAAAAGGCCACAAACTGAAACTGTTGTTTACTGTAGTACTGAAAGTAGACAATACAGATCCAGTTGTTTGGTCAGACCATTACAGTATGGAGTTCTGTCTTAGGGCCCTCATTTTGCTCTTTTTACTGCATAGGAGATCTGGTTTTTGAGCTGCTCAGAACTTGAATACAAATAGGTTTTTGAGTCTGACACCTCATCTCTTGTAGCTGCAGCAACTGAACTGATATAGTAGAGGATACATCCGTTGGAAGGAATGAGTAGGTGAAATCACTGTGGGTACAGATTGCAGTCATCAGGGAGGAAACTTCACTTGGGGAGGGTTTACAGGCCACCTGGGTAGGGAGAGGAGACAGAGATAACGAAGTGGGAGCAGAAGTAAGGAAGGGGGAAGCAAAGGGGGAGGTGATAGTAGTAGGAGATCTCAACTTGCCAGACGTTAACTGGGACATCCCATCAGCCAAGAGCATCAGAAGCCAAGTTCTGCTCAATGCATTGCAGGACTGCATGTTGGTGGAGCAGGTCAGGGATCCCACTAGACAATCCTTCATAATCCATCTGGTCCTCACCAGTTCAGAAAGGGTAGGTGAAAGTTGGAGAACCACTGGGTTACAGTGACCACAGTACTATATGGTTTGAGCTTGCCCTGGGTACTAGTAAGTCCTCATGCTAGATTTCAGAAGGGTGGATTTCAGTCAAATGAGGGAATTAGTCCTGGGAAGGTTAGCTGGAGTAGACAGCATCATGGGGTCAAAGAAAGATGGGGATCATAAAAGGTGCCGTTCACAAGGTAACAAAATCATGCATGACAAAAGTTACCAGTATTTCAAGAGGAATGGAGAAGAGGTGATGTGGTACCTCTACATAAGAGTGGCAGGAGGGAGGAGGCTAGCAACTATAGTCCAATCAGTCTTACACCAGTGGTGGAGAAATTATTGGAAACTCTACTAAAAGAAAGACTGGTAGAGTACAGTATTTTGAATCCAAAGGGCTGCAAGACCATGGGCAGCATGGACTAATGTAGTGGGGTAGGTCATGCCAATTAAATCTGATAGATTTCATTGACTGGCTGATCAGGGAAATAGATCAGGGGAGGGTAGTGGGTACAGCCTATCTGGACTTTAGCAAGACCTTCAACACTGTGCCACATAGGAGACTGATAAAAAAATTTAGCAAACTAGGGATGGGGTCCAAAGTGATGAATTGGGTTAGAAGCTGGTTAACAGTTTGGAGACAGAGAGTGGTGGTTAACGGCATTCACTCTAATGATGGCAAAGTGATCAGTGGGGTGCCACGGGGGTCAGTACTGGGACCAGTCCTCTTCAATATATTCAAAAGTGACATTGAAGAAGAACTTGAAGGGAAGATAAATCTCTTTTTGCAGATGATACCAAAATATGCAGTAGGTTAGACACGCCGGAAGGGGTGTAGAGAATGCGCAGGGATCTTGGAAAAGTCCAGGCATGGTCAAGAGCATGACAGTTGGGGGTTTAATGCCAAAAAGTGCAAAATCATACACTTAGGGCATAGGAACCCAGCAGCGGAGTATAGATGGGGGGGAGTTACTGATGGTCACTAAACAGGAAGGGGACCTTAGGTGTATCCTATCTTCATGAATGCTAAAAGTAAGAACATGGAACAGCTTTTGGTTCCAAAATAATCTGTAAGAACTAATAATGAGAACAGAATCACTTTTGTTTTGAACTTCAGCTTTGAGTAAAAAAAAAAAAATTAGCAAGATAATACATAACAGATGGGAAATTTTAGCTGCTGACTCAGAATTAGCTCTGGTGGTGGGACCTAAACCCAGATTGTCATACTGCAGGGAAAGAAATATTTCTGACGTTGTGACTCATTGTCACTATGTCAATAAAATCAGCCAGGCTCCCCTTACGAAGACCTTCCAAAAATGTCATAATTGCAATATTTGCAGGTTCACAGTCCAAGGTCCCAATTTTGTCCATGGGGTGGCGGTTGTTTGTTATGTAGCTATGTGGCATGAGCTGCCTTTCTTTGGGTCCCCAGCCCTGACTGCCACACTCTCTGCCATTATAGCCAGCAGGAATCCATACAGTGTGAAGCCCAAGGACCACAGGGACTGTCACACTCAGCAGCCAGGGCATGTAGGATTTTTTCATTTTTTTCTCTTCTGCGTTGGTCCCTCCCTCCAACCGAGATGGCTGGCACAGCCTCTGTCAGCCTCGGACACAGCAGCCACACTAGGCATGCACCATCCCTTATGAGGTAGCAATCTCCTCAGATCACCATGTGGAGCCATTGCTGCATTGGAGTTGGGCCTTCTCCCTCCCTAACTGGCTTGCCTTCACTTCAGAAGCACTTGCCAGCCTGGCCGACTGACCCATGTGGATCCAGACTTGCTTCAAGACCTGGGTCACCATTATGGATCCATTCAGCCATCGGGTGGCCCAAGTAAGAGGTTTTCTGATTGCTCCAACAATACTAGAAACAATCTTCTCTTCTTTTTCTCCTTGAGGGATTTAGTGGCAGCTGCAAATAAATATGACAGAGGTCTTCTGGGATGCTATGATTCACAATCTTACTGATTTAATTGGCATACTGGGCCTAGAACCTCTGGATCTTAGGCCACAACTATACAACATGGGTGTGGCCTGCTCATTGTCCACCACAGTCCCTCCAACATGAGTTAGGTATTTGTGCCATGAACTTCAGTTGCATTACAGGAGTTCTGAACTAGCTATCTGTTTCCATGAATTCTCCCTCCAAATAGGTGCACTTTTCACCCACGTTTTATCAGTGATCTGTGTGTCCTATTCTCCCTCCCATTTATTTTTAGTATATTTACAGATTCCCATGTCTCTAACTTCTCGAGGGCCTTATAAAGTCCAGATATTAGTCCTTCCCCAGGCTCTCCCTGCATTGCCATGTAGAGGAGAGAGAGCAGTTGTACAGGAGTAGTGTGAACTTGTTTACAATCCACTAGAGATCCCAGATATGCTGTAATCTTCAAATACCTGTAGAATAAGATTGTTGCAGTCTGAATTGTGGATTAGTTATTCCCTTAAACAAACCAACCAGCCAATTTAACAAGGCCTTCAGCAAGGCTAACAGAATGCTGGGGTGCATTGGGAGGGGTTCAACAGTAGGAAGCAAAATGTACTATTGTCTCTGTATAGGTCACTGGTGAAACCCACCTGGAGTACTGTGCCAAGTTCTGGCATCCTCACTTGAAGAAGGAGAAGGAAAGGCTAGAAATGGTGCAGTGCAGGGTGACTAAGCTGATTCAGGGCCAGGATGGAAGATCCTAAAAGGATCAGTTAAAAGCAGTGAATATAAACCAAACAAGAGGGAGGATTTGATAGAGGCCTTCAAGTTCCTGAAAGGAATAAATAGGAGAACTGTGAAGAGCTATTCATCAGGATCAGTGAAGCTTGAACAAGGAGTCACAAATGGAGGTTGGTTGAAAGGGGTTAAGAAGGATGTGAGGAAGAGCTATTTTACAGAATGAGATGCTGAGCCATGGAAAGGTCAAAAGGCAGAAGTGGTGAGTTCTAAAACTATAAATGGCTACAAATGCAGCTGAGACAGAGTCAAGGGTATAGTAGCTACTCAGCGGGTGGAGGTAGATAGCAACATGACAAACATTAGAAGGAATATTGTAAGCAAAGACCCTTCAGAGACAATAGGTATCTGGATATGATAGGATACTCTGGGCAGACTTGATAGATCATCAGTCTTTTTCTACCCTGGTTGTCTATGTTTCTATCAACCATAGGACCCACCACCATGGTGGAGGTATATTTCTGCACTTACTGTGGTGACTATGCACTCAGGACCCAATTCCAAGATGAAGTACGCATGGCACAAGATAATTTATGCCAAACCCCATGGTGTAAATCGCACCTTGTGCCATGCATTACATAAGTCGGGATTCCAAGTCACAGCTTGCGCCAAAGATGGGCTATGCCAACCACTACACCCATAACCAATTGCGACATGATGCAAAGGTGGGTTATGGCAGCAACTACACCCTATTCCAAAAGGGCAGCTGCCATAAGCCACTTACACGATTCTAAGAGCTGCTATGGCACAGCAGAGTTATACCAGCAGGTAGATGGTCTAAGAGGTATCCGTCCATGCCAATGGACAGATGCCCACTCTGCAGTGCTGTGGCACACACATAGCCCATCTCCCAATACCCCCCCAGAACAGATATGCCCCCCAACCCTGAATGTTGGGGACCCCAAGGGTCCATTCCACACAGTGCCTCCAAATGCCAGTACCACCTGGCCAGCACCCCCTCAATGCCCCCAGGTGCTTTTGGTAGTGTTCCAGGGTGGGGGGCATCTGGAGGCAGTTATATGCAGGCTGTGGCTTGCGGTCACCCAGGTCCATTGCACCATTCCTGTTCCTGTGGTGCTAGCCTGTGGCTGCCGCAAGTTGCAGGACGTAGGTGCAGGGGACCCTGCCTGTCTTGGAATATGGTGCAGGGTCCCCGGTGTAGCACCAAATGGCGCAACTCACATATGCCTGTGAGTTGCACCATGTATCTTGGAAGTGGGCCCTCAGAGTCTCAAGAAATCTGCAGTTTTTTTAGTGCCAAAAAATCTTTTTTAAAGACCATCAGCATATAGTCTAGCATATAGCAGCATATTTTAGTGTAAAGC
This sequence comes from Neoceratodus forsteri, assembly GCA_016271365.2. Classification (NCBI taxonomy): domain Eukaryota; kingdom Metazoa; phylum Chordata; order Ceratodontiformes; family Ceratodontidae; genus Neoceratodus; species Neoceratodus forsteri. The sequence goes on from CM028134.1 coordinate 126,985,951, forward strand.
TGTGAAGAAAACATACAATTCATGAAGCTCAGGTAAGTTTTGAGTTACTGCCTAGAGTATCTCAGTGCTTCACTCATTAGAATTCAGGGGGATGAGGAAAGCAAAGAGTTACTCCTCCTTCACCCTCCCTGCGCCCCAACGGCAGCATGCATGACCCACATGTGATGGGCTCATTCACAGTTTCCTCCTGAGTGATGAATAGTCGCCCCAACCTACCATCATGGTCACTACAGTGGGGTAATGGGCTACCAGTCCATCTCCAGCCATAGGCAGTTCTCTTAACCCAGTCTCACTGTTCAGGAATCCACCTCCCGAGTTTGCACCCAGACCCAGGTCACCAGAAGGAGGTCCTTAGAATATCAATTCTGACTAAAAGTTATTCATACAGTTTCAATTTTATGTATGTATGTAAACACCCGCGAAGGAGGACTGCACTGATCATGAGTGACTTTAAAAGGAGAATGACATTGAATCTGAAATTTATTTTTCCAAGTAGAAGCAGATTTTAAATACTGGTTCAAATTCAGTTAGTTATCCTACTGGGTATTTTTGGTTAACAAACAGGTGATTAGGAACATTTTAGAACTGTATTATGAAGATTATGTCCTTGCTATGCTCTTGTATTGTTGGCACAATAAATCTGCATTGTAGTATAGAACTTTGTGGCTGACTGGGACATAAACTATGGGCCCGATTTTCAAAAGCCGTGCATCTGCCACAAGCCCCTGGTGCACCGAAGATACAGCACATGGGGCTTGTGGCATTCTCTCACTACCGAGCGGGACTTTCATCCCTACGTGCCAAATGCTACAAGTTAGACTAGCTCCCTCCAGTCTATCTTGTGCCATTTGGGGAACACTTTTTATGGGGCTTGAACCAAATGTTTGGTGCAAGCTGCTGTAAGGTGTGGAAACTTTCACAACTGCACCCAATGTACTAAAATTGTGTGCAGTTGCGTTATAGAAGTTTGGTGCAATTGCGCCAAATATTAGGGTTGATGCAGGGCTTGATGCAAGCCCTGTGTCAACCTTTCACACTGGATCCGATATCATGGCACTCTAAAATGGTACTTACCACCACAGTGTAAATCAGTAATATCCACTCTGGTTACTAAAAGGCCTATAGAGTAAACAAATAACAGAATCTAAACCAGTGTTTAGAAAAACAGCTTCTTCCCAAGAAAAATGACTGAAAGGTTCAGTAAAGTTCTCCTTTAAGGCTGCTTGGCATAGCCAAAGGTAGGCTTTTTGCTAGTATATAGGGGTAATAGTGGGAATGGGCAAAACAGAATAAGGCGACTTACCCTATCTGGATGGAAAAACGCACTGGTGCAGTATTTGTGGAGCTGACCAAGGCTTTTGCTGTCATGTGTCACAAAACACTAACCAAAAAGCATAGAGATATAGGATTAGAACAAGCTCCTGCAAGTGGTATAAGGATTGTTTGTCTAATAGACCACAATCTACAAAGTCTGAAGGTGTTCTATCTGCTGTTAAACATAACCTGTGAAGTCCCACAGGGCTGAATTCATGGCCCTTTCCAATTTAACATTTTTAAATAAATACTTTACTGAATGTCTGTGAAAACTCAGAAATGTTGCTTTATGCAGATGGTGATGTAATTTACAGCCTGTCTAAATATATGACAGATATTAACAAGTCATTAGAGGTCAGCTTTCTAAAAATACAAAGATGGTTAGCTCAGCAGATCAGTATGTAATAGAAGTAAACCAATGGGGACTTCTGGTTCCGGTACATCCTGAATGGCGGCTTAGCCTCACTACTCTCCCTACCAGGTCATTTTAAAAGGTGCATCCTCAGCCATCTGTTAGTAAGCCATGTCTCAACACACAGCTTTCAACTTGGGGAAGTGTCAAAGATATGGGGAAATCTAAAAGAAAAGACATGGGCATCCCAAACTGCCCCTCTATGAGACAGCTGACTTCAAGGCCTGTGAGCCCGGCCATGTCGCACTCCTCTATGCTGATGGCTTCAGCGATGAGGAAGACTCTGGTTCCAAATATAATTCGAACTCAACCTCAACATTTACAAAAGCAGACAGAAACCTCATGCTGAAGGTCCTTCATTGAATAGATGCAAAAATCTCAGGCTTACAGACTGATTTTAAAAAGCTTGGAGCCCAGACAACCACAGTGGAGACACACTTGGACCTACTACAAAATGAGCATATGGCTTATGAGTGCTCATTAGCCTATCTGCACTAGTGGGAGAAGGAAATCACTGTCCGAGCAGAGGATGCAGAGGCAGGGGTACGCAGGCAACATATCTGTATATCAGGCATCCCAGAGGGCTCAGAACAGGCTGATATGGCCACTTTCCTCAACTCCTGGATGCATCCGAAGCTGGACTTGACAGAGGATTTCTCTTTAGAAATCAAAAGGGTACATTGTACCTTAACACCTGAACTAAACCTGGAGCCCCCCCATGAGCCGTACTGGTACAATTCCTGAAGTACACCAGCAAGGAGAAAATACTTAAGCTTGTTTGGGAAAAGAAAAACCTCAACACTGATGGCCAGTGAGTCTATATTGATCAAGACTTCCCCCCACATATGATGGTGAAAAGGAAAAACGTTCTGATAGTGGTAAAGGACCTCAGAGAAAAAGGTTACAAGGCTTTTTTGCGCTACCCAACTAGAGTCTGGTTGCAGGACACTGAGGGGATCCAAGTGTTCGAATCCCTTCTACAAGCAGCACCTAAACTGAATGCCCTAAATATCCTGGTTCTGGATATCAATGAGGAACCGGTAGACCAGGAAATTGAGGAGAGGTTGTGGCAACTAGCACCAGGAGCGAGGAAGACAGGCAAATGAAGAGTGGATACCTTGCTCCCCCTCCATGCTGACATCAAGAAGTGGTTAGTGCCTAAACATATGAATAAATGAAGAATTCTAAGTGGTTTCTATACCTGGGGTCTGATTCTGGTCCTTGCTGGTAGATAAGGGATCTTCTGGAAGACTGAGAGGCAGATCTGTCGACGGTGCTCCACGTGTTCTTTCAGTGGATTTTTTGGTTTGGTATAGCGTGTGGTTCAGAAATGGAACACTTTGGAGAAGAGCAGTTTCCAGAGGAGGGATTTTATCCTAGAACCCCTAAGGACATCCTCCCCATTTTCTCTTCCCCCAGCACAATGCCAGCATGACAGTGAGAGGGCCCTCCTTGGCTTAGTTACAGCAGAACTTTTATTTTCTGGGAAATTGCAGTGCTCTGGATTACTTGCAAGTACTCTTGTTTTTTTATGGCTTTTTGTTCCTGGGGCGAATTTCATTCCTGCAGAGAAGCACTTGGTCATGGGTTGTTGGATAATAGTAAGACTGCAGGGCCAGTGTCAGACAAGCTGGGGATGTGTATTTATCTGCCCTCACTCTGGGGGTTTTGTAAGAAGAGGTGCGGTACTGTTATGCAAGACTTTTGCTAACTTAAATAAACTGTTGGATTAATATTCTCATACTGTAGATCAGTTCGTTTTATTGTTATACTGATCTGATCTGTTAGTTGAGTATATTACAGACATACATGGTATACTTCATTTTACTTAGCACTAAGGCACATGAATATAGGTAGAGGCCAGACATTTCTTTTATGTACCATTTCCTATTTTCTAAGTGGATGGCGTGGATTATTTGTTTGTTGCATTTGACCTGGTGGGGGGCCTGTGAGTCCACTGCCCAGCCTTTGATTGAATCGTAGAGTAGGAGAGCCAGAATCTTCGGCATAGATCAGAGACTCTCTCTCAGCTCATTAGTGCTTAACTCCTCTCTCTCTCTCTCTCTCTCTCTCTCTCTCTCAATTTTCGAGAGATAACCTTGTTTTTGAGCTCTCATCCACCTTTTGGCCATGGGGGCCACTCATGGGGCTCTGTGAGGTACTTGTTCTACGCCTAGGGGCACCTCCATGTTTCCTGGATGTTTTCATACTGGTTCATATGTTTTCCCTATAGTTTCAAGCAGGGTAAGTTCTGTATCTCTAAGTTACTCTAGTTACTCTTAGGCATGTGTCTCTTTATTTTCTATGGGCCTGAGATGGTTTAGGGAGGGGGAGGGGAGACTGGGGGAATGAAGTTCATTGTTGAATGATACATTGGGTACTCTTAACATATGCACCATAATTGTAAAAGATATCAACAATGTAGTGAAGCGCACTAAAATTCTGCAGGAGCTACAGAGGGTGGGTTGTGATATTGGATGTTTACAGGAGACCAAATTATCAAAAAGTGAACACTCAAAACTGCACCAAATGTGGGTTGGGGTGGTTTATGCAGACTCCCATCCCACCTTGACCAGGGCTGGAGCAGCCATACTGATTAAGAGGAGTCTGTCATTTCAGGTGATGGGTGTCCAGATGGAGAGCACGGGCAGATGGGTCATCCTCTTGGGGGAACTCAGGAGTAGACCAATCAATACAGTTTCAGCGTATGCATCCACCTCTTCCTCGGGCACCTTTTTCAACTCTTTATTTGACCGCATAGCATTGTTGCCTCCTACAGAGTTGTGCTTATTGGGAGATTGGAATGTGGTGGAAAACTGTATGCTAGATAAAGACCAACCACTGGTGGTGGGGTCAACCAGTACTTTCAGACACCTCCGCACCCTGGTTGAGGAATGGGGGATGCTGGATGTCTGGAGATTCCTACATCCAGTCACCCAAGAGTTTACTTTTTTTGCCCCAGCATCACAGTCCTATTCTAGACTGGATCGAATTTACACTTGAAAGCAAGGAATTCACCATTTTCAAACTGTGACTATTAACCCGGTTACCTTCTCTGATCACACCATGGTCGAAGCACAGGTTTGTTGGGACTGGGAGGGGGAAGGGGAGGGATTTGACCCAGGATTGGTGAATGAGGAAACCTTTCAGCAAGATATTAACAATGCTATCACTCATTATATAAGGAAAAATAGGGAGACTGACTCAGTTTTGAAGAACATTCGGGATGGGCTGAAGGCTGTGCTTCGAGGAAAATGTGTGAGTTATTCAGTTTATCTGAATAAACAATATCAGGCTAAAATAACTAAAAGCTTAAAGGAGATCTCTACCCTAGAAGCTCAGCACAAGGCATCCCAGGATTTGAAGGTATTGGCTAAATTAAGAACTGCTAGGGTTTCTGGATCAATTATTAACCTGTACAGCCTTGAATTCATTGAGATTCACAAATCAAAACTATTACGTGGGGGAGAAGAGAAAGCGGGTAAACTGTTGTCCCTTAGACTCAAGAAACAACAGGCTGAGAGGTATATCACCAAAATCAATTCAGTAATGGACCGTCACCCAAATTGGGTACCCAACCTAAGGAGATAGCGAAAGAATTTGCCTCATATTATGTAGCCTTCTATAGGGAAGAAATGGGCCCCAACCATACCCAAGACATAGCCCAATTTCTAGAATGGGTACAACTCCCTACTTTGACAGAGGACCAGAGGGTAGCCCTAGAGTGCCCTTTCTCAGGAGCTGAGGTCCTCTCAGTGATTAAATCTTTACCAAGTGGAAAATCCCCTGGGCCAGATGGATTCTTGGTGACATTTTTCAAACAGTTCGCGCCTGAGATCACACCCCTATTGACTAAGGCTTGTTATTCAGCCCATGAACCCGGGGCCACCCAAGACACCTGAGGTGAGGCCCATATTTCCTTAATCCCTAAACCAGGTAAGAATTTGGTAGAATGTGGGGGATACCATCCAATATCTCTTCTTAATCAGGGCACCAGGATTTTTACCAAACCGATTTGTAATAGATTACAAACCATCATTCCTTCTTTAGTTCACCCTGACCGAACTGGATTTATCCTTGGGAGCCATATACATGACAATATCTGTCTTCTCCTTAATACTATTTCAGTTTCCAGTTACCTCCCTCCGGACACCATCAATGCTCTTATTGTATTAGATGCAGAGAAAGTCTTTGACAGGCTGGATTGGCTTTACTTAGAGATCACCCTTAATAAATTTGGATTTTGGGGAAAAATTCCTTAAGTGGATGACTGACTTATACAAGAACCCTAAAGTCTGTGTAAAAATTAATGGTATCATCTCAGAAATGTTTAGAATAGAGAGAGGAACTAGACAGGGGTGACTGCTCTCTCACCTCCTCTTTGCCCTGAGCATGGGGCCATTTGCAGCTCTGGTTCAACAGTCTCAAGAATATAGGGGGATTTTTTTTTTTTTTTTTTAGGAGTGGCACCCTAAGCTGAAAGCTTTTTTTACATGTGCGACCTAGAAGCACAGGGAAGTTAAGTGACTTGCTCAGGGTCACACAGTATGTAAGCGGAAGCTGTAGGATTTAAACCCAGGTCTGGTCTGCTGGATATCACCAGAGTTGCAGCTCAGAGCCTTAAACTACCGCACTATACTCCCTGGATTGGAGTAGAGGGAACAGAAATCTGAATTTCTCTTTACACAGATGATATGCTATAATATGTCTCTGACTTGGACCACTCCATCCCCCTTTTGGGAACCATGTTGGGGGAATTTGGGGGGATTTCTGGCTTTAAAATTAATGAAGCAAAGACTGAGATGTTCTCTGTCCTGGTGAAGGGTCACCCTCCTCTTCCTAGGTATGGTAATTATAAATGGGTAAAAGATAGTTTTCGAAACCTTGGTATCCAGATACCTCAGGATACCTCCAGACTTTATAATGTTAATTATCTTAAGCATTTGCAAATGGTACAAAAAGATTATCACAGATGGAACCTTCTCCCTCTTTCTTTATTAGGCAGATTGGAATGCATTCGTATCACCATACTGCCTAGATTTTTATTCCTCTTTTCAGCTCTCCCTTTGACGCCCCCAACTCTTCCTGGAAAGGGTTAAAGTTTGTCACCTTGCATTTTGTATGGAAACACCATCCACCATGGATTAAGTGGTCTACTCTTTTGAGGGCTAAAGCCTCAGGGAGGTTGGGTATGCTGGACTTTCAGAAATATTACTGGTCAGCCCAGCTTAGGGCAATAGCAAAATTTCATGGGAAGGAAGATCCACCCCTGTGGACCTTTCTAGAAAGAACCTCTACTCCACTGTTGCGGGTTTCTGACCTACTGTATATGGACGAGGGGGGTGCTCTCCAGTGTATCTTTTAATAACCCCTGGTCAGGAGTTGTTAGGCAGGTCTGGCTGGCTATCTCCAGGAAATTGAAATAGCACTGAAGATTGGTCCCTCTACTCCTCTTTGGGCCTGTCTGGATTTTGCACCACTCCATTTAGATATGGGTTTTACTGGATGTTATAGAAGAAGCTTAAAGAGGGTGGACCACCTCCTGATTAGGGGAACTTTAAAATCCTTCCAGCAATTAAGCAATGAGTATAATCTACCAAGACAGGATTTTGTTCAGATTTTTACAAATTAGACACTATTTGCTTGTGAAAAGGTTAGACACACAAGGTGGCATCAGTACAGATCATTTTCTGGACTCAGTGCGATCTTTGGTTGCACAGGGAGCTGATGGAGGACTGATTTCTAGGTTGGTGCAGGGTATGGAGGCTCAGGAGTTATCCTGCCCTCCAGATCTCATAGCCAAATGGGAAAAGGAGGCAGACATTAGGTTTCAAGATGAGGACTGGGTACTGGTTTGGGCAGGAGTACATAGTACCTTGGTTGCCCTGTGGTGGAGGGAGTTTTGATGGAAGGTAGTGATTAAGTTTTTCCTGACTCCCACCATCACATGGCATTTAAAGTCCTCCATCCCTAATTTGTGTTGGAGACAATGGGGTGAAGTGGGGTCTCACATACATATTTTTTGGACTTGTAATAAAATAAGATCCTATTGGGACCAAATATGATTGAATTTTAGCCAAATCTTTGACTCTCAATTTCGAGTATCACCAGAAACCTGGTTGTTTGGCTTTATGCCCATGGTAGCACTGACAAAATCACAAATTCTCTTGTTTCATATGTTATTAGCAGCGGCCTTGAAAGATCTCACCAAAAGTTGGTTATCCCCTATTGTGCCCACAGAGAACCTATGGAATTCCATCTGCTTAAAAATCATGCTGATGGAGCACCTTACAGCTAAACTGAGAACAAGTCTAGAGAAGTTCAAGGCCAGGTGGCTGCCTTTTTTACATTTAAGGGCCTTTAAGTAACATAAAGATATTTTACAGATTCTGGCCAAGATGGTCTGTTAGTGAACCCAGGCTGTCACGGTGGATGCTTTAAATGAGATAACTGGTTAAAGCAGACTGCCCAGGCCTATCTTGTCCATTGTGGTGGTGAAGGTGCTGACAATATAACACAGTTAGTATAGTAGGTTTCCTGCTACTGCCCCTGTGGCTGACCCCTTTAGGGATCACCCCTTCCCCACTTATCTCAGGCTCTTCTTTTTTCTTCTTCTTACTTTTCCTCCTGTCTTAATTCTCTCTTCTCTCTTCCACTCTGTTCTACTCCTTCCTTTCTCTTCCCTTTCTTACCCGTGACTATCAGACACTTAACTAAATTTTCCATGTATATTGTGGGAAATATATTAGGTAGACAATTGGCTGTCTAACTTGAGAAAAGAAATGTAAGAGCTGAGACCATGCCCAGAATATTGGAATGTATCAGGGTTTGGGTATTAAATGTTGTAGGATTTTTGGTGATATGGTAATAGCAATGAATTGGACAGCACAGGAGCACATGCTCTTCATTCATAGAAATAGTATAGCCTTTTACATGGAAATGTATTTTGAATTGGATGAACTGATGTCGCACTGTTCAAAGTGAAAATATTAGTAACAACTATTACTTCAAAAAAACAAACCAATGCTGCTCTGTTTGGTTCCATACCCAAAGCTGCAGCTGAGAGAAATGTCTTTACATTTTTGAGCTCCAGTGGGCTTGATTTGGAACATGTTGAGTCATCTTGACCCAAATTTGACCTTCTCTTCATCTCAAGAAGGTGACTACCTAAATTCATCAGAAACTAGGATGTGTTTTTATAAACTCATAAACTGTTCAATACTGGAGTCTAAGATTTTGATAGTACAGCAAAACTTAAAACCAGTTTTGGAATATGTTTCAATGATAGTAAACTCAATAACTGCCACAATACTAACCAAAAAAGATGTTATATAATGATAGGAAAACGTGTTTCCATGGGTAACCATAGGTCACACCGCTGTGCAGCTTTCTCCCCACTGGGCTGGTTGCCATTCAAGCACAAATTAAGCCACACCATGGCCTGCTTTACCATCAGCTCTTGACCAACAGTTCCAGAATGCCTAACTGAACAATTGATATTTTATAATGTGGTATTAATGCTATTTTTTTATCTTTGTAAAATATGACAGCTGATGGGGAGGTATGTGGAGAACTGGAATTGCATTCCCTGTTTGCTGACCTAGGCCTGAGGGAAAGCATTCTTGTGTTATCAAGAGGGGAAGCATTGGGATACTAATTCTGCATTGACCCCAAAAGTAGATATGTTATGGGGAGGGCTTAAATGTACTCTCAGAGGAGAATTAATACGACAGGCATCAAAGTGTAAAAAATTACAAAGGAAAGAAACTTCTTCACTTCTAACAAGGATTAGAGCCTTGGAGTCACAACTTACTGAGCTGTCCCTGGGACACTGGGAAGACTGAGAATCTTTGAAATCCCTTCCGGTGAAGTATCATGCTGTTTTGCATAAAAAAGCAGAACACGTATTGCTACACTCTAAGGCAAAGTATTTTGACCAGGATAAGAAGGCTGGGAAGCTTTTAGCCCTCTGATTGAGATCTCAACTAGTCAATAGAATTGTCTCTTCTCTTAGGTCTACAGAGGGCCATCTGATTACTTCCCCAAGATAAATTGTAGCCCAGTTCTATTCATTCTACCAAGAGCTTTATACTCCTCAGTTACAGGCTTCAATTCACTCTAACCTTGCAATTTTTTTATAGGATCTTCAGTTGCCATATGTCGTTTGCATACCCAGAGGGAATTTCTCTGTGCTCCCTTGACCCTGCAGGAGATATGTCAAGCCATTGATTCTTTGGCCCCTTACAAGTCCCCAGGCCCGGACAGTTATACTTCAAATTTCTGTAAATAATTCACAATGCAATTGGCTGCTATACTGCTTAATCTTTTTAATTACATTTTTAAGCATGGCATCTCCAATTATGCTATCACAGAAGCATTAATAGTGGTTCTACTGAACCCCGGCAGGGATCCCAAGTTTGTTGCCAATTATCAGCCTATCTCACTCATTAATGTTGACCTTAAAATATTGGCCAAAGTCTTGGGCAGTCACTTCAGTAATGTCTGGGGATCCTTGCTTAGTCAAGAGCAGATCAGGTTTGTGTCTGGGAGATTATCCACAGCTCATATACAGAAGCTATCCCATCTCATCTCCACATCCAGGGAATCCTCTACTCCTGCATGGTGGTTTCCCTGGATGCAGAGAAAGCATTTGACAGGGTCTCATGGGACTATTTGTTTTATATCTTGTCTAAATATGGTATCCCCCTGAATTCCTTCACTGGATTGAGGTGCTCTACACTTGTCCTTCAGCCCGCATACTATGTAATGGGGTTGTATCAGATTGACTTTTATGGCAGCAGGGCACCAGGCAAGGATGTCCCCTCTCTTTTTCTTTTTAATCTGTTTTTGGAACCTCTTCTTAGGAAACTTAACTCCTCCTCGCAAGTTCAAGGTAGTGTGGTAGGGGACACGCAATATAAATTATCAGCATATGCAGGCAATGTATTGTTACATATTGTTCACCCGATACATCCCTGCCTGCTGCATTGGATATTATTCTTCAGTTTGGTATTTTCTACAACTACAAATTGAACTTCTCTAAAGCAGAAGTCCTGCCACTGAATGTATGGGCTGGAAGGGCATGAATGAAGAACTTAGGCCTAGCATGGGTTAAGGATAAGCTCAAATATCTAGGGATTTATTATGGTTCTTCACCATCTAGGCTGCAGCAGTATAACCTTGAATAAATTGTGGACCTAGTTAAGAGAGATTTGCATCATTGGAAACTCCTTCCCATTTCTCTCTGGAGATGCCTCAATGTAATTAAGATGAATGTGCTCCCACAGATTTTGTATCCTTTGCTTATGCTTACATGACATTTACCAAGGTATTGGTTTCTGAATGTACATAGATTAATTTCTAAATTTTTATGAAAGGATAAACCACCCCGGAGAGCTCTTGCCAAATTGATGGTCAGGTCACTATACTAAAGATAGAGGAAGGTTGAGGGTGTCTAAATTTTTTATGTATTATTTGGCTATACATAGCACCAAGTAATTTCATTGGCTGTGGCCTAGACAGCTGGATCCAGGTTAAGAGTATGTACCCCTATGGCTGGAAATTGAGCATTTCCAAGTCTCTCAATTGGGGATAGATCTTTAAGCTTTACTTCACATCCTCAGAAGAAAGCTCCCAAAGCCTTACAAGATGCACCTATAGATGTCTCAATTCAAGCCTATAAGCAGTTGTGTTCTCTACTCCAGCTTGATCCCATTAAAGATACCTCTCAACCACTATTGGTGAACCTGAATTTTAAAATTGCCAATCAGCTCATCACCAGGACATTTTGGCCCTATGCTGATATTACTATGCTAGACCATTTGGTTCAGAATGGCAAGCCTCTTACCTTTCAGCAGGCACAATTAAAATATGACTTAAGTTCTTTAGATTGTTTCAAGTATCTTCAAGTGGCCCATTTATTAGTACACCATTTTGGGCATGGGCAGTAGTCTAATACTTAATAATATTCTTCCATTGATCCCAGATGCAACTACCCACATGCGATATCTCATTTCTATAACAACATTTATGAGATATTGTCACTCCAAGAGACAGGAATAAACTATTATTGGAATCAGACACTCCCATCTTCAAAAGGGGTGTACGATTGGAAATTGTTATGGCAGAATGTTTACAGATTTATAAAATTGGACCGATACAGGTTTATATAGTTCCAGATAATCCACAATCTGTATCTCACCCCTGTTAAGTTATATAGAATGGGCAAGGTCCCTACCTTCATGTGTTCCAGGTGTGATAAGAACACGGGATCTTTAATGCATATTCTTTGGACGTGTGAAAAGGTGGTTAACTTTTGGGTTCTATACACCAAAGGTTAGATCCCTTATTGGGCCTGAGTGATGCCTTTCTACCTGAAATTTGTCTGCTTAGTGATTTTACAGATCTCCTAGGTGAGAATTAATGATACCATATGGTGTTGATTACCACTTGTGCCAAGAATGTTATTTTAAGGCATTGGTGTGATACTTTAGTCCCCCAATACTTGGAGTGGTATAGAGAAATTTTGTTTGCAGTGCTGGTGGAGCGGATCATTGTTAGCATGACAGATTGTTTCAAAAGATACAGAAAGATATGGGAACCCCTGTATGCTTTATTAACATCATATGTTTTCCAGTATTTATGGCTCCAGGGTAGTTTTAACTTAGCATAGGGTTGTTGATTTGTCCAAACTTATAATTGTATCCCTGGAGCACTCCTTATTAACTGGATTGGGCATGGTGGCAACTTTTTCCTGGGTAATCATTTGGTGAAGGCTGTCATTACATTTTCTCCATCTGTGGACCTGTATTTACTTATTGTATATTTATAATGAGCCTAGCATACTCATTGGTTAGCTCCTTCCTCCTTTCTGGCTTCAGAAATGCTAGGTTAAGCTTAATCTCCTCTGGGCCAGGGTGGGAGGGTGAAGGTAATGGAGGGGTTGGAGGCCTATATGAGGGATCTTAGGGGAGATAAGTATAGTACAGGAGTCATCTAAATGTTCTATTCTAATTGTCCATGTTTACAATGCTTTAAGGTGACACTTGTATGTTCTATGCTCTTTGTTTCTGTTTAAAAACTGTTTCTGTTGTACTCTAAAATGTCATTAAAGTATATTTAATGTGAAAAAAGAGGGGGAAGCAGGCTGGGGGGGGATAGCTGAGCCTGATTTTATGTAAAATAGGCTATGTTTTATGTGTAAAAGCAAGCTAGAAGCCCCCTGCAGAACTGGATGCTGAGTAGAACAATAAGAGAGACGTCTGGAACTACATACCCACCTCAGACCAGTTTTGTCTTGGAGGTGGGCTAACAGATCAAAAGAATGTTCAGGGTGTGATGCAAGAGAGGCAGGGAAGATGGTGTGAGTAAAGGCACTGGTCTGTTATGGATATTTCTTTTCCTGTATTATCTTATAAAAGTTAGTTATATCTTTGGAATTGATGTCACAACATTGCTGTGAGTTCTGCTGTGACTCAAGAGAACCCAGTTGGAGGTAAACTTAAACTATCTACCTAGAATCTAGTTTAGAACTTAGGTTATTTTGTATCAATTCTTCTTTTTCAAAAGCCTTTGTTTCCATTTCTGTAGTGTACATTGTTCTGGGTGCATTCTTTTTGTTCAACTGAGTTGATCTCTCTAACGGTATTGTCTTTAATTATCAAATGTTGCCTTGTGCTGCTGTCGCTCAGGATGAATATTTGTGTAATTTGCAAGAATGATTCTGTTTATCATATTAACTGCCTGAATTTTAGAGTTCTGATTTCTCCACTAATGTTTAAACATTGCACCATACCATGTACCCCATCTGACTTATTGCCCTGTACAGTAGAAGATGCTTAATTGGGATGCCCTAGTGGTGGATTTTTTGTCTTGATTAAGTGGCCATCCAGTATATCAGAAGTGCATTGAATTATATGGCAGTAGGTAGGTGCAAAGGCAGATCCAGACCTGTATGCGCTCTTAAGGAGAAGAAAACCAAAACTTCATGTCTCAACCAAATAGTCTATTTATTTAGCACCACTGTGGACGCCCCTAGTGCCTTGGCAATGTGCCTTCAAATAGGGGGCTTGTTGCAATCTGGCATGAACATTTCATTATTTAAATAACAATCAAAAAGTGACATCATACATCAATTCACCAATCCCAAAAACTCTTTAGAGGATTCAAAATTAAATGGTCAGACCACTTCAACCAGTCAAAATTCAAAGACAATTAAACAATCAAATCACTTTTAGAAAAAGAGTCTAAAAAACATGTTTAACTAGTAGATATTACAATTTCATAATAGATAAGGAGCTATGTGCATGGCACTGTTGTTTAGCTAATACCCTAAATTCTAATTAGGTACAAGCATAACTGAAATATTTGTTTGGTAAATTTTGCTACAGGGTTCACCTAAAAATTTAGAGATATACCAACAAATGCTTTTTATCCAAATAACATCAATTATGCATCATTAGCCAGTACTTTTTTACTTTTAGATAACTCACTGTCTTACATGGTCCTTTATAGTGCTGAATAGAGAGGAGAAGCATACCAAGCAGCTGCTTCATGGCCCATCTGTACCGGAAACAGTATGACCATAGGAGATCCTATAGAGTCCAGCAAAAGGAAAAAGAAAGAAAACAGAAAAAACACACATTATCTTACAGTTTTAAATACAATAAACATTTCCAACATTATATAATAACTATTGCTAGTGATGACCCATTGAAAAAGTATAGTCGGGGGGGAAGGAAGAGAAAGAGATAGGCGTTGGGAAGTGATGAGTGGGGTACTTAGGATGGAAAAGCAGCAGAAGCTAAAATCCTAAGAGAAAGACATAGGGCCCTTTTCTAGAAAGGTAGTGCAAGTCACTGCCAAATGTAACTTGCGTCACCCACAACTGCAACATTGACCCTGCACCCTATTCTAGGAGGAGTAGGGTCTCCGCAGCTAAGTTCTGCAATTTGCGACATGTGGCCAGGTACACTGAACAGAGGGTGCACCTGGCAAGCATGTCACAAGCCTCAATGCAGAATGCAGTGCCCCCCATGCTCAGCTAGCCACATTAGAAGCACCCTTGAAATTTCTTACACATCAACTGACCCTGTAGTGTACATAGATACATAGACAGGGTTGCAGGTAAGGGCCCATGGCCCACCCAGTCTGCCCATTTGAGCTAGGTTCAGTTTATGTTTTCCTAGAAGTCTGTTGCCCCTTACCCCTGACATCCAGAATTCCTTTATGTCTATCCCATGCATTCTTAAATCCCGTGATTGTTTCAGCCCCCACCACTTCCTCTGGCAGGGTGTTCCACTTGTCCACCACCCGTTCTGTGAAGAAATTCTTCCTCGTGTTTCCTCTGAATCATCCTCCCTCCAACTTCATCCCATGCCTTCTAGTCATGGAACATCTTTTTCGCTTAAAAATAGTGTATTCCTGCACCCTGTTCCTTCTTGTGAGATACTTGTATGTCTCTATCATATCCCCTCTCTCCCTCCTCTCCTCCAGGGAGTACATGTTCAGTTCCTTCAACCTGTCTTCATAGGACTTGTGATGCAATCCATGCACCATCTTTGTTGCCCTCCTCTGAACCTTCTCCACCCTGTCAATGTCCTTAGTAGGTATGGTCTCCAGAACTGTACACTGTACTCCAGGTGGGGCCTCACTAGTGTCTTGTATAGCAGAATTATGACCTCCCTTTTCCTGCTGGTGATGCCCCTGCCTATACATCCTAGCATCCTATTTGCTTTACCTGCTGCCTTGTCACACTGTTTCCCTACCTTGAGGTCATCAGAGATGACAACCCCAAGATCTCTTTCCTGCTTGGTGCATGCTACATCCTCACCCCCCCAACCGATATATTGTGCCAGGGTTTTTGTGCCCCATATGCATTATCTTGCACTTCCTTGCATTGAATTTCAACTGCCAAACCCCTGACCATTCTTCAGGTTTCTGCAGGTCCCTTCTTATTCTGTCTACACCCTCTGGTGTGTCTGCTCTGTTACAGAGCTTTGTGTCATCAGCGAACAGTGAAATAGGTCCTGCGCAATGTCACTGATGAAGATGTTGAATAGGACCGGTCCCAGTAGTAGTAGTTGTAGCTCTTTCTTTATCGTGTGGTTTTGCTCCTCTAGAATTATTTTTATTCTCCCCCTTCTTCTTTTGCTAGTCAAATTTTCTACTCCTGGATCTCCCTCTGCTTCCTGACCATAAGGGCAATTAAGATCAGAAGAAACTGCACTTCTAATTTGGAATTTAAAAGACAGGCAGCAGAAATTTTGGGAAGATTCAAAGAGAGAGGCTACCAGGATGCAGTTTTGGAAAAGGCATTGGCTAAAGTAAGGAACAAAACACAAAATAAGCTTATTCAAGATAAAGATAAGAATAAAGAAACAGAAGAGAATACTGTAACATGTTCCTTAGAGTATAATGCAATAGCTGGCCAAGTAGATAGCATCTTTTGGAATAGCTGGTATATTTTAAAGAGTGACACAACAGTAGGTACTGCACTGCCTGAAACACCCAGAATCACATTCAGACGTACAGTTAATCTACAGAACAAATTAGTAAGAAGTCAATTCTACCAAAAAAAAGAACCAAATAGAATGTGGTTACCCCCAAGGCCTAAGTGCAATCATAAATGTGGGAGGTGTAACGTATGTAAATACATGAATATGGGATTGATTTGCAATCTACCTAATGGCACACAGATCGAAATAAGAGAATTCATTACCTGTACAACTTCCTTTGTGGTGTACATTTTACAGTGTACTTGAACCAGTACTAGATAGGGAAGACCATGAGGCCATTAAAGGAAAGAATTCAAGAACATCTGAAGCCCATAATTAATAAAAAAATGGACACACCAGTAGGAAGGCACTTCATTTGTATGCATGACGGGGATGTGTCCCATTTTAAATTTATGGGGATTGAACATGTTAAATGTGAACAAAGGGGTGGTGACAGACCAAATAAACTGTTACAAAGAGAAAGCACATGGATTTTTAAAGCTGATACATTTTGTCCCAAAGGCTTAAATGACAGGTGGGACCTCAAACCTTTTTTGAGAGATAAATAACTTGTCCAATCATGATCAAAAGGAACTTTTTCCCAATAAATAACCCCAAAAGAAGTAATGAATCACTATAATCTGTGCGTATACAATGTTTAAAATATCTAGAGAATCCTAAAAAATCTCGAATATCTCATAAATATAAGTTATATATATTATGTCTTTCTCCTAGGATTTTTGCTTCTGCTGCTTTTCCATCCTAAGTCCCCCGCCCTTCATCACTTGCCAACGCCTATCTCTTTCCCTTCCCTCCCATCTTCTAACTATACTTTTTAAGTGGTTCATTACTAGCAATAGTTATTATATAATGTTGAAAATGTTTATTGTATTTAAAACTGTAAGATAATGTGTGTTTTCTGTCTTTTTTCCTTTTGCTGGACTCTATAGGCTCTCATATGGACATACTGTTTCCGGTACAGATGGGCCATGAAGCAGCTGCTTGGTATGCTTCTCCTCTCTATCCAGCACTATAAAGGACCATGTAAGACAGTGAGTTATCTAGAAGTAAAAAAGTACTGGCTAATAATGCATAATTGATGTTATTTGGATATAAAGCATTTATTGGTGTATCCCTAAATCTTTAGGTGAACCCTGTAGCAAAATTTACTGAAAGAAATATTTCTGTTATGCTTGTACTTAATTGGAATTTAGGGTCTTAGCTAAAACAACAGTGCCATGACACATAGCTCCTTATCTATTCCGAAATTGTAATGTGTACTAGTTAAATATGTTTTTTAGAATATTTTTCTTAAAGTGATTTGATTGTTTAACTGTCTTTAAATTTTGACTGGTTGAAGTGGTCTGACCATTTAATTTTGAATCCTCTTAAGGGTTTTTTTGGATTGGTGAATTGATGTATGATGTCACTTTTTGATCTTTATTTAAATAATGAAATGTTCATGCCAGATTGCAACAAGCCCCTTTGAAGGCACATTGCCGAGGTGCTTGGGGCTTCCACAGTGGTGCAAAATAAATCAACTTTTTGGTTGAGACATGAAGTTATGGTTTTCTTCTCCTTAAAAGTGCATACAGGTCTGGATCTGTGATTTATATGAAGGGTTTGTCACCCTATGTATGCGACCCCCTCATAGCTTTGAGCGCAACAACTCGGTTGTTGGACTTAAGGTAGGTGCAAAGGCCCTGGAAAGTCATAGGAACATATAAAAGACTTAAAACATTTCAAGGTTGTACTGTATAGTGTTAGACACTTTGAGCAGGTAATGAGAGGGACTGACTTTCAGTTGTGCATGAGAGAGAGAGAGAGCATGCAAGGGTGAGAGATTTGAGCAGCCTGACACCCAACTGATACAATGTGAATGGGGCAGGTGGAGGTGTAGAGAGAGGATTGAGAGAGAGTGCTAAGCTTAAGTTGTTTGAATTGTTATATGCAGCTTTGTGTTGAGAATCTCCCAACACTTCAGAAAACCGACAGTGAGAGAGATCTGAGAAATTTGTGCAGCCCGACTGGTACAGTATGACGTGAAAGAAAAGGTAGAGAGAGAGTGCCCAGTTTAAATTGTTTAAATTGTTCAGTGATGTGGAATAGGGTAGATGGAGTTGTAGAGCGTGAGTGCTAAGTGTGGCCACATTGAGGAAATGGCATCCAGTCACTGGCTCAGACAATGCTGAAGAGATTCAAACTTTCTTAGGTGTCAATAAAAGATTAGCAAGAATTAGAGAAGCAATTAGAAAGGGGTATGCCTGGGCAAACTCAGGCTAGATCATCCCAACTAAATGGCTGGGTCAACAGGGTTGTCCCCCTTAAGCAATTGTGGCTGCCATAGAATAACACAGCCTCTTAATTGGTTCCCAGCAGTGTGTCCCATTAAAGCAGACATCCTGATTATCCACAATACTGTATTGTATTTTATAATTTTATCTTGCCCTTTATATGATACTTTACTTATCTGTATATTATGTTGCCTAAACCCATTCATGCCATCTTGATGGCCCAGGTCATGCCTCAAAACAGTCCCTGGGACCAGTGAATCCACCTGGTTAACAAATACATAAATTGATTAATTAATTAATCATTTTTCTTCCATTTCTGTAGTCTGCTGTATTCCCCATAGAGTTTAGTGTGTATAATTCAGTACCATGTGTACATATCATGGAGTTGTAAATATTATTATAGTGGTATGATCAAGCCCGTATAGTTAGTGTTGAGTAGCCTGTTTAATGTTAAACCTCAAATTTTGCACTTCAATAACTTTGCAACCAATGAATGGATTTACACAAAATTTGGCATGCATTGTCCATGGGGTAGATCACTTGACATGACAAGTTTCATTATGGTTTGATGTGCACATCATGTGATCAGGATAGTGCAAAAACCTTAAAAGTCACCACTTTTTTCAGTTTTTTTTCACAACACCTTGAGCCCAGATGGTGCAGAGTTTCAGTGTGATTTTTTTTGGTAGGAACAGCTTGGGTATCAGAACTCCCATGCATTTGTTTGGTGAAAAAATATTAATCTGTTGTAAAGTTATTAAATTTTTAAGTTCCCATAATTTTCAATGGGAATATCACGCTCCAGAATGGAGGAATGCATTTAAAAAAGGATTTGGCTTCACGAAAAAGGATTCTTTTTCATCAGGGGCTAATCCTTTTTTGCAGACAAAAATCCTTTTTTGTGAGCCGCCATCTTGTTTTCTCTTTTTTCACACAACAAATGTCATAACTCTGTCCAGGGATGTCTTCTACAGACATCCAAACATGTATCTTGCTCATTGGGAGCTGATGAACTTCACCTAGTTATTTGTTTTTTATATCTCCAATGGCCTCCAAACATTTTTTTAAACTATTTAAATCCTTTTTTGTCACTCGCTAAGATCCTTTTATGTGAATCCTTTTTCAAACAGTCAGCAGTGGGGTTCCGTAGGGATCGTTCCTTGGACTGACCTTACTCAATCTTTGAATATCAGATATCAACAGCAATATCACTAATTCTCTCTCCAAGTTTGTTGATGACACTAAACTGGGGAGAGAAGTTCACACAACAACAAATATCTGACTATTGTGCAGGACTTAAAACACAAATCCTGGGCAATATTTAACAACGTGAACTTCAGTCAAGACAAATTTGTAGTGTTACACTTTGAGAAAAAGAACCCATCATCTCTATATACACTTAATAATAAAATCTTGAAGTCAGTCAAACGAGAATGTAATCTTAGAAGCAATGTCAATAATAGACTAGTGGCTGCAGACCATTACAAAAAAATCTCCCTGACTGCTAATAGAATATTGAACTGTGTTAAACGCACATTTATGAACAGAAACGAGCCATGTATCATAACCCTATACAGGACGTGCATCCGTCCCCACCTTAATACTAGGTCCTCATTTTGGAGCCCATATCTAAAACAAGACATAGAACTATTGGAAAGGGTTCAACACAGACTCACTAAAATTATACCAAAATTAAAACATCTAAGTTATCCAGAAAGATTGCATAACACTGGTTTGGTTAGCCTGGTGGACAGGAGAAAAAGGAGCGACCTACTGCAACTTTATAAATTCTTGCAGTGTATGGAATTAAAAATCTCAATGTGGCTTCCAGTTCAGTACTCACATACCAAACTTAAGAAGCCTTAGAAAATGGGTAAACTAAAACTCATATCCTGATTGGCTAAAATACCCTGGCACCCGGGCTGTTATTTCTCAACAATGCCTGCAAAATAACAAATGCCACTTTCTAGTGCCACATTACTTACATGATCCTTGGGCCACCCTGAATTTCAAAACACTCATACTACCATTTTCCCTGTCCTCCCTTACTAAACACGCACTTCCGTATACCACGTCAAACAACAAAACATCAGCAGTAACCTCCAGATC
Organism: Neoceratodus forsteri; assembly: GCA_016271365.2. NCBI lineage: Eukaryota > Metazoa > Chordata > Ceratodontiformes > Ceratodontidae > Neoceratodus > Neoceratodus forsteri. The sequence goes on from CM028134.1 coordinate 127,006,575, forward strand.
TTTTCTTTATGAAATCCAACCCAAAATCCTGCCTGGTATCTTTTTTTCACAAATGTGAAGATGCTACTGGCAGTTTCTCACAGTTGTATGCTCCAGAGGCTTGTGGTCCTCCCTGTCCCTAAACACTGTCTCCTCGCAATAAAAAAAACCTTAAAAATGACAAACTTTTTTTTTCCTTTCATGTAACATAATCGCACTCTTTGAGGTCAACGCTCGCTTTTACAATTAACTTCCCACTTGCACCACAGTTCTAACTCCATCTGAAATAAAACAAAAGTACCTCGTTCTCACAGGCTACATTCTGCAATTTTCATAGCATATTCATCAATGGCTTTGTTTGTATGTGACGAAGCAGGAGCACAACCTAATCGGAAGTCCACTGTAAGTACAAAAAAAGCAAAAAAAACACAGCAACATTTTGTGTACATGTGTAATCAAGCAGGAGGACAATCTAATCGGAAATAAAATAAATAACTAAAACACAGCAGCGCCCTCCAATGGTAATTGTAGCACTTCTCATTACAGGGACTATTTTCATACAAATACTATTTTTGTCTATTTTTTTTATATATACACATTTTAGTTCCCATATATTTTTTTCAAAATATGGCACAAATAGTCAATTTTCTAAGTGTAATAATACCCTCCAGGGTGGGCGTTATGGGATATGTCTGTGGCATCGGGCCTCATTACGCCCCTGGGCAGTCCATTATATCCCAATAACGCCCACCCTGTCGGGTATTATTACTTACATAACAGGCAATTGATTGTTCCCAAACCCAACACATGCAAACGAGACAACTACTTCACAGTTAGGGTTGTCAGGGCCTGGAACAGAGTCCCACAGCATATAGTTGAAGCAACCAACTTTAATATGTTGAAATCTAGACTGGATAAACATTTCAGATGGACCACAGATGATGTCTCATCTATTCACCAGGGAGTGCGAGACATTCACGATGGGCACAAGCCTACTTATGCCTTTATTCAACTGAGTAAACTGAGTAAATGAAAAAGAATCACGAGTCATGAAGAAGGATCTGGGACACAGAAAAAAAGCCTTTTCCCAGCCTTTCACCATAATTTATTTTCATAGTGTAATGGTCCCTCCCCCCTCCTGGTCACTGATCCCATATGAAACATTAGTTTTCCATAGTGTTGTGGTCCCTTACCTCTCCCGGTTACCAATCCCATATGCAGGATTACTTTTCATAGTGTAGTGGTCCCTGTCTCCTCCCTGATCTCCGATCCCACATGAATATTAACTTTCCATAGTGTACTGGCCCCTCTCCATCCCTGTTACTGATCCAGTATGAAATTGTTTTCCATAGTGTAGCAGTCTCACCCCCCACCCTCTGATTCCTGTTCCACATTTCCCTGGTGTCTAGTGGCACCCCTCACTCACCGATTACCATTCCTCATTTCCCTGTGGTTTAGTGGCACCCCCACCTGCTGATCACCATCCCCGTTATGGCATCCTGTATTCTCTGGTGTCTAGTGGCAGCCCCACCATCCCACTGAAGAAAAAAACTGAAATAAGGAAAACAATCCCTTGATTTTTTTTTTTTTTAAACCTGTAAAAAAAAGTCCCTTCCCAATCAGCTCCACCACCTCCCATTCAGCATCCACCACCCCACACCCCATAGTACACTGCCACACACCCTCACTCGCCTGAACAGGTCCCAGGTTCAAGTCGCACTCTCTGATTGAAGGGACGTCTTGCTGCTGGAACTGGTGACTGCAATATGAGAAACTAAGGTAAATGTGGTTCAATGTATTTCAATGGGGGGGGTTCATCTTTTATGCGTAACTTAGACATTTTTTGAAATTTTGCCCCCATATTTTTAACATGGCCTTTTGGGGACCCCACCGCATGAAAAATATGACTGTCATTATGCAACTCTAGCCCAAAAGGTGAGTTTGTGGTCAGTTGGTGAGTTTGTGGTCAGTTGGTGAAATCACCTTTATGGCATGGTTTGATGATTTTTCCTGGCCTTCTTCATAAGACGGTGTCATAAAAAGGCTATGCTGAAAATTTGGGGTCAAAACTGTTATAAATGCCAAACTTATTATCATTTGTTGCAATTTTGCCATGCACGCTCGTAAATATTTTGATCGCAGATTTTCAACATAGCCTTCTTATTACCCCACTTCATGCATAGTATGTTACAGTTATAATTTTTTCTAATTCTTGACCAAATGTGTTTTCATACCTGTGGCATGGAATGGCATTGCAGTTGCACAGAATTAAGTTTTAGAGGGGATTCAGACATTTTCTGTACCAGGTACATGAGGTGAGGTAATAAGATGCAATGTTGATGATTTGGTCACTTTTGTTCTATAAATGGAAGTGTAGGGTATACATATATGCATCTATGGAAGGATAGGGGCCTTGTGCTTCCACAGGCAAATAAGAATATGATTAATACTATCTCTTAAAGTAAGGAAATAAATTCCAAAAACCTTTGTTAATGATCAAGTTAGGGTTAAAGCCACAAAGGTAGGGTAACATAGAGTTAGGGTTTCCAACCCTAACAGCCCACCCCCACCCTGCACACACCAATGGATGTCAGAGGTGTGCCTTGGGGTCATCATCATCAGCCCTAATTCTCACCTCATTCTCCTATACTGTACTCATTTCAGCTTATTTACTTATGGAATGGGGTGAGTGTTAGGGCTGATGACCCCAAGGCACCTCCCCAATGCCTGTTGGTGTGTAGGGTGTGGGTGGGTTGTTAGCATTGGAAACCCTAATACCATTTTCCCTACTTTTGTGGCTTTAACCCTAAATAGAGCATTAACAAAGTGTTTTGCAATTTATTTTTTTATACTTCATGATCTCTGTGATTGTAATTTTAAGGCTATAGATATTCTGGTGTAATGGGTACGTCTTCTATCCATTTCTGAGGAGGCAGACTTCTAAGCTATCCAAAGCATACCTGCACCTAGTAGCTGGTAGGTGAAAGCAGAGTGTCCCAGTTGTTACTATTCAGATGGATCCTTTACCCTTTAGAAAAGGCCATCGTACTATGTGAGCAGTGACTGGTGGTGGAATTCTGACATAAAGATGACCCAATTGAGAGTCAAACTAGGTGGTGACTGCATATCGAGGTGACCATTCAGGCATCTGGAAAGTTGTAAAAACTGGTAGTGCAGTGCACAGAGTTCTGGGAGGACCAGTTTGTGGCATGTAACAATAACATAAATTCTTGGTCATCCTCTGGAAAGCTTCTTAACATCCCCTTCGTTAATATCAAAATACACCAATGCTCATTTGCATTTTGTTCATTTAAAATCTGGAATCAGATTCTCCTGTAACCAAGATCTAGTCCCACTGCAAAAAAACTTTGGCGCTGCACTAAAGAAATTCTGGTAGAATAATTACAAGTACTCTTGCTTTTCATAATACTCTACCATTACCTGAACCTTGGTCCTTACTGTATCCTGTATGGTGTTGTACTGTATTATGAATGCCATATTACAAAGTACTGTACTTTGATATGTAATTATTTGATCAGCAATATGATAAGTACTGTAATTTGTGTCCTGTATCAAGTTGTACTATATTATAATAACTGGTAGAGTCTTATATCAAACAAAACTTAAACCCTATATTTTTCTGTGATATCACACTGGGTTAATATGGAGAAAGGAACAGGTGCTTAATCAGTCTCCAGTGCCACCACGGACTGAAATTTACTTTCACTTCACTCGCTTGCAGGCATTCGCTCTCTTTCTTTCCATTGCTCGCTTACTCCCAGAGAAGGAATTTGGTGACCTCCCATTTTTAACAGACCTTCATCAAATGTAAAAAAAAAAAAAATTAAACTGACAGCAGAGTAATCAGTCACATGGCAAGCTGATACATTGTCACAGAAAGACAAACAGTCTATGACAGCATCTGCAAGCTATAGCACATCGTTCCTTCAAACTGTTATTTCTTGAGGGTTCTGGTTGATATCAAACCCAACTAGATACTACAAATAATAAAATATGGCGGACTGTAAAAACTTGTTTTTTTACACATCCTTGGTGTGTTTTGTGTATATAAACCACTCAACCTTCAGTCTTGAGGTTTATGTGGCAAAACACACACTGGGTGGGAAACAAACTTCTAGCACACAGTCAGCCATCCATTATTCTGAAAATAATTTGTATTACAATGTACTGTACTTTAATATGTAATTCTGTGATCAGTAATATAAGTGATCTGAATACTATAGTTTTATACTGTATTATGATGAGTTGTATTACAATGTATTGTTCTTTCATATGTAATTTTGTGATCAAGTAATATAATATACAATAATGCATGGGGGAATGGGGATGAGTGCATAATGAGAAATTATGTACCCCCCCAGGTGTAGGATGTTACATAAACCCCAAGGGCAAAGCCCGAGGGGTTTATATCAGCATCCCACACTGAGAGGGAAAATAATTTCTCATTTATGCACTCACCTCCATGCATTGTTATGTGCGACTGCTGGGGGATGTTTTTTTTTCCAAACCAGAGGTGTTTTTTTTGTATTATAAGGCTTTACAAATGACAAGATAATCATAGACGTTTAGCCTAGGGGGTTAAAATGTTAATAGTAGTTTTGAAACTTTACTGGTAAGTCTTTTTTGTTCATATTTTGAAGGTTTTCTTTTGGTGGCTGTTGTCATGGTATTATACAAATGAGTCTGAGGTCTGACTCTAGCTCATTTGCATGTCTCCGTGAACTAGGAACCAAAATTTAAAAAGTATCACAACATTTTGTAGTTTAGACTTGGGAGCTTTTTTTTATTTCTTTTTTTATTTCTGCATTAGTAATTTATTATCTGTAAGACCAGGAAATGCCAGGGACTGGTGAGCGAGGCTGACTGTGTGAGAGAGGGGCACCAAGAATGTGAGTCAAAGTAAGCACATTCTGTTGAAGGTTTTTTTCTTTTTGGGGGGTTTCTTTCAGTTAAAGGTTTTCTGTAACACTGCAATTTAGGGAGAGTGTTTCTGACTGTGGTTCTTATGGGAACTGTGAAAGTGCAGTCACCAACCGAGTCAGCTGGAGTGGGGCTCAGGAGAAGCTGGCACGTGTTCATCATTATAACCCGTGGGTTACAATGGTGAATTATTACCTGATTCTCCAATGGAAAAAAAGTCCTCCAGTTATTACTATAGAATAATGCATAGGGAAGTGTGTGTAATGAAAATTTTATGCACACCCGAGGTGTGTGATGCTTCAGGTTTATCTGGGCATCGCACACCGAGTGTGTGCATTAAAATCCAAGTTTTCACACTTCACCATGTTTTATTTTTTATATTTACTGGTTCAGGAAAGGCATACAAGAAGAAATAATGAGAGATGCTAAAATGTGGAGCTGTTATTAATGAGTTTTTTTCTTGTGCTCATGCTTTTCTGCTCTCACTTTCAAACCCCTAGCCGGAAGACTGCTCCTGTGTCACTGCATGTGTGTGTGTGTGTGTGGGAGGGAGAAGAAAACCACTGAATCACCTGCAGCTCTCAGTTTCTTTTTCTGTCGGGCTATGCTCCTGTCAGTTTCACATTTTTTGTGCTGTTTTCTGTTCTCTTCAGTAATTAAAAAAAAGCATGATCTGCACAGCCATGAGTAAAATGAACCAGATTAAAATCATCAACATTTTTCACTTGCCTTTCTTGGTCATGAGCTCCATGCACCATTAGTTAAACGAAGTTTTGCTGTTCTGTTTCGTAGTATGAATTGTGATGAACTTGCCATTTTTTACTGTTTTTCTGTGAGAGTTTTACTACAAAACTGTGCCCAGCTTTCATTTTGTTTACCTGCCAAGAAGCCTGTCATTCACACTGTTGGTTTTCCTGAGGGAGTGCGAGCAAATGGCCAGCATGAGCATAGACTGTGGGACAAGTGGTTGAGTGCAGTGAAAGTTATTTTTAGAAAGGTGGTTAATGGAACTCCATTATTCACATGTTTGAATAATGGAGTTTGTGAGGTTGTGCCATTTATTGATTATTGGCACTAACCTGTAAATAAAATAAGTATTCTGTATAGTGATGTACTATAGTATGGCATGTTGTAATAGAATGTACTGTACTTTAATACTTTAATATGTAATTTTGTGATTAGTCATATGATACATAATCTGTATTTCATGCCATTGGCACTGTACATGCTGTAAGATGTATCTCTTTGGGTTGCTCCTGTGAAATAAACTTTGTTCCAGGGAACTTACCCAGTCTCCAATAATGTAGAGAATAATGCATGGGGTGGTGTGCATGTAATAGAGAATAATGGATAGGCAAGTGTCCATTATGGATTTTTTTACACACTGAGGGTGTGTAAAAAAATCCATTATTACACACTTGCCTATTCTTTATTTTTATGTTGTTGCACTTGTGCAGCCAACATCTTGCGATAGTGCAGATTTGGAGTAGTGGTCACTGTTGGGCGAATGCAGGTCACGCATCAATAGGTGCGTCCCTCATTCCCCAATCAGCCTGCATGCCGGCACCACACCATGCATACATAATGTGGTAAGCACATCTAAGGAAAGGTCTGCTGCAATGCGAGCAAAGCTTGTCGCATGCAGTTGACCTCCCAACGTGCTTCCCCAGCAACAGAAACATGGCGGCACACTGCCCGCCAAACTGCTGATTTTGGGGGTGCCCAATCCCCCTGTTGGCTTACCCTGCCCTCAATGTATGTGCTGACAGGGGAGTCCATTCCCAGTTGGCATAAAGAACACCCCCATTTGTTATAGGGTGAGGGGGAGTGCCCAATCCCCCTCAGCTCTGGCCCCCTGCTTTCCTTGTGTGCCGACGGGGGTGCCCAATCCCCGTCAGAATACAGTTACCCCTCTTTTGTTGTGTGCTGACAGGGGGTGCCCAATCCCCCATAGGCTACAGCTGCCTCCCTACAAAAAGGCTCCATTGGCACACTGGGAGCCCACCCCAGCATGCCCCTGTGAAAACAAAAATGGTCCCGCAATGTTTTTGTTTTTTTTTGTTCCCTGTAAAAAAAGGAAACGGTCCCTTGGCGGTTTCCCTGCCTCCCTCCTACAACCTGCACCCATCCACTGCACACCCTGCCTCCCCACACACACCCATACTTACCTCCGGAGTCTGGCGCAATGATCTTTGGTGGACCAGGAACACGTCTGCACTCTACAAAGCCAACCTCGAACTGAGAAAATGCCAGTAAGCTGTATAATGGAATAAATAGGGTTTTTCCAACTTTGATGCATATCTCAGGCATTTCTGGAATTTTTTCAGCATGGGGTTTTTTGGTATCCCTCCTCATGATTTCTGGCAATGTCATGGTGTTATTCAGTCCAGAAAGGTGATTTTTCAGTCACTGCATGGAATCACCCTTTGGGACTGAGTAATGACACAACAGTACCACTGTTCATGAGGGGGGCTCTCAAAAAGCCTATGTTGCAAATTTGGTGACAAAACTCCCAAAAATGGCTGTTTTACAAGCCTGCGTTGCGCTGTTTCTACGCATGCTCATAACGTCATTAATTTGTAATATTTTCATTCCAGATTTTCAAAACTGCCATTTTTCCACACCTCCTGATGAGCAGTGCAGCTGTCATTTTACATATCATATGGCTTCTTCATTCACGCGAAATCAGAAATAGTCCGAGAAATAATTCTCCTTCTCTCCCCGAGCAACAGGCAGACTTGAAGGCCTCACACTCGGCCTTCACACAGTTCTCTCACTCAAAACTACACTGACGCTTGCTCAAATATCTTGAGCTGCTCCTCTCTCAACTTCCATTTCAGATCGGGCTAGCCAGCAGACGGCTCGGGTATTTCCTTTAGATCCAAAAGATTTGGTTGGTCAGTCAAGCTCTCAATCACAACAAGAGCTCCCCCTTCAGTTGTAAAAGGGTGCCAACAGTCCAAAACTACAAATCCCAAGCTCTGTGTTCATACAGCCCCTATAAGCAGGCTCTATTTTAGAATCTACCAGCACTGATTGGTCCAGCTTGGCAGTTCGTGACCAAAATGGTGGAGATAATCCAGACAGTCTTGGCTGCAAAGAAGGCAGGTTAGAACAACTACAATATTACTATTACTCTAAAAGATTTTCAGCAAATAGTTACATCTTTCCACAGGGCTCCTTCTGTGCAATTAGTGATGACAGAAACGGACCAATTATTCAGCAGCCAGAGCGGGACTCAAGCATGGAAACATGCTGCTCCCCTTCCCAGATTAATTACAACTGCAATTAGGCAGCTCTTAAAGAGACAGCACATGGAGGCTTTACAGGCACTCTCTAGCAATACCATTTAAATGGCTATGGCGCAGGACACCAGCCAGGCAGCAAGCAATTAGGCGAGCTCTTGGAAGACTTTTTGGAAACCCCCATTTGTAGGGGGGGTTACATAAATATTTAGTTATCAAACTGTACACAAATAAACTGAATAGTTAATATCTAAATGTAGTCATGTGCTAACATTCACACATTTTGCCATTGCAACATAACACACCTCTGTTATCCACCATCCTCTATTATCTGTCAAAAAGTTTGTGCACCAAAGTTAGTGGATGATAGAGGGTGTACTGTATGTATGTAAGTAAGCATTAAACTATGACCTACTATGGTTCCACTGAGGAATTAGTGCCTGGTTGCGGGGGGTTGGAGCACACGGCTGCAGGCCGAGTGCCTCCAACCACACAACCAGGCATTAATTCCCCAGTAGAACCATGGTTTGGAGTGGTTTAATGCACCTGTATCATGGCAAGTGGAGAAAAAGATGGTAAAGTGTAGAAAAATATGTTATTTTCCTATAGAGTTGTTTTATCAATAATAAAGAGACACAGCAAGCTGTTCCATTTGTCTGTCTCATTAGTGCCATGGTCTATTGAGTGCACTCCCATACCACTCATTGAAACGTACTACACTGTTTTGCAGATGGTCTGTTGGAAATGTAATACTGTGAGTACTACTGTTAAGACAGTCTTGTAGTCTCTTTATGGACATTAACTTAACATTTACTAGTGTGTTCTCATTTTTTACCTATCTGGTGTTTAGGAAGATTGAAGTGGTCTGCGTTATTGGTGACACTTTGAGGGAATCGGTTGCTGCACAAGCTGGGGAATTTGAATTGGTAGATGTTGTAATTTGCACAAATATATGTGTGAGAAGTGTCCCAGGATGCAAAGCAACCCACTTGACTCACATTTGGAAGTATGTGATGAGGATTTAAAGTGTGAAAATAGAAAGCTGTTAAGAAAGGTAAGTTTCATGTTCACATTGAAACAGCTTTTGCGTGTGGCTAACAGAGTGGCAGTTTAAAAGTGACCAGCAGCTAATGCTTTTTGTAGGGAAGGGGGTGAGCTCAGAAACACTGACCACTTGGTCACCAGAGCTCTGCGGGGCAGGTGGATGGGAAGGAACATGGCCAATCTGCTACAAAAGTTACACAGAAGACAGAGATCAGGAGATGGTAAGAGGAGACTGAATTGTTCCATAAATTTGTGCACTGCTCTTTCTGTGCTCTAGCTGTGATGCACACGGTCTACATGGAATCAGAGACACACACTGACAGTAATGTCTTCTGTGTCTCTGTCTCTCTCTTTCTCTTGTCTCTGTCTCCATCGCCCTGCACTGTTCAGGATTGACAGCATAACAAGGAGAGGAAAGAAGACAGAGAGCATAGCGAGCACAGACAGGAAAAAAGAAGACAAACCTCTTCTGCTGGCTTTCCATTGATGCGCTGTGCACCAGAGGCAGTGACTGTTGCCTGTCTGTGTCACTCTTTCATCATGTAACTCTCAGTAAGCATGACAGACATGCATTAATACAGGAGCAAGCGGGCATTACTAGGGAATTAATGCATGGTTGTTCCTTAGTCACGAGTTGCTCTTTCTCCAATGAAAACTGCTTGTTTTAGTCAAATATTTATTTCCATGTTACAAAAACATTAAACCATATGTATATAAAATAAACATAGGAATACCGCTTAAACTTATTTATTTATTTGAATTTTGGTAACCAGGTAAGTCCACTGAGACAATGCAGTCCCATTTTCAGGGACGCCTCGGGACAGCGACCAGAGAAATACAATACAGAACAATTACAACAAATTCACAGGGAAAAATTCCAAATATAGTACAATTCCATAGGAAGATAATTACAGCAGAAACACAAATCATAGCAGAAGAATAATTATCATCAACACAGCAAAAATGCAGCAATGGCAAAAAAAAATAATTAGCAGGCTAGGCACATCAAATTTAACAGATTATTATACATTAGCATGTAACAACAAGCCATAAGTGCAGATACAGATACAAAATGGTAAAAAGGTGAGACAGAGTAGAGTGTAGAGGAGTGAAGCATAGGAGGGGAGATTGGCAGAAGGGAGCTGGGGGAAGCAACAAGGTAGGAGTAGGAGAGGCATCATCAGAAGCATGAGCATGTAGCAGCAGCAGCAGAGAGAGTGGTGAGCAAGTTGGATTGGAACGTGGGAAGAGAGAGGCATGATAGGACAGAGGGAAGAAGGGAGTTCAAATCAGACAGTACTTCAAAAGCAAAGGACTTATGAGCTTTAGCTAGTCGCAAGTTAGGCTGCAGGAGAAGGGGGAGGGAGGCAGATTTGAGAGCTTGAGGGGCTTGTCTGTCATGGACAATCTCACTGAGACAGGGCGCGGTAAATTTATAGACCAACTTATGTAGGAGGCTCAGGGTGATACACCTCACTTTTGATTCATACAGTAGCCATCCCAAGGAAGAGAAGACGTCACAGTGGTGATGATGGGCATTGACCCCCAGGGTGAACTTACCCACTCTATGATAAGCCTTAGCCAGGAGAGACATGGTAGTGAAATTGGAAGATAGTAATAAGGGAGCACCATAGGTTAGGAGAGGGAGCAGTGATGAGGATGCTGTTTTATTGCAAGAGGTAGAGGTGAGGAAGGGATGGATATGGTAGAGGAGGCATAACTTTTGGTTCAGGGATTTAACTATATTAGAAGCATGGATATTAAAGGAAAGAGAGGAGTCAAGTGTGATGCTCAGGTATTTAAAGGTGTGGATGGTTTCAAGGACATCCCAATTCAGAGATGTGATATTAAGTGGGCTGAGTGTACTAGGAGAGGAGGATGACAGCGAGAATAACATACTGCGCTTTTAGTTATTTTTGTGTTAAGGACGAGATGATTACACATGAACCAACCTTCTAGTTCAGAGAAGACAAAGGCAAGGTCACAGTCTATTTGATTAACATCAGGAGATGAGCAGTAAATGATTGCATCGTCAGCATGTAGTTGCACAGATGCACCACCACAGTTACTGAGTAGGTTGTTAATAAATAGGGAGAACAATATAGGCCCAAGAATAGAGACCTGCAGCACCATATGAGTTATTGGTCTGAGGGTGGATAGGGTACCAGCCCACTTAACCCTTTGTGAACGGCAGGACAGATAGCTCTGGACCCAACCCAGGGCACTATTATCTAGACCAAGCACATGAAGCCTTTGTAGCAGAAGACCATGATTCACAAGGTCAAATGACTTTTTAAAGGCAACAAAGATGGCACCTATTGCAGAATCTTGATCTATGGCCTGCATTATGTCCGTGGTTACTTTAATTAAGGCAGTGAGAGTACTGTGATTCTTCCCGAATCAATGCTAGTGGGAATAAACTATATGTTTCTGCATTTTAGCTGGGGGCACAGGATGGAGATTGGCCTAAAGTTTTCAGCCACCAAGTTGGGTCCCCCCTTATGCAGGGGTATGACTACCACTACTTTCCACTTGTTCGGGACAGTACATGAAAGGAAGGAGCAATTTAAAATGTTGCGTACTGGGTGAGCAAGGGCAGGTGCACCTAGCTTGAGGAACTTTGGTTCGAGGGTGTTGTGACCAGGCGAGCTCTTGGCCTTCAAATTAGCCAGAAGCCTCTGGACCTCCTTGGTGTTGGCCAGCTTCAGGTGAAAAGAGGGGTGAGACCCTAGATAGTTGGTGGTGATTGAGGCTGAGGGGGGCAATGGAGAGTTATTAAACAGTAAGGTGTATCTGTCAAGGTCCATGAAGAATTCATTGATTCCAGTGGCTATCGACAGGGGGTCAGAATGGGTAGTGCCCTGGGCAGTGAGGGAACGTGGGAGCTCAGTAACTTTCCCTTTGACCAAGGAACTGATCTGTCTCCAGAATGCTTTAGGACTGCAACATTGTTCAGTCTGCAATGACTGCTAGTGGTGGCATTTAGCTTTATGTAGTGAGTTTCTGTATTTGTTTCTGATTTGTCTGTAAAGTTGCCAGTCAGAAGACAGGTCACTTTTCTCGTACATCTTCAAAGCAAGGTCCCAAGAGGACATAAGCATCCTGAGGTACTTCTTGAGCCATGGGACCTTGACACCCTTGGTCCTGCATTTTTTCAGGGGAGCATGCTTATCTACAGTTTGTGTAAAGGTGGATACAAGAAATCAGAGCCTGGCCGATATCAGTGAGGGTTTGATAGGTCCCCAGTCAGTATTAGAAATAGTACAAATACAGCTGTCAGTATCAAATCTGGACATGTCATGGACAAGTAAGATCTTGGGTGGGGAGGGTTGGGGCAGTTATTCCTCCAGACACAAAGAGTAAGAGAATGGTCACTTATACAATCAGAAAGTACATGCACAGCTTTTATTTTCAGGGGGCAGTTAGTGATCACCCAGTCAAGCAAAGAGTGTTTGCCGGTTATGGTATTGACTTGAGTACGGTCTAGGACAAGTTGAGCTGGGTTAGAGTCAGCTAATGAAGAATACAATTTATCAGTGGTGGGACCAAGCCAGTCGCAACTGAAGTCATCACACAGCACAAGGTCATGATGAAGAAGATTGGAGAGGGAAGCGATGAATGATGGGAGGCCTAGGGAAGCATTGTTGGGTGGAAGATATGCACAACCAATGATAAACTTCTTCACATTACCTAGGGTCAGGGAGAGGAATATGGATGCCACAGCTTGAGATCCACTGTTAGGATTACGGAGCTCAGTAGCATCCAGATCAGATCAGGTATAGATAAGGATACCACCATCCCTTTTGCACAGCCTATCCATCCTGAAGCAGTTGTAACCTAGTAATGCCACCTCATGTGATTTGACAGAGGGCGTCAGCCAGGATTCAGAGATACATAGAATGTTGGGGGTCATATGGATGATCCATGCTTCCAATTCAGCCATTTTAGGGTGCAGGCTACAAATATTCACATGTGCGATCTTTAGGCCTTTGGGGCAAGATTGTGTGATGGACATATGAGTTTGATTAGGAGTGGGGCAGGGAGGTCCAAGATTGAGCTCCATGTCCCTTGCATGGACTAGCAGAAGGAGGATGGACAAATGTACCCAGAAATACATTAGGCAGTGCACTTGCTAGGACAGCAGATGCAGAGGGAATGCGCAGACACCTACAGAACCAGAGTTTTGGAGAGTGGTATCAGTCTTTGGGAGACATAGGATATATAAAAGCACCCGGGAGGAGTATAACTCCATGGCATGTAGTTGGTCGATAATATTGGCTGTGACCCAGGGTAGGTGGGCACCCCTGACACGTGTCCTTCTTAGTGGCACATGATGGTTCCATATGGCGAGGAAGTTAAACTTGAAAAGGTCAAAGGCAGCGTCTATGGAGGGGGCATGAGGGATGGTCAGATTGTACAGTAGAGCTGAGAAGTCAAGGGATTTGTATGACCTGGTGAGCAGTATACGGGGGGAAGGAACTTTGGGCCTGAAAATTCTCCTTACCACGTAGATCTGGTGGTGGTCTCTTAGTGAGTCCGGAAGGAGACCTGAGTCGAGAATATGGTGCAGGTGAGAGGTAAGGGCCCCAGTCTAGTAGGGGGTGGTTCAGGGACTTGTGATTCAAATGTGTTGGTTCCGAAATTTGTTGGGTAAGGTTTAGTGCAGCTACATGGCACTGAAGCTTCGAGCTGGCACTGGAGAGCCAGTTAGAGTTAAAGACAGCAAGGATAAGGAGCTCTCCCCCAGAACTTAGCAGTTTGAGAGTATTCAGGTGGTCCATTTTGACAGGGATGGGGGTGCACAGTATGACCCTGCTACATATATAGGGATTGAATGTGGGAGTGAGAGTTTAATCAGCAGTGAGTCAATTGAAAGTGTAGGCAGGGAGAGATGGATAGGGGGAATAGAAGGAGATTGGCGATGTACATGACAAAGCCTCCACCCCTTTTGTTTCCCTGGTGGTCATGCCAAATTAGTGTGTAGCCAGGGATTGTTAATACCATATCCAGAATGTAGGGCTTTAGCCAAGTTTCAGTTATGATCAAATTGTCTGGGCGCAGTGTGGGGACATTAGGTTGAAGGAGGGTGATCTTGCTCAGTAAGCTGTAGATGTTCAGGTGCATTTGTTTAAGCCCCTTTGGAAGAGTAGGGATAGGGGAGGGTTGGGGTGGGGTGGGCCAGGGTTATGCTCAACATCACCTGCAAGGAGCAGCAGCAGTGTAAAAAGCAGTTTGGTTTTGGACAGGTATCCTTGCACCTTACGGAGGGCATGGAGTAGCTGGGAAGGTTTTTGTGATTTAGTTGGAAAGGAAAAATGTAGTGCGATTTGCCCAGCATGGAAAGAGGGAGGTAGGATAGAGGTCCCGGTAGCCCATTTTACCAAGAGATGTTTAGGCGGCCACTCAGTGGTGGAGGTGGACTGGTAAGGAGGTGGAGATGTTCTGCTGTCTGAGAGATTGGTGTGAGGTTGTGGCTGTGGATGGGAGGTGAGTGGGAGGGCTGCTAAGGGTATGAGCAGGCATAGTGTGGTGAGCTGCAGTGGGAACATTCCAAGGAAAGATGGTTTGGAAGTGCAGCATTACATTTTAGTGTGGCCACAGTGTGGAAGCAGAGTTGATGGTTTGTTTAAACTGCTCAGTGTTTTAAGGTGGCCTCTAGTGGTGGAAGCAGATAGCCTGCTAATGGAGTAGTAGGCTGATAGTAAAAATCACGTGATCCTCCATGCCTATATAAGGCGGAGTCCACCTAGGGTGGTGGCGAGGGTGGTTGGGCTTCAGTTGGCAGTAGGCAGAGCTCCGGTTAGAACAGCAACAGCATGGTGTATCGTACCTGTGGATGCCTGTAGAACTGCGGGGGTTTGGCTTGGGGGAGGGCAGATCCAGCGAGGCCTTCACGACCTCCTCACGGACACTGTGGATGCCTGTATAACTGCAGGGATTTGGCTTGGGGGAGGGCAGGACCAGTGAGGCTCTCACAACCTCCTCATGGACACTGGAAAGAGAAGAGAGAGGCAAATTATTTAACTGGTATGCAGGAGGAGGGTCTCACAGATACAGCTGTTGTAATCCCTAGCCCACATTTTAAATGGTAGCAGGAAAAATGCTTAGAAGCAAACTCCTTCCAACAGCTAAGGTAACTAAATTTCTTACAGCTCCAGAACAAACATAAAACTGAAATTCATTTTAAAATCCTAACAGCAGCTCAACTTGGGAGAAATTAAAGCTGCTTGCAGTTCCAGCTCCTAAACAACTTTATGCTGAAATTCATTTTAAAATCCTAACAGCAGCTGAACTTGGCAGTATTTAAAGCTGCTTGCAGTTCCATCTTCTAAAACTTTATGCTGAAGTTTTTTTTTTTTTTAAATAGCTTAGTTATACAGCTACATGCAGAATACAGGTTAAGTTAATTTAAACAACAAGCTGTAATTTAAATTAAAGCAACCTTGGCGAGTGTGCAAAATACAGTATTGGGACACAAAAAGAGTAAATAAAAAACTATCAGCAGTGCTGTGCCAATGGAAATTGTCCGGGCCTGAAAAGGCACCAAGATTTAAAGTCTATTGTTTCAGTTGGTAGTAGGCAGACCTCTGGTTAGAACAGCAGCAGCATGGTGTATCGTACCTGTGGATGCTCTTACTACTGCGGAAGTATGGCATGGGGGAGCGCAGGGCCAGTGAGGCCCTCATGACCTCCTCACAGACACTGTGGATGCCCATAGAACTGCAGGGGTTCAGCTTGGGGGAGGGCAGGACCAGCGAGGCCCTCACGACCTCCTCACGGACACTCAGCGAGGAGGCCGATTTGTGCATCTTGGAGTGTTTCCTAACTGGGGACTTCTTTGGGTGGGCACAGATGCCAGGACACTAGGAATATTGACATCCATGGTCCAGTTTCTTGAACAACCCACAGATTTAACCTGCTGCAGAAGACTGTGGGGAACCGACCACGGCATGCTGTAGCCATTTAGCTGGTTTTCTTTATCGAGTTCACACACAGACTGTGGCTTTCCTTGGACACGGATCATCTTTATCACCTTGGTGGAGGCTACCTCTTAATTTATCAGAGGACATGGGCTACCAAGCGCAAGACTTGCCAGTGAGAGAGGCACTGGCTTGCACTGGAGGTCTGGTAAGCTGCTTAACCATTCCCACTCGTAATACTCCCTTCATCCATCCTTGTGGTTGTTCCTACAGTTGGAGCTAGTGAGAGGAGCTTCGGCTGGGCTTCAGGTGGAGCCCCCCCATTTGACTGTGCTCTTTCTTCAACTGTACATTGTGTTTCATTTCATTCTGTCCAGCAGTAGCCATGGTCAGTGAGAGGGCCGCTGACTTCTTAATCTCTGGCCTTGGAACATGACTGTTGGATTTTTAATGAACTTTATTTCCTACTCTGCTGGTGCTGGACTTGCCCCCCTCCAAGGCATTCTTTCATTGACTTGTCCCCTGGGACACCATTTTCAGCCAATCTGCAGCCTGGGAACTGATCTCTGAGAATTTGGAAATCATTATCTCCTGTTTAGCCCTATTGACTTGTGAGGGATTGGATTTGGGGGCATTGTGTGTGGGGGGGAATGAGGTCTTTTAATGGGTATGAGTGGTGTGTGTGGTGTGTGTTTGTGATTTGGAGTACATGGTCATATGTATGTGAGTGAGGTGAAAGGCATCTTTGGTCAGGTGCGAGTGTTTGTACTGATAATACTGTTAGCAAGTATTACTAGCTATAAAAGTGTTGTTAAGTAGCCTGTAGTCAGTTAAGGAGTGTGTTATTTGGGGACATTATAGTCGGACAGGATGTGATTGGGGAAGGATGAGCGCCTGGGGCATGCTAGGCTCATGTATGGGGCATTCCAGCTGCATGATCTGCAGCCCTTTTCTGACCTCCCAGTTATCATCACTATAGCTCATCACTGTTGGGCGGTCAGTATTAAGAGGAACCGCACTGATCGATTGTGATGGAGAGCCTGGTGCACATCAGTAGGGGGCAGGATAGGGGTGGTCAGGTGCAGAAAATGACCTGGGGTTTATCGGCCCCAAGGGAGAGGCCATACATGTTTGGTGCCCATCCCCAGGGTTCCCACCAGACCAAGTGGTCAGGTAACCAGAGGGGCTGCACTGTCCACCATTCCCCTGTGGGCAGTGCTTTGCAATGCCAGATCAATTAGAAACAAGACCGCAATTATAGTGGACCTGATTTCATCAGTCAGTCTGGCTTGCATCACTGAGACCTGAGTGGGTGACAATGCCGGCCCAGTTTTTGAGGCCGCCATCCCCCCTGGGTACTCTGTTGTGCACTGTCCCATAGGGGAACGCAGGGGTAGGGAAGTGACCATTTGTTTTAGATCTGAGCTGGGATTCACCATGCACCCAGTGGTAAGACCAGGTTCCTTTGAATGTGTGGCCATTTGTGGTAGTCTGGGTGCAGGCTGCAGAATTCTCCTGATTTACCACCCCCTGGAGCTGTGGGAGAATTTCTGCAGGAGATAGCCAATTTCATTGTCAGCGAGACATTGGAGGCCCCCAGATGCTTAATTCTGGGGGACTTCAATGTTTGGGCCTATGACAAGTCATCTAGGCTTGGTTACAACCTCCTCTAGCCTATGTCATCTCTGGGCCTGTTGCAGCAAGTTTTCTCTGTGACCCATCAGGGTGGTCACATATTGGACCTGGTCTTCTCACTGGAGCTTGAAATTAATAATCTCAAGATTGATCAGGTCCCTTGGTCTGATCATTGCACGGTGGAGTTCTCATTCAAGGCACCCCCTGAGAGCCCTCCCACTGCTGAGATGGTAAGCTACCACTCTTTGAGGGGTTTGAAACTGAGAGTCTTCTGGCGATGGCCGATCTATCTAGTGTGGGCATTGCATGCAACGAGGGTATAAGTGCAGCAGATGCCATCTATAATAAGGTGATGACTGACATGCTTAACTCCCTCACACTGGTTCATGTACAACCCAAATCTTCTCACTTGAGGTCCCCATGGTTTGATAGGAAGCTCAAGGTGATGAAGATTTTGGATCGGAGGTTAGAGCGCTGCTGGAGGAGGACTGGCCTGGAGGTGGGTAAACTGGCTCTGAGTGTTCATTATGATGAGGGGGCAATCAGCCGTAAGAAGGCAGAGTTCCTGTCCATGGAGATTGTTGCTGGGAAGAATCAACCAACTGTGCTGTTTCGGACTGTAGACAGACTGCTAAATCCAACCTGTCTGCAGCTGAAAAAAAGCCTTTTCTAATGCTTTATGTGAAGCATTTGCTCGGTTCTTCTCAGACAGAGTGTCTGACATCAGGCAGAGAATTCCGCCAGTGAGCCAATCTTCAGCCAACAGTGATCGCCTTGGACATCTGGAGAGCACTCCATATGGTTGGGATGAGTTTAGACCAGTGGAAATGGCTGAGGTCACTGAGACTGCTTCCAAGCTGAAGCACACATATTGTGAACTGGACCCGGTGCCGGCATGTTTCTTAATGGGATGTGTCAATTCTGTTGGCCCGGTGTTTGCCTTGATTGTCCAGTGCTCCCTGTCTGAGGGGGTCTTCCCTGATGTCTTGAAGGAGGCACTAGTGAGACCCCTTCTGAAGAAACCAACTTTGGACCCCGACATCAAGACAAATTACCATCCTATCTCCAGCCTTCCATTCCTGGGCAAGATTGTTGAGAAGATTGTGGTGCTTCAGCTTGAGGAGCACCTCATGGCCTTTAATCCATACCAACCTCTCCACTCTGGGTTTTGGGTGAGACACAGCACAGAAACTGTATTAGTTCCAGTGCACAATGACATTCTCAGGGCAACAGATTGAGGGGAGGGGGCAATTCCATTTCTCATTGATCTCTCCTCAGCCTTTGCCACGGTGGACCATTGTGTGTTACTTGACCACCTGAGGGAATTTTGTGAACTAGCAGGCACAGTCATTCACTGGTTTGAGTCCTTTCTCACAAACAGGAGGCAAAGGGTAGTGATGGAGAATTTCTCCTCCTCCCCTAGCCTCCTGTCTTGTGGAGTACCTCAGGGTTCAGTCTTGTCCCCAATGCTGTTCGCCATGTACATGCTGCCCCTGGGAAGGCTCATTAGGAAATACAGCCTGGGTTTTCATTGCTATGCTGATGATATCCAGCTGTATCTTTCCTTTGTACTGCAGACATCCAATGCAGTGGACTGCTTAACAACTGTCTTGCTGAAATCAACAACTGGATGGCCTCCAGCTGGTTGCAACTGAACCCCGAAAAGATGGAGGTACTGGTAGTGGAGTCGAACAGAGGGCGTGATAGGTTGGCCTCGGGTGCAGAGACAGGATTTGTCCTGGGTTCTGTGCCTTTGAAGGCCTCTTCTAGAGTGCGTAACAAGGGCATTATTCTGGACAGAGGACTGACACTTGAGGCTCAGGTGTCGGCCGTGGTCCATACCAGTTTTTATCATCTGAGAAATATCGCCAGGATTAAGCCACTAGTTCCAGTTTTTGCAGTCTTTTCCTGACCCTGCTTTGTAAAGATCGCCCTGTTCTGACTTGTTATATTGTCTGTCCCTGACTCTTTCATTTCTCTATTTATTTATTGAATTCTTATTTATTATTACTGTAGTTTTTATGATAATTACTACTTATTGATGTGTTTCTTTTGTTGGTTTTTATGTGTGGTGCCCAGATCCTCTGGGATTGTTTTTTTTTTAAATAAAATTTGCCTTGCCTTGCCTTGCCTGGGAGGGTGGGAGCGGCAGGCTGACGGTTTCAGCCATGGCCACTGGAAGCGAAGCATCCAATCAAGGGCAAGCCTAAGGGAGAGAGCAGAGAAGGGGTTAGATTTAATACAGGCACAAACAATAGATACAGAGCTAAATTGGGGTGCGTGGATAGGAGCTGAATGCACAAAGAAAGAGCAGTTTAGCAAGAAGGAAGGGGGTGGGACGCTAGACAGGGGTAATGGGGCCGATTTCAAGAGGTGCCACAATACCCAAATGCAAGGCTTCAGAGTAAATGAATAAAAAAGATTAGAGCGGGAAGGGGGTGTGCAGCAGGAAAGAATACAGAGAAGTATAGAGTACAAATTAGATTTAGAGAGGGGGGCCAAGAACAGGGAAAATGTGAGGACACAGATAGGAATTATTTATAAGAGGGAGCCTGAAAAAGAGGAGCACGAGGGTAGAGAGAGAAGGATAAGTTAGAGTAGGGAGCTAGAAGCAAGGGATGAAAGCAAGGAGACACACAGGCAAAACATTTTTGTAATAATTAAGCAAAAATCCTAGACTAAGTAAAGCAGTTTGGGTCCCTAAAACATCAATAATGCAATTTGTTTTCTTGTTTAACAAATATTCAGCCCCCCAGACACACAATTTCCCCAAATACAGTAGGAGAGAGAAATAGAGCAATAAAGTACAGCTAGTAGAGGCTAGAGAGTCTAAAAAATGCTGCAACCAATCAGCATGAAAGCCGTAAAGCCTTCAGCCTATCAGAAAACAGCCAGTCTGGGCCACGGCCAGTTGGAGCCCTGAAGAGTATTACCGGTGAATGGAAGCAGTCTTACCCAGTGAGGAGAGCTCTCCGGTGGGCTGGGAGGATGGGAGTGGCCAGTTGATGGTTTTAGCCATGGCTGCTGGAAGCAAAGCGCCCAATCAAGGGCAAGCCCAGTGATGAGAGCTTACCGGCAGGCTGGGAGGGTTGGAGCAGCAGGCTGATGGTTTCAGCTGTGGCCCCTGGAAGCAAAGCACCTGATCAAGGGCAAGCCCAGTGA